>CM034147.1:945255337-946455337 GCA_019776745.2 Taxus chinensis
TGGGGAGGTTGTGAAATCAACCCCCGAGGTAGATTAGGCCATTCATCCAGCACCAATGTTCTATTCGCCGCAAAGTCTCTCCATTGACCCTCTCCTCAATTGTCTGAGGAGCTTTAGTTCTATCAATGGCTGGGAAGGGCCAATCGTCCCCATCTGTATCATTATATACCTTTTTCTACTTCATTTTTTGTTGTTTGGTATCCTTTGGGGACAATGGCTACCCCATATTGGATGATTTCTACCAATGCTAGGTGAGAATGATCCTTTCTTCTGAGCTCTACCTCATGGAGGATGTCAATATAAATATCTTCGATCTGAGGAACATGAGATCGGATCAAGCTTTGCTCTTGGCAGGCAGCCCCTTGGGTCGATGGTAGGCCTGGCTGGGAAGTCATGCTTCAAATTGAGTAGCTCCAGCTCTGCAAACATTTCCTTCGCCTTGTGGTGGGTAGAGCATGTGTATCGACCCACTGTGAGGGGGGAAAGGAGTTCCACCCCTTCTTTCTTTTAAGGAATTTTTCGTGGTATGTGACCAGTTGCCTTGATAAGTTCCAGTAGAATCAGCTTAGGCCCCAGCATACCTTGGTAGCCTGGTTGGCTCTCCCAAAAAGTTGGCAGCCCTTAGATAGGTGAATGTAGGAAATTGGGTGAACAGGGCTCCCCATTTCTCCATGGCTGCCACTATGTTTTTGGTTGTTATGACTATGAGTCATATTCGGCCTTAGCAGACAGATGATGTGATATAGAAAACACATCGTTAACTTTTGTGAACTGGGAGATGCTATTTCTCCAGCCTTAATTCTAGATAATACTCGTATATTTTGACCTGAGGCCAAAATCCACTCCGGGTTAGGCCTGGATAATCCCTCTCTGACGCTACAGCCCGTAGACCATGTAGGAGTTCATATGGAACACATCCCGTTGTGCCGAATTGTTGTAGCTGTTCGGCACGAATGGTGTTGCTTATAATTTCCCCCCCAGTAAAAGCGCTGATTAGGAAAATTCTTGTTCATTGTTTCCAAGTAGCGCAGCATACATTTATGGAAGTAATGGGCCATCAGAAAGCCTGAAGACCTTGCTCAGGGAGGTAATGGTATCGCTGAGCTCTTCTGAGAAGTCACTGCGGTGGATGATTTGGGGCCACCGGGTTACCACCTTCTTATTTTTCAGATATACTTCATTCATTAGTTGCATACATTAGTCTTCCATTTTCATCCGAGGCCTTGATGCACTCTGCTTGGCTAACGGCCACAAAGTTCCGGTGGTGATTGGATAGCCGAGTATGATCTCAAAATGATGGGCAGTGAGGTTAATGACTACCTCACCCTTACTATTTTTGACACATCTTATGTCTTTGTTGTAACACTGGGCAACCACCATCATAAATTCATTGTTGACGAGCGCCTGACCGGGGCTTCCTCTGGCGAAGTGCAGGGCACTGCCTATTAGTTTGTCCATCCATGGAATCCTTGTAACTATCTGAGTTCTGGCCCAGAATTCCCTCCATGGTCGATATGCCCCAATTCTGAGTCTCTAACGTCCTTGCTGCATTCGGCCCTGTGACTCGGGCATTCTGACCCTTTGATATTTGTACTTCATCTCTTCCTCTGTAAGCTTGGCCTTTCCTTTTGGTTTGGTGGGTCTCCTGCTGGATGTAGACAGATGTTCTTTCGAACTCAGTTGCTGATCTGCATGAAGAAGAAGCGAGACCCAATCCGAAAAGGTTGAATTAGCCATTTGATCTTCCATTGGAATGTTAGCAGAAGAAAGAGTTAGAGATTTTCAAGCCCAGGGCGCAAGAAAATTACAGCTTATAGGGCTAAAATAGGTAAGGCGCATAGGAAGAGGATGTTGCAAAGGTCAAACTGGCGCCAAAGGCGCGATGGCGCATGCATACTGCAGAGTGCATTTCAGTAAAGGGCACATGAAAGTTGCGTGTTACATGGAGACAGGATGCGCCAAAAGGCGCATGGACTTTTCATGTTACATTGTGATTCTGGGTGTGCCCTTTGGCGCATGGGAAAAGTGTGTAACAGGAACTATTTCCGTGCGCCAAAGGAAATATGGTGCGGCGCACGGAGGGTTTACACAAACACGAATGTTACTGTAAGGAGGGATGCGCCTGCGCTTTTACGACTTTATACTTGGCGTGGATAAAGCTTGTGTTGCATGGGTGTGGGGTGTGCCATTGGCGCAATGGAAAAGTGATGCAACAAGGAAGGTTGGCGTGCCTTTGGGGCGCAAGTTTAGCACTTGTAGCATATGGAAGAGGCACGCCTTGAGGGCAACAGAAGTTAACGATGCAGCAGACAATATGGGTACACCATTGGTGCGGTTTTTAGTCATGCTGCAGGTGGGGACAGATGCGCCATGGGTGCGTAACTATTTATAATGTTGCATGATGCGCCGATGCGTCAAAAAGGAAAAAAAATTCTTTTAAATGGCTCAACCCTTTGATACTTATACTTCCAAGGTTGTTTTGGGGACACACAATGGTTCAATCCAAAAGGGGGGGGGTTTAGATCATGCCCTCAAAATAACATCCTCCTCTGTAGATCTGGAAAGATGAAAATAAGGAAAGAAAGCATGGGGGGGGGGGCTAGCTCAAAAGAATGCATTCAAAAACCAACCAGCAAGCACAAAGAACCAGAAAACAAATCACATGGAAGAGATAAGAGCACTTACCCAGATAAATAGCAAAAAACCTAGAAAATGGGTCCACAACGCGTTGAAAATGACAAGGCAGAGGCTGACAGGCTCAGAGAATCACGTGCTTAGAGAATAGTGAAAATGACATTTTGGGCGCGCAAACACATATATATAGGTGAGCTGGTCATAAATGCGCCACCCACTTTTGAAAAGCACATGAAAATTGCTATCGACATGGGAAGGCATGCGCCCTTTGGTGCACTAAAGCACCTGCCAACAAGAAATTAAGCACACCCTTTGGCGCACCAAAAGCGATGTCGTCACGGGGTTATGTGCGTCCTTTGGCGCACCAAAAAGGGGTGCAACAAACATTGTGACAACCACACGGCGCATGCGCCTTGGTGCACGCAGGGAAGGCTGAACAAGCTTTGGCACACCAAAAGGTGTGTTGACACTAAAAATCATGCGCCAAAGGTTTTAAAGGGGGCGCACCAAAAGTTGGTGTTAAATAGCAATTTCATGCGCCCAGCCAAAAAAGGCTCAAAAGGACAAGTTTGAAAAACCAGATTTCCCGGGAAGGGATTTTATAACGTTTCGAATGGCAAGGGATCCCTAACGAGGGATCAAAACAAAATTTCGGTATGGTTATCGGTAAAATTTCCCTTGTCAATTTTATGGGATAACAGGGTTCATCGTTCCTGAAGTCATGTTTCTTGTGGTTGGGTCATTGCTAGTATTTGTTCCTTGGAAAAAGTGTGGCATCGACATGCCTATGTGTTTTCTTGTGTCTATGTGAGTCGATGAATTATGTGATTGTTGTATGTGATTTGAGTTTTTGTACTTGAAGCCCATGTTGTGTTGTGTGTAGTGAGTAGTGTAAGTCAAATATATATATATATATATTATATATATATATATATATATATATATATATATATTATTCCTAGTATTTTTATTGTTGTAATTGGGTGTGTAAAATGTGGGCACGAGATCTTGCCAGTCCATTGCTGAAGTAAAGGAAAATACAGCCTATTTATGACATTAGAAGGATTCAAGAATCCTAAAACTAAAGGATTATCCTAGGGAATCCTAAGATGGGTAAGAATATATATATAAAACTATCTAGCTATGTTACTTAATTGATTTTTATTTCTAACCTAAGCCTTGTTCTACAGGGAGTATGGAAAGGTTTTCTAAGGCTATCTAAATTAACCTAAAACCTAATTCTATATGGTTATGATATGATCTAACCTAATGTTGGAATTACCTAAGGTAATGTGTTAAGGCCTAAGGTAAATATTCCTAAACTAACCTAAGTTTAAGGATCTATCCTAAGCTATCTTAATGGGAACCTAATGGGTCGCATACCTCTAAGGTGAAGGTTCCAATGGCATTTAATTGTTGATAAGGTTCTTAAAGGCATACATACTACCAGTTTTGGTAGGGGATAATTGATTTAGTGGGAGGCTTATGTGGAAGTTCCACTAAAGATGGAGTTACATGTTAAATTGGAATTGGCATTCACCAGATTTGGAAGGCAATGGAAAGGAAAGTTGAGTAGGAAAATTGGAATTAATGAAATTAATTGGCATCAAATTTTTTTCGCAAACCATCTAGGAAAATTGGAAGGTGTATTTGTTGGAGGTTGTTGGTTCTTGCATGCTTTTCATATTTTTCTCTGCATGGAGCAAACTTGTTCTTTGAACTTGTAGTTTGACTTGCACTTCATTGTTATTTTTAACTCACCTAGTCTATTTTCAATCATGGGAAGGTATATGAGGCATGTTGAGGAAAGTTGTTGGTTGGTTGATCTTTCGTGAAAGAGAAAAGGAGTTAGAAGCTCATTTGGAAGTCTCCTTCGATTTGATAGAAGCGCTATTAGTAATGATAGGCTCTAATATTTAAGATCTCTTGCTTTCTTCTAAATGATTCATTAAAATGACTCTAATCTTATGAGATTCTTGGCTTGCATGTTTTATCTAGTTAATTTCTTGCTGGGTTTTGTAATCTTTGGAAATTTGGGTTTGAATCCTTAAAAAAAATTAGTGTATTTCCCTAGAAAATTTCTTTGTAAGGGTTTAAATAGCTAAGCATGTATGCGAAACTTGTTTCTATGGCTCTGCATGTCATTTATTGAACTGGTATTAGAAAGGTTGAGATTATGACTGACCTTCGTCACTAGTTACTTGGTTCTGAGTTTTTGGGAACCTTGAGTCCCGTCTGATCTTTCTTTAGGAGCTCATGTTTGTTGAGCTTGAGCTTGTATTTTATCTTGTACTTAAACTTGTGTTTGAGCTCATGTTCATTTAAGTCTGTCTTTGAGTTCATGTTTAGTTGATCTTGATTCAACTTTAGTATTTCATATGAGTGTTTGTTGGAGGTTCTTGTTACTCTAAACCATGTTTGGAAGCTTGGTTAATCCTAGACTATTGTTTGAAGTCCGTATGTAGCTATGTACTCGTGTTTATTCCTGTATTATTCGAGAGTGTTAATGGGAGTTCATAACGTATAAAAAACTCATATTTTATTACTTGTATGGTTTCAAACTTTGGGTGAGAAACTTGTGTTTCGTTGGAGTTGGAAATAGGGATTTTCATAAGATGTAAATAGATAATGGAAGCTCTCTACTATTCTAAGCTATTAATAGGTATTTGTATTATATACTACCCTCGTATTAAAGATACTGGTGTATATTTGAACTCATGTTGGAGATTTTATGATTTGACAATGTACATTTAATTTGTTACTTAGTGTGTTGGAATTCGTAACTGCAACGAGTTATCGGTTTTGTTTTGGTATTTTTTTTTTCTTTGTTTAAGATATAAACTAGAATGGGAAAATGTTGTTTCCCTAAACCTATAAATATTCTCTTGAGTGGTCTTGAACCTTTGTGAAAATTTTGTGTTCAACATTGTGCTCGGATTTTGTATTTTCGAGTTTTGAACTTGTCGTATTATAGACATGTTTGATTTGGTTTTGGTATTGAATTGGGTTTTTACTCTGCTTTTATGGTTTAATCTCATAATTCTTTTGAATCAAACTACTTGCTCAAAGAAAAACTAGAAGAGTGGTTTAAGTGGGTTGTTGGGTTAATCTCTTCGAGATCTTGATTGAAATATCTTGTTGGTTTGTTGTTCTTCTTGGAACCCCGATCTGTTTTCTCTTGTAATAAGATGTTGAAATTTATTGTAGTATAGATTTTGTCTTGGCTGAGCTCGTGTGTAATTAAGATTTAGTTTTCTATTTGGGTTTTTACACCTCTTTTTGGGTCCATTAAGTGATTACCTGAGTCTTTTATAAGGTTAAGGAAATTTTGATTCCTTAGGGATAGTGTTGTTGTTTTTGAACTTTACTACTATGTTGTTCTGGACCTGAAAAAAAAAGAAATCATTCTTTATTATGGTAAAGAATGTCAGGGAGATTGTAGTACCGTTTTCTTCTTTCTTACAATTGAGTTGGCTTTGTTCTCTCTTCTGGGAGCTAGTGTATGAGCTTATCGTTTGGATTAAAAATGGGAAATTGTTGTCAAGTGTAATGAGATGATTTAAGGATTGAATCATATTCTAAAAAAATTTCCTTTTCTAGGTTGTTTGGTTATGTTCATATTGATTGAAACCTTCTGTTAATTATTCTCTTAGGAAATGGAGATTTATTATGTTGATTAGTCTTCTTGTACATATCATTTGACTGATCTGATGTAGAAAGAGATTAGATGATTAGGTGTGTTGAACAGAAAATGTAAATGGGTCGGTTGACTGTTTGATACTATATTCACTCATGGATTGAAATGGGATTCTATTCTGATGAATATCTTAAATGCTGAAGTTTAAGGTAGTTGTCCTTTAAAATGAGGCAAATCATATTCATGTTATGAACTTGTTTTTGGTTTTAGATGTTTTGTGTTTGGGCATAGTTTGTAATGGGTATTCTTATTCTTTTTCTTAGGAGTTAGATGAATCATCCTAATGAGAACCATGTTGTAAACCCTTCTTTTGGCTTAAAGAAAAGATAAATGTTGTATTCTATTATGATAGAATTGGGAACTATGAGATGATATGATCTGTTGTTTGCTTAAGGCATGATTGACAGAATCAATTAAAATTTAATTCTATAAGGTAGATGTTGTGGATTATATTATGTTCTTCTCTTGGAAGTGAATTCAAATTGGGTAAAAGTACATATTTTCCATTTGCTATTACTTATATTAATATTTATGATGTAATAATTGTCTCATTAAAGTAGAGTTGTTTTAATGGAACAATTATTGGAATGCACTTCATTTTAAGGCTTAGCACTTATCATGCTCAGTTCATTGAACTGACTCATGCTAGAAATTTTTACAGATGGACCTCGTAAGTGATGAAATAAGGAAAAAACTTATATGATGCATTGGCTGATTTAAATCTGATTCCTTTTGAAGAATTCTTATTCGTTCTTGAGATTGTCAGTGAAAAAGAAAATTAGTATTCTTGTAGGATGAAGGCATTTGTTTATGCAGTACACCTAAAGTGCATAATTCTAGTAAATCTATAAGTTAGAAAGATGAATTGAAAGCTGAGAATTTACTTGTATTGGTTGTGTAAATTATCTTGTACTTTTATGAAAAGGATGGATTTCTATCTTGTTGATATTCTTCATATTATTTATATGTTTAATTGGTTATCCTAGATAAGTTGGATAAAGGGATTTAGTTCAATTCCCATACTTATGATGCATCTTTTTAAGTTGCAGAAGATAATATTCTTTATCTAAACTATATAACATAGTAATGTAATGTGCAATGAACATACATTAAGAAATATGGATATTGGGTAGGATATACCCTAACACTTAACATTGAGATAAAGACTATTTCTCTTTCTTAAATTGCTTGTAAACCAAAAAGGTTTGAAAATATGATTACAATTTATTAGAATTCATTTGTTATGAAGTATACCTTAATTGGATATATTCAGATGTTGAACCTGTCTAAAATTTATTGTACTTTTAAAACAAAACTTGATAACATTGTTCGGGTTTGCGGTTAATGGGCAGTATCACTAAGAGATCTAACATTAAAAACAACTGTAGGTATAAATGAAGTTCTTCATGGACTAAATGAAGCAAATTTAGGAAAAAACTTATTGAGCGTTGGATTAGGGGTTGACAGGGTTGCTGTAATCAGTAAATAATTCAAACTAATAATGTATGAACAATCCCCTTGGGGTATGTACATCTCGATGAGGTAGTTTCTGTAGTATGTTGGCACATGCCAACTACAGGGCTGTACTTTCAAGAATATTTGGGTCTTCTTGAGATTATAGTGTTGTAGTTGACATGTGGCATCTCCCTACCGCATTGATCATCTAGATCTACACACAATAGGAACTCGGACTTGAACTTAGTTTCTCTCTAGGCTCAGATAGGAGCATATTTACGATATGAATTAGCTTCCAATGGCTCAGGGTACGTTGGCACATCTAGACAACTTAGGTCAACCGAGTATACCCATTTACCCTAAGACATTATGAGCATCTTCCTAGAATAGGTTATGTTCCTATCTAGGGCTAGGGTTAAACTTGGAACAAGTGAACTGACGGTTGTTAGAGAAGACCAATCATGATAATTGAGGAGTGAGGTGAAGGATGTATTCCAATATGATGAGTATGCCATCTAGTAATAGTGACATACATAATATGTTATAAAATCTTTGGCCAAATTATCACAAACTGCTAGTTACATTGTCCTATGTCACCAAGTTTAAAATAACGTGATATCAGATGAATATTGGTAGCAGATATTCAGATATGTTCTTTGAAATAGAACACTCAGTACCTAGTGTAGGGTAGGATGACAAAGTATATGAAGTATGTAATATGTATTCAATACATAAGATAACATAAATAGATCAGTAGCTTATCAAGTTATGGAATGAATAGATCAGTGAAATCACCGAGTCATTATAGCTGCATATGTTTATCCATTGAATTTGATTGTCATGGAATGTTTGTTATAAATAATTATTTATTTAGAACAGTGAACATTATAAAAATAATAATAATAATTTTTCTTGATTCTAAAGTCTTAAAATGGGAATGTTACAAAATCTAAATCAACTACTACAAAATCTAATACGTTGAAAGATCCTAGTGTGCCTTTCAAAATACCGCCCATTCCTCAAACATCAAATCCCACTCCTAATATTTTCTATACTCCAAAATCATTCCCATCACCCCCCTTGTTTCCATTTGTTTATTTTGATTTCATAGAATATGCGAACAAAACCAAAGTCCCAAATTACTGAAAATAAATATTTGAGGACTCATCCTGAACAATTTGAGATTTTTGTCTGATACATCAGAAATGGTAGTCTAACACCCAATGATGTAGCTCATCATTCATAAAGCCATTACTACCAAACCCACCTACACCTCCCTTACAGAACATGCTTTCTCTAAGTACATAAAATACTGATAAATTTGGACCTTTCTACATCTCCCTGATTGTTGGAGAATATGTACTGAACAATTACATAATAGATTCTGGTGCCACATATAATGTGATGCCTTTGAAGGTTTCTAGAGCTCTCAAACTAACCATGGCTCCACCCACTCCCTCTTGTTACTTCCTTGGAGTTGAAAAAGGTCCAACTCATAGGGAAGGTAAAATATGGATAGGTATTTCTCAGCCAAATTTCCAGACAAGAAAATTTTATCGATGATTTTCAAAGATGATGTCCTAACCTCATTCGAGAATGTTGCTGAGTAGAAGTTTCTACCTAGATACTTGAGAGGAAAAATTCAGATGAGTTGGTCATCCGCAACCATACCAGTGAAGGGAGACATGGATAAATTACTGTCCAGAAAAGAAGATGAGGTACACTGTTCAACAAGTTTGGAAGCCCAGGAGCTAACATTTTGTACCAGGGTAGTAGGAAGATGAATCACCTTGTGGCGAACTAAGGAGGAAGAGGATATCCCCATTTTCATAGGCCTAGACATGCATTCCCAAAGAGATTAGTATTTTTAAGAAGCATTGAGGATGATTCGAGTTATAAGAGGACAACTTTGAATTACCAAATGATGCAAACCATGAAGAAGAGGAAATCATTCTTGCTGATTTTCAAGTAGAAGAAAATTAGAATATGTGTGTATATGTGATGAGGAAGATATTATCATTCCCACTTGAAGATGAAGAACTCCTTGGATCATGTTACCCAGCAAGGACACCAAGTCTAGTCTACAATGAGTCCTCGAATAATGGGAAAGAACAATCTGTACAAGAACTATTGAGAGCCGTGGAAGAAAAAGAGGAACCCAAGCTTAGTCTCGAACTCCGGATGCAAGCCATGAATATGCAAGACAAACATGAAGTATGACTTGGAAGCCTCCACCAGCGTGAAGGTTGGCTATGTTCAAACAAAGAAAGATGAGAAATCTGATGTCCCTCTCAAAACCAATGGTTGATGGATACAATGACGAAATCAAGGTGTTTCATTTCCCATTTGAAGAGGAAGAAACTTTACATGATAAAGAAACTAAAGCAAGGAGTTTTGAGACCTTTGAAGATGAAGCTCTTTTCGATGAAGGATTGGTAGAGTGCAGCAATTCCCAAAATGATGATGGTAATCCCTCTAGATAGTTTCCTTGAGCTACAAGATAAAGATTCTTCAAAGGCATACAAATAGGAGCTACATGAAATGATGAAGCATAACTCTGTGCAGGAAATCTTAGATGCAGTAGAAGTTACAAAAAATCCCGAGATGATTCTCTGATATCTTTTACTAGTGCCATGGACATACAAGAAAAGTATGAGTTCACATCCAATTCTTCCGTTCAGTACTCAAGCACCTTGCAGTGGAGTGAAAGAAAAGGATAAGTCTGAGGTTTATCATGGAAAATATGTCAATAAACATAGACTTGGGAAAGAAAGTCAACTCAAAAGATTAAAGGAATTGGAATGAAAATCATATTTAGGGAAGTGATGAGATGCTCAATGGAGAATCAGCTATATCATTAAACATGGAATGCAACTGGAACTAGTGAAAGAGAATTCAAAGAACTTGAATGCAAGTGGAATTTCCAAGAAAGCACTTAAGCATCAAGAATCTCATATGGAATTATTCCTAAAAATTAAAAGGACAATCATGGAAGCACCTGGCTTCCATAAACAATTGAGGAGGGGAGGGTACTTTCTGGATCCCAGTCAACGGATTTCACAGAACATCATCACTCAGTGTTGGCCACTCATTGGTAACTTTTGAGAAATATAAAGTGTTTCAGTGAAAATTGCAAGTTTATCCCCCGCCCTGTACCATAGGTGATTATTAGATGTGTTTACCTTTCTATTGCATGTGTTTCCCTTCATGTATGTGTTTTTTTGTTTCCTTTCCGTTGTATTGTGTCTGTATCCTTGTTCACTCTCTTTCTCTCTTGTTATAAGATGTACATGACTCTGTAGGGCCCAATGGATGAGGCAATGGTCAACGAATTATATGGTCTAAAATTAAGATTCTATTTCCCATGTCATGTATTTATTACACTCAGTCCATGCCATTTCCCTAAGCTAGAGCATAGTTTGTTGTCATGCAAATGTGCAATAGGGAAATTTGACAATTTCCAAGCATGTAAAAAATATACCCCTATGACCAATTTTTTTAGGTTTTATCATTCCTAGGCAACCCAAGTCAAATCCATGTCATCCTGGGTTACCCCCTATTTGATGTCAAATTGGTCCCCTAGGTGATTTAGGAAAGTATATTCATTCCCCCTAGGTGACTTTAGCAAGTTATGAAAAGATGCTATCTTTTGGTAATATTGGGAAGGGGTATCACTGGACCTTCGCTAAGACTGGATCAAATCCCCTTGGAGCCAAACATAAGTGAAAAATTCAACATGGATGTGAATTGAAGACCTTAAAACATCATGGAAAATTCTTTTGGAAGGTTTGGGGAAGTTTTTGAAAGACTTGGGGCAGTCTGAGTAAAAAAAAGGGTTCACAAGCCTAGATAGTACACAAGCCTAAAATAGCTGTTGGGATTCAGAACAAGATTCTGAGAGCTCTGAGATGGAGTTAGGAGTAAAATAAAAAATCTACATGGAAATAGGATTGAAATACCTACATGATGGTGAAATAAAAATTTTCTCAACACCTTTATGCTTATATGACTTAGAAGGTAGTTTTAATCAAGCACAAGTACAATCTCAAATATACAAATCTACCTTTTTAAGGGATTAGATGGATGAATCAAGACATGAGACCTCCACACATTCGACTTCAAAATTCCATTTACATAGTCAGGATGATATAAAATTTTACCAATAAATTCCACCCAGATCTCAAGTTCTCATCGTTCTAAGTTACCCTCTCAAAGGTAGTTCAGGACTTAGTCATTTTTCGAGGAGTACATGTGTCAGCACTAAGAGCTTGGTATGGATTTCATGTCCCCGATGTCTCTTGAGGTAAGGTACAACCAACCCTTGAAAAATTCTCCCAGCCCCCATGTTACCTCTGGGACCCTCATGTGACCTCCAGACTTGACAATTAAGCCCCCAAGTGTATTTTTGGAGAATCCATTCCCTATCCATTAGATCAAGTAACTACGTATCAGATCCAAAACCATTGTGGAAACTGATATCCATGATGTACCTAAGGTGATGCACGTAGATCAAGGGAAAAAGGTTCACCAAACCCCTATGGGGAGTATTTTGGTCACCCGCGTGACTGACTTTTTATGCCCCCAGATGCATTTTTAGAGCATGCATTCCCTATCCGTCGGATCAAACACAACATGTCAGCTCTAGAGAACACCATGGAAACTGATTTCACCTCATGTACACAAGGTGAGGGAAATAAAAAATGGAAAAACTGTGTCCCATCCCTCTAGGATAATTTTTTTGTCACCCATACGACTAGTTTCAAGCCCCTCGACGCTTTAAAGCTGATTTTGGAATAGTCATTCCCTTATTGCCGGATTTCCGTCACGTGTTGTCCTCTTGAACACCATGGAATTATTATGTCCCTCACATCCCTGAGGTCAGGTACATAAAACATGAAAAAAATCATCCCAACTCTAACCCAAAAAATTGAATACTTTTTTCTAACTTGTTAGCCGCTTCTTGCCACTTCTCAATTACTAAAAGAACACTACAGATAACACTCAGTTCGATAACTCCACCATTGCCAGAGTTTAAACTAGACTCCATTAAAACACATAATACTTTCACTCCCATGATGGCACATAGGTCTCAGTAGGAATAATTCATCAAGATAAGAATAAGAAATGAAGAACAAAGAAGAAGAACAATGGAAATCCCCATTGCCATGAAATCAAAATTCGAAGAAATCTTCCAAACCTGAGAATGGATTGAAAAACCATTTGTTGCTAAGTTCTTCTCTCTTGAAGGCCATTAAAAATCATACTAAAACCTCCAATTTTAAGCAAGGAATGATCATAGAGAATAAATCCACTTTCTGGCACTCTGAAGGAAAAAGCTTGATTTCCCATCAAACCGGTTGTCAGATTGAAGAGAAATTTCATGTGAAGCACCATAAAGAAAAACCCTATCGCAATGGAGTCTATTTCATTGTGAATGCAGAAGAAAACCAGACCTAAAAAATTTCAATCTCCATTAATGGCTTCCATGACACAGTAGTGGAAAAATATTAGCAAGCTACCTCTCCACTTCTCAAGGTTCTGATGGGCGAAATCGTCTGAAAATTGGAGGAAACTGAAAATTAGAGGAAATGATCGTCAGAAAATCTAGTTCCTCACCAACTAGTTTTCGTACCATAAAGTCCCTATTTTTTAGGGATATGGAGCACTGTGTTTTTTTATCATAATTGCACCCTCTTTGAATAAAATTTTCAATTTCCTGAAGATCTGATGGGAGAAATTATCTAAAAATTAGAAGGAATGATCATTGAAATATTTAGTTTCACGTGAACTAGTTTTTGCTCCATGAAGCCCCTATTTTTTAGGGATATGGAGGATTTAATTTTTTTGTTAGTATTATTCCCCCACCAATGAAAACATCATTTTACCACTTGTTCAAATGAAGGAATTACTCAAAATTTAGAACTTGGAACCCTGGAATAAAACCCTGAATTTCAAGACCTGTTTTGTCGCAATTTGACATTCATGGCACACTTACTAAAAATAGCATGTCTCCTTGCATAGGGGTCTGACACTTTGATTAAGCCACCATTGTAATATGCCATGAATAAGGTAGTGAACATATAGGTAGCATCACATGCAAGGTCATAAAAACGTTATCTCGGATCGTAATTCATACTTACTAAAAATAGTAAGTTACACTCAAAAAGAATTTTTGGCACAATGGGTCATATAAGGATAATCATTCAGGGGGACATCATTGTTTAGGAGCATCCTATACATTTTTAAAAGGTAATTAGAGATCCATCTTAGTTAATTCAACTTGGAGAGTGTTATTTTGAGCTAATTTAGAGGAGTTTCACAGTGTGCAAGGAGTTTGAAGATTCAAATTTTCACTACATTTGGATCTTTCCATCAACGAGGATAAACTGGCTTCATCGGGTGACATCTCCTCTTCTTCTTCCCTCCATATTTATCTCTCATCTTCCCCCCAACTTTCTCTCCCCTTCAAACATTCTAATTATTTGTTGGGGTTTGCACTTTTTGATATGCCTTTAAGTCACCTAAAAGTGACTTTAGAAACATAATGTAGATTAAGTCACCTTGATTTTACAAAAGGGACTTAAATATTTTATAGGAACATGAATAGTATAAAATTAGAAATAAGGCATATGGATGGTCATGAGGAAGATGATAATTCACCTCTCATTCTATAAATTTAATTTCATTCCCATTTCAAAGGGTTGGAAATTGATCTTGTAAACTTAAGAGTGCATTGTACCTAGAGAAAGCAGAGGAGATAAACATTTTCTTCTACTATCCTCTACTCTCAAATTTTTCTTCCATTCCCAAATTATGTACAAATTTTATTTGATAAATCAATACAAGAAAGATTTTCTAGCTTTCTTTGACCAAGGGTTTCTTGATACTTGGTGATCAGTGAATTCTATTTGGTCTTATTACTATTCACAGAGTTGTTTCTTTCCATAAATGCATGTGTTGAAGTTTATAACTAGTGTATGTGTAGGAATATGATTTTATACCTACAACATTAGTTATCCTACCTCTTTTCTCACTCCCCATTTCCCACTCTTCAAACAAAGTATTCCCTAGCAAGAGATTGTTAGCTTTACCGTAGGGTCAGTGGAGTGTCCCTGTTGGATCCCTAGTTGAAAGGCCATCACAAAAATCCACATTTTCTCGTGCATGCCATATAAAGAAGCTGCACTGATTAAGTAGAGGGACTTAGATTCCCTAAGCATAGGCAAGAAATCCATAATTTTTTCCCTCCTGATAAATTTTCTTGCCAGCATCCTAGTATTATGCTAATACACCTTGTTATTCACCCATTTGCAATTAATTAAATTAAACTGATTAATTAATGCACATTGTACCCCTTTAGATTAATTAAATTAATCCCATGTACCCTTTGTACCCCTTTGGCTAAATTACTTATTACTTATCCAAACCAATCATTCATTAGTTTTATTTTACTACTAGTTTATAGTTTATAGTTTTAGGGTTTAGGGTTATTTTATTTCATTTTATTTATAATTTTACATTTACCTTAATTTCTTTTGTAGTTTCAATTACATTTAAATTAGTTTCTTTATTTCTTCTTATTGGCCTAAACTTTGCAATTTGATTTTGTAGGGTTCATGGACACTTTCAATCCTTCCCGGGTGCCACTTGTTCATGTTGAAATTTTAGTGTTATTAGAATTTCCGATTCAATTTTTGTCACATCTTTTGTGCACACATTTCATTGTTTTTGTTTATTGACTAACCCTTTCTAACATGTTTTTTTTGCATATTTTTCTTTTATTGCTTTTGTGCGACTAACCATGACATGATCATGCATATGCTCTTCCCTTGTGCTTTTTCAAGCGATCTTGGGAATAAAAAATGTTGGTCATTTCTTTATTTATTTTTGTTTTTGGGGAATTAACATTTAACTTAATCAAAGCCAACCCACACCTATGCTTTTTGATCTCACTTTTTAAAGTGATCTTAGAAATCAAAAACATGGGTTCACTTTTTTCATCTTATTTATCTATTTTGATATTTTTTCCCTCATTTCAGAAAACTTTCTAATTATTTTTTGCAGGACCCGCTCTCACAAGGTGGATTAAAAAATTAAAAACTACTAATTGCGGGTTGATAAAGGAGTTCAATCAAACCAAACCTAAATCAAAAGATAAAAAAACACCACATTCAAAATACTTGATTTGAAAGTTGTCGGGTTAAGAGCTATGGCTTGACCGCTTAAATAGAACATAACCCCCTTGGCATTAGTCTTAAGCTACAACAAAGGGGGGTGGTTCTATGAACCCCAAAGTAGTCCACTCCTTGAGGGAACTGGTGGACGAAATGGGAACCTTTTTATCCTACCTGACTAGTAAGGAATTTGTGAGTTAAAGTCATAGAATATCCTTAGTCGCGGCCCCAATGTGATTCATTATGAGTAAGGTATTTTCTCAGGATTTCAAAGCAGGTTAAGTAAGGCATCAACTAGCATTAGAGTCACTCTCGCTTAGATATTTTTCTGACACATAGTTGAGAGATCCACCTAGAAAGCCAAACACTTTCCAATCCAATCTAAGTTAGAGGTTTGAAAACAAACATTCAAACAAAAACTTCTTTTTCAATTTACTTCTTTTTCTTTCTTTATTTTTTTTAGTAGTGTTCCACACTCAATTTTTCCTAAATACTCCTTGTTTGAGATTCATCTTTCACTTTTCTTATATTTTTTGTCATTTTTCCAAACTATCCTTTATTTGGATTCTTCTTTCATCCTCATTTCATCTATTCTTCTCTTCTTTTCTTCTCGTCATTATTCATTCAATAATCTTTCATTTTACTCTCAATTTTCCCCTTTTCGAAACTTTCGTCTCCTTTCATTATTTCAATCTTCTCTTCTTTTTGTCCTTATTGTCTTCTCCATTTGACCTTCTTTCATTCATTTGGAGTTTTCATTCACTTATTTGATTTCTTCCCCTTTTGTGATTATCAAATCCTTTTATCTTTCGTATTCATCTCCTTGAGTTCATCTCCTATTTCATTCAATACTTAAACAATTAGATTAAATTTTCCTAAAGGTTTAAGTTTCCATCCTCTTTTTGACATAAAGTCTTGAGTTGTGGTTATTCAAGTCCTTTCTCAAGAACTTTCATCTTAAAAACTCGCATCTTAGCAGTGTTATGTTTAACTTTGCCACAACTTATTTCATCACATTTCATCTTCACTCTCCTCTTACAACCTTTATTTTGAAAACATCATTGTTAAACTGAATATGTTTTCTTTCTTCACATCTCTAACTTGACAACATATCTGTTGCATTCTATAAACTTCATCATATCTTCTTTTCAACACTTCCATTTTCAGTATTTGAGTCCTATCTCTTCATTAGACTCTTCCTTCTTAAACTAATTCTTGTTAAGGGTTGAGCACATTGCATATGATTCAAATCCTTTTTTTTCATACCCTCTTCCTATTTAGCATTCATTTTTTCTAGGTGGTAGAGTGCATTTTGAAATCAATCTATCCTCACTTCTTCACTCTAGCATTCACATTGTTAGAGGTTAAACACATTCAGACTCTTGTCACTATAACCCTCCTCCATTCTAACATTCACTTTTTTAGAGGACAATAACCTTCATCACATCACATCACTCTTCCATCTTGGCATTCACTTTGTCAAGGGTCGAGTTTATCAAAAAAATTTGCACGCTCCTATCTTGGCAATCACTTTGTTAAGGGTTACATCACACATATCTTCTAAACCTCTTGCCCATATTAACATTCACTTTGTTAAGGGATAAGTTATTGTTAAACTTAATCGCACACCTCTCTTCCATTAATGCATTCACTTTGTTTCTAGTTGAGTTATCTTTCATGTATCTCTTTTGCTCCCTCCCTCTTTTAAAAATTGTGGGAACACGAAACAAAAATTATAGTCCTTTTGGAAATTTTGTTAGTGATAATGACAAAAAACTCTGAGTATGATCAAAATGAGCATCTCACTCGAAGAACAATCCCGCATTGAAAATACTTTTACGTATGAATAAAGACCAATTTTTTTCTTTGTATCCTTGAGATTGGAGAAAAATGACTCTTTGATGTTGATGAAGTTAGTTTACAAACATTACTTGGTTAACCACCACCTAAAAAGGTGAACCTTTCATTTTGACAAAAAATGATGATGAGGCAAGACCTAGTCACACAAATACTGATGATTGAAACAAGTCCACCTTGAACAACGCCCAAGGCAATGAAATCAAACAAATACAAATTTAAAAAAAGGAACTTAAAGGAAAATCAACTGATTCGGCCTATTGATCCTATTCAAGCCCTCATGAATCAAATTAATGACATGGCTAAAACAACTTGTTATTTTAAATTCAAAGTCAGTCAATGAATCGCATGACAAGGAGGCACCAAATTAATCTAGTGATGCTTGATTAAAGAGTCATACCATTTATGCACACCAAAGAGTAACAATAACTCTACAAGTGATGGCTCCTTATCTTTCTTATAGAACAACTCACCATTTGATCAAGAATGGAAAATAATGAAGGAACCATCTCTAGTACGAAACTATTTCACCTTATTCTTAGAGTGTTTCTTTGAATATTGACAAAATCAGATATGGATTCCCAACTGGGCTAGTGAGAAATCAACCAAAAATTCAATCATACAACCTATTTGACGATACTACTTTGTGTAAGCGTCATGAATGTCTAGATTTATAGCCCCTTAGAGAAAGCTATCTCTAGTGTATTTCATTAATTAGTGAACTAACTGAATATGAAGAACAATATCACCAATAAGAGATGAACCTAACATATGATAGGGGATTGCCCAGGCCCAAGTGGTATGCAAGAATCTGGGATATTGTGATACTCCCTATAAGGTTACAGTGAAGGCCACTCTATGGATCAATTCAATGTTAATAACTAAATGCTATTATTTCCATAGACTTAAATTGATGATAGGTATCTCATTCGACTACAATAAGAACATTCACTTCAAACCTACCTCAAGCTATGGTCCAATGATGAAGGGAAAGGTCTTTGTCAGAAAACTAGTATTTAAACAAGGAAACTGGTCATGAGCTATTTCAAGCATTAGCAAGGGCCATTTATGCTCTATTCTTAGTCTGAGGGTAAAACACAATCAGACCTTCATTGGTCTTAATATAACTTCTGTTGGTTCAAGATCGGACTATTGAAAGCCATGTTTTACCGACAATCGATCTTCAAACAGGTGAACTAAAAACTTATTCAAATAGTTGGTCATGGGATTCCTTTCCAGGCTACATGATAATAATTAGAAATTCTAAAGAAAAGGTTCAATCATCAGAGCATATTTGAGCTTGATTACTCATAGGTGTTTCAATAGTTATATCTTATGCCTAACATCCCTAGTGGTGTGGGTACGGGAATGATAAACTTGCAACAAGCTAAATTGTGGGACACTGGGGGTGCAAGTACAATCATCCTTCCACATCCAGTTAACATAGCCTACTAAAATGATCAATGGATTAAATTTGGTTAATGTTTCAATACTTGCCATCCAATATGAAATTCTTGGCTAGATGGCATATTGCAGTTCATCAGATGGACTGGGATCCAATAGTCAATGAAGGCATGCTTACACGGATCCTTTCCATGGATGTGACTAAAATATCGTTGTGATGAATTTCAAAACATTCATGCGCGTATGTTTCCATGACATTTACGATTCCTAGGGGTATAACTTGCATGCAACCATTCTGATCTATAATCCATAAATCTATCGTCAAAAAATCTATTCATATCATTGAAGTACATGGTACCTTTTGTGGGATTGATATGGTCCCAACACCATGATGGTCCAACACATTAAAGCGATTCGTCAATAATAGGATGAAAATTAAAAGATCATTCTATAAACAAAGTCAAAAACATCAAAAATTTTCTCTATAAAGCTTCTAAAAGGTACCTCAGATGGATCATCCAATGGATCTATCCATTCACTTCTTGTATCATTCCACTCATGGGTGGAGGGATATGTCAGTTTTAATGTGTTATCCACTTGAATGAATTACCCCTAGGTCCCCACATAGGTTTTTCGATATCATACTAAGAATAGATTATCCTATCAGGTACCCAGGTGAGGTGTATGGGTGAGGTGTTGGTGCACAAAATTCTCTGTAAGTCATGACCAATTAAATCACCCTCCCATTGGATTGGACCTTGTCTGCCCAAGATCATCGTAAATCAATATTACTTCATCACTTATTCATTAAAAAACTTTCGAATCCCCTCCATTGGCTTAGGTGATTTGTTTTCCCAAGGTGATTAGTAAATTAGTGATCCAAAAAAAACCTGACTTAATAATTTCAATTTTTACATGGTTTACCCAGGATATTAAAGATGTATTCAATTGTATTAGGACGTGACATTGATCCAAAATTGATCAAAATTTGATTTTACCCCATGTCTGAATGAAGGTGACTCCTCCTAAAACTAAGAAATTGTGAGGCAATTCCCTTAATTCACTGAGTTGTTTGATCAAATACCATAAAGTTCAATTTTTGCACCTGATTTTAGATGCATTTCTTTGAATGTTGATCAATTATTGATTAAGGGTTATTTGCATCCAGGATTAAAATTATGAATTAGATGCTACTATAAATAAATAGATACTAAAAAATATGAATTATAAAAATATCAAAAGGGATTTTTTACGGGGTTTGAAATTCCTGTCCCCGGGTTCATTTAGAGGACCGATCCATTAATTTTGGATTTGAAAATACAATTAAACTATACAAATAAAATAAATGAACCTTAATAAATGCTACCAAAATTCACTTAAGAACATGTGCTAGATCTAGAAACAATCATATTCTTTCTCTGTGTGTTTGTTCTTGGCTTCGTAGTAGTTTAAAACAACTTCAATTATCTGATAAAAGTTGAACAAAAAAATTCCCAAAATTGGTTTAAGAACTCCAAATTAGAAAAAAATCTCATTTATCCACCCTAAGAAATTTCATTCACAATAGGCTAAGCTATGACTTACACCAAAATATGGTTCAAGGTCTCTTTCAGGATATTGGTATTGGTCAGGGTAAAGTTAAGGTCTATCTTAGTTACTGCCTGTTATGCAGGTATTCACAAACTCTGAAAAAAGCTTGTTGGTAAAATACATAGAGACCGACCTCCTTTTAGTACCACTTCACAATGGGTTGGAGGATTTCGGTTGAGGCCAACTATCCTTTTGTGAGGTAACCGGTGTAGATATTTTAATCCCTATAAGAATCATTCATATAAAACTCAATCCATAGGGTAAATTCTAATCCTTTTATCCCACTTTTGAAGGGTGATGGTAAGATTCGGGTGAGGTATTTTAAATAAAATTGCACATGACATTTATATAATGATCTAAATATGGGAATTTTAGGGGATACGGGTAAAAGGATGGTCAAGCTTAAAGGGAGTGATAAAATGTTGGTGGAATGGAAGCTATGTCCGCCCATAGCTGGGACACATATAGCAAAAGGATCTGAGGCTAATGATACAGTAGGTTTTTTAAAATTAAGATACCATATAATACTTACCACTTTTACGAGGTTGAAATTTTTTTAATGGTGAATCCCACGTGATCAAATGGAATCCACCTGATATTTTGCTGGTTGTATTTTAAACCACTGCCACCACAAAACCAGCTTGATACCAAGTTTCATAGGGAGAATTGGTCCATTATGGACATTACTATGTTTTGATTAGTATGATATTAAACATGTTAGCATCATGGAGTAACGTTCATCTTGATTTGGTCACGATGCATGATGATTATTAGAGACACTACATATGTGGATGACCCGATATACTAGTTGACTAACCATGTTGTTTTCACATGCGGATTTTGAAGATTATGAGTCCATCCAGAAAATGTGATACTGAAATCTTGATGACAAGTTCTATGTATATACAATTGATATGTTTTGAGGTTATAAGATGCATTAATGTTGTTCTAGTTTGACCATTTTTACCATGATTTTTTGATCATACCTGTATGACCAACCTTTGGACTAGTTCAGTAAAATTTGCCATGAGGCCGAAGGAGCTCCATTTGTAACATTCTGTAGGTTAAAAATCATCAAGAAATATCAGTTGGGATTGATATACCATCCAATAATGGTTTAAGGAGGTTCTGGGGGACATATAAACTTCAAAATGTCACTCATGGATCAACTTAGGACACATTAAATCACCTATATGTTGAAAATATTTTAGGAACCACACCATTGAATTGGATAACCGTCTTTCCAAGTAAGATGACCATGGGTTTGGCATTACCTTTATTAATGTGGACAAATTTTGGGTATTGTTTGTATGTATTTTATTAGTTATGTGTTCTTTTCTTTTATTTAATTAAAATTGTGGTAGATTAATGTGAGAAATCATATGGTTAAAATTTAAATAAATCAAATTGGGATATGGGAAAGTAATAATGGAAGTTGTTTGTTTCTTGTATTAAATATGTCAGGGATGTGTAAGTTTGTGTAAGAGTTGTGTAAGTCAGATTTTGGAGTAAGAAACACTCCACCTCCTTGGAAATTCGAATTTGTCCTTGGGGGCTATTTTTGGAGGCTTGCGGGACAAGTAAAAATTGTCCCATACCTCTCAATTTAATTTACCAACCATACTTATGGTTGGAAAAGTGATTTTAGACTTTTATAATGCATCTTATTAATCATGTTTGCATGTTTTTATTGCACTCTCTTACATTTTATTTATTTTACAGTCCTTTGGGGTGTGGGCTTTTAGAGTGTGCAAGTAATTTTGTCATATTTTCACCCACCTCTTTATTGTGCTTGGGAGAATGGAATTTTTTATTTTGTTGTTTGAATTTGAGGATGTGTGATGTGGCATCCTACATGGATCCGCATCATTCTCTCTCTCTTCCCCTCTTCTATATAAATTCAAACCTCTTTGCCTTGTTTTGGGTTATTGAATCATTTTGAAAACTTCTTTGGGGGTACATTTTTTTTCTTGTGTTGGGAGATCTTTCTTTTGGGAAGGAGTTTGGAAAAAATTTGCATTGCTTGGAGATTTCTATTTTAGGACTATATTGTTTTTTGGGCATTTAAAAGCTTGCTGTTTGGAAACAAAAGTTATTATTTAGAGGTAGGAATTTAACTCCTTTTTTTCATGTTGTTAGTTTCTTGTTGTGTTGAATGTAAATGGTGAATGTTGTTATGCTTTAATTATTGGCTTGTATGGGTAGAATGCCATAGGGATGGTGTAGGAGAAGGATATGGGGAATCCATGTGGGGGGGCATAAGCAAATTCCATTGGCATCATAATTTTGTGGAGGGAGTTTGGGTTTGAGATCCACCATGGAAAAGAAATATCTTGCATTTCTTACTTTGTTGGGGGTATAAGGAAGTTTTTGCGGGGCATAAGGAGGGATTTGTGGGGGGCATAAAGTATGTGTGTGTGATGAATTATCTTAGTGGTTTACTACATTGTAGATGCCCAATTACCATTTGGGAGGCATAAGCAGCTTCCCCCATAGACCTTTCTCCTTTGGCTTGCATGATCAAGCCTGAGTTTTGTTTTGATTATGTTTGCAATTGCAGTTGTAAACTACTGTGTTTGTTTGGACTGTATTTTTATGAATGAATTATGCATGTTGAAAGAATGATGTGTGTTGTGGAATCCAGTTATTTCCATGGGTTGAATCACACCTCTTATTGTATTTTTGGTTGGGGCTCAAGGGCTCAATGATGAAGGAAGGATTCTCCTTTTATTGGATGTCTTGGTTGGGTGGAGAGCAGTTGCCTTTCCCCCTCTTTTGTTGTCGATCAAATTGGAAGAAAGTGGAAGCTTGCATGTTGACTATTTTGGAGCAAAGGAAAATGCAGTTTTGCCAGCCCCTTGTGAAACAAATTTATTTGTAATCCTTTCCCACTATGATGTGGATGAAAATTGTAATGTATTCTTGTGAAGAAAATATGTTGTAATTGATTATGGAAGTATATATATATTCGAATTGTGATGGGTGGTTATATTCTATTCTATTATTGGAAAGAAATAAATAGAATTCTATCATTGCATTTAACATGGAAAGATCTAAAGTTTTATAATTGAATTCAATAAAGAGTTGAAGGATATTTTCTCATATGAATCCTAGGATTGAATTCAATTTTTCATTGTATGGCAAAAGGAGTTAATTAAATCTCTTGATTGAAAGAAATAAATGTATGTGAAGAAAATACAGTAAATTGCCTCTTTGGAAATATACGAAATTGAAATCAGAGTTGCATTTTGGGTTTAGAATAGTTTGATTTAAGTCCTGTAAATGTATTAGATTAGATTAGAAAATGCAATGCCACACTTGAATGATGAATTTGGTAAACAAATTTCTAAAAGAAATGGAATTTCAGTTATAAAACTTAAAATTGGCAAATGAATTTAGTTAAAATGCACAGTTTGGACCTGCACACAATAATCAACTTGACATTTTGTCAAAATATTAGTATGTTAAGTATCATCAATGAACTCAAATGGACAAATAAAAATTAAGAAAACAATTTAACCATTGCAAAATCGAACTCAATCCCCTTTCACAATCGTTTTCTGTCAATTGTCAGAAAAAACGTGAATTGAAAAACAAACAAGAAAATATACCTTCCTAAAAAACTTTAAATCCTTCCTAAAGAAAATCCTCCATGTATGTTTGGAATGTTGAGTGAAGAAGGAGATCAAATTGAATCAAATCTATAAGTTGGAAATTACCAGTTTACTATTTAGAAGGCCTGCAGATCGTTTTTGTAAAATTGACCCCTTTAAATCTTATCAAAATGTAAAATTGATGATTCCTGTGCAAATAGGGCATCAAGAGATTTTCAGAAAGTCCTCATTTTCCCAAAACCAAGATTTCTAGCTCAAGTTATGGTTCTCTGAATTTTTCCTACCTTGGCGGGAAAATTTGGGAAAATTTTCCCTGGCGGGCCTACGGCCCAAAAATTTCCCATCGAAATATCCTTAGAGAATTTTTTTTGAAAAAATTTCTTGGGAAATTTTTTGAAATTTCCTATTCCATCCCATATCCAATTATAGGCTGCCATGTGTCCTCACGAGGCAACGGCGAAGGTGCAACATTACTTTTGTCTTTGGGGCCTTTTGAAATTTTGGGAAATTTTTACCTTTTTCCCCACCGGCCTGCAGCCTATCAAAAACTACCACGTGGGTAGTATGAGGTGTTGGTGGAGGGGGAAAAACCTTCACAACCTTGTTGGGTTTTGGAAATTTTTTATTAAAAACCGCATAGCCCCCACACTCCTGCCATCACCTCGCCATTACTCCCCATGGACACGTGGACCCGCGTGTCAAACCCTTCCCTTTTCCCTCATCCAATGAATTTTCCCAAACTATCCCGCCACCACATCCATCCCTCTTCTTCTTCCCCATGTTTTTGGTTGAACACCACATCTCCCTGGCAAACCCATGGGTGCATGGGTGCTAATTGGACTTTTCTCCCTTTTGGAAAATTTTTCCTATCGCCATCGCCGCTCCACCCTTCCTGCACCCTCTCCCACTTTTTTTAGGACCTGACATGTGTCCTTGGAGGACCCATGGAGGTGCGGGTAAAAATGGGAATTTTCTCCCATGCAAGGAAAAATTCCAAATACTATCCTGCAACCTACCAACCTGAGAAATGGGTCTTCTTCCTCGTTTGACATGTGTCCCCCTTTGGGAAATTTCGACCCCTACGCTCCGTTGGACTATAACTGGAGTTTTACAAGGAGTTAGGAGGACTTATTTATATCATCGGAAAGGTGAGAAAATTTCCTATCCAAAGGGAATGATTTAGGGAAATTTTTAATGTTATAATTATGATAAAATTCAAGTTAAAACTCATAGCTTGTTAGAGAATGGGTATGGTAATATTTTAACCCCCGAATCTAACTGAAACTTATAACCCTAGAATGTAGACCATGTGACCTCTGATAATTGTTAATAAATTAAAATTATGTTCTTGTAATGTTAGACTTTTTTTGGAACTTGTCAGTGTCAATTGTTGTCTTGCAACCTGGTTGTGGACACTTCTAATAAAAAAATTATTCCATAATTTTCCTGACTAACCCTACATTGTTTCTTGCGTCTCAAGTGGGTTGTTCTAATGGGAATCATAGTTGGTACTTCCCTAGATGCTCCTGTGAAGGCAGATGGATTTTTGATTACTTCTGGTGATGGATATTGATACTTTGATGTGTGTACTGACGTAGGTTCTGCTTACATGTAGCTCTGGTTTTCTCACTTGTTCTCAAAAGATATGTTAAAATATTTGAAATGTGTCAACCTCGAAATAAGGTTATTTTGGGGGTTAAATGGTAACTGACGCTGGTTTCAGCTTAACCAGTGGTGGTTTAGGGTAACCGGTGTTAGTTAGGGTAGGATTTCCTAGGTTTACTAAACTAGGTAGATCCCCTTGATTTTTTGGGATCTCATTTTGTTTACTTCATAGATTAGCATGGAAGCTTCCTTCTAATGGGTGGGAATGTGGTTAGAGGGAATGTAGACATTGATTTTTAGGGTTTGGGTAGGTCTTATTTAGTTATGGCAACTTACTAAGAATAGGTCTTAGGGTGAGGTGGATATGTGGGCATTATCCCAATTAGGATATTTAAATAAAAAATATTGTGAGGATAATGAATTAATTTAATTAAATTAATATTAGAGTGGGATCAAAGGGGCCATGGCTAGGTTAATGTGTTTAAGGTGTTAATTTGATGAGGGACCAAGGGGATTATGACTTAATTTTAGTGTCTACATTTTACCCCTTTTTGTTACGTAGGCTGTATGTATAAGTGACGCTGACAAAAATAAGATGTGGTTGCCTCATGTGTGGGTGAAGGTGATCCTCCTCAAACCAGGAACTGATGAGGCAGAAGGAAGAATCAGCAAGTGGCTTGATAAAAGGTGAATTTGATTAAGAAGAAGGTGGGGTAATGGGTAAAAAGGGGGAAAAGGTCCACTCGGGTACTCCAGGTAATGGGTTAGGGTCAAAGGTAGTTATAGTCAAACGTATGCACACGTATAAACTACAACATGGTACATGGTTAAAGAGAAAGAAAATTTGACATTGTCTAATGTCAATAGGTTTATCCAAAAAAGATTGAAGTGATTCCAATATCTAAGGTATAGGATATGGTAAGGAAACACGATGTAGGTTAGGTGTAGGAACGTTAAGGTATGTTCTGATACACCAAGGGTTGGGTCAGGATAAACGATCATGGAAAGAGGCAAGGTAAGATCATTAGGTCAACCATGTAGGCAATAGTGTCTCAAGATATAGTGGGCACATGGGGTCAAAGGTCACTAGCGATGGTCTAGGTCCAAATATCTAGGTCACGGCATGGGTAGGGCCGAGGTATGGGTAAAATAATGAGTCCCCGAAAGATGACAAGGGGAGGTAGTAAATAATAAGTTTTGTTTGGGTAAAGGTCACTTCCAAAGGCAAGTTAAGGTTGTAAGGCTAATCATTATGGTAACATCATCGCAAGGTAGAGCAAGTGCATAAGGTTGACGGTCATCCCAAGGGTGCTAGTATGGGTAGATTGGTGTGGTGTAGGTAAATTCATGAGAGAGGTAGAAATATGGCCCACCTGGTGGTAAGAGTGAGTGATGAATTATGAGGTGAGGAGGGTGAGGTGAATGGTCAAGGTAAGCATTGGGTGAGGGAAAAAAGAGTGATGGGCAGGGTAACGGGGTGAAATTGTGGGCAATGTGAAAGAGAGAGTGATAGATGCCAGTTAAGGGTAACTGATGCCGGTATAGGGTAACCAACCATGGTAAGGCAGGGCACGTGATAAATGTTGGTGAAGGTAAAACCGACGTCGGTTAGGTCGAGGATGTTGTAAAAAATAAAAATTCCGTGCTTTTCAAAATCATTTGTCCCGTGTGAAATAGAGGAAAATGACACAAGAGAGAGGGAAAGTTGGAAAGTGTTTGGAAGGAACTAAAAGATAAGTTGGAAAGCCAAATGACAAGTGATTGGTAGTTTAGAGGTGAGTCCACAAGATCAGATTGTTGGATTCAGGTGGTTGGAGGTGAGGTGACCGATTGGTGATGGCAGAGGCTAGAGAGGGATCATGTGGGCCACCGGTGCAGTGGCTAGACATGCCACCATGATGATGGTAGTGTGGTGAGGTAAGCGTCAAACCCTTTCTGTGTTTTGTGAGCTAGATTAAGTGATAGGTCCGGTTTTGAAATATTGGGTGTGTGGGGGGAAAATGAAATTTCAAATGTGGGAGGGTAAATTGGCTAGAATAGGAACAGGGAGAGAGGTAAGTGGGTGAATGAGGGGTGGTATGAGGTTGAGGGAAGTGTAGGGGAGAATGTGTGGGTAGAAGGTTAGGAGAGGGGATTTGTTTTAGAGGGGAGGGTTTTGGGGGTCACAGGTTTCACCATGAAAGTGACCGACATTGGTCAGGGGTTAGCCAGCGTTGGTAGGGTCAAACTGGTATCAGTCACAAAATAGGTGACCCATGCTGGTTTAGGGGTGACCAGGGTTGGTTAGAGATAACCGGCACTAGTTGGATTTTGGAGAAAAATGGGCTGAAAGGGGCCTAGGTTGAGTTGGTGAGAGAGGTAGGGGGAAATGAAGGTGTTTTTTCGTAAAATATGGCATAGGTTGGACACTGAAATGTGCATGGATAGATGATAGTGGGTGACAATGTGTAATGCCTGCTTCAACTACCACTTGAGACCAAGAAACAAACTAGGAAAATTATGGAATAAATTTTTTTTTTTTGTAAGAAGGGTTTACAAACAAGTAGCAAGATACTAGTTTGAAAACAATAGGTTCCAGGATAGATTCTGATTAACCAAACACAACATTTTCATCTTTATCTTATAACAAGTTTGTAAGGTTCCAATTTGGGGGTTACAAGTTTTACTAAGGTTCAGGGAGAAATTTATCGCCAGGCATGCTCTCTATCAAGCCCTGAAATTCAACTTGATTTTTCACACACTTAGAATTATCAAAACTTTCCTAAACTAGGATTATTGGATAGGAAATTTTTTCACCTTTCTAGCCATATAAAGAAGTCCCTCCTAACTCCTTGTAAAACTTAAGTTATGGCTTGGCAGAGTTTTTAGGGGAAAATTTTCCCTTAGAGGTTCACGAGGATAGGGAGAAAATTGGGAAAAGTTTCCCAAAATGCCATGTGTCATCACCTGATTTTTTCAGATTGGCGGGTCATGGGGAAACATTTGAAATTTTTTCCCAAAACCAAAGTCTCAATTTTCCGAAGGAAAATTTTCCTCCATGCCTCCGCACTTCCTCAAATGGCCACGTGGTGCTTTGTGATTTGCAGCGGGGCGGCAGAGGAAAAAGGGAAATGTTTCCAAAAGGAAAAAAGGGTTAAGTTTTACATTTTGATCCGTGAACCCCCCACTCCCACCTACCACGTGTTAGCACATGATTGATTGGGGGCTGCGGGTTTGCGGGGAAATTTGTGAAAATTTTCCTAAGGAAAAATTTTCAAAAATTTAAGTTTTTTAATAATGGCCTACCCCTCCAAGGTGCCACGTGGCAACTTTTGATAGGATGAGAGGGTGGCGGGGACATGGAATTTTTTATTAAATTTTTCCAAAGTTCAAAATTTAAATTTTTTCTAAGGTCGAATTATTTCATTTTTGGTTTGGGATGGCCATTTTGAAGTAAAACTTCAAATGGCCAATAACTTTTGATAGGAAGCTCCATTTTTGGTAAACTTGGACTTTCCAGAAATCTCTCGGAGTCCTCTTTGCAAAAAAATAATTAATTTTAGAATTAAATAATTTTTTCATGGTCTATTTTAATAAATATATCTGCAGGGTTTGTAATTTAAAACTGACAATTTTTATAACTTTTAAGTTTTGTTCAATTTGATTTCTTTTCTCCTCAGCATGCAACCAGAACATGAAGGGATGGTATAAGATAAGTTTAAGATTGTTTCCAATATTCCAATTCATTGATTACTTTCCCCATTTGCATTTTTACATCTTTTTACAGAATTCAAATTACGCAAGTATAATTTCTAGTTTTGAAGGGGATCTTGTTGTTCATTTTAATTGTTCAGTGCCACAAGGTTTCTTATACATTAGTACATATTAATTTCATAGTCTCACTCCTTAATTTTAGTCATAACTCTAAATTGTACATCAGTTGTATTATTTATTTATCTCTTTTTAAAAGGCCAGAGTTATAATTTAAAACAGAGTTATTTCTTGCACGAGTTTACAATTTAATTTGCAGATTTCAATTAAGGGAAAACATACCAATTTCCTCTCTCAGTCATCAAATTGATTCAACACACACTTATATTCAAAGTGCAAAGTGGATTTCAATTCTAAGACTTAATTCAAAGTATCTAATTTCTGTCAGTTTCCTTTATACGTACTCTCTTTTCTAAAACAACGTTTACATGATATAACAGTCCTTAAAATTTACAAACCCAACAATGCAATTGAACAAGGAACATGATTCTTTCATTGATTTCCAACAAAACATTACAATTTAAATCCCTTCAAGTTGATTTGAATTTTCCATTTTCAATTTCTAAAAGGATACAAGTATAGCATTTCAATTTCATTTCTTTACAAGTAAAACGGAGAATTACAATTTTTCTCTTACATTCCTCAAATTTGATTACATATTTCAATAACAAGGTAAACATCTCACATCTCTATATCAATTACATTCATCCACTTGAGGTGGTTGGAGTTACATTAAAAATACTCAAAGGAATGACTATCAAACTATATTCTTCTTTCTCCAAACAGTATTTTGTTGATTTCTTCATTATTGTAATTTTAATCACAACAAGGAAGGGGGAAAGACAACACTCTCCACCCAACCAAGACATCCAATGGGAAAATAGAAGCCATCTTTCCCCATTGGCCCCTAAGCCCCAACCATATTGGAATGGAGCATGATAAAACAACACATGGCAACATATCTTCTTTCACACATAACATACATTCCACATGCACAAGGAAATGCACAAACAAAAAAAATGTAGTTCTCAACTACAACAACAATTCCAATCAAAACAAAGGCTCCTTCTCCAAGCAAGCAATCCAAGTAAGAGGAAGAACTATGGAGGTCTCCTTATGCCTCCCATGTTGAAATTGGGAATCCACCTAAAACAAACCGCAAAAACATAACCATCCCATAAACCTTATCCCTCCTCAACCCCTCCTTATCCCTCCTCCAAATTTATCCCTTATACCTCCCAAAAGTAAGAAATTCAAGCATATTCTTTTCCCTAGGTGGATCCCAACAAACACTCCCTCCACAAGACAAGTGCCAATGGTAAATCCCTTATCCCTCCTCTAATAAACCTCATAGTCTTCTCTCCACACTATGCCCTAAGCATTCTACCCATCCCTCTAAGAATTTCAAACACAAATACATTCAAATTTCATGCTAAAAGAGGAAACAACAGCAATATTAAAAAGTGAGAGCCTACCTCTCCATGATGGAGACTTGCTTCCAAAACAACAGTCTTTATTACATCAAAACCCAGTCCCAAATTAGCAAGGTAAATGTATGCACAATCAAATCCTCTTCTTCCACCAAGAAAGCTCCAAAATGCAAGATAAATTTGACCCAAGAGTGCAATATCCAACTTTCAACAACCTCAAATGAGAGGAAATTTTAATTTTTGAAGGAGATGGAGGGAGAGGATGATGTGGATTCCTAGTGGGATGCCACATCATTGTTCCTCATCCCAAGAGCATTCAACATCAAGGAAAAATAAATCATAATAAATGAAAATGACAAAATTACTTACATACACAATATAGCGCATACCCCAAAAGAAATGCATTTAAATTTTGTAAGACAAGTGCAATCAATTATTACACAAAAACATGTCAAAATGCAATAAAATAATATGATTTTGACTCCAAATTAATAGTCATGGTTTGTGGAGGATTTTGAGAGGTGTGGGACAAGTTTAACTTGTCCCACAAGCCTCCAAATTTTTCCTACAAGTTCAAATTCGAATTTCAAAGATGAAGGAGTGTTTGACCTTCCAAAATCAGCCTTACAACCTCTTACACAATATATCACTTCACTTACACAACCCATACTTGGTAACTTACACACTCTTTTAAAATGCATTTATTTTAATGACATTTATTTTTTTACAAACTTTAGACACAACCATATATTTAATTACCATATGGTTATAAAATATATAAATAAATTTTATTTTCAACCAAGACAATAACATTTAATTTCACCTTCCACATCCTATTTAATTTAATTTAATTTTAAGTATATGACTCTCACATCATACTATCGCTTTTAAATAATTAAAACAAAAGCACATTACAAATAAAATACACACAACAATAATTAAAAAGGGAACACATAATAAAAACACACATATGCCCCTATGGTCACAATAATGGAAATCCCCCCCATGGGAAATCCTAACTAAACACACAATCAAACACATTTTCCATGGTGACCTTGTTGATTTCACACTAAATTCCAATATGGTTAGTCTCTAGTCCCCCAACATTGTTGTGATTTTAACCTGCAAAATGAAAAATACCTCCTTCGGCCTCGTGGCCATATCAGAACATCTAAATGATATATAAACATTAGATCCAAATCACAACAATATCAAGATTCAATATTTATCATTAAAATTCAATTTGTAACTATATCATCATCCAATAGATTTCTATACTAGAGGTATTCATAATAATCAATGTCACATGTCTAAAATTAACATTAATAACCTATCCATGTCAACTAGTATATCATCATCCACATAACAATAAAAATGTCTCAATGATCCTCAAGCAAAACATCTGAATCTAGATCAATATTAATCCAGGATCTAACATCTAACCATCATACTAATAAAAACATAATAATGTCCATAATAATCCCTGATACATCATACTACATCAAAACATAATAATATCCAAAATGTGACCAATAGTGTCAGGATCAGTATTTGAATAGTGTCCAAGGAAAGTGGGCACTACATCCCCCTCCCCTTAGACTCGACTTCCTCCTGGAAGTCATTGGAACAAATGTGGAAACTGTACTCGTAAAGAAGTAGCATCCTCCCAAGTGGCTGCAGTCTCATCATATCTATCCCACTGCACCCGTACCTAATCAATCTTTCTGCCTCGAAGGCCCAAGGTCCTGCGATCTATGATACGGATGGGCTCCACCATCAACTTTCCCTAATCCTAAACCCGTAATGATGTCCAATCCAGCACATGAGAAGGATCTGTGATATATCTCCTAAGAACAGAAACATGAAACACATCATGTATGTGAGACAAGTTGGGTGGCAATGCTAGACGGTAGGCCAATAGGCCGATACACTCCAAGATCTCAAAAGGTCCAACGAACCAAGGAGATAACTTAGAACCTTTTCCATAACGGATCGGGCTCTTATGTGGCCTAACATGAAGGAAAACCTTCATGCCCACATCAAAATTATGCTCGGTTCTATGCTGATCAACATACTTATTCTTCCTATCCTATGCCTCCTGCAATCTCTACCTGATCAACACTACCGACTGCTCCATGTCCTATAAGAGAGCTGGTCCAAGAGATACTCTATCCTCCAACCTATCCCAACTAAGGGGTGTCCTGCACTCCCTACCATACAAGGCCTGAAAAGGAACCATGCCTATAGAACTCTGGAAACTATTATTGTAGGCAAACTCTACAAGGTACAGATACTCCTCCCACTTAGACTGCTGATCCATCACGTACATCCTGAGCATGTCCTCCAAAATCTGATTCACCCTCTCAGTCTATCCATCTATCTCTGGGTGATAGGATATGCTAAAGTTAATCTTCGTCCCAAAAACATACTGCATGGTAGTCCAGAAATGGGAAGTGTATAAAGGATCGCGGTCACAAATGATCTTTTGTGGAATCCCATGCAACCTGACAATCTCATCCAAGTAAACACGTGCCACCGCACTAGCTTTATAGGTGGTCTTTACCGGTGAAAAGTGAGCTACTTTTGTCAATTTATCAACCGTGACCATGATGGCGTCGTGATGATATCTCGACATTGGTAACCCAACAATGAAATCCATGGAAATGGTGTCCCATTTCCACTCTGGTATAGCATGAGGATAGAGAAGGCCAGCTGGATGCTGATGCTTGGCCTTCAATTTCTAGCACTCTAAACAACATGACACAAACTGAGCCATGTCCCTGCAAAGACCTCTCCAGTGATATAACTGTCTCAAGGTGGCGTGCATCTTCTTCACCCTAGGATGGGCTAAATAGGGTGCACAATGTGCCTCTGTCAAGATGTCCTACCTCAAGTCTTCGTCCCTAAGAACATAAATCTGACCTTTGTTCCTAAGAAGACCATCTACCTCTAGTGAGAAACCATCAAATTTCCCCTCAAGGGGTCTCTGGGTCTCAATTTCTACTTGGGCTGCAATGTAGAAACTATCAAGAGGAAGCTGCTGAAGAATCCTACTCTGTAAATCTATGCTCACTGAAGTAGCCATACTCAAATGCCTCCATCTACTGAGAGCGTCTGCAACCACATTCTCCTTCCTCTTCACATGCTCTATCTCCATGTCATACTCATAAAGCAACTCCATCCAACATCTCTGATGAGCATTTAGATTAGGCTACGTGAAAAGGTGGCGAAGACTCAAATGATCTATCCCAAGTGTGAATCTCTGACCAAGAAGAAAGTTTCTCCATCAAACTAAAGCATGCACAACTATCGCAAGCTCAAGATCATGGGTGGGATAATTAAGCTCATGATCCTTGAGTTTGTAAGACTCAAAAGCTATAACTCTACCCTCCTGTCTAAGAACACCTCCAAGGCCTACCAACGAAGCATCTATGCATACAAAGAACTCACCATGTGGATCTGGCACTGCAAGAATGGGTGTTGTAGTGAGATATTCCTTTAGTGTCCTGAAGGCCTACTCACGCCTATCTAACCAAACAAATTCCTTCCCTTTCTACTGAAGGGAACTGATGGGGTGTGCTATCCGAGAGAATTCCTGCACAAATCTCCTGTAATACCCTGCTAACCCCATGAAGCTGCACACCTCTGTCACTGTAGTGGGTACTGGCCAATCCATAATGGCTCTACTCTTGGAAGGATTGAGTGCGATACCTTCACCTAAGATGATATGACCCAAGTATTGAATATCTGACTGAAAGAAAGCACACTTCTTCAAGTTCCCAAAAAGTTGTTGCTCACAAAGACACTGAAGAACCTGTCGAAGGTGCCCCTCATGCTCCTCACGCATACGTGAGTAAATCAGAATGTCATCAAGAAATATGAGCATGAAGCGGTCTAGAAAGGTCCTGAATAACCCATTCATCAAACTCATAAACACAGCAGGGGCATTCGAAAAACCAAAAGGGACCACTATGAACTCATAGTGCCCATACCTCATACGAAAAGCAGTCTTATGGATGTCTGTCTCTGTAATCCTCAACTGATGGTACCCAGACTTGAGATCAATCTTAGAGAACATCATGGCCCCTTTCATTTGATCAAACAAGTCATGAATGTGTTGTAGGGGATAACGATTCTTGATCGTTACCTTATTCAGCTGATGATAGTCTATGCACAACCACAAGGATCCATCCTTCTTCTTAACAAAAATAACTGGTGCACCCCAAGGGAATACACTAGGACAGATAAGACATTTCTCTAGAAGGCCCTCCAGTTGCAACTTGAGCTCACAGAGCTCTGGGGTGGTCATTCGATAAGGAGCTCGTGAGATAGGCTATGTTCCTGGAACAAGATCAATATGGAAATCAATCTCACATGGGGGTGGCATCCCCGGTAGCTCCTCTGGAAAAACATCTGCATACACTCTCAAAATGGGATGGTCATCTAGTGATGGCCCACTAGACCCATCCTTTGTCCGGTCACTGAATGTGACTACATACATCTGACAACCCCATCGTACACACCGCTTGAGCTGCATAGCAGAGATAGTGTGAATAGAAACAACTACACAAGATCACCGACTCAACTCCAAGATCATCTACACAAGATATAGTCTTATGATAACAATCCATCCTGGCCCTATGTGCAGACAACCAATCCATGCCTAAAATGACTCCATACGAGCCCAAAGGAAGTACGCGGAGATCTGAAGTGGTGGTGAAAGGTCCCAAGTTAACAACACACTCCTTTACTAAGGAGTCTATCGAGACCTTGGCTCCCGAAGCCATCTCGACATCCCAACTATGACCATATCTAACAGCCACCAGCATGCATCGCTCTACTAAGGATGGTGCAATAAATGAATCAAAATAACCGGAGTCAAACAATATGGAGGTAGGAACACCTCTGATACTACCTGGGGTCTCAAGGACTGTACTCTGGTGCTCGACCTGGTGGTTCTCAACCACTCCGTAGATCCTGTGACTCCATCCCATATCTCTGACTGTAGGCTCTGAGATCGGTGCCTTTCCCTTATTAGGGTTCGGGGGGAAATTTCTCCAAAAGTGTCCCGCTACTCCACACCCGAAGCAACCACCTGACGCCCTCCAAACTGCAGCACCGCCAGAAGGTGCCCTAGAGGTAGGTGCTGTGGACCTTGATGATCTAGCCATAGTCTGTTGTGGCCTCTGTGATTGAGCTCCTGTTGACTGAGCTCTAGCTCCACCCTATGTCCTGGTGGGACTCCTAGGAGGCCCCATGCTCTGACCTCTCTATGCATCAACTCTTTGAGGAGGCCAAAAAGGTGGGTGGGACTGCTACTGCTGTTGCTATGGCCTGAAAGATGACTGTGAAGAATGCTGACCACCACGAGGAAGAGGAACCGACCCCCTTGATCTACTATCCTGCAACTGCTGAATACGGCTCCTAACCCGGTCTCTAGCCTGCTAGGTTTTACCCTGAGTCTCCTCTGCAATGTAGGCCTTCTCAACGGCCTCTGCTAATGTCTATGGGTAGTGGATCCGAATAGCACCTCCAATGTCTATATTAAGGTCCCAGATGAACCTGTGGATCCACACCTGCTCATCCTGCATGTAATCAACGTACTGAAGTAGGTCTAAGAACCTACTCTCATACTTGGCCACTGTAAGGGAAGCCTGTCGAAGGTCATAGAACTCATCGATCCTCTGCTGTATGAATCTCCGTGGAAAGTATCTACTCCTGAATCTCTCCTCAAATAGCTCCCAAGTGACTATCTCTGAATCTATATGGAGCTTCTGTTCCTCTTTCCTCCACCATACTCTAGCTCCTTCCTTCAGTAGATGAATTACAACATGAGCTTTCGTGTTGCTAGAACAAGGACAAAGCTTAAAGTAACTTCTCACGCTAAATAGCCAGGCCTCTGCCTGGAAACCACCTGTGTCACCTAAATAATGTGAGGGCCTAAGCTTCAGGATCTCCCTGATATGATCTGCAGCTGTGGTCTGATGGCCTCTGGGCCTCTCTATAAGCTCATCCCTAAGCCTAGAGCTCCGAGACCTCTCTATATGCTCCAAAACTCTGTCACCCTGCCTCTTAGGTGGTGAATCTTCTTTGACTGACTTTGCATGAAAATTATCTCCTCCATCCTCCTCACCATGTGGAGGAGGTGCATGTCCCTCAATGGAAGTATCTCTATCCTGTCTGCCTGAGTGCCCTCCTACTGATCCTCCGCATAAGGCGGCATTAACATCCTGGAGGGTCTGTAAAATATGTGGTAGGATAGCTACTAAACCTTGGTCTGGTGGTGGTGGTGGCGGTGGTGGAGGTGGTGGCGGCAGTGACTTTGAGCCTCTGTGAATGTTCCTCCTGCTCCGTCTGAGCTCCCTGCACAGACCAGAGTGGGAGTTAGTTCATTACCTTGAGTTTTCTTTAGTTTTTCTAAGTTTACTAACATGTTCATTTTTTCAATTTGTTTTGTTTTCTAGATTATCAATTTGCTGGTTTTAGGTTTTAAGTCTCAATGTTTCTAGTGTTCCCAATGGTCCAAGCTTTTGAACCACTACTTTGATACCAAGTGTAATTCCTGCTTCAACTACCACTTGAGACCAAGAAACAAACTAGGAAAATTATGGAATAATTTTTTTTATAAGAAGGGTTTAAAAACAAGTAGCAAGATACTAGTTTAAAAACAATAGGTTCCAGAATAGATTCTGATTAACCAAACACAAGATTTCCATCTTTATCTTATAACAAGTTTGCAAGGCTCTAATTTGGGGGTTACAAGTTTTACTAAGGTTCAGGGAGAAATTTATCGCTAGGCATGCTCTCTATCAAGCCCTACTATTCAAATATATTTTTCACACACTTAGAATTATCAAAAATTTCCTAAACTAGGCTCATTGGATAAGAAATTTCCTCACCTTTCCAACCATATAAAGAAGTCTTCCTAACTCCTTGTAAAACTTAAGTTATGGCCGGGCAGAGTTTTAGGGGAAATTTTCCCTTAGACGTACGTCGGGATAGGGATAAAATTGGGAAAAGTTTCCCACATGCCACGTGTCATCATGTGATTCGTTCAGGCCAGTGCATTGTGGGGAAACATTTGAAATTTTTCCCAAAACCAAAGTCTCAATTTTCCAAAGGAAAATTTTCCTCCATGCCTCCGCACTTTCTCAAATGGCCACGTGGCGCTTTGTGATTCACAACGGGCCGGCAGAGGAAAAAGAGAAATGTTTCCAAAAGGAAAAAAGGGTTAAGTTTTCAATTTTAATCGGCACACCCCCTGCCCCCCGTACCACATGTCAGCACGTGATTGATTGGGGGCTGCAGGTTTGCGAGGAAATTTGTGAAAATTTTCCTAAGGCAAAATTTTCAGAAAGTTAAGTTTTTAATAATGGCCTGCCTGTCCAAGGTGCCACGTGGCAAATTCTGATAGGATGAGAGGGTGGCGGGGCCACGGAAATTTTTATTAAATTTTTCCAAAGTTCAAAATTTAAATTTTTCTAAGGTCGAATTATTTCATTTTTGGTTTGGGATGGCCATTTTGAAGTAAAACTTCAAATGGCCATAACTTTTGATAGGAAGCTCCTTTTTTGGTAAACTTGGACTTTCCAGAAAGATCTCGGAGTCCTCTTTGCATAGAAATAATTAATTTTATAATTTGATAATTTTTTGATGGTATATGTTAATAAATATATCTGCAGGGTTTGTAATTTAAAACTAACAATTTTTATAACTTTTAAGTTTTGTTCAATTTGATTTCTTTTCTCCTCAGCATGCAACCAGAACATGAAGAGATGGTCTAGGATAAGTTTAAAATTGTTTCCAAGATTCAATTCATTGATTGCTTTCCCATTTTCATTTTTACATCTTTTGACAGAATTCAAATTATGCAAGTATAATTTCTAGTTTTGAAGGGGATCTTGTTGTTCATTTTAATTGTTTAGTGCCACAAAGTTTCTTATACATTAGTACATCTTAATTTCATTGTCTCATTCCTTAATTTTAGTCATAACTCTAAACTGTACATCAGTTGCATTATTTATTTATTTTTTTAAAAAGTCAGAGTTACAATTTAAAATAGAGTTATTCCTTGCATGAGTTTACAATTTAATATGCAGATTTCAATTAAGAGAAAACATACCAATTTCCTCTCTCAGTCATCAAATTGATTCAACACACACTTATATTCAAAATGCAAAGTGGATTTCAATTCTAAGACTTAATTCAAATTATCTAATTTCTGTCAGTTTCCTTTATACGTACTCTCTTTTCTAAAACAACGTTTGCATGATATAACAGTCCTTAAAATTTACAACCCAACAATGCAATTGAATAAGGAACATGATTCTTCCATTGATTTCCAACAACACATTACAATTTAACTCCTTTCCAGTTGATTGAATTTTCCATTTTCAATTTCCAAAAGGATACAAGTATAGCATTTCAATTTCATTTCTTTACAAGTAAAACAGAGAATTACAGTTTTTCTCTACATTCCTCAAATTTGATTACATCTTTCAATAACAAGGTAAACATCTCACATATCTATATCAATTACATTCATCCACTTGAGGTGGGTGGAGTTACATTAAAACTGCTCAAAGGAATGACTGTCAAACTGTATTCTTCTTTCTCCAAACAGTATTTTGTTGATTTCTTCATTCTTATAATTTTAATCACAACAAGGAAGGGGGAAAGGAAACACTCTCAACCCAACCAAGACATCCAATTGGAAAAGAGAAGCCATCTTTCCCCATTGGCCCCAGAGCCCCAACCATATTGGAATGGAGCATGATAAAACAACACATGGCAACATAGTTTCTTTCACATATAACATACATTCACATGCACAAGGAAATGCACAAACAAAAATATGTAGTTCTAAACTACAACAACAATTCCAATCAAAACAAAGGCTCCTTCTCCAAGCAAGCAAGCCAAGCAAGAGCAAGAACTATGGAGGTCTTCTTATGCCTCCCATGTTGAAATTGGGCATCCACCTAAAACAAACCACCAAAACATAACCATCCCATAAACCTTATCCCTCCTCAACCCCTCCTTATCCCTCCTCCAAATTTATCCCTTATACCTCCCCAAAGTAAGAAATGCAAGCATATTCTTTTCCCTAGGTGGATCCTAACCAACACTCCCTCCACAAGACAAGTGCCAATGGTAAATCCCTTATCCCTCTTCTGATAAAACTCATAGTCTTCTCTCCACACTATGCCCTAAGCATTCTACCCATCCCTCTAAGAATTGCAAACACAAATACATTCAAATTTCATGCTAAAAGAGGAAACAACAGAAATATGAAAAAGTGAGAGCCTACCTCTCCATGATGGAGACTTGCTTCCAAAACAACAGTCTTTATTACATCAAAACCTAGTCCCAAATCAGCAAGGTAAATGTATGCAAAATCAAATCTTCTTCTTCCACCAAGAAAGCTCCAAAATGCAAGAGAAATTTGACCCAAGAGTGCAATCTCCAACTTTCAAGAACCTCATATGAGAGGAAATTTTAATTTTTAAAGGAGATGGAGGGAGAGGATGATGTGGATTCCAAGTGGGATGCCACATCATTGTTCCTCATCCCAAGAGAATTCAACATCAACGAAAAATATATCATAATAAATGAAAATGACAAAATTACTTACATACACAATGTAGCCCATACCCTAAAAGAAATTCATTTAAATTTTGTAAGACAAGTGCAATCAATAATTACACAAAAACATGTCAAAATGAAATAAAATAATATGATTTTGACTACAAATTAATAGACATGGTTGGTGGAGGATTTTGAGAGGTGTGGGACAAGTTTAACTTGTCCCACAAGCCTCCAAATTTTTCCTCCAAGTTCAAATTTGAATTTTAAAGAGGAAGGAGTGTTTGACCTTCCAAAATCAGCCTTACAACCTCTTATACAATCTATCACTTCACTTACACAACCCATACTTGGTAACTTACACACTCTTTTAAAATGCATTTATTTTAATGACATTTATTTTTTTACAAACTTTAGACACAACCATATATTTAATTACCATATGGTTATAAAATATATAAATAAATTTTATTTTCAACCAAGACAATAACATTTAATTTCACCTTCCACATCCTATTTAATTAAATTAAATTTTAACTATATGACTCTCACATCATACTATCACTTTTAAATAATTTAAACAAAAGCACATTACAAATAAAATACACACAACAATAATTAAAAAGGGAACACAATAAAAACACACATATGCCACTATGGTCACAATAATGGAAATCCCCCCCATGGGAAATCCTAACTAAACACACAATAAAACACAGTTGCCATGGTGACCTTGTTGATTTCACACTAAATTCCAATATGGTTAGTCTCCAGTCCCCCAACATTGTTTTTATTTTAACCTACAAAATGCAAACTACGTCCTTCTGCCTCGTGGCCATATCATAACATCTAAATGATATATAAACATTAGATCCAAATCACAACAATATAAAGATTCAATATTTATCATTAAAATTCAATTTGTAACTATATCATCATCCAATAGATTTCTATACTAGATCTATTCATAATAATCAATGTCACATGTCTAAAAATAACATCAATAACCTATCCATGTCAACTAGTATATTATCATCCACATAACAATAAAAATGTCTCAATGATCCTGAAGCAAAACATCTGAATCCAGATCAATATTAATCCAGGATCTAACATCTAACCATCATACTAATAAAAACATAATAATGTCCATAATAATCCCTGATACATCATACTACATCAAAACATAATAATATCCAAAATGTGACCAATAGTGTCAGGATCAGTATCTGAATAGTGTCCAAGGAAAGTGGGCACTACACAATGGGGTGGGTAGATAGAAATGTGATATGAAGGTAGGTTGGGGAAGAAATAATGAGATGGGGTAGTAGGTATCGGTGAGGTGTCGAGTGTGGGTATTATGAAGGTAGATTAATTTTTATGTTTGTGTTGGATGCAGGGGAGAGATTTGCTATGGATGAGAGACAGGGTGCCACCCCTTTTCTTAAGAGTGTGAGGCACAGTGAAAATTGACAAGTGGTAGCATGTGGAGGAGGTGGGCCTGATTGGGGTCTGACACTATCGGCATGTAGTCTGGAAGTTGAGTCTGATCGTAACCCTCATCTATAGATGGGATTTAGTGACCAACACGTTCCCCTTACTGATGGGTGAGATGACAGTCACCCTACAGGATTTTTTTAGGATCCTACGGCTACTGATACTAGGGATGCAGGTGTACTCGATCTCCTTTGAGGCCTCAGAGGAGTTGATGCTAACATTGTTTGGGGTGGGATTGGCAGACATGACATTCCATAGTTCCAGCTTGAGTTATGGGGGGATCTACCTATCCCATCTAGAGGGTATGAGGCTAGTTGTTTTATTGATGGAGGCAATGTGCTATTTCACACTACTGGATGTAGAGGGTGGTATTTTTCCACACTCCCTAATGGGGATTTTAAATGACATGGTGATGGATCAGACTTGCTTTTCCTGGGTGCCAGCATTCCTGATGTAGTTATACAGAGAGCTATGGGTGTATGGGTGTCTGTACAGGTTCAGCCTATGTTGCACATTTTTTGTACGTGATAGTGGGTGAGACTGGGGGTGGGTAGATATAAATGTGATATCATGGTAAGTTGGGGAAGAAAGAATGAGATGAGGGAATAGGTATAGGTGAGGTGTCGAGTGTGGGTATTATGAAGTTAGATTAATTTGATGTTTGTGTTAGATGAAGGGGAGAGATTTTCTATGGATGAGAGACAGGGTGCCACCCCTGCTCTTAAGAGTGTGAGGCGTAGCAACAATTGACAAGTGGTGGCATGTGGAGGAAGTGATCCTGATTGGGGTCTGACACTATCAGCTTGTAGTCTAGAAGCTGAGTCTGATGGTCACCCTCATCTATAGATGGGATTTAGTGACCAACATGTTCCACTTACTGATGGGTGAGATGGCGATCACCCTAGAGGATGTGTTTAGGATTCTGCATTTACCAATACTAGGGATGTAGGTGTACTTGATCTCCTCCAAGGCCTCAGAGGAGTTGATGCTGACATTGTTTGGTGAGGGACTGGTAGACATGACATTCCATAGTCCCATCTTGAGTTATGGGGGGATGTACCTATCCTGTCCAGAGGAGACGAGGCTAGTTTTTTTATTGATGGAGGCAATGTGCTATTTCAAACTAGTGGATGTATAGGGTGGTAGATTTCCACACTCCCTAATGGGAATTTTACATGACATGATGATGGATCAGACCTACTTTTCCTGGGTGTCAGCATTCTTGGTGTAGTTATATAGAGAGCTATGGGCGTATGGGTGTCTGCGTAGGTTCAGCTTGTGTTGCACATTTTTTCTACACTGTTGGGCCTATGAGCACATAGTTTTTGTGTGGCCAGTTGGTATGCCCTGAGAAGATGCATTTCCACTGAGATTGGTTTAGGTGGGGTACAGGCGATGGGTGCCCGTGATTTGAGAGCATCAATTAGATAGGGATACACATGATGTAGCATATTACATATTCCTATTGGAGGGGTTTTTTGAGGTGGACATCCTATGGAGACCATATGGGGGTTATCCCTCATACAAACGGATGCATTATGAGCTAGATGGCCTTCAGTTTTTGATATGGATAGAGGGTTATTGTGTTGGGGAGCACAAGATGATCCTAGTTGACAGGGTTAGGAGGTAGTTTGGGCTTCTACATGACATACCTCCACCCTTCCCATGGTATAGGAGAGATGAAGTGCAGAGGCCATTACCTCTACCATAGCCGAAAGTACCCACAGGGTAGGAGGAGAAGGTGGTAGAATGGCAGATCGATGATGCTAAAGTGATTGATATATATAGACAATGGTGGGTGGCTCATTTATAAGAAGTACCACCTAGACCTGGGTAGTCAGATTTAGCCACTATCACGGTGTAGAAGAAGCCCTACAGGGGTAGGTGGTGACCTTGATTACCTAGTTAGGGATAGTGTAGGGGTAGTAGCTAGTTCAGAGGCTGAGGTGGCGGAGTTGCATGCATAGGTGGCCAGTCTTCAGGCCTAGATGGCCCAGGGTGGAGATGGGGATGGTGATGTTGGTCAGGCGGCCACCCTATAAACATATGTTACAAGGATGAAGGGCCAGTTGGCCATGGGACAAGCACAAATTCAAGCATTACAGGTGTAGGTAAACGCACAAGGTGTGAGGCTGATGGCACCTCCACATGCACTGGGATAGGGGCCTAATTCATAGGTAGGGGTGAGACAGGGTTCCGCAGGATAGGTACAGGGTCCAAGGCCTATGGGGCCACCACAGACCATTCCCATATCTAGGTTACAAGATGCCCTAGGTAAGGCTAAATACTACCAGGATCAGTTGATGGCGAGCGGGATAGATTTTCTATACTATGGAGAGTACATGGCACAATAGGCCTCGAGTGAGAGGACTAGATCCCAAAATCATAGTGTAGAGAGCACAGGGGTCCATCAAGCTTTGAGACAGGATCAGGGAGAGGCCACAAGCTCATGGAGACTAGCTCTAGGTGATGTGTCAACAAGGGCAGTGATATGATACCAGGTCGGTAGACAAGAGCCGAGGAGGAGACCAGAGAGACTGACATGGAAGATGTCCGACAAGATGAGGCTTGATGCCCATTCCTATATTTTGATGTATTGTATTCATTTTTTGATATATACCAGCCTGCATGCTGAAGATGGTGAGGATGTACTAGATTTTTTTATATTTTGATCATATACCAGCCTGCATGCTGAATACATTTGATACTTATGTATATGGATACACATGTTTGGATATTGTATTTATATAGATGATGATGATTATGGGCATTATGTGTCTGTGTTGATAACATTTTATTATTATTCATAGATGGACATATGGTAGGTGTGTTAGGCATGGATTGAGTTAGGTCATGTGTTTAGGCATGATGGAGTCAGATCGTGGTTTTAGGCATGGATTGAGTTAGGTTTTGGTTTAGGCATGGATTGAGTCAGGTCATGGATTTAGGCATGGATTGAGTCAAGTCATGGATTTAAGCATGATTTTAGTTAGGTCATGGTTTTAGTCATGGATTGAGTTAGGTTGTATTCATGGTTGAGTTAGGTTGTGGAGATTCTAATTCATTAATTTTTGTAATGAATGATGATATGGGTCATGTTTAAGATGTTTTATAAGACATGCATGACATTGGTAAAGAAATGGTAATCAAATAAATGTATGTTCTAATGATGATAATAATGTGAAGCAATTTGTTGTTTGTTTGGTTGAAATTCCAATTTTTGATATAAAAAGGAAACGAAGTAGGGTAGAATGTGGTTTAGGAAAATCAAAGATGAATTGGTTTGGGTAGAGAGTGGTCAAGCTAACCTTCAAGGGCCCCATGCCCATGGAATGCTACCTACATAGTCCCAGTGAAAAGGGACCTCAGGCTGATGTAGTTCTCCCATAAGCTAGGGAAGAACATGAGGAGGTATGAGAATGAGTTGGTAGGTTTTAGGCATGGTTAAGGTTTTGGTCTGTTATGTGTTGGTGAGTTGTGGGAAACTTGGTATAAGTGATTTCGATTGTGGTAGAAGAAGAAGACAACCCAAAGGTAAGCGTTGAGGACCAAGTCCTGTATAAGGTAATCAATACATAATAAAGAAGGTTAAAATATAAGAGGGGGCAAGAAAGCCCCCTGATTGGTGAGGATCATAACTGGTGGACCATACCATAAGGCTATGGAACATAAGACCCTCAAGACTTTACATGAGTGACTATCCTAAAGGTGAATAATAGTCACATGATCACCAAATGTCACAATTCCAAGGGGTCCCTTGAGGTGATAGGAAATGAGAGTGTGAATGGTGAGAGGGATAAGAGGTGGTTAATTTTTATATGGTACGAGGTAGCATGCCTTTGTAGCAAGAGATCCAAGGTCATAATGGGAAATTCCGTGACTAAAAGGTTGTTTGTTTTAACTGATGTTTGCGATAGACTTATCGATGTGGGAATTCCATATAGGATGAAGAAATTAAATCCTTGATGTATTTGTGAAGTTGATAAATGCGGGAAACTTCAGATTCTCTCTTTTTTTAAAGAGCTTTATATAGTTTTCCTTCGAGGGAGCAATATATTAATAACAACAATTGTAGAGAGAAAGATTTCCTTTTGATGGAGTCATATTTTTATTTGAAGTGTGACTCAAAAAGTTAGATCCCATGTGAGGGCCTTTAATTCATGGAAAAGACTAAGGTGAAGAATAATATTCTTGTTCAGAAAGCAGGGTGAAATGACCATGGGATTTCATCTAAAAATAGAAGAAAAGTATCCATGAGAATCATGTTATGTGCAGTGTCGTGGTACACATATTTAAGAAAGATAAAAAGTGGGTATGCACATGATTCTTATTTAATCATTAGTGATGGTGTAGGAAGTGGATAGCACTCAAGGGACGAGCATGGAAAGATGCAAAAAGTGAGGTAGGACTAAAAGTCAATAGTAGAACGGTCGAAGATATAAGGCATTAAGGGGCTTAGGTTCAGGTTTATCATTGAGTTGTGATAAACAATAAGCACCTAATCCATAAGTATGGGTCATGATGTATGGTCCAACCCAATTAGGAGAAAATTTTTCCCATTTACTTTTTTTTGCTTTAGTTACATGTTGATTTTTTTTTAAGACAAGGTTACCGACTTGGAAGGTTTGTTCATGGACACATTTTTCATAGGCACATTTGATACTTTTTTGGTAAAATTGAAGGTGGTCAAGAGCATTAAGACAACATTCATCTAATAACTCAAGTTGTGCTAAAAGGTCCTGATGAAATTCATCATCATTGAGCATGTCATTGAGAGAAATGTAGAGTGAGGGAATCTGGACTTCAAGAGGTAGAACAACCTCTGTACCATAGACTAGAGAAAAGGGTATGGCAATAACGGAAGTATATATACTAGTGCGGTATACCCACAGGGTGAAAGTAATGTGCGTATGCCAGTCCTTCCCAGTATCATTAACCACTTTCATGAGAATTTTGTTCAGGGTTTTGTTGGTGGATTTGGCTTGGTCATTAGTCTGTGGGTAATACAGTGACAAGAAACTTAGTTGAATGCCGAAGGCATCACAAATTTTTCACAATGTTTTATTTTTGAATTTTTTTCCGTTATTAGTGATGAGGCAATGAGAAACACCAAAGTGAAAAATGACGTGATGATTGATGAACTCACATATTTTCTTGGATTTCTTGGAGATGAGTGGTATGGCTTCAATCCATTTTGTGTAGTATTCAGTAGCGATGATGATCTATTGATGGCATTGGGAAGAATGGGGATTGATCTCTCCAACAAGATCCAAACCCCATTGAGAGAAGGGCCAAAAGTCACAGGTGACCTGTAAGGTATGACTAGGTATATGATGAAGGTTGGCATGTTATTGGAATTTAACACAATTCTTGATATAGTCGCAACAATCATGGTTAAGGGTTAAGCCAGTAATAGCCTAGGTGAAGAATATGCTTAGCAATAGTGAGGCCATTGTAGTGACCTCTACATATGCCATCATGAACTTCCTTGATGGTATAAGGAATTTCAAAACTCATAAGGCATCGTAAGAGAATACCATCAAAGTCGTGCTTACAAAGGAGGCCACCCATGATGACATAATGAGATACCTTTTTAAGAAAGGCACATTATCCATTACAGGTGAGGTCAGGAGGTAAGATGGAGAGAGAAATATAGTCTGAGTATTGTTTATACCAAAGGTCACTCAGGTCGGGGGAAGAGGTTCTGATAGAGTAAACATCATGAGGTAAATAAGAGGGTGATTGGATTCATTGTACCGTGACAAAAATTTTAGAATCAACGGGAAAAGCAGGTATTTGAGGAGCCAAGAAGGCCATGGTATCTATAAATTTGTTGGTTGAATGGGGGACAATTTGAAGTGCATAGTGGTCTAAGTTGGTCAAAAGTATGTCTACGTGATGTTTGTATTTTTGAAGTGTCTCATTACGAAATTGGTATATACCATTGACCTGGTTTAGGATCAATTGGGAATCATGAAAGATGTTGATGGATTTGACATCCAAGGCATATGAAGTTTGGAGATCTAAAACGAGTGCTTCATATTTAGAAATATTGTTTGTACGATCAAAATCTAGTTTGAAAGACAAAGGCATGGTTTCACCATTAAGTGGAATGAGGATAAATCTTGCCTCACCCCCATGCTGACACTTAGAGCCATCAAAGAAGAGTTTTATTTGGTAAATAGGCTTGTTTAGGGAAAGGGTGGCAATTGACTCATCTGGAAAGTCAAAATTAGAGGGTTGATCCCTAGAAATAGGTGCGTCAGCCAATTGGTTAGTGATATCTTGGCCCTTGATGGGATTTTGATGAATGAATTCAAGGTTTAGGTTAGCTAGAAGCATAAGCCAGTGTGTGGCACATTGATTTTGTTAAGGTTTGGGATACATGAAGTGTAAGGGGTCGATGTTGGTCACAAAATAGGTTTTGTAATTGAGTAGGTAATGGCGGAGTTTTATGGAAACAAAAACTAAGGCTAAGAAAATTTTTCTAGGATGTGTGTATCGGGTTTTGTAGTCCAAAGAGTACGGATTATGTAATAAACCACCTACTCTCTATGTTGTTCATCATGATGAGTGAGAAAGGATCCCAAGGAGTGGTCGGTAGCTGAGATATATAGGTATAAGGGTTATTGTCTTTAGGTGGAATGAGAATGGGTGGTTGAAGAAGGTATTGTTTTAAGGCCTCAAAATATTTGTGGTAGTCATCATCCCATTTAAAGGAAACATCCTTCTTGTGCAGATGATGAAATGGTTGACACCAATCACACAATTGTGAAATGAAATGTTGAATAGACCGCAACTTACCTTGTAGGCTACGGATTTTCCTAAGGTTGGTGAGCGGAGGAATTTCAAGAATAGCCTTGAATTTAGCAAGGTAAACTTCTATACCATGTAAGGAAATGATAAATCCCAGGAGCTTTCCTGAGAGAACCGTGAAGACACACTTATTGGGTTGAAGGCAGACGTAATATTTAATAAGGTGGTCAAATATGGTTTTTTTAGGACAGTAAGGTTCTCGGAGTGACATTTAGATTTGGCCAAGAGATCGTCCACAAAATATTTCAATATAATATGCATGATTTCATGGAAGATATAAGTCATAACCCACTGATATGTGGCACTAGTGTTTTTAAGGCCAAAATTCAAGACTCGGTAGTAGAAGGTCCCCCAAGAGCTGATGAATAATGTTTTGTGTTGATCTATTAGGGCAAGTAAGATTTGGTTATAACCCGAGAATCCATCCATGAGTTATAGCATCTCATGACCAGTGGTAAGGTCAACCAACTGGTCAATACCGGGTAGAGGAAAGTCATCTTTTGGGCAACCTAGATTGAGGTCACAAAAATATGTGAAAATGTGGAGTCCCTTTGTTGCCTTAGTGATAGGGAGAATGTTAGAAATCCAACAAGGATTATCAGTGGGTAAGATGAAGGAAACAAAAAGAAGGCGTTGAAGTTCTTCTTTGATGAGAAGGGAAATGTGAGGGTGCATTTTTCTCAACTTTTTTTCAATGGGTTTAGCATTAGGAATAGTTACAATATTGTGGACCACTATGGTGGGGTCAATACCGGGCATGTCTACATAAGACCAAGAAAAAAGACAGTTATGATCTTTGAGAAAAGAAGTGATGGCTTCCTATTCAGCAACATCTAAAGATTGACCGATCTTTAGGATGTGTGGGTCATCATGAATGTGAATGTTGATTTTGATAGTCGATTCGTTCAACATTGTTTACATCTTAAATGGTAGCAATTGATGAATATATGAGTCTTCTGCACCAAGGTAGGTGAGTATAGATTCATCATCCTAATGTTGAATGATGTTAATCAAAGGTGTATCATCATCGATCATTTCATGGTACAGGAAGGGAAGAGAGAAGGGAGCGTCACCCTCACGTTGATAAGTCAGAGGCCCAAAGGAGATGGTGTTTATGAAAAAAAAAAGCAAGGACGGATGGATTTGGTATCCATTGACTCCATTGGTGAAGATGGTGATGGGAGTGACGAAGGTGAAAAAGTGATGATGTCTTCAATAAGCTCAACGTGGGCCTTCTTGGTAGGTGTTTCAGCAAATCTGATACCACTACAGTCATTATGCTTATGACTAGTACATGTAATAATAGTATGGCAGCCTTGCTCATAAAATCTAAAACCAAAACCCTTTCACGTACATTGGTGCAGGAATGTGTGGGCGAAACGATGATTGGTGAGTGACTGGAGGTCGACAAAAAATGGGTGAGTTTGTGATGGTGGTTTAGGTGTGTAAGTTGTAGTATCAATTCCCTATTAGGTGAGATTGGTACAAAGGTGGGGAGGACCATAAAGGAGGAATTCTCCTATATATTGATCATAATAAGGGTGTTGGTGAAGACTTATGTATTCTTATGGAGTAAGGAATGTGTTGACACTATATAGGCGCTACCCACCCAGAGTGAGGATTTGAAAAATTCCCTCCAAGGGATCGGTGGTTGGTATGCGGGGTAGCTAGAATAGATGATGTGTTAGAGGTCAGATTGGGGGTGGAGCTAATGAATTAGGATGCTAATTGTTCAGCTTTGGAGGTTGTGGAAGCGTTAGTAATGGAGGATGTAGGTGTGGTTAAGGTAGCGGCTGGACTAGTGAGGGGAGGTGTAGGTAACGTGGCATTGGTTGTGGAGGTAGATGTATTGATGGGTATAAGCACATCATTGGGTCTTTAAAGCATGTGGAAAGTTTTGAAAGGTGATGGATCAACTTCAATGGTATAGGTGTGTCCTTCATGCTCGAACTTCACATAATGATTCAAAGTGGAAGGGACACAACCCATGACACAAATCCAGGGTCTGCCAAGTAACAATTTATATTGAGATTCCCCTCCGAGATGTAAAATAAATTTGGAATAGTACGGGGGCCCATGCGAACATGGAGGATGAGAGTTCCTAGTGTAGAGGTGATAGCGTCATTGAAAGAACGGAACATGGTAGGATGTTTATGCATATAATTGTCAGGTATGCAAATTTGAGAAAATGCATGGGATGGAATGATATTAATGCTAGCACCCCCCATCGATCATGACACATTGTACACTATATCATTTGTAGACACCTATAATTATGCCCAAGAAATTTAAATACTTAAACTACACTAATTATCCCCTTTCTCACAAATCGATGACATATCATCAAAAAGCACTCATATTCCCTCTTGTTATCGTTAATTAATTACAATATGCTATTTGATTAGGTCACCTATTCACCTAACAACCTAATTAACGACCTTTTATTAATTAACTCACCCCTTCTACCTAGACTAATTAATTATTATTAATTAATTAGCTTTCCCTTCCATTTAACCAATAAATCAATATTTAATTGATTTAATCCCCTTCTAATAGCCTAAATCATACTAATATTCCTCTAATTATCTTCTGTAATCTTACATCTACTTATTAGTTAATCACATTTGATTAATTAAAACACCCCCAACTCCCATGACTTGCTAAGCATAAATTAAACCCTTCTAAAGTAAGGTTACCTTTAATAAAGGAACCTTATCAATTCCTAATAATTTTTACCTTTATCCCACATGCAAAGGGATGAAGTGTTTCCTTTATCCATTGGGCTATATAAGGAGCCCTCCTTCTACCTGTATACCTACAACTAAACTCCTTAAGATATAAAATGCAAAGCATATAACCAAAAAGACTAAGATCTTGCACTCTTTCCTCTTCAGAGTTCATCATCTTGAAGAGTTAAGCCTCTTTCTTAAAGTGCTTGGGTCATATGGGAGGTGTCAAAAGGGTCTTGTAGCCCACCTTTGATTAGCCTCCATTCCTAGGTTCTTGGAACATTAAGCACAACTACTTTTGATAGCCATGAAACCTACCTAGGTTCCTTCATTTATATGTTGTTAGAGAATAGAGGATATTTAGGTGCTTAACATAGTTGATTTCATAGTTTTTTATTGATAAATTTTAGCATCTAACCCTTGATTAATTCTTATCATGATGGTGTTTATAATTTTGTTTAATTATTGCTAATTAAGAATATTTAGGTGTTATTCTTTGTTTACATTAGGATTATTTTAAAAACAAAACTTGCACACATTTGGCACACCTGGTGGGACTTACTCCATTGTTCTTTGCACTTAATTTCAAGTTTTTGTAGTTGAGTTTCATTTTTTATTAGTAACCCTCTTTTACACATGTTGATCTAACTTATTTTGTGGATTTTACAGGTGTTGAGTCTTCCTTGTACGTATAAAGGAGGTGAAGTGCTGTCAAAATTGGAATTGATGGAAAAATTTCAAGATTTCCTCCATGTTTTCATTTTTATACCTCACTTTTTCAACATTCTACATGCTAGTTTTGTCAATTTCTTGAAAATTTTAAATTCTTGAGCATGTAGGTTAGTATTTGATAGTGCTGAGTCTTCTATTTACATATTAATGTGGTGGGTTGCTATCAAAATTTAATCTTGGGTGAGAAAATTTCAAGATTTCATCATATTTTCATTCTTAGAGCTTACTTTTTCCTCATTCTACATGTTAGTTTTGTCAATTTCTTGAAAATTTTAAATTCTTGAGCATGTATGTTAATGTTTGATAGCATTGAGTCTTCTATTCATATATTAATTTGCCCATTTTGTAGATTAAGGGACGTTTTTTTGACATTTTTTGAGTGCATGTCAAGTGCATACCTATGAGCATAAAAGCATATGCGTAACCCATATTCCGAAAGCCATAACGTTTTCTCCCGAACTTGAAATGACTCAATTTTTTTGCATTAGAAAGGTATTGAAGTTAACTATGCAATGAAGACATAAATTTAGGATTTATACTTACATAAATTTTAGGTTTTTCTATTAGTTTAAAACTGGTCATTTTCTAACATGTCTATTGTTTTGATGAATATTGTATTTCCATGCCTACTCAATTTAGAACAAAGTGTGTGTATGCTCTTCTCTTGAACCTTTTGCTGATATTGAGAATCAAAAACATATTTTATCTCTATCTCGTTAACATTGGGATTAAACTTAGAAATTTGATTATTCATTTTGCTTAAGGGAATGAACCTTTTACAAAGTATTTTTCAATGGTCCTTTGCTTTTAAGTTTTCCATTTCTATATAGTTGGGATAAAGTTTGTGTATGCTCTTCTCTTACACCTTAGAGTGATCTTGAGAATCAAAATCAACTTTAATCTCCCTTTTATAACATTGGGTAAATTGGAAACTTCATCTTTCACTTTTGGTTTAAGGGAATGAACAATTATCAAGATTTTTGTATGGTTCATTGATTGAAAAGATTTTCTTTACCTTTTAGTTGGATTATTTGTTGTGTATGCTCTTCTCTTGCATCCTTGGATGATATTGAGAATCAAAAGCAACTCTTAATCCTATTTTAAATAATGTGATTGTATTAGAGAACTACTAACACTTGAGTGTAGGACCTAAAAATGCTTGTCAAAGAAAGGAGGAATCAAAACGAAATCAAAAACTACTTATACAGTTGTTATACATGTTTCCAAAATGTGTTCAAGCAAATCACACCTAATTAAACATGATAAAAAGAACAACATATTCAAAACATTATATTGCAGGTTTCGAAAAAGGGTACATTCCTCTCTTCTCAATTGGAACATAACCGCTTTGGCATACCGCCTTAAGCTACAACAATGGGGGTGGTTCCAAGAACCCCAAAGTATTCTATGTAAGAGGGAACCTTATGGACGAAACAGGAAGTGCTACGCACTACCTACTTGGCTAGTTATTCCTTTGTGAGATAGCGTTACATGTTTTCCATTATGGCAACCCCAGTGATAGTACATGTAGATTCACTAGTTGCCTACTGTTCTTGAAGGGGGGAAAGTAAAGCCGAGATACTCCCAAACTAGTCAGTGTGACTTTTTGGGTAAATCGCGCTTGTTCGTGGAAACTTTGTAACACCTAGGGTGAGAGAACCACCTAGGAGAATATCCTTTGACTAGGAGCCCACTTTGACCATTCTAAAATAGTATTGAGTTTTGAACCATACTTTCATTAAGAAACATGTGCTGCGGTACTTTTGCCTAGTTTTTACTTTCCTTAAGGTGAGGTGAAACTCTACCGCTGTGAAGCCAACATTTTTCATATTTTTTTTGATTTACTTCCTTCACATTCTTTTAGCACTGTTTTGATCAAAAGAAGGGTGGACTACCTTTGTGTTACCAAATTGATTGTTTCTCTCACTTTTATGTTCATTTATGCCCATCCATGTTTGCGGCAGGGTTAGTTAAACATCTGAAGTGTGTGGAGGTTGTTTTCCACGTCATTGGTATCCATTGTGATCTTGATACCCATGTCAATTTTGTCATTATAGTTAAGCATGGTTCATCACCATGGACTTCCTTAGAAGAGTTAGCTTGTTTGTATCGTATCACTACAATTTCGATTATTTACGTCTTATTTCTTGTAAAATCGACATAAATTACCTATATTGTATAGTTACGTTGTACATATTTTTAATTATTCCTATCTATACTTTGAGATTTTTAATTCAGTTCTATTATTACCTCGATTTCAAAGAGTTCTAGGTGTTACCATTTATGCGTGTTATATCAATAACAACTCGATATCAATACTTCACTTTCTCGCAAAGTGGGTTAGCATATCTTAGTGATATTGTTGTGTCATTCGTGAATTGGAAATAGGCACTTTTTGAGATATAGGTCTTAATCAAGTTTGAGCTCCGCTCAATCGTATATCTTGATTAGGAGATCGCATTGACTTCTTGTTTTTACTTACGTTTTGTTCATTTCCTTGAACTTGGCATAAGTGAAAACATCTTGTTGATAATCTTTGCATCACATTTTCATATGGTGTATTTCGTTGTGGATTGGCTTTGTGTTTCACACTTGCATGATTGTTTCCTTGTGATTATTCATTTAAAAAACTTATTTTCGAGGACAATCCCTCTCGATCTCATTGATTACATCATCATGATGTCTATTTTCCTTAGACCTTCTTCAGAAAATCACGTATGCATATCAATACTTAAAAAATGTCTAGTTGGTTGTCCTTATGCTACCCAAATCAAAATGTCACTTCCTTCCCTTTGAAGGAGTTCCATCACATTATCTAGATCTAGAAATTTTGTGCTTAAAACAACAACAAAAATGACTAACTTCTCGTGTGGTTCCCCATACTTACAAAAATACAGAACCTAGGTTCAGCAATTCAAATCATAGGATTCCCATCACAACTAAACCTCGTTTGGTTCTTCGTGCTAGAGATCCCATATGGGTAACTCATTCCTCACCTTCATTTCATATTCAGTGGTATGATTTAGACACGTCTGATCCAAATTATTATTCAAGTTCCCCCCACTCTTCTTCTAATTCTAATCCAAACATTTCCTCTTCTTCTGAGGATTCCAATCCAAATATTTCCTCTGACTCTTCTAAGGATTCAGATCCAAACTACTATTCAGATTAATCTAATTCGACTCCTAAGTCATCTAATATGACTCCTAAGTCATGGTCCTCCCTTTCTTTACAGGATCCTCTTCATCATATCATCTAATGTGACTCTTATGTCACGGTCCTCCCTTTCTTTACAGGACCCCTTTTATCAGTCTCCCCAATGATGTCTTCTTCCTTTGAAGATACATGCGACTCCAAAATCCCTCCAATCAGAAGTATAATACAATTCTTGAATCACGGTCCTCTCTTCCTTTACAAGACCCTTGTAATCATTGATCTAATGTAATGCTTGAATCACATTCCTCCCCTTCTTGGCAGGACCTTCTTCATCAACCACCCCCCACGAAATCTTCCTTCTGTGAATATTCGTGTGACTCAAATTCCTTCGAGACAAAAATCTGAATCAACCCATGCATCGCAATCTACATACTTTGGACTTAATCCTACTATTTTACATATGACATACCATTGTATAGGTAGGTCCACACCAACCTTCTTCTACCCCTGAGACATCTAGCTACACTTATTCTTTGTCCCCCACATCATCTTCTTCTATCAATAATCATCAAACATCTTCTAAGCCTTCCACACTAAGTGAACCTATTCTTCCAATAAAAACCCTAGGGATTGATCAACAACTCATACCGATTGATCTCTTTCAGAATGAAGAAACAATCAGGGCATTTATAGGGGTATATGAAGATATTCCTTTAGTAGATTACACAAAAGGATTCTCTTTAGAATTTGATGTGTCTACATATTGTGAGGAAATGGTTGATTCCTTTGATCAAGAAATGGAGGAAGAGCCTCAGATCATGCAACTTGATCCTCCTCTTATTCTTCCATCTTTACATTATTCATTATGTGATGAAACTCCTTGGTCTTGTATAGATCCATGGCCTATCTTCTCATCACCCAATAACTCTTCATCTATCATAAGTTCCTCAATCACAATCACTTGTGGGGTCAATGCCAAGTAGCCCTTCATCTTCATCTAGGCGTGGGTCACCTTCTAGTAGCCCTTTCTCTTCTATATGTGGTACATTTTTGAGTAGCCCAATATCTTCCATTATTGGGGGACATCCAACTAGCTCCTTATCTTCTATGTATGGATCACCCCTGGGTAGTCCATCATCTTCTATTCTTGGGCCACATCCTGGTAGTCCATCATCTTACATATATGGGTCTTATCCTAGTAGCCCTTCTTCTATTCTTGGGCCACGTCCAAGTATCCCTTCATCTTCTATTTATGGGTCACGTCCTAGTAGCCCTTCTAATTTTATTCTTGGGCCACATCCTAGTAGCCTTTCACCTTCTATATGTGGCTCACCTCCTGGTAGCCCATCCTCTTCAATTCTTGGACCGTATCCTTTTCATCTATCCCATATTCCTTCTATCAATGATTATGGAAATCCCACTACCATTTCTATCATTCCTATCATCAATCATAAATTTTTGCATTTCTTCTCCTTCTCAAGGTCATAAAATTCAAGCATCAGCTTATAAGAAACCCAAATAGGTTCATTATCAAGCTCAGGTCAAAACTTCCAAGAGCTCAAAAATCTCCCAACAACTGGAACAATCTCAAAGTTGTAAATCAAGTGCGATTCAAGAATGCAGATCAACATAACCATCAAGTATGGCACAAAGTGCATAAACCTCTAGATAGGGAACTCAAGTTCCCGCATACAAAATCCATGTTTTAGGATAAATCATAGTCCTTTGTTGAGTGTGAACTCACCATGATCATCGAGATTGGGGAGTACATGACTCTTGATAAACAAACATGCTTAGTATCCCTTATCAATGAAGTCGCAAACATTGTTGTTGGATCCTATCACACAGAGTAACTTTGTTAGTAACAACAGTTAAAAAAAATATCAAAAATCTAAAAATAAAAAACAATGCAAAAATACAAAAATACAAAAATACATGAAAAAAAAAACAACAAAAATTAAAGGTACAAAGATCAAACATTGCAATCAGGTGTTGCGTACGCATGGATATTCCTTTCTTCCCTTCCTTTCTATTTTTCTACAAGTCTTCCAACCATTTTCATCCCTTCGGTGATATTTTGGTTAGTTTATTTGCGCGCATTTTTGCGACATTTATCTCTATGGTATCTATTTGCCCCTAGTCTTTTATCACCTTGGTAAATTAAAGAATGACTGACCTCATAGAGATCCTATCACATTCAAATATCTAATAAATTTTTTGTGAATAAATTTTAGACATATTTGTTGACACTAGCCAATGTGGTCATCACAATCACTTCCACCTCCTTCCCATCAAGCCATCAATTGTTCTTGACCCGTTATCAAACAAAAGAGCTGAAATAAGTTTTCAAAAAGCAAAAGAATCAAAATCAATCAAAACTCAAAATATAAAATCTACAAAGAAAAAGAAAATTAATATATAACTCTATCTTGGGGTATTTCCAATAATCTTTATTGGGGGCTATGGACGCCTTACTAGTAGTAGAGCAATGTTGTGATTAGAATTAAATAAATCTCTGTCGGGGCTATGAATGTCTAGCTGGCAGCAGAGCAATGTATGGCTATCCTTTCACCATCCATTCCACAAAATTTCCTTTCATAATAAATCGATTCCTACACCATTGGCTAGGGTGTCATCATCTTGTTGTCTTTTAAAATCTTACCTTCAAGAGGTAATAAATTCCATGTGCACACACCAGATATTTATGAGTAAACATGATTAGTATGTTACCAAGTGTCTTTTTTGGACCTTGTTCAGACTCTTACTCTAGTCCATATATTGTCTCATGATTTGTGCCTTTGGCTAATCAATTTTTCCTCGCAAGGCTTCTAAGCTACATTCATATCATTCACATCATTCTTTCTACTTCGTTTAGAACATCCATGTGTATAAGATTAAATTTTTTACCATGTTTTCAGACACCTTTGTCCCATTTCACAAAAACAATCTTCTCCTTCCTTTCTATCTTGTGCTTATAGGACAACTTACATTGGGGGCATCCTTGCTTCTTCCCAGCACTTCATTGGTTTACGTTAACCATCATGTTGAACCTATCCAAAATGGCCTTGGATCCCACTTCTACCTGTGAAGATTTTACCTTTGAATACTCCCACCTAATCATTGGGGAATTTTTTTGCATCTTCACCTTTCTCATATGCACCGTGGCCTTATGCCCTTATACATCCCATATATTGTTGGGGGCATCCACACTTCCTCATCTTCCTATACATAGTTTCATAAAACTTATAAAATCAAACCAAAACTTTCAAATACATTAGAAAAATCATCAAAAACATTCAAATACGTTTCAGAAAACTTCTAAAAATTGAAAATCATCCTACAAAACGTCACTGTTTGGTTCTCACTTGCTCATGTGTGTGACTTATGGATCATCTTGATCGACCTCCATCAGCAAAAGATAGGCTTCTTACTTCATCTATACTCTGCGGCACAACAAGTTTCTTGGTATTGTTTCATAGTGCACATTGATTTTCCATCAGACCCAAGTGTCCTCTATTATTCCCCTCACATGTATCCTTTCTTGGGGCTAGCGATCATCAACCCTTGTCATTAGTTCACACAATTCATCACTAAATCTTGATAATAAAACCATTACATTATGTTTCTATGTTACTTTACCTTGTTACTTTCTCATATTGCATTACATTTTGTATGTTGCATGGATTTAGGAATCTTTCACTTTCTCATATTGTATTACATTTTGTATGTTGCATGGAGTTAAGTGTTTTCAGCAATGGAAAATTGTTCGTACTATGAATTTTCATGTCATTCTACCTTTGTCATATGCTTATATTTTACATAAGGACCGATGATGGTAGTTCCTATGGAAATATGATGACACCGAAATTGTTCTAATACACAGTGGCTAGAGGCTGAGCTCTTCTCTCCCCTGCTCCATATTCATTCTACATCACTTTCCTCTCACCCCTATTCTTCAATCTTACCAGGGAATCTTGCCTCTTCCCATTCTTCTATTTATCTCTCACCTTTTTCGATTGTTGATCGTCTTCTTTCATCACCCCATCGACACTCGAGGGGGCATCTCTCACTTCTACTAATTTTTCTTCTACCTCTTCAAAATTACACCTATCTACTATCTTTGAAGTGGCATCACTTATGCCACCTCAAAGAGGGGAAAATGTAGACACCCATAATTATGCCCAAACAATTTAAATACTTAAATTGCATTAATTATCATCTTTCTTGCAAATTGATGACATATCATCAAAAGCACTCATTTTACCTCATATCATCATTAATTAATTACACTAAGATAATTAATTAAGTTTCATATCCAACAAATACCCTAATTAATAACCTTCCGTTAATAAATCACCACTTCTACCTAGACTAAGTTATTATTATTAATTAATTAGCTTTCCCTTCCATTTAACCAATAAATCAATATTTAATTGATTTAATCCCCTTCTAATAGCCTAAATTATACTAATATTTCTCTAATTATCTTCTATAAGCTTACATCTACCTATTATTTAATCACCTTTGATTAATTAAAACACCCCCAACTCCCATGGCTTGCTAAGCATAAATTAAACCCTTCTAAAGTAAGGTTACCTTTAATAAAACAACCTTATCCATTCCTAATCATGTTTTACCTTTATCACACATGCAAAGGGATGAAGTGTTTCCTTTATCCATTGGGCTATATAAGGAGCCCTCTTTCTACCTTTATACTTACACCTAAACTCCTTAAGAGAGCAAATGCAAAGCATATAGCAAAAATACTAAGAGCTTGCACTTTGTCCTCTTGAGAGTTCATCATATTGAAGATTTAATCCTCTTTCTTAAAGTGCTTGGGTCATATGGGAGGTGTCAAAAGGGTCTTGTAGCCAACCTTTGATTAACCCCCATTCCTAGGTTCTTGGAACATTAAGGACAACTACTTTTGATAGCCATGGAACCTACCTAGGTTCCTTCATTTATATGTTGTTAGAGAATAGAGGATATTTAGGTGCTTAACATAGTTGATTTCATAGTTTTGTATTGATAAATGTTATCATCTAACCCTTGATTAATTCTTATCATGATGGTGTTTATAATGTTGTTTAATTCTTGCTAATTAAGACTATTTAGGTGTTAGTCTTTGTTTACATTAGTATTAGTTTAAAAATAACACTTGCACACATCATTAATGTGGATAGAGATGAAGAGAGTTGGGTCTAGGTCATCTGTTTGGTGTGATGCAATCTCTCCCTCTGAGAAGATAAGGGAGGCTACTTGGTGAGTAGGTTGAGGTGTGGATAAAGGTGTCAAATTGGTGAGAGAGGCTACATGATGGGGTGAGATAATGGAGGCTATGGGTGTAGGGTCATTGGGTAAAACCTCAATAGATTGTAGGACCTCCATGAGAGCTTGATGATGGGATTCTGAGGTTTGGATGAGGTAATATAAGAACATTTTGAGGGGGGATTAGTGTAGTTGTTTGAGAATTATGTGGTGTGTGACCCCATTTTAAATAGGATATGTGGGGCCGCAGATAGTTATTTTAGGTGTGGGTGCATATGGTATATTGGGTATAGGATTGGCTGGTGATTTAGCTACCCTTTCCCTTGCCTTTGTCCTTCTGAGAACGGATAGCAATGTGGATCAGGTTGATCTGAGGTGGGGAGGTAGGTAAGGTAGGTGATCCATGAAAGGTATAGCGACATGAAGGGTAAAATCCCAGTGGTCGGAAGGAACTTTGTGATATGAGCTAGGAACATCAACATTTGGGTGGAGGTTTGGCAAGGTCGTTGATGTAAACCATGTTAATTTCAAACCTTTCGGGTGGCTCTAGGAGTTATGGAGGTCTCGGTCGCTGAGTGGGAAATGTGGAAAAAACTATGGGAATAGGTGTTGGTGAAATAGGGTCTTCTTTGAGAAGGTCATCATCGTCAAAGTTTTCTTCAGGAGGGCACACCTGGATAAGAATTTTTTTCAAAGCCTTATAGTTCTCTACATCATGTCCTGGTACATGATGGTAGGCAAAAATTTTGGTTTCATCAAACCCCTGTGGTTTGGGTTTGAGAGGGTCATAAGGTCGAAGAGGTGGTAATGTGATGATAGAAGTTTCAAGGAGGTTGGTTAAAATTTTTGCATAAGATCCTGCTAGTGGATCACAGTGGGAAGTGAAAGTGGGTTTGAGTGTAGGTGTGGCTAATTATAGAGGAACAGTCCTTATATTAGGGGGAGTAGGCTGATCTACAGTTTTTGGTGCTGGTGTAATCTTAGGTATTGGTTGTATTTGTTTGGGTAGGGATATAGTAGACGAACTAGTAGGAGAGTATGGTTGTTTTAACTACCTTATTGGAGGGTAGGGGATTTTTATCCTTAGGTTATACCTTCTAGGTAAAGGTGATACGGGCATACAAGATCTAGAGGGAAAGGAAGATTGGTGGAAGAGGGTGTGTTACCCACGGGGATAATGGAGGTGATGTGAAGGTAGATGGTTTAGGTCATGTCGTAGGTGTGAGAGAAAGAGACTGAAGTGTCATGGGTAGTGAAGGGGTGATTGATGGTATTAGAGGTATGGGTGGTAAAGATGTTGTAGATGTGAGCGGAAATTGTGGCGGGAACTTGGGTATGTTTAAGGTTTACAATGGTGGAATGGGCTGTTGTGTTTTTATTTTACCGATGGGTGGAGGTTTCTTAACCATGTTAGAAGGGGGAGGTCATAAGATGGATGAAAAGGGTGAAGGTGATGAGGTTGTGATCGATGAGGTTGGAGGATGAGATTTATGGGGTTGGTTCTTCTATTTGGGTGTTAGAATAGGTTTGGTATTGGCCTTGGAGGATGTAGCTAAATCTAATTTGATGGGTTCATGAGTAAGGCTAGCAGTTGGGATGAACCATAAGGTAGTGCTGGGTTTTAATGAAGAAGATGATGTAAGTGTAGGCTTGGGTGTAGATGCATGTTGCGTTATCGGTAGCGGTGTGGTTCGAGCTATGAGAGGTATCGTGGAAGAAGTTGTGATAGAGTTGGTTGTGCTTGGTTCAATTGGCCGAAGTATTTTTGGGTAGATAGTGGAATTTTCAACAAGTGACATCTACATTTGCATTAAGATAGGAAGCAGAAGACACCCCCAAAGTAAAGCTCTATCCACATAATATAAGTGATTGACTAAGCATGAGAATGGCACTTCTGTAGGTGAGGTGGATGAGGACCTAATGGAAATTCCCATGAAATTTTTCTTAGAGACGGGGAACTTTCTACCTTCGGCTTCCATGGGTAAGAGAGCCGAAAGTAAGTCTGCAGGATCTTGGGTAGCTAATGGAGAATGATCACCTAGAGGAAAAGTTATCTCTACTAGATCCTTGATAGGTGGAGTAGAAAATGGGTCCTCCTCTATAGGTGGAGGAGATGATGGGTGCTTTTTTGTGGGTGGAGGAGATAAATAAGTATCCTTTATGGCCTAAAGAAGTATTTTGGGTGATGGTTCCCTAGGTGGAGAAGCCAAAGGTGAAATAGTTTTGATATTAACAGAAGATTCCTCCACGGGTGAGGAACAAGGTGAAAGGTGTTCCTCTATGGGTGGAGGAATAGGTGAGGTGGATTCAAGTGCAGGAAGAGGAATTTAGGCTAGGGTTTCCTCAATGGAAGGAATATGAGGTAATTGGGAAGTGGTAGGTGTATTGTTGAAAATAGCATGGACCTCACGGGTATGACTATCATGAGTTGAGGTCTCTCCCATTTCATCAGAAGAAGAGGCATGATTAGGAAAAGGTTTCTTCAAGATATGTAAGTTTTGATTGGTAGGTACATTAGGATTATCCAAGGTTAGCTCACTTTTCTCAAGTATTTCTTGCATAATGTTTTTAAAAGTAATGCAATTTCTGTCAGTATGACCCTTTACTCAATGATAATTGTAGAAATTGTGCTCTTTATACCATGCGGGTATGGGGTGAGTGGGGTCAAAACCGATGTGTGGTTTCAAAAAAGGAAGCGTGATGGCCCCAGATTTGATGAGCTTCTCTAAGACAGAAGAATAAGGTCCCCCAATTTTGAAAAGTCTGAATGGGTGAGAGATTAGATGAAGGGCTAGCCTGATTTGATAGATGAGCTAGGCCGGCTTTGAGTACCACTATGTTAGTGGTCCCCTTGGCCTTTAAATAATTTTTATGTGGTTTTGAAGAAGAAGAGGTATAATTTGACTTAAATGTAGAGTTCTTATTGCATAATTAGATTTTCTTCTCTTAAATGGCTCGAATCTCATGCTTTCTTGCCATGGTGAATGCTTTGTCGAAGGTTCGGAAGGTTTGGACTTGTAGAGTTGGTGAGATATGACTTGCATAAACCTGCATGAAGAGTTCAATGAGTTTGGCTTGCAGTAGTTGGAATGTGAGTTGATTGATCAGGCTACTCCAACGACCAACAAAATCTGAGATGGATTCATTGTCATACTCATGTGTAAAGTAGAGGTTAGTCATGGTAACCTTCTTAACAATGGAGAAGTGATCCAAGAAGGCTTGGGATACCTAATTAAATGAGAATATAGAGTGTCTAGGTAGCCCGCTATACCAATCTAATGCGGGTCCAGTCACAGACATGGGAAAGGTTCTCAGGAGCAAAGCATCATCATGGGTGATTAGATAACACCCATGTTTGAAAGACCACAAATGTTGTTATGGTTTTTCTTTGCTACTGAAATGGTTAAATTTAGGCATTTACCAATATAAGGGATATGGATAGATAGGAATGGATGGGTGTGTAGGCTCATTACAAATCCCATCATTAACTTGATTAGGTCATTGGTAGGTTATGATGGATGGGTGACTCTTGTAGCATAAGAGGGTTGGTGTTGGGCATTGTTGGGACCCTAATGTAGCTACCAAATCTTAAAGGCACGTAGGCATGCATGGATGGAGGGAGCACACAAGTGAAGGTGTGATAGGTAGAATTCAAAAAGGGTTCTTGGAGAACCAAGGACGCATGCACGCGAAGCACAATTTGGGACTTAGCCATTTTTGGCCTTTTGGACAGAACACATGAAGAATGTGTTCCATTTGGATAAGGTTCCAGCCTGGAAACATGGTGTCCTGAAGGAATATACCTTGCGATAAGAAGATCCAAAAATCTAATCATGACATGGAGAGGCATACGCCTGGGGTGACCCACACCTTGACACTTGGGGCCAGATATGAGGTTACGTAGAGGAGTTTTTTAGAGCTCAAATGCCTATTTATACATGCCCTTAGAAAATAAAAAGGAGAGAGACACAAGTGAGGTAGTGGAGATCTGCAAAATTACTACGAGAACTATGGGATAAAATGGGTAGATGATTGTAGGAAGAATGTAATGAGGGAATGGGGAATGAAAATTTTGTTTTGTGAGCATACATGTATGGATCCAGATATGGAACATGACTACGGTCTCCCTTCTGTGATGTTTTATAAGTAATGCTATGAATGAATATGATAAGGTTACCATGACAATTGTATTAAGATCCTTTCTCTGTATTACTTGCATATTTCTATTGTGCTTTTGTTCTTGTATAATCATGAACCTTACTTGAATGTTAAGTCTATTTGTGGATTTACAACTTCCTAGTTCTGTTAATTCTGTTAAGAACTTTTACTTTTGATATGACTGAAGGGGTATAGAAGCCATTCTGAGCTCTATAGCTTTTTCATGTCCTTTAAATCACTAATTCAATACCATGAATGATGCCTTCCACTAAAACCACATAAAAGAGAGACTCGACTCCCTCTCGTGTGCCTTAGGTGAGTGCTCAGCGCCCGCTGGGTGATAGGCTGGTGCATGCATGAGGTTACCTTGTTCTTGGTGGGTGCAAAAATGACTACATCTTGGTTCTATTTCTGGGACCTCTTTTCAAAGTTGTAGTGGAACATGGCATACATCATGATCTGTGCAAAGAGTGATGATGGAGAGAATAACCCGGGAAGGTGTTGAAGATTGGTTTAAAATCACAGAGGATGAATTCACTTAGAGATTCAATACTGGACCTGGGTTTGACACACAAAGATGGGTGGAAGACACTCTTTATCATGAGTTGTACGAAACCTTCTTCTATTGTTTCCCAATAGATTTATTCGAATGGCTCTTAGCTTATACATCTAGATCAGGGTGGTGTTATAAGTCACACTGTTGGACACAAGAAACATATCAGAACTTGCAAGATACTGATCTAACGTGGACCTATGCTATAGATCATTGGTGGAAGGGAGTATTGACTAGCTACACTCTGGAATACGTAATTTCCACATATTCCTGTCCAGAAGTTGTTGAGTTTGAGTTCTTACGGGAGCCCAGAGGATCATTTCTACATGTTATCCCCCTGGCAATCAAAATATTGATGGTAACCATGGGTTTAGAGGCATTTCCTATGGCCGGTTAAACCACTCTGAGTGCTTGGCGAGGAAGCTAGGTTGGGGAAAGATGGCTGATATAATGACTGAAAAGGAAAGGGAGGAGAGACAACTCAAGTATAATGAAGCACGTGAAAGGGAGATCGATAGACAACATGGGGTTACAAGTGGGTTATGGAGCCAGACATGGTGGAAAGGAGTTGAGGTTCATGCGGAGGATGTGGAACCCGAAACAGTCTATGTGATACCCCATTTTGGTAACCGTGGGAGAGAAAACCTTGCGGCTTCTGATGAGAGTCCATCTGCGTAGAGAAAGAAGAGTCATTGGCACACATCTGACCCCACCTAGTGACCAAACCTTGGCACTTGGTTTGTTTGAATGAGGGAAAAGTATAGTTGATCCATTTGATATCATTAGAAGCAACCGATCGGCACCCAAAAGATACAACTTCTCGTTTGGGACTTCTATGGCTTCACACACTATTCCAGTATTTGGTGGAATTTTTGGACAAGGCACATATAAAGCTGGTTTTGGAAGTGTGTTAGGAAGTGGTGGAGGAAATATGACTGGGAGTGGCACTAGTTCACAAACTGTTAGTGCGCAATTCAGTGGAATGATTGGAGCATTCAACATGACAAAAACATGACCTATACCTAACACAGGAGGATCTAGAGGTGGAAGTGGTGGAGCTAGTGGCTCAGGATCTAGTGGGTCTGGCAGAGGAGGAAACACCAGAGGAAACCAAGGGACTAGGTCAGGAGGACAATGGCCTCAGCCACCTCCTCAAGTCTTTTTCGAGATGTCTCTACACTTACCAAATTACAGTGGGATAGAATATGTCGTAGAGCATGTGCATAAGTGTGAGCTACTATGGCATGCGAAGGGGATCAAAACCTCAGGATCGAAAGGCCAGTCAATTTGTGATGACCTTATAAGGATGTGTGCATAGTTGGTATAGAAATTATGACCCTCATCAGAGTGTTGTGGATTATACCATGTTGAGAAATGTGTTCTTGGTGGAATTCCACATACCTGAGTTTGAACAGAAGAGCATCATCTCTCTCACAGAAATCTAGAAGGGAATGGCAGAGATCGTACAGGAATACGATGCACATTTTAAAACTCTATTGTATAAACTATCTTATTATATCCACCCTTCACAACATGCTCAGTGGATTTTTTAGAGGGTTGATCACACCCTTTAGGAGGGCTTTGTCTAATAAAACATTCACAGACCCACATGAGGTGTTAGAATCCACTTTACATGCTAAGGTAGTTGGTAGTGTTAACACTAGTGCTAGCCCATTTCTAGAAGCTCAGATGGTTTCCATGGCTAAGAAATTGGAGAAATTATCTGCCAACATAGTTCAAGAGACTCGTGGTGGGATGTGGTGCACAAATTGTAACGTAGAAGGGCACACAAAGGAAAATGGTGGGATATGTACTCAGAAGGCGCTACGCATTGTAGCGGTAAATTGCAAAATATGTCACGGGGACCATGATGCAAGTAGGTGCCCCCTGTTATAGCGCGTGATCCATAAAAATGTATCTTGTTATTATAGGATATGTACCTCAACCACACATGACACTAAGGATTGTAGATTGATTGACTAGATTCATGAGGTAATTGATCTTGGTGTGCACCATACTAGAATTGCCAGGAGTTCCAAAGGAGATGAACATCGGTATGAAGAGTGCAGAGATGGAGGTGCATGTGGAAGAGGGTTTTGTGGAGGATTTCATGGTTGTGGTAACTGCAAGGGAAGAAGTGATTTCCCACATGGAACATGCTTTAATTGTGGTCCACAAACCATTATAAGTGTGAATGTCTAGATCTTCTACAATGCTCCTGGTGTGGAAAAAAACATAAGTACGAAGAGTGCCCAGAGTTATATGAACATATGAGTCAACAATATCAGAAGAATAAGGGCACTGCCATGGTGAGTATTAAGAAGGCTGATGCGTAATGGCTCTCGCGAGTAATACGTGAATTAGAACTAGAGCCTGTTATGGTAACAAGGGCGAAGTCCACACATGCAAGGGAAGTACCTAGGCAGAGACCTCTAGTTTTGAGGGAAGAAGTAGTACATGGGAAGTATCCAAACCTAGCTCACCAGAAAGAAGTCTACCAGGAAACCATAGATGTAATTTGAATCTTACAAGGGGAGATCCAATGCTTAAAAGAGAAAACTAGAAAATATGAGCAAAGAAGACCAGTAGAAGCACCAAAGGATGACTTTGATGAGGTTAAGGAGGTGTGTAAATTGCTGAGGTAGGAGAATTTTATTCCCTTGCTAGGAGCATGGTTGAGAGAAAAGGTTCCACGTGCCAAGGAAGAGCACAAAAGGTAGATCTTGCATGCAAACCTCCCACCTCACAACCTTGATTATGACAAAGAGATCACCTTAAACACAGTAGTGGATGGATGGTTACTTAGCAATATCCTCATTGACATAGGTGTCAAGGTTAATGTTCTCACTTTGGATTCTGGCATCAAATGGGAAGACCTACATTACAACCATCTTCAAATGTGTTGTATAAGGAAAACAAGACAAAGGCAATGCCCATAGGTGTCTTGAAGGATGTGACCATTACCATTTAGGGGACTAAGTTCACTGGGGATTTTGAAGTCTTGGCACTTGTCGAGGTAGATAATTTCCCAGCTTTACTTGGGTGCCTGTGGTGCTATAAGAATATTATAGATCTTCATGGTTTAACAAGGGGTACATAAGTTTTGAAAACAAGGAGGAGAGGGTGATTATAACACTTGCTGATGGAAAGTTCACACCCTATACTCAACCCCTTGGAGAGGAGGTCCTTGATAGAGTATATGTGTGCTCCATAAGAGATCTAGAGACCATCCATCCTACACAAGGAATCATCCAGTTTGATGATGCTCAATCTGTCAGTGATACCACCAGTATGTCATGTGATAATTAGGTGCATGGGACTTATGAATTGATTGGGAAACATTTGAAAGGATCGGTAACTAGGGTAACCATGACGCGTACAGTTCAGAGCCTGGAGGAAGGGAAATAACCAAGTATTCATGGGATGCATACCCCAAGGTTTTTTTGAAGGAAATGGAGGCTCAATGAAGGGAGTATGAGTGATGAGGTATGCTAGGTTATGTTTTGATAGGCATAGCAGCGAGGTGGTGGGCCACGGATAGTGAAAACTTGTTGGAGTAACGTGAAGTTTGAATTACGCTCACTATCTAATTCTTAAAGAGCAACATACCCACCACTATCAAGGATTGTAATGGCAATGGACCCACCTCTTACAACATTCAGGCATGTGAGAGGGTTTGGGGAGAATGTGTAGAAGCATTCCCACCCTCTATTTGGGTGCACAAGCTATATTCAACACTACAAGCTTATACATGTGCTTGGTACATCCATTCTAAAACTCACCGCCAAACGGGAAATTGGCAAGAATTAATGGCTGACTTGGTTCACACATTTGAGTACCGAAGTACCATGCAACCGGTTGATGAGGTGATGGAGACTATCAAGCACCTCACTTTGGGGGATTGTGCCATGGCAAAAGATGGATTAGTAAACTTACTTGGGACCTAGCTTGGAAGTGTGGTTCGAAGAGGAGGAACCAGAAGACATACAATTCAAGCGCGCATGTGTATAAAAGGAGAAAGGAAAGATGGTATACGTTATTGATGGAGAGGAGATGGAGATCCTGAATGTCGACCATTCGGTTGGGACGTGTGAGATAGTTGACAGTGTAGATGCATGTGCATGTGTGTATCATGAACCACTCAAAACCAAGAAAGTTAACATTGGCTCGGAGAAGGAGCCCAAGGAAGCTATCATTGGGGACTACTGGTCAGATAAGGAAGTATCAAAGATCATTGATCTCTTGCACAAATTCAAGGATTTATTCCCATGTGGATACCATGAGTTGAAATCCATCCACCATTCATTGGGGGAAATGAGGATAAAGTTGAAAGATGGTGCATGCCCGGTCAGGAAGAGGCCTTACAGGATTAATCCTAACATACGTGTAAGGGTTAAAGAAGAGCTAGAAAAAATGATAGCATCCAATATCATTGAGGCTATAGAGGAATCAGAATGGATAAGTCCAATGGTGATCAACATAAAGAAGGATGGGTGGATTAGGATATGCATGGATTAAAGGGAATTGAATGTTGTTTGTATCATAGATCCTTTTCCCTCCCCCTTCACTGAAGATATTTTGGAAGGAGTTGCTTGGGCAAGGTCTATTCTTTTACTGAAGGATTCTTAGGATATCACCAAGTAAGGATTGCCAAGGAAGACCAAGAAAAGACAACTTTCATCACCAAGTGGGGAAGATTTGCATACACGGTCATGCCCTTTGGATTGAGGAATGCACCCACTGTATTTTCGTGCATAGTGGTACAAGCATTCAAGGACTTCATCCACAAGTTCCTTTAAGTATATTTAGATGATTGGATAGTGTATGGATTGGTAAGGGACCATTGTGATAACTTGAGATTGATGTTTGAAAGATGTCGGCAGTTGAGGATTTCCCTCAACATCAAGAAATGTGTCTTTGTAACCCCTTTTGGAACATTGTTGGGGCATATCATATGCAAAGAGGGATTATTGATCGATCCCGTGAAAGTTACAGTTATTGTGGGATTAGGGGAGCCCACAAGACAAAGCGTTATGTGTGGATTTCTTGGACACATTGGGTACTACAAAAATTTCATCAAGGGATATGTCAGGATCACCGCGCCTTTGGAAATATTGCTCAGACATAAGAGTGCCTTTTAGTGGGAAGAAGTGCAGCAAAAGGAATTTGACACTCTAAAAGAAAGGCTTATCACCGCACCTATTCTATGATTCCCATCATGGGATAAACCTTTCCATGTCCACGTGGATGCCTCTGGTACAACAATGGGATCCATTATTGCTCAACTAGACGAGGGAATTGTTGATCATCCCTTGTGTTTTGCAAGTAGAAATTTGACACCAGTAGAACAAAATTAGACAACGATTGAGCATGAGGCATTGTCAATGATCTACGTGCTCCACAAATTTAGACAATATCTTCTAGTAACTCCCTTCATATTCTATACTGACCATATGGCCTTGAAGTATCTAGTAAACAAAGCAGTGCTGCAAGGGTGCATATGTCGTTGGGTACTTTTATTTCAGGAATTTGAATTCAAAGTGGTGGTAAAACCGGGAAAGAACAATTATGGGCCGGATCATTTATCAAGGATTGATTCAGGAGAGGACACACAAAGTATCAAGGAGACCATACTAGATGCACAACTTTTAGGCTGCGACACGCAGCCCTTGGAGTTAGAAGACATTGTTGTTTTTCTCAAAGAAGGTATGGCGCCCGAAGGGAGGAATACACTAGAAAAGAAAAGGTTAGCCATATGCACTGCACCCTTCATGTTGATCAATGGAGATTTGTATAAAATGGGTGGAATGATGAGGTTTTACACCGGTGTGTATTAGAACATGAATGCATGGCCATAATAGAAGAAGCCCATGGTGGGATTGCTGGGGGACACTATGTGGGGAATGCAACCGTGCACAAGATCCTAGTCACTAGACTATGGTGGGAGATGATTCACCAGGATTACATTGAGTTTTACAAGGCCTGTGACCACTGCCAGCACCTTGGAAAACCTAGAAGAAGGGATGAGATGCCCTTGCACCCCATCGCCAGCGTGGAACCTTTTGAGAAATGGGAAATAGATTTTGTCTAGACCAATCTCACCGGCTGCACAAAGGACTAACTCGCAGTATATCATTACCTGTACTGATTATCTGACAAGGTGGGTAGAGGCCATGCCCACTAAGGATTGCACCATAGCCACGACTGCTAGATTTTTGTGGGAAAACATTATCAGCAGGTATGGTTTCCCATTAAGTTTAACAAGTGATAGGGGCACTCACTTCTTAAATGAAACCATTCAGGATTCTATTGGCAAAATTCATGGTAGCCCATCACAAGACTACCCCTTATCACCCTTAGGAAAATGGGACTACAGAGGCATTCAACAAAATCCTTAGTCACACATTGACTAAGATATGTGACATGGGTAGGCAGGATTGGGATGACAAGGTGTTAGCAGTTCTTTGGGCATACAGAACAATGTATAAAATATTGAACAAGGCCACACCATTTCAATTGGTGTTTGGTGTGGAAGTAGTTTTTTTCCAATCGAATTCATGCTACCATCTCTGCATATAGTGCATGCAGGAGGGTTAGATGATAAGAAAACACTGGAAGAAAGAATAGATGAATTGATAAATTTGGATGAAAGGTGCTCACTAGCAAGATAGAGCCAAACAACTGAGAAGGAAAAGAAAAAGGCATGGCATGACCGCCATATTAAGAACAAACAGTTTGAGGTTGGCCAAATGGTATTGCTATATGATTCAAAATTTCTACACCATCCTGGAAAGTTGAAGGTGAATTGGTTGGGTCCTTATGTAATTTCATACATCCTTGATTCAGGTGTGTGCTAGTTACAAGTGCTGGATGGAACAAAATTACCTAGACACTTCAATGGGAGTAGGTTGAAGCCCTACTATAAATAATGCTTCTTGGTGTTTGTAAATAAGGTAGTTTTTCCAGTTAGTTTAGAATTTCCTTTTATTCTTTTCCTTTCTTGTATTTCCCTTTTTTGTTGTTGTTTTGTTTTGCACCTTGGGCCGATAACCTTATTACTTTTTGACTTATGAATGCAAAGAGGACCAAGCATCATTTTAGTGTGGCGTGAGATGATGAAGAGAAACTTGGAGTTATTCTTCTAGGAGGATTTGGGTCGGTGGAAAAATAAGGTTACATTGGAAATCCATGTATAAAGGAGAAAAAGTGTACAAAAACATGAGGTAGGTGAAAGCAAGAATCATGAGGATGGAAGAGGTGCCTTTGGCACTGGTAACACATGTGCAAGATTCTTCTATCAATATGGATTGTTTACATGCCAGAAGGTTGGAAATGTTTTCACACAAGGATTGGGTGTGGGTGGAAACATTTTCATGCAAGGATTGGGTGCAGGTGGAAACATTTTCACACAAGGATTGGGTGTGGGTGGAAATTTTCGCACGCAAGGATTAGGCATGTAAGGAGAAGTGTTAAAGTCAGGTGTTGTTTGAGAACACCACATTAAACATTATTGTATGGTGGTAGGTAGCCTAGTCCTTAAATGCGTAAAAGTGGGAAAAGCTATAAATAAAAGAATGGGTAGTTCATTATTTTACTTTGCAAACACAAGAAGAGTGATTTTATTTCAAGAGCTAGGGTTTCGAGAACTGACTCATGCGAAGGAAAATCCCAAAAACTTAAGTGCACAATCAGTCCATTAGATCTACAAACTAGAGCAGAAGTGATTCACAGGTGTGAGGAACATTGTGAAGAAGCACCGTGATCGAAGGAGAAAAATTAGAGATTAGGGTTTGTGTTCTAGGGCACGTGGGGCACATGAGGAAAACATTCAAACAACTCACAAGATAACCTAGGAATGAAAGCAAAGGGTGTAATGACGGCCACAAAACTAGTAGGTAAACTTGCAGAACAATCCAAGAAGGGAAAGGGTAAAGGAAAAGGAAAGAAGAAACAAGAAGAAATACCCATGGATACAAATGAGGAATGGTACTCAGGAAATGTAATACCGGATGGAGTTTTTACTAGGGCAAGAGTGGGAGTCCCACATAAGACATATGACCATGATTGACTACAATCACCGGTCAAGCACAATCACGAAGAAAATGGCATGCTGGATCTGGTGTGCCCCAAAAATAAATGAACACCTGATGGGTTGCCAATCTACAGTGACGTGGTCAAGGTGAAAATGGAGAAGGAAGGGCTTCTCCAACTTTTTGAGTTGCCATATTTTGGGAAGCCTGAGTGCTTGTACCAATGGTTGATGACGTGCATACATGAAGACTTCTTTTGCTTCTGCAGGGTGCAAAATGTGCATAACTCCCCAACTAATTTCACACTTCACAGGCCTAAACTATAAAGGGGATGAACTCATAGATGACCTCCAGGATGAGAAGGTAATTAAAGAAACCATAATCATCCCAGGAATTGAAGAAGGGATCAAGGTACTACGACATCTCAGATATCAGCGATCCGGTGATGAAGATGGCTGCACACCTTGTCTCCAAGCTGAATGGACAAGAAGAGGTGGACCCAGGTGAGCAAGCCCTAGCTGAATGTCTGTAGGAAGGTCACGGAAGGCACCATATACAACATCTCCCAATACATAGTAGATGAAATCATAAGCAGTGTGGAGAAGGGAGGAAAGATCCTATTTGGAAACATTCTGTTGACAATTATGTTCTCAGAAATTGGGGTGCCGGATGCATCCGACAAGTTCATGTGGGAGTACCTTGCTGAAGATCCCTCACCTGCGGAGAGATTTCAGAAATACACATGTGAATCAATGACAGGGGTACACAAGGCATGCTTAGAAAAATGGTATAAGCACCTTAGGAATGCATTCAGGGCTGAATGGTGGATCCCTGAACAACTCCCCACGGTGACCAAAGGAGAAGCAAAGTTCGTGGTCTACCAGCACTTCTGCATTGGCTAGGTTCATTTTGGTGGATGGCAGTTGGAGTCCATGGTACAAAATCCCATTCTTGTTTACTTCCCAATTTTTCCAAGTGGGAGTAAATAGATACAAGGAGTAGAATAAATTGGACCTTGAGTTGTCCACCCTTGACAGAGAGCATAGGGAAATGAGGAAGAAGCTGGTTTACCTCAGAGAAGTGCACATATGTTGAGAGGTACATGTTCAAGATGTGCATATTGTAAGGCCTTTGACCTTACCTATTGCTGGGAGAAATGCCATAAGGATTTACCTGCACATAAGGCCAAATTTTGAAAAGGGCGTGTATGTGGAGAATGAGATATCCATTCCAGACGACCCTATTTGAAGAAGGAATCCCAAACCAAAGCATAAGGAGAGGGAAGAGAAAGAGGAATAGAGGGCAGTGGAGAAACAGGATGTAGGTACCATGGGGACAAGTACCTACATTTGGAAGAAGAAGAGAATGGTGGTCAGGGAGAAGACCCCAGAACCTGCGAAGCCACCATCCCCTGAGGAGCCCTCAGATGAAGAGAAGACCACATCCCCGACTCTCTAGAAGTTTTCAACAGAGGAAGAAGAAAAGGGGATGGAAGAACCAGAGTCTGAAGATACAGATGACCCAAATGCCTATATAGGTGAAAAGGATGATGATGAAGAGGAAGAGTTGGAGGTGGATCAGGAGCCGATTGATGTCCACGATTCAGGAGAAGAGGGAGCATAAGATACAAATGATGCTTTCATCTTTGTAAGGAGGAAGGGTGCCCAAGGGGAGGAAGGCATGTGGAGTGAAGAAAGGAGTGAGGGGGAAAGTACCAAGGAGGCAGATATGCCCAAGCTCACTCAGGAGGAGGTGAATGAAGAAAGTGACAAGGGAGGTGGAGAAGATAATTAATACCTTGGTCGAAGAGGAGTTGGAAGCAGCAGCGTGGAGCTCGTGCTCGGTGAATTTAAGGAAGAGAAAAGGGAGAAGAGTGTGGGTAGCACAAAAGGACCAACTCTTTCAGTAACTATTCCTAAGGGCATGCGCATAAGAAGTAAATGCACAGAAGGGGGAAGAATAACGATGGGATATGTTGATGACCCCAAAAAAGTTTTGCATGCACATTTCTAGAGTACTGTGCCCACCAAGGAGCTCACCACCATGGAGTCCTTTGATCCCGAGGGTGGATACCAACGCACAAGGAAGATGCTATCATGGGCATTCGACTCCCACCTCGATGAGCCTGAGTTCGAGGTTAACAAGGAGTGATACTAGCGTTGTCTGAAGGAAAGGGGGACAACCCCATTATAAACATGCAAAAACTATCGGATGAGAAATTTTGTAATGTGCTCAACAAAGTCTCTATGGAAATTGAGGCTAGGCTCTTCTGCAGAAATGATAGGGTTAAAGTCTTGGAGGACCTGTTGGAGAAGAGGAAGGAATAAGTAGTTAAGCTAAAAAATGACCTCAGACCTTGAGAAAATAATCAGTGCTCAACTACAGAGGGAGCTTCAGGAGGAAAAGGAGAGGGTACGCAAAGTTTCCAAGAAGGTGGAGCTCATCTCCCAAGTTATTATCATGAAGCACCCGGACCTTAACCCTCCTGTGTAAAAGTATGGATCCTCCTTGGAATGTCTAGAGGACTTGACTTGGATCCTCACCATGGAAAGGTAGCCTTTGGCCTTAGAGTCGGCAGAGGAGGTAGATGTACATGCTTGGAGAAGGAAGACAAGTTGAAATTCATCACGCTCATGGATGAATACAACAAGGTGCTTGCTGATGTGAGGATATCCTCACAAACTATGTGAGGGTCGCCTACGATCATTGCGTTGATCAATACAAGGTGACAAGCATGTTGCTTGCCAGAAACAAGGCTGAGCTTAAGGACTTCAGGGAAAATAATAATGGCAATAGAGCCGAGTGAGAAAATATCCTATGCCAAAGTGGAAAAGAAGCCTAAAGCTATTGATATCACTATGAGTCTCAATCAAAACCTGGCTAAAAGAGCTCTACAAGGTTATTACGAGGAAGATGGATTCCTTGGAAGATCATGCTAAGGAACTGGAGACTGTGGTGGACACCATTAACACAAAAGGGGAAGGGTTAACCTTTGACGAGGTGAGCACATTGGTTGGTGATCTTTGCACAAGAGCGTAGGATGAAGTCAGTGCATGGAATACACTGAGAGGCCGATCTGTAGGAGAAATTTTCCCCTTCTTCTTCTTTAGTTAGTTTTCCATCTATTCTTTCTCTCCCCCATTCTTTATTCTTTCCCTCCTTTCTTTTCCAAGGCAAGGCCTTGCAATTTTTTTATACTGTATTCTTTGAAAATGCTTTCCGAGGGTAGAGAACAGGTGAAGTGTGGGGTAATATTGGGACCCTAATATAGCTACCAAATCTTAAAGGCACGTAGGCGCACACGGTCGGAGGGAGCGTGCAAGTGAAAGTATGTAAGGTAGAATTCAAAAAGGGTTCTTAGAGAACCAAGGACGTGCGTGCACCGCGATGCACAATTCAGGGGACTCAGCCATTTTCAGGATTTTGGATAGAAACACATGAAGAACATGTTCCATTTAGATAAGGTTCCAACCTGGCAACAGGGTGTTCTGGAAGGAATATACCTTGCGATACGAAGATCCAAAAAGCTAATCATGACATGGAGAGGCATACGCCTGGGGTGACTCACACCTTAAAACTTGGGGCCAGATCTGAGGTTGCAGAGGAGTTTGTTAGAGCTTAGGTGCCTATTTATACATGGGCACCCTTGGCAAAGAAAAAGGAGAGAGACACGAGTGAGGTAACAAAGCTCTACATAATTACTGTGAGAATTATGGAATAAAATGGGTAGATCATTGTAGGAAGAATGTAATGAGGGAATGGGGAATGAAAATTTTGTTGTTGTGAGTGTACATGTATGGATCTAGATATAATGCACATGACTATGGTCTCCCTTCTGTGATGTTTAATAAGTAATGCTATGAATGAATATGATAAGGTTACCATGACAATTGTATTAATATCCTTTCTCTGTATTACTTGCATGTTTCTATTGTGATTTTGTTCTTGAATAATCATGAACCTTGCTTGAATGTTAAGTCTATTTGTGGATTTACAACTTCCTAATTCTATTAATTTTGTTAAGCGCTTTTACTTTTGATATGACGGAAGGGGTATACAAGATATTCTGAGCTCTATAGCTTTTTCATGTCCTTTAAATCACTAATTCAAGACCATGAATGATTCCTTCCACTAAACTCACATAAAAGAGAGACTCGGCTCCCTCTCACTCACCTCGGGTGAGCACTCAGTGCCTGCTGGGTGATATGCTGACACGCATGAGGTTCCCTTGTTCTTAGTGCATGCAAAAATGACTATAGGCATATAGCGGGGGTGGCATTCTAGTATATGGTGTTTCCATATAGGTAGATTGAGAAGAAGGTAGTGAAATAGGGGTACGTACCTAGAATTAATAATAGATAAAATAGGAGGCTACTAATAATACGTAAATGGAGGTGAAAGGGTCATGGTGACCCTAGTGGCAATAGGGGCTAAAAATTTTTGGAATATAAATGATGATGTTTTTGAAAATGGGTAGGGTTCACCAACACTAGGGGTGGCAGTGTCGCTTCAGGTATATGCAAGACAATAGGCACAAATGAGGTTGTGTTCTAAGTGGTTAGCAAAAGTATAGTGGATGTGACAGGTGCAACGGATGTAGTAGATGTGGGAGTCATAGTGGGTAAACGGCCCTAGCTATGAAATGAATTGGGCTAAAGTAGATGTGGGTAGCGTAGAACCAGATGGGGCTGACGCAGAGAGTGGGAATGAGATTCAGGTGGATAAATACGGGCATGTCATATATCAACTGATCCAAGGCATCTTGAGTGGACAAGTGGGAAAAGGTAAAACTACAGGGTGACACAATGTTGGTCAAGGATTCATGTGAAATCCTTGTCTCTAGGGGAAAATAAAGATAGGATGGATAGGTTCCATGGCTAGTAATAAAATGGAAGGTGGTGAAGGGCTAGGTGGGAGTGGTTAAAAACTGGCATTGAATACGAGGGTGCTTGCTTGTCGACATGTCAGTACCATGTGAAGAGGTACTAACATGGTAAGACTTCTTTCTATAAATGACATTTAAAATACAACACATATAGCATAAATAAGTGGTGGTAGGTGAATTGGGGTTAAAATGTTAGCTGCAAAATGACACAGGATAATTGATGCTAGTTAGGTTAAACTAACGCCGGTCATAGGTAACCATTGTCAGTCACTGTGGAAAGTGGACAGTTGGTCAAAAACAAGGAATAAGGGTCAAATTTTCTAGGTATGCAAAATGTTGATGAGACTTACCAGGTCAATGGATATGATAAGAGTGACAGAGACTCTAAATAGCTAACGAAGGGGAATAGGTGTCTTTTTTGGGTTGGTTAACAAAAAGAACAGTGAATCGACGTCGGTTGGGTAAAAATGATGATGGTCAGAGGGTAACCGATGATGGTCAGTAGACCGAAACTGGCTACTATGAAATGGAAACAGTGATGAAGAAAATGTGGTTGTGAGTTAAAATTAAAATGTGGAAATCAAACCCAGAATTTCTGAGAATGATGAGAATAAGGTCTAAGCACACTCAAATGAAGTTGTAATACACCAACTGTGATGAGGGAAAGTGTAAGGGGAAATAATAAAAATGAAGAACGTGACCTCTCACCTGAAAACGCAAGCCAAGTAGGAAAAACTAAGAAAAATATTATCCTAAGAGTGCCTTTTCTATTATGTTTGTTTATGCTTAATGTTATTTAAGGACTGACTCATGAACTGTAAAATAGAGTTTTTTTGGTGATGATGGCTTCCTACAAAGAAGGATATCTATACAGAGAGGTTTCAGGTATATTATGGTGGGAGTGGGCCATCCTCTGATGGGGGTACTGGAAAGAGATAACCAACAGGGTGCCCACTATGTTGTGATCATATGATCACCTACAACTTCTTCTGGGTGAGATGTTGTTTGATAATGTGTATATATTTTAAATTTCTGATGTCTGGGTAAGACTTAGAGAGAGAGAAAGAAAGGAAGTGCTTTTCTATGATTTATTTATCAACCATCAGCTGGGAATGACTTCCAGCGTATACGTTGCCCTCAATTAATGTGAGCTAATATATGAAAATTAGATTGAAATGAAATGATTTTCCCAAATCAAAATGTAGAATTCGATGCCAAAAATAGATGAATAGAAGAAGGGATACTATTTCACTAATGTGATACTAATGAAAGGGAAGAAAATGTCCCTTTTAAGCACAAAAAGAAGATTTCTCCTATACAATAGAAGAGAAGAAGGTTTCAAGGGAGAAATTTTTTAATGTAAGAATTTTTTAGAAAAGAAACAAACATACAACGTTTTTCACCTTGAAGTGAAAGAATGCAAAGAACCCTAAATGGGTCCCACCAGGCATGCCAAAATGTTTCACCTGATTCTAGATGTGTTTCTTTAAATGTTGACGAAAAAAATAAGGGTAATGGGGCTAGGAGGAATACCTATTAAGATGTCGGTTGTAGGTTGTTGCACATGTATGACTTCTGAATCCATAGATGATCGTGAGAGCTTCCTTTTTTTCTTGGAGGAACTACCTGAAATTGAAAACAATACCACCAAATAAAAGTTAAACAATATTTGTAGTGGACTTCCTAGCATGTGCTAGATCTAGGAAGTGTGATACTTCCTAGATGACTATCAATCCACTATTTAAAACAACTTAATGCTAAGAATAAAGGAAATCCTACTATAGTTAAAAATGATTTAGGTATCTCATTCATCTACAATAAGAAAAATTCATTCACAACAGGATAAGATATGACTTAATCTAAAGGTCAAGGTCTCTTTCAGGATATTGGTATTGGTCAAGGTAAAGTTCTAGTGTGTTTTGGGTATTCTGATGGAGGTTTTAAGCTCTGATCTAGGTTTTTGGTAAAAGACATAGATAATGACATCGGTTTAGTATGTCTGATGTTAGTTTGGGTTGACTAACAATGATTGTGGGTAACCGATGTTGGTATGGTTATGGTACAGGAAATTCAATAAAACTCAAGACAAGGGTAGATCTAAGGCTAGATGAACAATGGGAAGGGCGATGAGAAGATTTTTTGATGGTATTAGGTGTGCACAGGAATGAGTTAAGATATGGATATGCGGAAATTCAAGGGGTATGGGTAAAAAGGACTGGTCAATCTTGGAAGGAGGTAAAATGGTGCGTGGAATGAAAAATGAGGGAAAAAAACTAGTAATAACAATCAAAAGGATTCTACCCAATGATAAATGGACAAATGTTGGTTACCAAAACACACTTACCACTTGTACGAGCTTGACATCCTAGTTGGTAATGGTATGTGATCAAATGGAATGAACTTGATATGGTGTTAGCGCTTCCCCAGATGCTCCCCATGAAGGAAGATGGCTATGTGATTACTTCCAATGCTAGCTATGGATGCTCTGGTGTGTATACTAATGCTGGATTTAATTGCATGCAGATCTAGTTTTCTCACTTGTTCTTGAAAGATGTGTTAAAATATTGAAATGTTCCCAACCGTAAATTAAGCGTTGTTTGGGGTTAAATGGTAACCGATGTGGTTCAATTAACTAGTAGTGGTTTAGGGGTAATTGGCGTCGGTTAGGTGGTATTTCCTAGGTTTACTAAACTAGGTAGATCCCCTTGATTTCTAGGATCTTGTTTCATTTACTCTGTAGATTAGCATGGAAGCTTCCTTTTAACGGGTATGAATGTGGTTAGAGGGAATGTAGGCATTGATTTTTAGGGTTTTCTAGGTCTTAGTTAGTTATGGAAACTTACTAAGAATAGCTCTTAGGGTGAGGTGCCTAGATGAAGTGGATATGTGGGCATTATCCCAATTAGGATATTTAAATAATAAATATTGTGAGGATAATAAATTAATTAAATTAATATTAGAGTGGGATGAAAGGGGCCACGGTTAAGTGAATGTGTTCAAGGTGTTAATTTGACAGGGGACCAAGGGGAGTACGACCTAATTTTAGTGTCTACAATGGGGTGAAAAATAAGGTGGGAAATGGGGATAAAGGGGTAAAAGGTCCAATCGGGTAATCCAGGTAATGGGTCAGGGTTAAAGGTAGTAACAGTCAAATGCATGCACACATATAAACTACAACATGATACCAGGTTGAAGAGCATGAAAACTCTACATTTTCTAAGGTTAATAGGTTTATCCAAATAAGGTTGAGGTGATTCTAGTATCCAAGGTATAGGATATGTTTAGGAAACACATCACAAGTCAGGTGCAGGAAAATTTTGGTATGTTCTAGTAAACCAAAGGTTGGGTCAAGATAAATGGCTACAGAAAAAGGAAAGGTAAGGTCATTAGATAAAACAACATAGGTAACCGTGTTGCAAGTTATAGTGAGCACTTGAGGTCACAGGTCACTAGCAATGGTCTAGGTCCAAGTAGCTAGGTCACGACATGGGTAGGGATGTAGTAGGTTTAAAAAAAAGAGTCTCTAAATGATGAAGAGGGTAGGTGGTAAATGAGGAGGTCAGAAAGGTAAAGGGAAATGTCTGAGTCAGGTATGGGTGAGGTAAAAAGGATTTAGGTCAGAAAATTAGGGGTAATGGGTAGTAATCAGACTAAACATGATAACCAACAATGGTTATAATGAACTAATGCCGGTCACCATGGACTAACCATGATAGGCTAGGGTAGAGGACTGATGATAGTCAAGGTAAAACTATTTCCGGTCAAATCGGGTAGGCTATAAAAATAAAAAGTGCCACATTTTGCAATTCATTTGTCATTTACCAAATTGGAGAAAATGACAAGAGAGAGAGAGAGAGAGAGATAAAGAGGTGGAAAGTGACCAAACGACACGGAGAACTGAGTTAGCAAGCTGTAGAGTGAGTAATCATTGGTCGATAGGAAGGTCTATAAGCATAGTGATTTGATTGGGTGGTCGATTGGATTTGATTAAGCTAGCGGATGAGTGGTGATGGTAGAGGTAAGAGAGGGATCAGGTGGAACTGCGCAGTGGCTCGAGGTGCCACCACGCAAATAGAAGCATGATGGGGTAAGAACCTATTCCAGCTATTTGATTTTTTTTGAGTAGGTGGAGTTTAGGAAATGAGTAGGAGGGGAAATGGGGTTGGTTTTGGGGGGAAACTATGAAAAATTGAATGTGGGGCTTTAATGAGAAAAGGGGAACAAGGGAAGGTAGATTTAGGGAAATGAGGAGTGGGAATAGGAATTTGGTAGGTATTGGTGGGGGAAGTGGGTAAAAAGGAGGAGTGTGGGAGAGAAGGGGTAGGGAGTCATCAGTTTTTCACCGCGAAAATGATTGATGTCAATTTTCTCTTAGCCGACATTGGTGGGTAAGGACCAATATCAGTCACAAGATGTGACAACCAATGCTAGCTATGGTAAACCGTGGTTGGTTTAGGTTGACCGATGCTAGTCAACAAGCTAAAGAGGTAAGCCCACAAGGAGTGAAAATAGATGGATTATGGAAAAATAGGTAGCGGTAGGGAGAGTTAGGTAGGGGGAAAATTTATGGGTATGGGTAGGTGGGTGAATAAGGAAAATCAGTGTGAGGGGAAAAATGAAAATAGGTAAGGGTCTGAGGCATGGGTAGATAGGTGGTGTTTATTGAGGGCGTAGAAATAGGTGGAAGGTTGAGTAAGTTAGGGTAAGTGGTATAGTGGGGGTGATAAGGTGGCATGTAGGTATGGTCAAGTTTGATTGACATGATTGGTTGTATGCAGGCCAGGGACCAACTATAGATGAGGGATAGAGTACCTCCCTTACTTGTGGAGATACAGGGGGAGATGACATGTGAGGAGTGGATCCATGTTGCAAATGTGGGTCTGATTACTGTTAGACGCTACTGGCATGTGGTCTAGGAGGAGAGATTGATGGTTGCCCTCATCGATAGATGGGATTCGGTAACCAATACATTCAATTTGCCGATGGGTGAGATCACGATCACCCTAGAGAATGTTTATAGGATCTTGGAACTATCTATAGGAGTTCCATATGTGTACTCAATCTCCTCAAAAGAATATGAGGAGCTACTATTACCCATGTTTGGAGAGGGACTGTCATTATTAGGATTCCATAGTGCTAGCATGAGCTACAGGGCGATGTACCGAGCCTACTCCAAGTTGATGAGGCTGGTAGTGCTTTTGATGGAGGCAGTCTGTTGTTTTGCAATGCCAGACATAGAGGGTGGGAGGTTCCCATGTTCACTAATGGGGGTCTTACATGACATGGCGGAGAGTAGGAATTGGTTTGCATGGGGGCCTACATTCTTGGTACAACTATATAGAGAGTTTTGTGTATATGGGTGACTGTGGAGGTTTAGCTTGTGCTGCATATTCTTACTGCATTGCTAGGCCTATGAGCACATTATTTTTGTGCACCTAGTTGGTATGCCTCAGGATGACGCATTCGAGCCAGGTGTTGTTCGAGTGTGCTACAGGTAATGGGTGTCAGTTATGGGAGAGTTCCGAGTGGCTAGAGTGACACATGATGTAGCCTATTACTAGAGGGGTTTTCTGGAATAGAAATTATTTAGAGGCCATATGTAGGCTATCATTCATATAGGAAGATGGCAGCGGAGCTTGATGGGATAGAAATTTATAGGTGGATAGAGGGGCAACGGGCCGAGGATCATGAGATGATACCCGTAGACTGGGTCAGACGATAGTTTGGGTTGCCACAAGATATACCCCACCCTTCCCTCAGTATAGGAGAGATGATGTAGAGAGGCCTTTGTCTCCACCATGACGTACAGTGTCGACCAAATAGGAGGAGAATCCAGTCGACTGATAGATAGATGATGTCAAGGTGATAAATAGGTACAGATAGTGGTGGGCTACATAGCTATGGGTAGTACCGCTGAGGCTGGGGTAGCCAAATTTGGTTACTTTTACATTGTAGAAAGATGCCCTACAGGGGTAGTTAACTACCCTGGTCTCCCAGTTAGGTATATTACAGGGGCATCTGATAGGGGTCGAGGCACATGTTGTGACCCTGCAGGCACAGGGAGTATAGGGACTAGCATTCACACGGAAGAGAGAGGGAGAGGGTAGAGATGGAGATGGGGTACAGGTATCCACCCTATAGGCATAGGTGATACATTTATAGGGCCATTTGGCTATGGTGTAGGGGTAAGTTACAGGTTTGTAGGGCTAGTTGGGTGTTACACAAGCATAGATAGGGGACCTTTAGGCCCAGGTATAGGTGTAGGCTCTAGGGCCGATGACACCACCAAAGGGGTAGGGAAATTGTCCCATTATTTAGGAAGGAGTAGAGAAAGGTCAGAGGACAATGATACCAAAGAAGATAGTACCTGCTGCTAGATTGAGAGACACAATGGGTGAGGTGGGATACTACCAGGATCATTTGATGGCAGAGGAGATATATGCCTTATCATATGCTAAGTACATAGCACAAAAGGCCTCGAATGAGAGGATAAAATCCTATACACATAGTGTGGAGAGTATAGGGGGCCAACAAGCCTAGGGGTTGGTTCAGGGTGAGGCCACTAGTGCACGGAGGCTAGCTCCAGAGACAGGACCATTAGAGGCCAGACCTAGGTGAGGTGGAGGGAGGTCAGTCAGACATCGGGCTAGAGGAGTGGGGGAGGAGACATATGAGAGAGCTTTGGACATCATATGGAGAAATGATTGATATCCATGCATGATTATTTGATTGTAGATATCATATTTTTGACATATATACCAACCAACACGCTGAAGATAGTGAGGATGTACATAAGATTTTTTGAGATTTTTTTATATACACTGGCCTACGTGCCGAAGATATTTCAGAGTCATGTATATGGATACACATGTTTATATTATTGATTTATAGATATGATGGTGATTATGGTGATTATGTGTATATGGTTGTGTTTAACTTTGCTATTTTGATTTGTATATGTGATGGAAACTAAGTAGTGTAGGCATGATAGAGCAAGGTCATAGACATGGATCGAGTTAGGTTTTTGGTTTAGGCATGGATGGAGTCAGGTTGTTATTTTAGGCATGGATGGAGTCAAGTCAGAGGAATGGATTGAGTTAGGTTGTTGTTTAGGTATGGTTGAGTTGGGATTGGTTGAGTTTGTAATTCATTAATTTGTGTAATTAATGATGATATGGGTCACATTGAGATCTTTCATAGTAACTTACATGATAATGGTAAAGAAATGGTAGGCATAATGAATGTATGAATGATGATGATAAAGATGTGAAGCAATTGTTGTTTTGTTTGGTTTAATTTCCAATCATTGATATAAAAAGGAAATTAACTAGGCTAGAATGTGACTAGGAAAAAAAGGGGGGAAGGAATTGATTAGGGTAGAGAGTGGCCGAGCTAACCTCCAAGGGCCCCATGCCCTTGGAGTGCTTCCTATATAGTCCCGGTGAAAAGATACCTCAAGCCAATGTAGTTCTCCCATAAGCTTGGGAAAAATTGGATGAGGTATGACAATGGGTTAGTAGGTTATAGGCATGTTTGAGTCAAGGTCGTTTAGGTATGGGTGAATTGTAGGCACATTGGTATGGGTGATTTTAATTTGATTGTGGTGAAAGAGAAAAATTTCTTAGAGATAAGTGTTGAGGATCAAGTCTTGTATAGGATGATCAATACGTAATGAAGAATGTTAAAAGATAAGAGGCAAGAAAGCCACCTGATTAGTAAGGATCATAATGGGTGGGTCATACCTTAGATAGGATGATGAACGTAAGACCCTAAAGACATTGCATGATTGATTATTCTAAAGGTGAAGAACAGTCATATGATCACCCAATGTCAAATTTTATGACTCTAGAACAAGGGAATTTTTTTTTTTTTAACATAATGTTCTCTGCTCTAAATTATCATAATTTAGAACACACATTCCAAGTTTTAAATAACATTCTTTGTTTTAATGACTATGATTTAAAAAACACATTAATTTTAGACAAATTTTCTCTGTTCACATATTCATAATATGGAACACACATTCTATGCCATTCAATCACAAAATAGATAACCATATGTAGCTGTAATGACTCAATGAACTACCGATCTCCCATTTCATGGCTCAAAGTTTCATCGATCTCTCATTTCATGACTCAACTTATTACTGATACTTCATGTTAATTCAATGTAATGTATAATAAGTATACCTATTTATCTTTACCCTTTTAGGTATTGAAGTGTTTTATTTAAGAGGCCTATCTAAATATCTGTTACCGATATTCATATGAAATCCTACTTCTTAAACTAGGTGATATAGGACAATGTAACCAATAGCTTGTGATACTTTGGCCACATATTTTCACATGCTTAGCATGATTTTATTCCTATATGGCATACTTGTCAATGGAATACATCCTTCACCCCACTTTATTTGTTATCTAGAATGTTCTTTTATGACTCCTGTCAGTCCTCTTGTCCAAGGTTGAACCTTAATCCAAGTCAGAAATATGAAAAGGTATAGAGAAGCACTCGTGATGACTAAGGGTACACAGACATACCTCGTCGACCCTAGTTGATTCCATGTGTCTAGTTACATTTATTCATCGTGAATCACTCCATGTACAAGGACATAATCCTAACTTGGTCCAAATTAAAACTAAGGCCAATTCCAAGCATATGTAAACCTAGATGAGCTGATTCAGAAGGGTGTTGCAACATGTCAGCTGCAACATTGTGTCATCATGAAGACTCGTACTTCATAATGACACCTTATTACAATTGGCGTGTACCAACATCCTGCGGAATCCTCCCATCTAGGATACATATCCAGCTAAGAGGTTGATCACTTTCTTATCTTTATAATTTAAGAATAAGTTTCACCAACCTTGCTGATCCTCTAACCTCTTTGTTCACAAAATTTGCTAGGCATGAATGACTTAAATTGGCATGAAAATTAATAGACAATCACTCCTCCCTTCTGAAGGATTGCATATCATTTCTTTGTTCATTATTAATTTTTCAGACTTACAGTCTGAATCAACATAGCATAGTAAGATTAACTTACTAAGCTTAGTCAAGTTCATTCGCAACTGATTCTAATTTTAGGTTTCCTTTATATTAGACCTCATTTGAATGAGGTCTATTTCTTATACGCAAGAATCCATTTCTTTTCGATTATATTACCTTAATTTAAGGCTTATTAAGAGGAGATATGATTTCCTCTTTCTAAGTATCCTGTTCATATGATGCCCCAAAGGGTATGAAAGTATTCTTATTTCAGAACTAATTGTTCTTTCCTCACTATCCATTATTTAGGATCCATTTTCAATGATTAGTTAAACATGAATTCATATGTATGTTACCCTTTTATCAAGTTAATTGTTAATCCATATTGACCTAAGTATTGACCATTTGTAAATTCCAACTTAAAATTTGTATTTAAAAGAAGTGTAGAGTGTCAATTACCTCCTTCTTATTATATCCTTTGAAATCTAACATCCATTGTTTATACAAGTACAAATTCAAAGAGTAGGAATAAGTTAACGATTATATTTATTTTACAAGTCCAATATTCAAACTTCACGTATGCAAACAACATTGATAACTTAACAGAATAAAAAATTTCTTTTTCAATTACATCCGAAAGGAATAACAATGTCTCATATAAGGTCCAACCTCTAATTAAGGGAGAGAAGCATCATGAAATAGCACGTATTCTTTAACACTTATGGGTTCCATCTGTAAAAATTTCTAGCATGGGTCATATCGTAGAACTGAGCATGTTAAGCACTTAACATTAAAATGATGTGCTCTTGACAAACTGTCTCAATAAAAGATCCTTTCTTTTATGAAACATTCAAGAAATTCAGATAGATAACTCATAAGAATAAAACACCACTAAAATAAGAATGAATTAAACAATCTCATCAAATAAAGTAAGCATCATGATCAAACAACACTCTTAATTAGTAATTTTTTCAATACAATTAAAAAAAACTAGAAATATTTCATCCCTAAATTCCTAGCTATTCCATACTATAATGTGTAGAGTTCATCCCAAATTTAAACAAATGTCTCGATGAATATTAACTCTAAAAATTCTCAGAAGATAAATAATTAACCAAAGTAATGACTTACCTGTATGGACAAAATCAAGGCAATTTATTTTCATCCTAGTAAATGGGATTTTTATGATGAAATAACTACAATCCAAAATAAATGAAGATTCCTTCACATCTAATACTCACTTAGCTTCAACAAAGTTCCATGTAGAAGAGGGAAACATTATTTAAACCCATGAAGACAACTTTTCACCCCTTCCAAATTCAATAAAGAAGCATGGTATTTGCACACCTCAAATAGAGGAAAACAATAAGTAAAACGTAATTACTTACACTCGAAGGAAATCATACACCAATTCAATATATATCCCAACTCTGAAATTGGAAAGGAAGAAGAAAATAAAAGTAGCATTTCTTCCAATTGCTCATTTTACAATCTCTTACGGTTAACATGACTAAACTGGTCGATTTCATGCAAGGAGAAAAAATAACGAGAGTAACCAATCAGAGAGATAACAATAAACTTTTCTTTTGAGCACAAGAGTTATAGTAATGAAACCCACAACTCAGAAAGGAGAAATAAAAAATAGAAGTCAATAGTCAAAATGGTAGAGATTATCATTAATTCATCCCAATACTTAACCGAATTATAAAAACTGTTACAAACAAATCAGTTAACAACAGTGTATTTCTCTCAACGTGAAACATGGACAGTCTCAATAGCTTTTAGCTACCCTTTGAAGAAGTTTCCAATGAATTCATTTACAACTAACCCAAATTATCAAGCAACTACTAAACTTCCAATTCTATCCTACATTAGTAACCGTATACGCTTCAACAAGCATGTTCGTCCCAAAGATTAAAACGATTAAGAGATTACAACCAAGTAAAAACATGGTCTCAATTCTATAGGAGTAAAAAGAAATCATTTAATCACAAAGGAAATAATTTTTCCTGGTTCAAATACAATATAAATCACAAGGAGTTGTCATTCACCGTACATATACTCATCATCGAGTTCAAAGGGAGAAGAAAACTATATATTTCAGCACAAATCCTTCAAGTAAGAAAACTGAGTTAATCTCAGGTTTGAATAAGGAAAGTAATCTTTTTAAAAAATCATTACGGGTACCCAAAAGTAAGAGAAATAACACCTCTCTTCCAAAACATGAAATATGAATTACAACATGGTAATAACAAGGTTTCATGTAACCAAATTGTATTTAAATAGTGTTTATAGCAAGGAAAACAATTCAAACAAAGTCCCGCTTTATCATAGCACAAAATCCATAGCTTTCGAGCATATACAACTAATAAAAATAGTAATATATCACTGTTACTTTTAGCAATTTCAAACCCACAAAGAGACAACAAACCGAATACCCATTTCATCAAAATCATAATAGCAGTGATAATATCTACATACACTAACAGTTTCAACTCAGAATATCGATTTTCTCAGGCGTGCATTCATAAAATACTTATTTTCATCTTTTCAAACAACTCAAGAAAAATATCTCAGCCAAACATACCATAATACTTCCACAGAACCACTCAATTCTAAGAGCAGAGTTCTTATAATGAAGACATTTAATAAAGAGCATAATTGTTTAACAGGAAGAGCCTAACATGCCTGGTAAGATTTCTTGTTAAAATTGCAGAAGATAATAGCCAAATCTTTTCAAGGATTTCTTCCCTGCAAAAACTTCAATAGCCATATCTCCTGACTGCCTTCTTATTTCCACAGGCTCAAAGATAGCTTGAAGGCATTCCAGATTACAATGGGTTGAAAATAGGTTTGTAGGCTCAAAAGAGCAACCCAATGCAAAGCAAAAACTAGAAAAACCAAATGACCAACAATTCCCACAAAACCCACTTCTCCTCTTTCCTATGTGGGTTTCTTCACTGAATCCAACACCATTAATTGAATTTATTACAATTTCCCCCTCTTTCCTCACGTCACCACCAATTCAAACTTGGTGAGTATCCATTCAAGTTTTTGCATGCATTTTAAATTTAGTAGCGATGTTAGTTGGACATCACAATTTCTTTTTATGCCTCCACCAATCTTGGTGAATTTAAGTTGTAAGGATAGAAATAAATTCACCTTCATACCCTAGATGCACGTGCCACCGACCTCTCCTTTGTCATGTATCCCATAGGTTCCCCTTAGGATTAGTAATAGTTTAGGTCCTCTTATTAATAGTTAGGTTTCAACTTTAGCTCTAGGCCCTTAGAATTTATTCTAAGTTAAGTTACAACCTTTTAAATTAAATTCCTAGAAGATTAGAATGTTACAACATAAGTTAAAGCATAAACCACAATAATTCAACAATAGGTCCCGAGTGGGTCTTGTCACCTTAGGTCAAAGCCAACGTAATACATGACATTTCTGTCCTAGGTTAAAATATTTTCCTCAATATCCTTATAATAAATTGTTTCGCACAGAATTTAGTTTCAGAATAGATTTGCTTCCATACTTTCATTCTCTTGAGAAACAAATAAGGGTTAGGGCTAGGAGGAATACCTGTTGAGTGTTAGGAAGGTGTGCGTGTACCATAGAGAGATCAAATCGATTGTGAAGAACTCCTTTTTTTCTAGGAAGGACTACCTATAAGTAAGAATACAAGACCACCAGATCTTAGTTAGACAATAAGTGAGGGAACTACCTTGGGCCCAGGAAATATGAGACTTCCTTTCGAAGGTGGTCAGTTCCCCTTCTAATATGAATTAAAGAAAAATGATAACAAAGAACTACAAGATACTACTTACTGGTTCCTAATGAAGATACAGGTCTAAGGAATGTGGTGGCGATAGTAAGGCTTAGTTGGGAGGATCCGGTATTAGAAAGTGAGCTAATGAAGCTATCCTCAGTCTTTTCCAATGCTTGAATGAGTGTGACAGTGATCTAGATGCTCAGTTACAGTCTTCGACTCGATCCTCTTCTCTGCAACCTCTTCTGCTTGTTTCACTTCTCTTTTTCCTACCCAAATGAATTCCAAATCCTCTCTTTTTGGTTGGGGGAGGTCATTAACAGGGAACCGATGGTGGTTACATAACTGATGGCGGTCGAGTAGGAACCGATGTCGGTTAGGTCAAAGTGGCTATTTTTAGTAAAATAGCCATCTTTCCCTCCTTTTCTCCCGAGGGATTAGTTGTGTGCTTGCTCAAGTCATTATTAGGCTCATTTTGGTGCAGGTGAGGGGTAATGAGTCATGGGTGTGGGTCTAAACCAAGTCATAGGTCTTAATTAGGTTCGTTTTGGGTTAGGGCTGGGTCACGGTGAAGTGGTTAGATGGGGTTAGAGATGTGGATTTATTAATTATAAGGTACTTAATAAATCGTTAGGTGTGTAAGGTTTAGGTGGTGAGGTAGGGTTAGGTTGTGGGATGAGATTTGGGGTACAGGGCGTCATAAGAACCAAATTTGGTGTCTACATTTGCCCCTTGTTGTCATGTGGCTTGTATTTTAAAGTTGCACTGACAATAATAAAAAGTGGTTGCCCCAGTTAGGGGTATAGGTAATCCCCCTCAAGTCTATCACAGATGGAGGCGACATGAAATCAGGGATAGGGTTGATAAAGGGTAAATGATGGTGAGATGCTGGTAAGATGGTGGGGTAGGTACAAGGAAGCCGACGCATGTGAAAATACAGTAGTGTGACCAGGGTACATGGTTTGAAGAGCCAACAAGCAATTCATAGGCAAAGGTCGATAGTTTATCCAAACAAGGCTGATAAAATCCTGGTATCCAAGGCATAGGAAGTAGCTCCAGGGAATATAACGGGGAAGGTACTAGAATTTCTAGGCATGTTCAGCAGTACCAAATGGTTGGTTTGGTTGAGATAAATGTCACGGTCTCGGTCTAAGAAAAGCTGGGTGGCATATCAATTCAAGTATCCTAGTCATGCTAAAACACGAACAGGTGAGCTCGATTGAACAAACAGCTACATTGTGGGTGGATAGAATCATAATTTACGAGCTTTGGTCAAGGTACTTAAATGGTGTAGCCGTGGGTTGGGCCGATTGGTTGCTTGCGGCCTTGGGTTGGGCCAATTGGTTTGTTGCAGACTTGGGTCAGGCCGAGTGGTTGGTTGTGGCCTTAGGTCAGGCTGATTGGTTTGGTGCGGCCTTGGGTTAGGCTGATTGGTTGGTTATGGCCTTGGGTCAGGCCGATTGGTTAGGTACAGCCTTGGGTCAGGCCGATTGGTTTGTTGCGGCCTTGGGTCAGGCCGATTGGTTGGTTGCGGCCTTAGGTCAGGCCGATTAGTTAGGTGTGGTCTTGGGTCAGGCTGATTGGTTGGTTGTGGCCTTGGGTTGGGCCGATTGGTTAGGTGCAACCTTGGGTAGGGCCGATTGGTTGGTTGCTGCCTTAGGTCAGGTCGATTGGTTGGTTGCGGCATTAGGTTGGGCCGATTGGTTAGGTGTAGTCTTGGGTCAAGCCGATTGGTTGGTTACAGCCTTGGGTCAGGCCAATTGGTTAGGTGCAGCCTTGGGTCAGGCTGATTGGTTGGGTGCGGTCTTGGGTTGGGCCGATTGGTTGGTTGCGGCCTTGGGTCGGGCCGATTTGTTAGGTGCAGTCTTGGGTCGGGCCGATTGGTTGGTTACGGCCTTGGGTCGGGCTGAGGAATTCAAAATAAGGCTATTGAACAAAGGCTGGGGGTAGGCGATGTGGTGAAAAATAGAGTTCGATGGAGAAGAGCAGGAGTTAGGGTAAACTAGGCAGGTAACCGATATCAGTTAGTTATGATCGGTATCGGTTAGAAGACTGATATCGGTTTCCTAGGGCGCACCATAACTGATATCGGTTAGAGGTCAAAACCTATAAAAAGAAAAAATATGGTGTGTCATTTTCACATTGTGAATTTGAGTGCTAACCTGTTTCTTGTCTAAGTTTTGAATTGATTGAGTTGGGTATTTGAGCTAAGTTGGGACTAGTTGAGTGGGGGAGTGAGTTATTGGTAGGCCCCAGAGATCAGGAGGCAGAGTTTGATTGGTTGAGGACCTTGCTAAGGAGATTTGGAGCCATGACATAGCCTGGAGGAGTAGGAGGTGCTGGAGGAGCTGGACCACCACCACGTATCCCACCATAATGACGTGTAGTCATATTGGTAGGCTCTAAATATCTCTTTGTGTGAAGTTGATGAATTTAGCTAGGATGTGGGTTTTGGGGTAGGAATCTAAAATTTGAGAAAATAATAAATAAATGAAGGTAAAGCGTAAAATGGAGTGTGTAGATATGTTAGGTAAATCAAAATGGCAAGGTGGGTGAGTTTGTAGGTAATTGGGCTAGTTAGATAGGTAGAAATAGGAAGAAAGGGGGTTTGGGGGCCGTTTTCGATCCGGCCCTGAAATCCCACAGTGACCGATGTCGATCACTAAGTGACCAACATCGGTCACCACGCAAGCTGTTTAGACTTTGTGGGTTCAAAGACCAGCGTCGGTCATGTGTCGACTGACGTCGGTGAATAAAATTAGGGTATAAATAAGGGGTGGGGGACTGATGGCGGTTGAGGGTGACCGGTACCGGTCACCATGGGTAGATGGAAAGGGTGTGAAATTTGTTGTGTTGGTTTGTTGTAAGCGGGTAGGATAGATTTGTGGGGTGAAAGGGGAAAAGGTAGAGTTGGTAGGAAAGGTTATTGGGGTGGGGGTAATCAGGTGGTGTATGAGTGGGGTAGGTGGTAGGTTGTGGGATAGGTAAAGGGGATATTGTAGGTGTTTTGTTGGGTGGGATTAGTGATATTGGGGTTATTGGGTAGTTGTTAGTGTTCAGGGTAGGCCTGATGGAGTGGGTTATTTTTGCAGGCATGCCAGCAGCTAACGATGCGGGATCAGATGCCACCTCTACTGGGGTGGATGCGGCCACATGTGAATGTAGTGTAGTGGGCAGTCATGTGGGAGATTAGACTCGGTAGAGTCTAGAGATATAGTGCTATGGATAGGGACCACAGCCTGATGGATTCCCTCATCAAGAGATGGGATCGAGAAACCAATGTCTTCCATCTCCCGACTGGAGAGATGATGGTCACACTAGAGGATGTGTATCGCATCCTGAGACTATCAATCATAGGTAAGGCAGTGTTCCAGGTGGATGCCAAGACAATGATGGATAGCATCCTGCAGGTATTCAGGGATGTAGCCCCATTGATTACATATCATAGCGTGAGCATCTGCTACGGCGATATGTATCACACACATTGACAGGAGACACGGCTTGTCGTGCTGATGATGATTGGCATCACCTGTTTCGCCCTCCCAGACTCAGAGGGAGGTCACTTCCCACGGGCTCTGATGGGAGTATTGCATGAGATGGTGGAGGAGCAGACATGCTATGCATGGGCACCAGTGTATTTGGTGCAACTATATAGAGAGCTCTTGGGCTATCGCCGTATGAGGCGATTCAGGGTATGCTCGAGATTCTTGCTACATTGTTGGGCCTATGAGCACATTGTGTGTTGATGACCTGTAGGGCTGCCCTAGCAGCTAGGGCCACAGGAAGTGTATATGTATGGGTTTCAGAGGTGGTTGGGGGTCGTGGGCCAGCCACGAGTGGTTATTACAGGGCGAGATGTCACGTACTACAGGCATATGTTAGAGGGCCTGACCACACTAGATATTATATGGAGGCCATACAGAGGCCATCAGCCCCGTGGAGGAGCCCGAGCATAGCTACGATGAATCCAGTACATCTTTTGGGTAGCTAGATGAAGACCCGGGGAGCATGAGCAGATTCCCCTAGAGAGGGTACGTCGACATTTGGGCCTACAAGAGGATGAGCCACCTCCCTTCCCACAGTATCAGAGGGAGGATGTAGAGGCACCACTACCTCTTCTGCAGCCATTGGACCCAGTCTAGGTCACGGAGAGACTGGCAGATGATACGGTGGATGACGCCGGTGTTACAGGTGCATTTTTGGTTTGGTGGGCAGGGCAGAGGGCAGCCATAAGAGCACAGCCCGCACAACCTTATTTAGCAGCTTTTATAGCAGAGAGGGACCATCTCTTGGGATAGGTGCAGTTACTACAAGGGTAGCTTGCTGCTACAAAGGAACAGATCAGAGTGCTACAGGGGCAGTTGGCCCAGGCACAGGGACAGGTACAGGTACAGGCACATCTACATGCACAGGCACAGCCACATGGCCAAATCCTTGTTTAGGCATAGGCACAGGTCCCTGTTCAGGCTCCGATGGCAGCTCCACAGCCACCACAGGTACAGGTGCAGGGTCAGGGTGTACAGGCAGGGCAGGGCCCAGTTATATTAGGAGCCGGGGGACTAGCCCCACCAACCATGGTGGCACGGGCCCGATACATGGAGGTGAGAGCGGAGGCCTGCTATTACTAGGACGTAATAAATGGTACCGGGGCCGACTATCAGCCATATGTAGCTCATAGAGCCGAGACATCCCAGAGTCACAGGTCACAGGGGGCCGCAGCCATAGCCGGTGGGTCAGTGGTAGGTAGGAGGTGAGATCCGGCACAGGGGCCAGCTGAGAGAAAAACCGAGGGAGGGGGAGAGAGATGAGTCACCCCAGGAGCAAATATGGGTTTTTTTTATAGAGACATCGGTCTGCGAACTGAGTGTGTATATAGAGGCCTGCGTGCCCTCCTAGGATTGATGTATTCATGTTTGTTATATATACCGGCCTGCGAGCCGAGTACATGTTATATAGTTGATACCGGCCTGCGAGCCGAGCATATTTTTTACATGAGAGGTTGGCCTACGAGTCGAGTCGAGATTTTTATAGAGACAGCGGCCGGCATGCCGACTTTGTATTTTTTTTGTATAATAGAGGCCCCATGCAAGGCAATTTGTATATTGTAACATTGTTTTGATGATATATATATATATATAGATGATGAGGTTGATTCATATGGTGTGTATAATTGTGGATTTGGTGCATATATTATAATGTTTTATGTTTTTTGTCAATGGTATTGGAATATTTGTGATGTATATATAAATGATGTTGATGATGTTTTAATGATATGCATATGTTTTGAAATATTGATGTTTAGTATGATGATGGATGTTGATAGTGATGTTATTATGTAGGGAAAAGAGGCGGGCACTGCCAAAATTTTGCAAAAAACAAAGAGAAGGCCTAGATATAATCAAAATGGGTATAGGTTGACCGATATCAGTTAGATAACCGATGCCGGTCACTATTCACCAATACCGATTATATAATCGACATCGGTTATGTTAAAATAAGCTTTTCTAAAAATAGAAAAGCTAGGGAGGAAATTTTATATTCTTATTTTTAGAGCTATGCAACATGTTAAATATGAGGACGCGAGGCTGTTGTCGTCCATACAGGGTAGTTGCATGAGATAATTGAGTGATAAGGAGGAAAGAGACAGGTAAATTAATCATGAGCTTGGAGTAAGAAGGCATAAAGGCAAGTAATAGTGAAGAGGGTGGTGAACATGGCTGAACAAGGAGAAGCATCCAGCAGGTAGAGAGGAGAGGGAAGATAGGTTCCACCTCAAACTACTGCATCCCAGGAGGTATATATGATTTTTGGTTGCAGTTAAATTTTTACATGCATATGAATAGGATGTGGGAAGGTAAGTGGGTAGAGATGAATGAGAAAGGTGATATGAAAAAAACTTGGGATGGGGTGAGTGTTGTAAGGTAGGTAATCAGGTGTTGGACACATGTGCATAGGTACAGAGAGGGGAAAACGAGCACAGAAGTTATTATAGGTGGTGTTTTTTTGAGCGGGGTGGTTGGAATTGACAGTGACCGATATCATTTAAGAATAACTGGTATCAGTTAGGTAACCGGTGTCGGTTGTCTATAATCGATATCGGTTACTGTGTAAAGTTGCAGATTGTGATAAAAAATACGTCTGAAGATATTTGTTGATTTTTTGTTTGTTGGTTTAATGTGTGCAAGCACCGGAAGGGTTGAGGATGAATGATAGGGTGCCAGCTTTTTTGTCATGGGTCCAAGTGGATTTAACACCAACTAAGTGGAAATAAATAAACTGTGTGGGGTTAAGTGGAATCTGCTATTATTCATGGATCACACGCAATCATGCTATGTTGTAGGCACTGATTGAGAGATGGAATCCTAAAAAAATACCTTTTATCTGCCAATAGGGGAGATGACAGTGACGTTAGAAGATGTGTTCTGAATTTTGAGACTCCCAATTAGAGGAAGACCAGTGTATCAGGCAGGGCCTAACACAGCGCGGGCAGCGATGACAACAGTATTTTTTCTAGCCGCACGAGATTTGACACAATGAGGTTTGACATTCACTTATGGTATAATGTTTATGGCACACCTTGAGGCAACAAGGTTGGTAGTGGTATTAATGATAGTGGTGGGGTATTATGCATTACCTAGAGCAGACGGGGGAAGATTTCCAAAATCATTGATGTGTATTATTTATGAGATGATAGAAGGTAGCATTACTTTCGCATGGGCACCTGCATATCTTACAGAGCTATACAGGGTTTTATAGGCATACAGGTGAAATCACAGGACTACACTGGATTGTGCATACTTATTACATTGTTCGGACTATGAGCACATTGTGTGTGTGCGACCAATAGGCTGACCAATACAGGGAGGAGAGACAGGAGTGCAGAGGTTGGGATTTGGACGATGGGTCCAGACAGAGCAAGAGGCAAGAGCCGAAACCGTGATAGATGACGCCAAGTATTATAGGTAGATGTGGGAGATGGTGATGATTACAGATATCTATTGGAGACCATATGGGAACTACATGGTGACGGTGAACATAGCTGAGGATTTGAGGGGTGTAGAGTGATTAAGGTGGATCGTGGGACATAGGTCAGGTGAGTACGAGAGGATTCCTCTAGATCACGTGCGGCGACAATTTGGATTTATTCAGGATATACCCATAGCTCATATACCATATAGGAGAATCAATGCCGAGGAACCCTTCTCACCGCCATGACCAACACTGCCAGAAGGACTAGAGGAGACAATAGCCGATCATAAGGTAATGGATGTAGGAGTGATAGAGTCTTATAGATTATGGTGGGTAGCAGAGCTGCGAGGTGCACGTGAGAGGGCTGATTGTCCTGACTTAGCTATGATTACAGTGGCGAGAGACCACCTGCAAGGTTTAGTTTACCAGCTTCAAACACAGGTGAATGAGACAACGGGATTGTTAGAGGTTTCGCAGTCATGAGTGGAGAGACTAGAGGCAAGATTCCTCCATGTGAGAGGGCGTATTCATATGTTACAGGAGAGATTGGCAGATCAGTGGGAGGAATGAATAGCAGTGGCCCCTTTGAGGATGGAGAGGCCAGGTGAGCGGCATCGACGATCACCATCACTACATAGTTCGGGATGAGGCGTGGGGGCCTACGTGAATTTCATAGGGGTAGAAGAATAAATAAGGATGCCGACCTGCACGTTGATGATAGAGAAGATGTATTTGTTTAACATCTAAATAAAACTGAATATGTATGTTGATTTTGAGGTTATGACAATAATAAGAAATGTTTGTGGTTTGAATGTTTGGATTGGTAAAGGAAAAAGATGAGTGTTATCAATATAAATATGTAAAAAAAATTATATTTTTAAGCAAAACACCACACATGATAGGTTATGGTAGGGGATGGTTGAGCTAACCTTGGGAGACCCCATGTCTCCTAAGTGCTACCTACATAGCCCATTACACAAAGCAAGAAGGGGACTCAGACCAATGTAGTTCTCCCTTAGGACCAGGGAGAGGTGAATTCAGGAAATTTGGTTGTGGTTAGGCAATCTGTTGGTTGGTAAAAATTTGGATATTGGTAGGGCAAGGTTATTGGAATTGGTAAGGTATAGGTGAAGCGAGGGTGAGCTTACCCAAGCATTAGGGAACTGTGTCCTAATTAAGGTCAACACATAATCCCAGATTCGGGTAAAAGAGGTAAAAAAATGTCCCATAGTTGGAAAGAGCTAAACAAACCATGTATTGTCATAGGATGAGCTTGAATCCCTAGGTACCTTGCATAGGCGAGCTGTCGAGAGGTGAAAAGAGTTGTATAATCACAATATATCAGATATACGTCACGTCCCTTGAGTTTTGTTGTTGTGAAGAATGGTGAGGTGAGGTGGATGGTATAGCTGGGGCGTAGAGGACTTGTTATAACGTGATTATTCTGATGAAATAGATCCAAACCTAAATAGATGAGTCCATGACTCAAAAGTGCTTTTGAATACTGTGTTTATTTTTCTAGATATAGACTGATCGATGCGGGAAGTCTATATGGGATATGCATTTTGTTGTTTCTTGAGGTCTTCATGAAGCTAATCAATGCGAGAAGCTTTTGATAGAGGCTGACTTTGTATAGTTGTCCTTCAAGGGAGCAGTCTACTTATAGTAGCATGATGTGGTTGTGCACATAGCTGTCCTTCGAGGGAGTAGTCTAGTGTATAATAGCAGATGCGGCTTTGCACATAGCTGTCCTTCGAGGGAGCAGTCTAGTTTAGAGCATAGCAGTCTAGATGTCCATATGAAGCATCGAGTTTTACAAGAAGTTTGACTCAAGAATATCCCAAAATCATATAATTGAGAACTTGTTATTTTGATACTTTTAAGTCATGGACCAGACTAAAAAGGGGAAGGCATCTTTAAGAGGAGGTGATGATCAAACCATGTGAGCTTGATTCCATTTTGAGATGCATGAAACAAGGTTCATGAGGTGGTAAATGAGCTCAAGGGATGAACGTAAGGTAGATAAGAAGTGATGTAACACTAAATTCAACAGTAGAATGGTCAGAGATGTAAGGAATTAAGGGGTTCAGGCTCGGGTTTACCATTAAGCGACGCTAAACGATAAGTACCTGATCCGTAGGTGTGAGTGATAATGTAAGGCCCAATCCAATTAGGAGCAAATTTTCCATGTTTGCTCTTTTCTAGTTTGGTTACATGTTGATTCTCTTTGAGGACAAGATCACCAATCTTAAAGTTACGCTCATGAATTCACTTATCATAAGCATGCTTAATGTGCTTTTGATAAATTTACAGGTGGTCAAGAGCTGTAAGATAACGCTCATCAAGAAGCTCTAATTGGGCTAACCGCTCTTGGCGGAAATCATCATTGGTGAGAATATCGTGAAGAGATATTCTGAGAGAAGGAATGTGTATTTCGAGAGGCAGGACAACCTCGGTACCATACACCAGAGAGAATGGTGTGGCATTAGTGGAAGTACGAATGCTGGTATGATAAGCCCAAATGGAAAAGGGGATGTGATCCCGCCAGTTTTTCCCAGAATTGTTAACGACTTTCATGAGAATTTTGATTAAGGTTTTGTTATAAGATTCAGCTTGTCCATTTTCTTGTGGATAGTAGGGTTATGAGAAGCTAAGTTTGATACCAAAGTTGTCACAAAGGTCTTGTAACAACTTATTTTTGAAAGATTTCCCATTATCTGTTATCAGGCGATGAGGAACACCAAAATGACAAATAATGTGACGATTGATGAACTCAACAATTTTTTCTTTTTTGGTTGAAATGAGTGCAATGGAATCCACCCATTTAGTGTAATATTCAGTTGACATGATGGTCCAACAGTGATGCTGCGAAGAAGGTGGGTGAATCTTGCCAATAAGGTCTAAACCCCATTGTGAGAAAGGCCAAATATTTCGTGTGACCTATAACGGGTGGCTAGGAGTATGTTGAAGGTTGGCATGTTGTTGACACATAACACAACATTTAACATATTTACAGGAGTATTTATTGATAGTAGGCCAATAATATCCTAGGCAAAGGATCTACTTGGCCATGGCGAGGCCACTACAGTGTCCGCCACAAAGTCCATCATGGATTTGTTGGGTGGTATGAGTGACTTCAGCACCGGTTAGATAGTGAAGGAGGATACCATCGAAGCCACGTTTATAGAGGAGTCCCCTCATGATGACATAACGAGAAGCACTTTTAAGAAAAGAACATTGCCATTACTAGTGAGGTCAGGTGGTAGAACAAAGGTTGTAATGTAGTCGTGAAATTGGTGATACCAGGTATCATGTGAATCAGCAGATACATTATTTACCATACAAACATCCAGAACTAAGTAAGATGGGGCAAAGAGTTGTTGTACCAAGACAAATATGTCCGAGTCAGTTGGTGAGGCCAGAATTTGCGAGACCAAGCAAGCCATAGTATCTACAAATTTATTAGTTGAGTGGGGAATGGTTTGGATAGAATAATGAGAAAATAAGGTCAAAAGTGAATCCACGTAACATTTGTACTTTTGAAATTCCTCATTTTTACATTGGTAGATGCTAGTAACTTGATTTACTACCAATTGAGAGTCACTAAAAATATTAATAGACTTCACACCTAAGTGTAACGCAACATGGAGACCCAAAACAAGGGCCTCGTATTCTACTGTGTTGTTAGTGTAGGGGAAATCGAGCCTGAATGAAAGAGGCATAGGTTCAACTTCAAGAGGAATGAGAACAATGCCTGCCCCTCCACCACGGTGGCATTTAGATCCATTGAAGAAGAGGGTCATTAGATACGATACATCACCGAGTGAAAGAGTTGTGATGAGCTCATCAAGGAAAGTAAAATTGGTAAATTGTTCCCCAGGTAGAGGGGCTTCCGTGAGTTGGTGTGCGATAGTTTGTCGTTTGACTGATTTCTGGTGTACAAACTGAAGGTCGAGGTTGGCGAGGAACATAAGCCATCGGTTGATGCGTTGATTTAGATGAGGTTTGGCGTACATATAATGTATGGGGTCAGCGTTGGTGATGACAAAAGTTTTGTGATTCAGGAGGTAATGTTGGAGTTTGGTGGCCACAAATGATAGGGCTAGGCATAAATTTTCTACTTGTGTATATCTAGTCTCGTAATCCACAAGAGTATGGCTTATGTAATCAATGGATTGTTCTCGATGCTCAGAGTCACAATGTGCGAGCATGGCTCCTACAACATGGTCAGTGGTAGAAAGGTAAAGGTAGAAAGGGCGATCATCCTGAGGTGGGACAAGCACGGGTGGCTACAAGAGATAAGCTTTAAGAGCCTCAAAGGCTTGGCGGAACTCCTCACTCCATTGAAAGACTATGTCCTTTTTAAGGAGATGATGGAAAGGTTGACATCGATCTGAGAGTTGTGAAATGAAATGCCAGATAGATTGGAGCTTTCCTTGCAAACTACGCAATTGTTTGAGGTTAGTGAGTGGGGGCATGTCTAGGATTTCTTTGAATTTAGCTGGGTCGACCTCAATACCATGCAAAGAGATGATAAATCCAAGGAGTTTTCCCAAAAGGATGCCAAAGACACATTTCTTTGGTTGAAGACGAACACAGTATTGTAACAGGAAATCAAAAATAATGGTTAAAACATCAAGATGTTCACTGCGATGTTTAGATTTTCCAAGAAGATCATCGACATAATCCTTGAGGATAGTGTGCATAATGTCATAAAAAATATAATTCATAGCCCACTGATATGTCACACTAGCATTCTTAAGGCTGAATGGCATGACACGATAGTAGAAGGTCCCCCAGGGGGTAATGAAGGCGGTTTTATGTTGATCGGTCGGGGCTACCAAAATTTGATTGTATCTCGAGAAGCCATCCATGAGAGAAAGCATCTCATGGCCCACAGTGAGATCAACAAGTTGATCAATGCTAGGTAAGGGGAAGTAATCCTTTGGGCAAGTGACGTTAAGGTCCCGAAAATCCGTGCATATCCGAAGTCCCCCCGTCGCTTTAGTGATAGGTACGAAATTAGAAATCCATTACGGATAGTCAATAGGTAAGATGAAAGAAACAGAAAGAAGGCATTAAAGCTCGTCTTTCATCAAGAGGGCAATGTGTGGATGCATTTTTCTCAGTTTCTATTTAACTGGTTTAGAGTCTGGTTTTAGAGTGATGTTATGGATAGCAATGTCAGGATCGATTCCTAGCATGTCGGCATAGGACCAAGAAAAAGCTTGATTACGGGCACAAAGGAAGGTAGTGAAGGCAGCTTGTTCTAATGCATCGAGAGATTGTCTGATCTTTAGAATGTGAGGATCATCCTCCATGTGGATGTTGATTTCTATAGTTTATTCAGTCAACATAGTTTGGGTGTCAGATGGTAAGGCACGTTGAATATAAGAGTAGTCCACACCGAGGTAAGTGAGGATGAAGTCATCATCCTGGCACTCCACAATGTTAATTGAAGGATAATCTTCTTCAATCATATCTGGATACAAAAGGGGGAGAGAAGATGGGTCCTCACTATCACGTTGATAAGTGACAGGACCCAGGAAGATAGCATTCACGAAAAAAAAAAGTTAGGAGGGATAGATTCTGGGTCTATCGATTCTGTGGGTGAAGATGGAAAAATGGACAATGATGGTTCGAAAGGGGTGACTTCATTATTTTTCTAGATACAAGTGACATGAGGTTTCTTCGGTGTAGGTGGTTCAAAAAATCCAAGACCATGATGATCTTTGTGTTTGCGGGTAGTTACAAGAATGATCGTATGTCGGCCTTGTTCATAAAGATCGAAACCAAAACCCTTCCAAGCACAGCGCATCAAGAAGGTGAGGGAAAAACGACGGTTGGTTAGATATAAAAATTCAGATTAGAAGGGAACCACACCAAGGGGAGGTTAAGGAGTGACAGAGGATGTGTCGACACCCCTTTACGTTAAGTTGGTGTGGCAATTAGGTGGTCTGTAGGAGATCACCTCCCCCACACGACGGTCGTAGGTAAGATGCGCATGTAATTGTCCGTATTCCTGTGGGGTATGGAAGGTGCTAACATTGTATAGTTGGTATTCCCCTAACGTAAGGCGTTGAAAAACATCTACCAAGGGATTTGAAGTTGGGATGTTGTCCGCGGGGAAGGAAGTGGTATTCACGGCGGTGGATTCATTAGTCGAAGGTGTGAGTGTGGTTAAGGTGGATGGTTGAGGCGTGGTTGAAGTAGATGGTTGGGCTAGATCAATGGGTGCCTTGAATGGTACAAGCACATCATTAGGGTGATATAAAATATTACAGGTTTTGAAAGGGGAAGCATCAACTTTGACGGTGTAAGACTTCCCCTCATACTCAAATTTGATACATCTATGTAAGGTTGAGGGAACGCATCCCATAGCCTGGATCTAGGGGCGGCCTAACAATATGTTGTATTGGAATTCTCCCTCAAGGACATAGAAAATTTTGGGTAAGGTACGTGGCCCTACATGAATGTTAAGGATCATGGTGCCTAAGGTAGAATTAATAACATCGTTGAATGAACGTAACATGGTGGGGTTGGCACACATGCAACTAGGAGGGATATTCATCTGTTGGAAGGATTTGGAAGAGATGATGTTTAGGCTAGCACCCCCATCGATCATAACACGACGTACCCGGATGTCCCAGACGTAAGATGAGATGAAAAGAGTTGGATCAGGATCTTCTGCACCAAAGATGACAATTTATTCTTTGGAAAAACTGATAGCAATGGCTTGCTGTACAGGGAAAGAAGTGGTTGTGGAGATAGGTTGTTTGGTGAGAGAAGCAATGTGATTGGGTGTTAAAATGGAGGTGATGGGAAAGGTTTTGTTAGGTAGGACCTCTATCCCTTGAAGGATCTCAATTAAATCTTGTCGATGCAATTCAGATGTTTGAATGAGATCATAGAGTGTCATTTTGATAGGAGATTGGTGAATTTGTTTGATCATGGTGCGGTGGGAAACTCCATCAGAGATAGGATATGTAGGTCCATGAATGACCACTTTAGGTGGTGGTGCGATCGGGATGGTAGAAGGAGAAAGAGAGGCCACAGGTGTGCTTTCTTTAGCTTTTCCATTGTTTTTCTGACCTTGAGTAGCAATGTTAACCATGTTGATCTCGTGAATACGAGAGGAGGAATATGGCGGGGATAAGTCATTGCTCTTGAGAGGTGGGGTTGCAATGATGATATATTTTGGCAAGGCGGGGACAGGTGGTACAGGAGAAGGGATCAAAGCTAAGGGCTTCTCTCTCCATAAATTATCTTTCTTAGGCTGTATATCCGAGATAGGTGACTAGCAAAGGATGGCTTTCAAAGCTTTGCATCCTTCTACATCGTGTCCTAGTGTGCGATGGTAAGCACAAATTTTAGATTCATCATAACCTATAGGTCGAGGTTTAGATGGATCATAGAGTCTGAGTGGGGGTAGGGAAATGGTCATATCCCCTACCAACATATCAAGGATCTTGGAGTAAGATCCTTTGAGCGGGTCAAATTCAAATGAAGATGAGGCTGTTGATTGAGTAGGTGAGATTTTTTATTGTTTTGGTAATGGTTGGGTACGAGTGGTTCGTATGGGTGGTGATTTAGGAAAGGGACTTTGATGATTGGTTTTAGCGAGGCGTGGTTTCTTCTGCATAGAAGTTATGTTTATCTGGTTAGATGATGAGGCCCTAGCTGACGTAGTGGTAGGAAACAACTATGGGGAGAGAGGAGCGATAGCAAACAATTCCTTTGATGATCGAGTTTTCTTAGGGTTGGCAAGTAGGCAAGATACTTAGGACGACGGTATTGGAGATGCCCATGAGTGTCTGTAGGGGTTCAAAAGGTATAGGTCGTGTTAAATAAGATGTGGGAGGCAAGGTGTATTGAGGCAAGGTGGGAGGGGCGAGGCCCTAATATAGAAGGTAAGTGTGATGGTGAAGGTTGAAGCTGATCCTATTGTATCGGTGTGATCGAGGGTGAGGGTTTTAGTTATGGAAGAGGCATAGATTGGACTCGAGGAGATTGGGTCTATCTCCTAAAGTGGATTGACGGCAGTATTTTTTGGATAAATCTAACCATTTAGGTGGGTGTGTCAGGCTGCGAATTGGTGAAGTTCCAAGTGTAAGGGAAGGTTTGGTTAGGTTGATAGAGGTGGTTAAGGGATTTGATAGAGATGAGGGGGTGAAAGTGAGGACATAGGAATTTTGAGATTTTGTAAACACCTTGGGTATATGGTAGAGGTGTCTAGATTAGTCATCTGCATTTGAGTAGAGTATGGTGTACTCAAACACTCCCATAAGACTTGTCTATCTTCTAAGGGATGACAATCTTCACGTGTGAATAGGAACTTTGGTATGGAAGAGAGGTGGGTTGTGATTCCGGTCTACTATGGGTGTGATACAGGGGGTAAATGAGGTGTTGTATCAATGGGTGTTAAGAGGTCAACCGGTCGCTAGAAAGATTTAGGTGATGAAGAAATAATAGGTAGAAGGGCATGCTCGAGGGGATCCATCATGATTAAGGAGTTTGGTGATGTAGGCTCAAGGGGTTTCTCCTCTAAGGATAATAGAAAAAGTGGCAAGCCTTCTTCTATTGTAGCCAAAGTGGTGGAAGGAGATGTTTGGGAAATAGATAAGTTAGATAACATCCGCTCACAATCTTGCAGGGATGTCGTGTAAGAAGGTTCATTTGTGGGAAGAGAACTCTGGGTGGTTAATTCCCTTATGGGTAAAGGAAAAGCGGGACTGTCCTCTTGTCTTGATGAAGGAGAAGGGGGCGAGAATCCCTGCATTGGTGAAGAATCTTGATTCATAATTTCCTCAATGGAAGCCCTGGGTTTGGAGTTGAAAATCATGTGGATCTCATGCACACTCTTCTCCTCGGCTGAGGTGTCTTAGTTTGTGTTACTGTTAGATGCATGGTTTGGAAATGGTTTGTTGAATATTTTTAAATTTCGATTAGTGGGGGCATTAGGATTATCGAGAGTTATATCCCCTGCATCAACCATTTCCTGCACTATGTTTTGCAACATCTTGCAGTTTTCGTGATTGTGTCCCTTCACGCGATGGCAGTTACAGAAGTCATTTTATTTATACCAAGAAGGAATAGCACGGGTGGAATCAAACCCAGAGTGATGTTTAACAGGAGGCAAGGTGATAGCTCCTGCTTTAAGTAATTTGTCTAAGATCACACCATAAGTTTCTCCCAAGGGTGTGTAATTGATGGGCTCGGCTTTATACTTATAGGTGGCTTTTGGCTAGGTATTAGACATTGCTTGAGATTTGACCGTCACTGTGTGTACTGCACCCTTTGATTTCAAAGCAGCCCATGCGTGAGAGTTGGTGGTGTTGGGTTTTGTGGTAGAGTATTGGTTCCGGAAATTTGAGTTTTTGTTGCGTAACCTCAATTTCTCTTCCTCTAAGGCTCGAATCTTTAGTTTTTGAGCCATAGTAAAGGCCTCATCAAAGGTGAGGAAAGTTTGAATTTGGATGGTGGTAGAAATGTGTTTAGCATAGGCCCACATAAAGAGTTTGATGAGCTTGGCCTGAGATAAGGTGTAAGTAAGTTGGTTGATGAGGCCCCGCCATCGTCCAACGAAATCTGTGATAGACTCGTCTTTAAATTGTCAGATGGCATAGACGTCGGTAATGGATACTTTCTTGGCAATATTGATGGAGAAGTGATCCAAGAAAGTTTGGGCTAACTAGTTAAAGGAGAAGATTGAGTGCTGGGCTAAAGCACTGTACCACTCCAAAGCAAGTCCTGATCAGGACATGGGAAAGGTATGGAGTAGTAAGGCATCATCATGAGCAAATCAGATAGAAGGCATGTTTGAAGGATTGCAAGTGTTGTTGAGGGTCCTCCTTACTATTAAAGCAAGTAAATTTTGGTAATTCCCATTGAGGAGGATATGTATGAAGGGGGACAGAGGGATGAATAGGATCCCGAAAAAACTTACTCATATGTTAGGGTGTTACGACTTCCTGAAACAGAAGCCTCAAGATTTTTCATCTTGTCCATCATCTGTTTGATTAAATCATTGGTTGGGTTAGATGATGGTGTTGTCGTTGTAAACAGAGGAGGATTGGTCCAAGAGCCACTACTAGACAATTGTGGGATTGAATGTTGATAAGATAATGGTGATGAATGTGTTGGGGTAGCCGAATAATGGTGTCCTATATAAGAGGTTGAGGCTACCGGATGAATTTGTGGAAATGAAAAGGTAGGCGGAGCTTGTGAGGGAAAGCTCATGTGTATAGGTGGCAGAGAGCAAGTTATAAAAGATACAGTCTGTGAGAGAGATGAGGTAGGGTTAGTGGATGGTAGTGACATGTGAGGCCCCAGATTAATGAAAGGAAAGCCAATTGGTGCAGTATGAACCACCAAAGCTACTGAGCTGGGAGACGGGGCTAAGGATGAAGATGGTGAAGCAGAGTTATTAGGTGGGGAAGGGGCTAAGTGAGTGGCGATACTAATAGGCATACCAATGAGGAGCTGACCATCAGGTGTATGGTCAAGGGTATGAGACAAATAATACTGTACAACGCTAGGATTAGCATCCAAAAATTTGGCAAATTCCTTATCTCCTACAGGGATTGTGGGAAAATTACTGGTATCGGTAGGATTCCCCATAGGATGCGAAGGGGGTGACTCAGGAAAAGGCACAAAACAGGCATGTGAAACCATGGTTGTAGCTTGTTTCCAGGTGATAACAACCATGGACAAGAGGACATAGTAGGGATTTAATCAATCTGGAATGAAAACAGCAACAAAATGTTGGAATTGATAGGTTGTTGGTTTATCAAGAACTGTTAAACATAGTAACCGATATCAGTCAGATAATCGATGTCGGTCAGAATGTAGCCGGCGTCGGTTAGTTAACCGATGTCGGTAGTATAGGACTGGTTTCGGACACTGTGAAATCAAAGAGAGGATGTAAGATGTTGGTTTGGGGATAACAATGCTTAATATACCTACCAAACTATCTTGACGTGATCACTGAAATAGTGTATGACAGAGAAACAGAACTAAAAAACAAGAAAGATGCACAAGCAAATCAAGAGACTAACCCTAGGATTAGTTTTAATCACTTTGGGCTTATGCCTTAGATGCCAGATGATGTCAATCCTAAACAAAAGACCTAAGGGAGATGTCAAGTTTGTTTTGGCTCATAAGGCTACCTCAATCGAGCAGAGGAATACCACGTGAAGGGGGGATGTTTGAGTTGTTGTGTTGATTATGATGTGATTTGGTATGTGTTGTGTAGTGAGAGTAAGATTAATTTCTCGTCAATACCATGGATATCACCACCACGTGTAATACCTGTTACTTAATCTACGTTCCCTAGGATTAAAAACAACAAGAAAGAATGTGATGCACATGTTTTAAACCCAAATCAAAAATGATATTCGATTAAGCAAAGAAGATGACTTTCACCAATGAAAAGATGTGAAAGAAAAATAAATTCTTTTACCAAAATGACAAAATATTTTGTGAATATTTAGAAGAAAGAAACAACAAGTGTGCTCCCTATATGAAAGCGTGCCAAAATGTTTCGCATAGAATTTAGTTTCAAAATAGACTTGCTTCCATCCTTTCATTCTCTTGAGAAACAGATAAGGCTTAGGGCTAGGAGGAATACCTGTTGAGTGTTGGGAAGATGTGCGCGTACCATAGAGAGATCAGATCATTTGTGAAGAACTCCTTTTTGTCTAGGAAGGACTACCTATAAGTAAGAATACAAGACCACTAGATCTTAGTTAGAAAATAAGTGAGGGAACTACCTTGGGCCCAGGAAATATGAGACTTCCTTTCGAATGTGGTCAGTTCCCTTTTTAATATGAATTAAAGCAAAATGATAAAAAATAACTACAAGATACTACTTACTCGTTCCTGATGAAGATACAAGTCCAAGGAATGTGGTGGCGACAGTAAGGCTTAGTTGGGATGATCCAGTATTGGAAAGCGAGCTGATGAAGCTATCCTTAGTCTTTTCTAATGCTTAAACAAGTGTGACAGTGATCCAGTTGCTCAGTTATAGTCTTTGGCTTGATCCTCTTCTCTACAACCTCTTCTGCTTGTTTCACTTCTCTTTTTCCTGCCCAAATGAATTCTGGATCCTCTCTTTTTGGTTGGGGGAGGTCATTAACAGGGAACCGATGGCGGTTACGTAACCGATGGCAGTCGAGTAGGAACAGATGTCAGTTAGGTCAAAGTGGCTATTTTTAGTAAAATAGGCATCTTTCCCTCCTTTTCTCCTGAGGGATCAGTTGTGGGCTTGGTCAAGTCATTATTAGGCTCGTTTTGGTGCGGGTGAGGGGTAATGAGTCATGGGTGTGGGTCTGGACCAAGTCATAGGTCTTAATTAGGCTGGTTTAGGGTTAGGGCTAGGTCACGGTGAGGTGGTGAGATGAGGTGGCGGGGTTGGAGATGTGGATTTATTAATTATAAGGTAATTAATAAATCATTAGGTGTGTAAGGTTTAGGTGGTGAGGTAGGGTTAGGTTGCGGGATGAGATACGGGGTACAAGGTGTCAAAAGTCCCAAATTTGGTGTCTACACAAACCTCTTACTTTATCATGCTATCTAGCATTATAGTTTATGCATCCAGGAGATCAAATCTTATTGTTGGTAGTGTGATGCCAAGTAAGAATACCTGAAACTAGGTTATTTACTATTTACAACAAAAACCATCTTGTTTCCAAAATACATTTCTTTTAGAAAGTAAATCAACAAAATGCCAATAAAGAAAAAATTAAGTATACCTTGGATGAATGGAATTGATTCAAGGTGTGCCGTTAACACACACACACACACACACACACACACACACACACACACACACACACACACCACACACAACACGCGCACACACACACACACCACGCACGCACGCACGCACGCACGCACGCACACACACACATATATCAAGTATGAAAACAATTTTACAGGGTTACCACTTGTGGATTGTAAAGTAAAATGATATCATTTCCCATTAAACAGAATCACAGTAAGCATGAATTTAGAATAGCAATACTTACTCATTGCAAACGTGATTTTCAACATCGAAGGAATACACCTTCCTAAGACAAATCACATGTCAAAATTTGCAATATAAAAAGGGAAAGTCATCATAGTAACTCTCATGATCAAGATGTTACATACCTCCCTCCTTAAAATAATCATCGGCACGATGATTAAATTAGTCTAATCATTAAGATTTAGGACAAAATTTAGTTATTGTCCTTCCTCTCATAGGTTCATACAAAACTAAATTTGAAAGTTCAAATTTTCAAAACAGTATTTAAAATATCTATCCAATAGTTTAGTAACTGCCCAAGTTTGGCAGCTTCAACATCAAAATATGGATAGAATTCTTCAAATTCTATTAACTTTCAAAATTAACTATGATAAAAAAAAAAAGTATGGAAAAGAAGATCTCATTTATTTGAGATCTTCCCAAGTTGCACTTTCTTTGCTAAACTGGTCCCACTAGACCTTAAATTGTTTCACTTCGTGATTTCTTAAGTGTAACTGGTGATTTCTCAGCACTCGAATGGGATTAAGCATGATTATTCTTGGGTCTTGGACCTGTAAGGAATTCCAATTCAGCACATGTGATAAATCTAATATGTATTTATTAAGAAAAGAAATATGGAAAACATCATGCATTTGCGGTAAAGAAGGAGGTAAAGCTAAACAATAAGCTATAAGATTGATTATTTCAATAATTTTGAAGGGTCCCACATAATGAGGTGACAACTTGGTAGCCTTGCCAAAAGTTATAGAACTCTTTTTGGCTTAACCCGAAGAAATACCTTTTCACCAAATTCATATTTCCTATCAACCCATTTTTAGTATGCATAAATTTTTTGCCTATCGAAAGCATACTTCAAGTGTTCACGAATCATTTTAACTTTTCGTTCCATTTCTGTAATGATTTCTGGGCCTATCACCTCTCTGTCCTCAATGTTGTCCTAGCTAATAGGGGTTCTACATTTCCTTTCGTATAAGGCTTCGAAAGGTGTATTTTTTAGAGAGGCGTGATACTGTTATTATAAGAAAACTCAACCAATGGAGGTACTAATCCCATTTATATTGTTGATCCATACCATACATTCTTAACATATCCTCTAAAACTTGATTAACTCTTTCAGTTTGTCCATCCGTTTTTGGATGATACGCAAAGCTGAAATTCAACTTAGTTCCTAAAGCACAATTAAGTGTTTACCAGAATCTTGATGTCATTCTTGGATCTCTATCTAATATGATAAATTTGAGAACTCCATGTAATTTTAAAATCTCATGCACAAATCTTCTTGCCAACACAGGTGAATCATCCTTTAGGTTACCAGCAATAAAGTGTGCTACTTTTGTTAGTTTATCAACAACTATTAAGATGACATCATGTTTATTCTCTGACATAGGCAATCCTTGAACGAAGTCCATAGTTATCACCTGCCATTTGTACTATGGAATGTTATGAGGGTATAGTAAACCGATTGGATGCATATGATCTGCTTTGACATGTTGACATTCTACGCAGTGTGTCACGAACTCTATTACGTCTTTTTTCATCAATTTCTAGAAATATTGTTGTTTTATATCAGTAAACATTTTTGTAATTCCCGGATGTCCAAAAAAGGTGAATTATGAAATTCAATTAACAATTTATTTCTTAAAACATTTTCCAAGGGTATATATACCCTGTTTTCAAATTGTAAGATTCCTTCATTGTCAAAGTGAAAACCTTAATATCTCACGTCATTTGGATCTATAGCAAGTGCTACCTTTACCTACTGAAAATAGAAATCAGATTCCATTACACTTTTCACCTCATCCTAAAATAGAGTTCTCAATTTTATGAGAGTAGAAATGTGCTTCCTACGACGTAGAGCATCTGTTACTCTATTTTCCTTACCCTTAATATAAATTATATCAAAATCATACTGAGATAGAAATTCTAACCATCTTCGCTGCCTTGCATTTAGGTTTGGTTGAGTAAAAATATACTTCAACCCAAGATGGTTAGTTTTTAGTTCAAATGGCTTACCGAGAAGGTAATGCCTCCAAATTTGAAGTGCATGAACAATGGCAGAAAACTCTAGGTCATGTGGAGCATAATTTTGTTCATGTAACTTGATTTTTCTACTTTCACATGCTATGAAATGGCCATCCTATAGAAAAATTCCTCCGAGGCCTTCCCCAAATGCATCTGTTACAACAGTAAAGTTCCCATTACGATCATGTACAGTTAAAATAGGTATTTTTGTTAACTGTTCCTTTAAAATCTTAAAGGGGGATTCACATTTATCATTCCAAACAAATTTCTTGTCTTTCTTTTGTAATGAAGTTATTGGTTCAGAAACCTTAGAAAATTCTTTAACAAACTTTATATTATAACCTGCAAGTCCCATGAAGCTCTTGACTTCATGGACATTCTTGGGTGTAGGCCACTCATTTATAGCTACAATCTCTAAAGGATCTACAGCTATCCCATCCTTACTTATAATCTAGCCCAAATAGTGCACTTCGGTGTCAAATAAGGAGCACTTTGAAAACTTACCATAAAACTTCCTCTTCCTTAAGATTTCCAAGACTATCTTCAAATTCTCATGGTGTTCATCAATGCTCTTAGAATATATAAGAATATCATCCAAGAATACTAGCACAAACTTGTCCAAGTATTCTTGAAAAAATTGTTCATCAAGTTCATAAAGGTGGTGGGTGCATTAGTCAACCCAAATGGTAAAATGGTGAACTCATAATGCCCATATCTCATTATAAAAGTCATTTTATGTATGTATTCATCCTTTATTCTCAACTGATGATAACTAGATTGAAGATGTATTTTAGAATACATCGAGGCTCAACGCATCTTGTCAAATAGATCATCAATTCTAGGAAGTGGATATCAATTCTTAATAGTTGCCTTGTTCAACATTCTATAATCAATGCACACTCTGAGTGTGCCATCCTTCTTTTTCACAAAAATTACCAGTGCTCCCCAAGGTGAGACACTCAACTTTATCAAACCTTTTGACAAAAGTTCCTATAACTGAGCCTTTAGCTCTATCAGTTATGTGGTAGTCATTCTATAAGGTTCCTTGGATATAGGCACAGTTCCCGTTTTGATATCGATTGAGAAGTTAAAATCCCGTTTAGGTGGAAGACCTAGTAATTCTTCTAGGAATACATCTTTAAAATTTTGTAACCAGGGGTATCTTTCCATAAAGTCACCACTTTCTTCAGCAATTTCTGACATTTTTATGGCATACAAAGTGCAGCCTCTATTTTTAACCCTTTTTAGCTACATAGCTATTAGTTTCGTAACTATAATCTCACACTTTACACCCTGAATGACTATTATTTTCTACAAGTCATCAATACAACTAGTCTCTTTTTCATAACAATTAACATTTTTTTTATGTTTAGCTCACCAGTTAAAACCTATGATTATATCATAAGATCCCAAAGGAGCAACATAAAGATCAATTTTTATGGGAAAACTAGGAAAGTGAAGGACTGCCCCAAAATGACACATACTAATTGTATGAACAACGTTATTTCCATATTGCACAGTCCATGATTTTTCAATTTTTTGAGATCTTCTTTTTAATTTTCAAGCTAACTTAGTAGAAATAAAACATTCAATAGCACCAGTATCAAAAATTATAGTCACAGGTATACCAAATAACTTACCCAGAACTTCTATGGGCATGGCTTGTTTTACAGCCTATTTATCAGCTACTGCAATGTGTATCCTGTGTTGTTGATTGTAGTCATCCTTCTTTAAAGGATAGTGAATTACATAATGATCTTTACCATAGTTAAAATAGCCTCCAATGGGCCCCTTCTTAGGTTCAAATTTATTTCCATTCTTAAAGTTATCATTCTAACTTCCATAGGACTTCTATTTATTGTTATTATTCTTGAAAAATTTGTTCCGCATACACGTGATAGATTTGCTTATCATTGTTTTCTTATTATTATCAGTAGTAAATTTATTTTTCATGTCAAACCTCTTCCAAGGTCCCTTTTTTGGTGCAAGATATGAAGACGAGCTTGGAACCTTCTTTCTGATTTCTTCTCTATGAGTAGATGTTTCCTTTAATTTCTATTCTTGCCTTATGGCCTTTTCAATAACCCCTTCCATAATGGTTAGACCGTGAACATCTACCTCACCACCTATAATGGGATTCAGTCCCATAATAAATTTTTGTATCCTGAACTTCTCGTCAGTCTGATATCGAGGCACGTACTTAAGGATTTTAGTAAACCCTTCCCAGTACTCTGTTAGAGTTGACTTTCCTTGTGATAAGTTCTAAAATTCAGTCATTTTTTTATCATAATAAAGTTGAGGAAGACATCGTTTCCTAAAATAACCTTTAAATTGATCCCAGGTTATGTATGATTCAACAATATTCAACTCAGCCTTTTGGCTATCCCACCATGAAGATACCTCATGGGAAAGTTGATACAATCCCCATATTGCTTTTGTTTCCTCGGAGAGGTTTCTTATAGCAAAGTACTTCTCCATTTCATTGAGCCAGTTCTCAGCCCTGTCTCCTAATGTAGTTCCATAAAACTTAGGAGGGATTATTATTTGTATATCATTGGTGAGTTCTATTATTAATTTTGCCCTTTTATTTTCAGGCTGATTAGGCATGTTCACATTACTATTATCAACACTCAGATTCCCTCCATTGGTGTTCTTCGTAGGAGGTGGATGATCATAATTATCAGCATCTTCTTCCTCCTCATTTCCCATTTCTTATTGTTCCAACACAGCCAAACAATCTCTAGTGTCTAGGAGGGTAGAAAGGATCTCGTCAAGTTTTTAAGCACTATAGTCTTCTCCACCCAGTGGTAGGTTGTTTGTAACATTTCCTCTTATTCTAACCATTATCTGTTTAACAAGAAAATGTAAGTTTTATCAGATTATAGACACAATATGTCTAAGTGTTGCAACCTTCAGCTCTGATACCAAGATGTAACATTCCCATTTATGACTCTAGAACAAGGTATTTTTTTTAACATAACATTCTCTACTCTAAATTATCTTAATTTAGAACACACGTTCCAAGTTTTAAATAACATTCTCTGTTTTAAATGACTATGATTTAAAACACACATTAATTTTAGACTATTGTTCTCTATTCGCATATTCATAATATGGACCACACATTCCATGCCATTCAATCACATAGCAAATAACCATATGTAGTTGTAATGACTTGATGAACTACCGATCTCCAATTTCATGGATCGGAGTTTCATTAATCTCTCATTTCATAACTTGGCTTCTTACCGATCCTTCATGTTAATTCAATGTAATGTATACTAAGTATACCTGGTTCTCTTTACCCTTTTGGGTATTGAAGTGTTCTATTTAAGAGGCCTATCTGAATATCTGTTACCGATATTCATCTGAAATCCTACTTCTTAAACTAGGTGATATAAGACAACATAACCAATAGCTTGCAATACTTTGGACAAATATTTTCACATGCTTAACATGATTATATTCCTATATGACATACTCATCAATGGAATACATCCTTCACCCCACTTCATCTGTTATATAGAATGGTCTTTTATGACTCCTGCCAGTCCTCTTGTCCAATGTTGAACCTTAATCCAAGTTAGCAATATGAAAAGGTATAAATAAGCACTCATGATGACTAAGGGTAGACAGACATACCTCATTGACCCTAGTCGATTCTGTGTGTCTAGTTGCCTTTATTCATCGTGAGTCACTCCATATACAAGAACATAATCCTAACTTGGTCCAAATTAAAACTGAGGCCAAGTCCAAGCTTATGTAAACCTAGATGATCTGATTTGGAAGGGTGTTGCAACATGTTAGCTGCAACTTTGTGTCGTCATGAAGACTCGGCCTTCATGATGACACCTTATCACAGTTGGTGTGTACCAATATCGTGTGGAATCCTCCCATCTAGGAATACATATCTAGCTAAGAGGTTGATCACTTTCTTATCTTTATAATTTAAGAATAAGTTTCACCAACCTTGTTGATCCTCTAACCTCTTTGTTCATTAAATTTGCTAGGCATGAATGAATTAAATTGGCATGAAGCTTAATAGAAAATCACTCCTCCCTTCTGAAGGATTGTATATCATTTCTTTGTTCATTATTAAAGTTTCAGACTTACAATCCAAATCAACTTAACATAGTAAGATTAACTTACTAAGCTTAGTCAAGTTCATTTGCAACTGATTCTAATTTTAGGTTTCCTTTATATTAGACCTCATCTGAATGAGGTCTATTTCTTATACATAGGAATCCATTTATTTTCAATCATCTTACCTTAATTTAAGGTTTATTAGGAGGAGATATGATTTCCTCATTCTGAGTATCCTTTGGATATGACGACCCAAAGGGTATGAACGGATTCTTATTCTAGAACTAATTGTTCGTTCCTCATCATCCATTAGTTAGGATCCATTTTCAATGATTAGTTACACATGAATTCATATGTATGTTACCATTTTATCAAGTTAATTGTTAATCCATATTGACGTAAGTATTGACCATTTATACATTCCAACATAAAAGTTGTATTTAAGAGAAGAGTAGAGTGTCAATTCGCTCCTTCTCATTATATCCTTTTAAATCTAACAGCCATTGTTTATACAGGTACAAACTCAAAGAGTAGGAATAAGTTAAAGATTTTCTTTCTACAATTCAATAATGATACAACAATTAAAATAATACACTATTCCTTTTCTCATTTCTCAAATTAGTATATATATATATATATATATTTATTTATTTTACAAGTCCAATATTCAAACTTCACTTATACAAACAACATTGATAACTCAACAGAATAAAACTTTTCTTTTTCAATTACATCCAAAAGGAATAACAATGTCTCATATAAGGTCCAACCTCTAATTAAAAAAGAGAAGCATCATAAAAGAGCATGTCTTCTTTAACACTTATGGGGTCCATTTTGAAAAATTTCTAGCACGGGTCAGTTCGTCAAACTGAGCATGTTAAGCACTTAACATTAAAATTATGTGCTCTTGACTAACTGTCTCAATAAAAGAACCCTGCTTTTACGAAATGTTCAAGAAATTCACATAGATAACTCATAAGAATAAAAAACCACTAAAATAAGAATGAATTAAATGGTCTCATCATAATAATTAAGCATCATGCTCAAACAACACTCTTAATTAGGAATTTCTTTAGTACAATTACAACAAAACAGAAATATTTCATCCCTAAATTCCTAGTTGTTCAACACTATAATGTGTAGAGTTCATCCCAAATTTAAACAAATTTACCAATGAATATTAAATCTAACAATTCTCAGAAGAGAAATAATTAAACGAAGTAATGATTTACCTATATTGACAAAATCAAGCCAATTTCTTTTCATCCCAGTAAATGGGATTTTTATGATGAAATAACTGCAATCCAAACTAAAGGAAGATTCCTTCACATATAATACTCACTTAGCTTCAACAAAGTTCCATGCAGAAGAGGGAGAAGTGATTTAAACCCAAGAAGACAACTTGTCACCCCTTCCAAATTCAACAAAGAAGCATGGTATTTGCCCATCTCAAAGAGAGGAAAATATCAAGTAAAACGTAATTACTTACACTCGAAGGCAATCATACACCAATTCAATATATATCCCAACTCTGAAATTCGAAAGGAAGAAGAAAAGAAAAGTATAATTTATTCCAATTACTCATTTTACAATCTCTTACAATTAACATGACCGAACTAGTCAATTTCATGTAAGGTGAAATAATCAGGCGAGTAACCAGTCAGAGAGATAACAGTAAATTTTCTTTTGAGAACAAGAGTTACAGTAACAAAACCCACAACTCAGAAAGGAGAGAGAAAAAAATAGAAGTCAATAGTCAAAATGGGAGAGATTCTCATTACTTCATCCCAATACTTAACTGAATTATAAAAACTATAACAAACAAATCAGTTAACAACACTGTATTTCTCTCAACGCGAAACAGGGACAGTCTCAATAGCTTTTAACTACCTTTTGAAGAAGTTTCCAATGAATTCATTTATAGCTAACCCAAATTATCAAGCAACTACTAAACTTCCAATTCTATCCTACGTTAGTAACCGTATATGCTTTAACAAGCATGTTCGTCCCAAAGATTAAAATTATAAAGAGATTACAACCAAGTAAAAACATGGTCTCAATTCTACAGGAGTAAAAAGAAATCATTTAATCATAAAGGAAAGAATTTTTCCTAGTTCAAATACAATATAAATCACAAGGATTTGTCATTCACCATACATATACTCATCATCGAGTTCAAAGGGAGAAGAAAATTGTATATTTCAACACAAATCCTTCAAGTAAGCAAACTGAGTTAATCTCAGGTTTGAATAAGGAAAGTAATCTTTTTAAACAATCATTATGGGTACCCAAAAGTAAGAGAAATAACACATCTCTTCCAAAACATGCAATATGAATGAAAACAGGGTAATAGCAAGGTTTCAGGTAACCAATTCATATTTAAATTATATTTCCAGTAAGGAAAACAATTCAAACAAAGTCCCTCTTTATCATTCCATGAAATCCATAGCTTTTGAGCATATGCAACTCAGAAAAATAGTAACATATCACTATTACTTTCAGAAATTTCAAACCTGTTGGTGCAATTACTGGGTTTACACACTTTGCCCTACTTTTCTACATCTGTTTTGCTCAAAAAAGTCTTTTGGCTCGAGCTGGTGATCTGCAATTTGTTTTATTTAGTTGAATGCTTTCAACTACCCTCAATGTGTTTATTCTACCCCATATTGAAACAAAATCCATGTTTCCCCCTTGTTGTGCCCCTAATTTTTCATTTTATATGGACTGTGCCATTTTTCTCATTGCCAAGTCATGAAAAACTCAAAGTAAATCAAATCTGAGTTATCTATTGCTAATAATCCTAATCCCTAGGCCTAAATCATTGTTAAATCATGTTTCATTGGATTCAAAACCAAAAAATCTCTACCCTCCTTGTTAAATTTTTTGATTTCTAGGGCATCTTCTACATTTTTGACGTATTGACGGTCGTAAAGGCATGTTTTACCCTTCAAATTTATCATTGCAACGTTTATGCTTATGTGACAGGCTTCTATTTGGCCGAGGATGGTCAGAAAAAATGTTATGACTTGTCATTTTTTAGTTTTTTGCAAGGAAAATTTTTGACAACAGTGCTACAGTGATGTGCCTACGTGGCACGATTTGATTGGTCAGATGGACCGGCGGGTGGTGGGGGTCACTTAAAATTTTTCTTCAATTTTTGAAAAATTTTCAATATCAATTTTTGGGCCGCGAGGGCCCGCGCCTAATGGGAGGGATGACACGTGTCAGGAAGGTCAATGGATGGTGAAGGACTTGGAAAATTTTTGTTGTTTTTTGGCTCAGGGCGTTAGGAAAAAATTTAGCTTGGGGGTCCGCATCCAATAGGAAGAGGACACGTGTGCAGGGGAGCAAAGGAGAAGTGGAGTGGTGCGTGTTTTTTGGATTTTTTTCCTTTGGAGGAAAAATTTCAAAGTAAAAATTTGAGCCAAATCTCCGCGCAAATCACAGTGTGACACGTATGCACATGGATGAAATGGAGGGGTGGAGGCTTGGAGGAATTTGAAGTTTTTTAACTTCAAATGGTAAAAAGGAAAATTTCAGCCGAAGGTCCCACCCCAATGAAGAAATGGACACGTGTGTCCATGGAGAAGGGAAAGTTAGAAACTTTTTGAATTTTTTTTTAACTTTACATGGAAATTAGACCTAGAGGCCTGCAGAATGTGGAGGATGAAAAAGGATGGAAATTTGAATTTTCCAAACTTTGGCGAATGAAAAAATCTCAAGGTGGAAATGTGAACCCGTGGAAAACTTTTATTACTGTGAAAAATTGATCCATGGAAAATTCTCTCCCGCAGCCAATCAGGGGGAGACACATGGCATGGTTCAAAATGGAAAAAGGAAGAGCGCGGGCCTGCAAAGGATTTTGTGCTCACAGAGGATTGAAAGCAAATTGGATGGGTCAGCTCCGCATCCAATGGGAGAGCGACACGTGGCAGAGAAGCAGCGGGTGTTCAGGGGCGGAGAATTTTGAGAAAATTTTCCTTTTCTCAAAAAAGGAGCAAAAGTCATCATTTTGGCCCACAGTTTTCAGTAGGGCCCACAGGAGGACACGTGGCACATCCAGGGGGCTCGTGGGGAAAATATTCAAAATTTTCCCAAAGTCAAAAAGGGTTTAAAATGCATTTTTAGGATTGGGGGCATGCCCAATCGTATTTGGACACGTGTCCCACCTTATTCAAAGGAAAAAAGGTAATTTAAGTGCATTTTTGAAGGGGATTTGAATCTGACACGTGGAGGGCAGAGATTTAAAGTTGGTTTTAATCGACGACAGCTATGCATTTTCATTTTTGGGCGCCATGGAAGCTCCAAAGAACTTGGAATCATCATTTCTGCACCAAATCACATGAAATTTTATATGAATCATGTCCCCTTAGCCTTCTAAACACAATGGCATCATTCATTTGAGCTAATTTGGTGCCCTATTGTGTTTTTCATGAAATATTTTTCTCAGCCCATGTAAAAAACGTGAAAAGTGAAAATTAAAAGTTGCAGAGTTAAAAATGGTGAGGGAAAAAGGTAGAAAATGATTGCAAATGCATGTTGGCATGTCTAAATACCAAAAACATGACCCTGGGATGGATAAGGATCTGAGTTCATGCAATATTTTAAAATATTTGTGCATCCCTGGCAATATGCGAGCTGTTTTACAGTTTGATGTCATTTTCATGAAATGGATAAGAGTTGTGTAACAAATTTGATCCCTTTGGCATATTCTTTGCTTGGGATGCAAGGATCCAAGCTGGCAGGGGGTATATGATGTATTTTGGAGGCATTTTGAAGGTTTTGTTGAGAATTTTTGAGAAAGAGAGAAGAATTTTAAGGAGAAAAACTTGAAGTGTTCCATTTCTTTTGGAGAAACTACCTGAGAGCCATTTTTGATTCCTGTTTGCATCAAATGTTCATCATGTTGAGTTGGTTTCAGCTATAAAGCCATCAACAAGCTTTGAGATTGTCTAAATAACATTCCCTTGCTGATATATTTGATCAAATTCTTGGATCAACTAGTTTTATCTCTTGGAAAAGCTTGCATACACTTATATTTCAGTATGTTTTCAATTTGTGTTTCATGCTCATGTTGCAATCTTGTGTTTAGGATCTCTCTGATCATACAGGGTCTCATTTCTGGTTGATGGTTTAATGGAATTTGCAATCTTGTATTCAGAAGAGCTTTCATCTGATAAAAGATAAACAGATTTAAAATCATCTTACTGTCCTTGATTAATGAGACTTGTCTGTAAACCTTTGGGTGCACCTTAGGTCATGATTAAATAGGGATTCCTGGATGCTTCATTGATATTTTACTTCAAGCCTTTGTGGTAGGTTATCAAAGTTTGTATGGAATAGTGCAGATTTGGGCATCCATATGTGCACACATCCTGGTTGAAAGAGCACTTCAAATTCATTGAAACATCTTTGTTGTTTAGGTGTTGTAATTTATTTGCAAAGGTTTCCAAAAGAAGGTGATGACTTCTAACTACTCTTGTCCCAACATCTCTCATCAGAATATCATTTTAAACTAACTCATCCTACCTACAATACCCCTGCATCTGCATTGTGTGTCCACAAAAGAATTCAATCCTTTCACTAAAATGCACAAAGTTGATCAGGGTTTTATCATGTCTTTAGCAGCTCTAGCTTTGTTTTGAAAACATTTCCATCATTTAGTAGTGACAACTCCTTTGAGTTTGGATAATGGATACTTGATCATGTTTTCACAAGGCCTCTTCTATGTCATATGCAAAACATAAGGATATCTCCATCTCCTTACCATATAAGGGCTGCAATATAGGTTCTCTTGCCTTGGTTGATAGGCACAACCTAAAATAGTGAGGGTTAGATCAAAACCCTCTTGAAGGTGCTATCCACTCCCTCAATTCTTGAATAAAAACAAGTAGATAGGTGCATCCCCAGCTACAAATGACATACAAAACATCTATCTACCCTTGAGTGTCTTGTGCAAGTTTATGATGTTGTTCAAGTTGTGAAGGAGATTAAATCTGGATGCCAACACCCGAGTGGCAATGTTGCTGGGGAGTTTATTTGCAATTTCTTGGTGGTTTTGAAGTATTTGAAAGGTTTGAGCATTTTTGTGATTAAGTATTTGAGCTGTTACATTCTTGAGATATCATTTCATACTTCAGACCTGCATGTTTTGGGTAAAAAAGGATTTCAAGCTCAGCCTGCTCTTCTCATTTACTAGCAGTTTATATGTTTTGGATGCACTATTTTTTGGTTGAATCAAGAAAGAAGAAAATCTGATTTGTAAATCCTTGCAAATTTTTTAGTCATAACATACATTTGACAGAATATTTTAGTGCTTTCTTGCACAACTAAGGTGGAAATCCTTAGTGGCGACTCCATGTTGTTGGGATCTTTAAATACCAGTTGTCTTACACATCTCTGTCATTTGAAACTTGTTGTTTAAATCTGTCAAGCTGGAGGGAAGGAGATCCCTCTTCATCAAGGACTCTTCTAAGAAGTTGCTCACTGAATCAAGAAGCTCAGAACTAGAAGGAAGAAGAGTGTGGAAAGTGGTTGGTGATTTGGTTGCAAGAAAAGAGATCCCCATAGTTGAATTTGAAGGAGAGCAGCCTGTTATTGAAGATTATAATTCTTCTTCAAGTAGATCTGATTCAGGAAATCTTCTTGCTGATTTTCATTCTCCATCAGGTGAGGGACCTTCTTTTGTATTTAAAAAACTTACTCCTAGATCTTCTCCTGTGGTTTCTAAGTTTGCTAAAGTTTATCAAGAGAGAGAGCCTTTGGGGGGTTGTCATTTCAAAGATCATTCATCTATTCCAATCAGACCCATTACTACTCCTCATCAGCTTGTTTCACCTCCAAGATCACCCCCACCAAACAATATGGCTCAGCCTAGACCTCCATTTTTTGTTAACACCTTTGGTCCTATAAATTTTGGAGGAATGGATGGTTATCCAAATGCTGTCCCACAAGATGTGAGAAATAGGTTACCAAAATTCCAAGGTAACAATGCCATAACTGGAGATCAGCATCTCAAACTCTTTGTTAACATGATGGAAGATTTTGAGATAGAATTTGAGGATGTGTATATTAAGTTGTTTATCCATACACTTGAGGAAGATGCAAGAGATTGGTACAAAGCTCTTCCTGATAACTCTATTGATTCATGGACTGAGATGAGTAATGCATTCAGATTACAATATGGAGACAAAACAGATCCAAGGTTCCTTCTATCCGAGTTTGAGAACATCAAGAAGAACCCGAATGAGATAGTCCATGATTTTAATACAAGATTTAATAAAACATTGAGAAGGTTTCCTGTCATTTTGAGGCCTTGTGATGAATCTTGCTTGATCAAATATGCAGATGCATTTGATAAAAAGGTAGCCTATTACTTGAGAGACAAAAATCCTACAAACTTGAGACAAGCTTTCACCATGGCACTTCAAATTGAAAATAATATCAAGGCTGTTGGTAAACCACTTAAGAGGGATGGTGTGAAGCTGATAAACCCTGAGAAGCCTCAAGCTAGCAAGGGTGCTGATTTGGAAGATGTTGTCAAGACTTTGGCAGGGGTTGTCAAAGAAATTTCTTACAAGTTAGCCCGGGCTGAGAAAGGAATTGGGAAAAGTTCACAAGGACAACAAAGAACTCAAAACCATGATAGATTTGGCAATCATCCTAGGGGTGATCAAAGACAAGATGATAGAGGTAAAGGGCCTATTGGATCTGCAAATAGACAACCCCAAGCACATGAAAATAGAGTGGTGCCTGACCCTTTGACTGCAAGAGTTGTTGTTGTTCAAGAAATTGCTGATATGGATTGGTGTGATAGATGTTTTCTTCCTCATCCTCCATGTGAAGTGGACCAGCAAGTTATTGATGATGATAATGAGAATGAAATGGATGATGAAATTTGTATGATGGGCAGCTCTTCAGGCTCACAACAAGCAGCAACATCAACAGATGTGATGAGTGCAAGGACTGCAACAACCTTTTGGGATTGCATAAAGAGGGTACCATTTCTTTCTCTTCCTCAAACTCATGATGTAGATGTAGTTCAGGCCTTTGAAATTCCTAATAATGACTTTGAATATCTAAGGGATTTAATGATCAAGAAGTATGATGGTGGTATTCCTTTGGAGGAAGATAGACAATTGTTAATGAATGTTGTGGTTGGTCAAGAAAAGGAGTACAATACTAGAAGTAAAGTTGTTAGAGGAGCTGGTCCTCAAGCCAAACCAAAGACACCCTTGCTCACAAGCATTCCCAAAGATAATCCTAGAAAAGAAACAATTGCCAAGAACCCTGTTGTCCCATGCAAGAATATCAGTCCTCTTCATGCCCAGGCTGCCAAGAACACTTCTCCATCTGATGAACCTTCTTGTTTCTCTTCCAATGTTGTTTTACCAAAGAATGTTCCATATGATATAGCCTAGGTTTTGAGCCAAATTAAAGTGAGTGTTCCAATTATTGAATTGCTTAGAATTCCTGAACATAAGAAGAGAGCATTCGAGTACTTGGGATTGAAAGAAGAAAAGGTTACCCCAAGCAGAAATATAAATGTTGTTGAGAATCCTCTTCAAAGCATTGCTGGCCCTGAAACACCACCACCAATGGAAGATCTTGGAGAGGCACCTGAAGTGTATTTGGGGACATCCTTGGTTGATTCCCAATTGAATGTTGATCCATTTTTCACAACTTTTCTCATAAAAGATAGGTTGCTTCACAATTGCATGTTTGATTCCGGTGCATCATGTAATGTCATGCCTCTAGAAGTCATGAATGAGTTGGATATCAAAGTGACAGCAACATATGGGAAGTGTACAGCCATGGATTCAAGGGAAGTGCTAGTTGTTGGTTGTGTGAAAGGTTTAGTAGTGCAGCTTGCAGCCTATCCGGGTAAGAATTTAAAACTTGATGTTGTAATTGTTGACTGCCCTGCCAAATGGGGTATGCTTTTGTCAAGAAAATGGGCTGCAAGTGTTGGTGGTAGTGTTCAAATGGACATGTATTTTTCCACCATTCCCATTGAGGGAAGCCTTGTCAAACTCTATGGTGAAAAGAAGATGTTACACTTGATTGAAGATCCCAACAATGCTTCTTATGAAGTATTGTTTGCTGATGTAGATGTTGATAACTTCATTGGTTTTGCTGATGGAAAGGAGAATAAGATGGAAAAATCAGAGTGCCTTGGTATGGTAGGTTCTCCATGGACATTACTATTTGATGGAGCTTGCTCCAAAGTTGGAAATGGTGCTGGTATAGTGTTGGTTTCTCCTAGTTTGGAAGAGTTTCCTTTCTCCTTCAAGCTCAATTTTGAGTGCACTAACAACATTGCTGAGTATGAGGCATTATTATTGGGATTAAGGATTGCATGGAAATATGGATTGAAGGATATTTTTGCTAAAGGAGATTCAGAGCTAGTTGTCAAGCAAGTAAGAAAGTTGTATGCTACAAAAAATCAGCGTATGAAACAATATAAGCATGTTGTTTGGGACTTGATTGAAATGTTTGATTCCTTTAACATTGTTTACCATGATAGAAGTCTTAATGCTGCTGCTGATAAGCTGGCTGTCCTGGGTTCTAGATTTGACAATTGCACTGTTTCACCTTTTTGTGAATATGATATTGAAGTGCTAACAAGGCCAGCTGTCCCGGATAATGTGAAACATTGGCAGATTTTTGATGATGATGCACAAGTGTTGAGATTATTACAATGCCAAGGTGAGTTTTCTGGTCAGAATATTGATTGGGAACCATTGGTATGCATGAATGAAGGTAGAGAAACTTTGTTTGACAAGGATATTATACAATTGAAAACAAATACCATTCCTAAAGGTCTTGTTGCACTTGAATCCAATTTTAGCAATGTTGATTGCATCATAAATAGAAACTTGTTTGCTTCAAGGGATGTGGAAGAGCACAACTTGGGAACTAAAGACAAACCAAGGAAGATCTGGTTGGGCAGCAATCTCAACAAAGAGGAAAAACAGTCCTATGCCCAACTTTTAAAGAAATATCAAGACTGCCTTGCTTGGTCTTATTCAGAGCTAAAGGCATATAGAGAAGATTTATTTCAGCATGAGATTCCTCTTGAGGCAAGGACTAATCCATTTAGACAAAAAAAAGGCCTATTAACCCATTTCTTTCCATGAAAATGCAAGAAGAGTTGAAGAAATTGAGAGATGGTGGCATCATTCAGCCTACTAGATACTCATCTTGGGTGGCAAACCTTGTGCTAGTTAGAAAGAAGAACGGTGATATCAGGCTTTGTGTGGATTTTAGGAATCTAAAAAAAGCATCTATGAAGGACAACTATCCTTTGACAAACATGGAGAATATGTTGCAGCTTGTAACAGGGTCAGAAATGCTTTCTACTTTGGATGGTTTCTCCGGATACAATCAAGTAGTTGTCAAAGAATCAGAAAGACTTAAGACAACCTTCACTACTCCTTGGGGGACTTATGTTTTTGTAAGGATGCCTTTTGGATTGATGAAATTGGTGCTACTTTTCAAAGGATGATGGATGTTGCCTTTGCTGGTTATATCAATGAATTTATTGCAGTTTACCAAGATGATGTGACTGTTTTTTCAAGGCAGCGAGCAGACCATTTGCAACACCTAGAGAAGATGCTAATCAGATGTAGAGAGTATGGCATTTCACTTAATCCAAAGAAATTTCATTTTGGTGTACAAAAGGCCAAGTTGCTGGGACATATTGTGTCCAAGGAAGGTGTTATGATAGACCCTGAGAGAGTGGAAGCAATCAGCAAGGTGCCTATTCCAAGAACCAAGAAAGGTATTCAATCTTTCTTTGGCCAAATCAATTTCATTAGAAGGTTTGTATCTAATTTTTCTGAGCTAACTCTCCCAATCACAAGCATGCTAAGAAAGGACCAAGTTATTAAGTGGGAAGAGGCTACCATCCAAGCTTTTGAAGGAATAAAGGATGTACTTAAGCATGCACCTGTTTTGGCAGCTCCAAACTACAAGAAGACCTTTCCAAATCTTCTCTTTTGCATCTGAATTTACTATTGCTTCAGTTTTGTTAAAAAAGGATGAGAATGGAGCTGAGAGGCCTATTTCCTTCTTTAGCAAGGCTTTACAAGCAGCTGAACTGAAGTACACAATTATGGAGAAACAAGCATTTGCATTAGTGAAAGCAACAAAGATTTTTAGACCTTACATTTTGAGTTCAAAGGTTGTTGCCTATGTTCCTCATACAATGGTTAAAGACATCTTATCAGACATGGAGATATCAAGAAAGATATGTAGATGGGTCAACAAATTACAAGAATATGACATGGACATTCAAACTACAAAGCTGGTAAGAGGTTTGGGGCTTGCCAAGCTCATGGCTGAGAGTAATTTGCAAAATGTAGAAGTGAATCAGCTAGAGGAAGAAAGGGCAGGTCTACTTGAAAAATTGATGAATTCTGAATGGTACAAGGATGTGGTCTTCTACCTCAAGCATCTATGTTGTCCTAGTCACTTGAATAAAAACTAGAAAAGAGCCCTCAAGCTGGCTTCACAAAAGTATATCATAACAAACCTTGGGCTGGCTTGGAAGAATCCTGAAGGTGTCCTCTTGAAATGCATAACTGAAGATGAAGCTCCCAAGTTGATTGCTGATTTCCATGGGGGAGTTTGTGGAGGAAATTTTTCTGGTAGAGTGACAGCACATAAGATTTTAAGAGCTGGTTATTGGTGGCCAACTCTTTTTAAAGATGCAAACTAGCTAGTTAGAAGATGTGATAGTTGCCAACAGCTTCTCCAGGAAGATTGAAGGCTTCAGGCTCCCTTCCTTTGCAGCCTGTATCAATTGAAGCTCCTTTCAAACAATGGGGAATGGATTTCATAGGTGAGATCTCAGATCCTTCTAGTGCTGGTTACAAATGGATCCTTATAGCAACTGATTATTTTACAAAATGGGTTGAAGCAATTCCATCTAGAAAAGCAACACACCAAGTGGTGATGGATTTCTTGCTGAATCATATCATATGTAGGTTTGGAGTTCCAGTTAAGGTTGTATCTGATAATGCTATGTGTTTTAGAGCCAAGCCTTTGATGGCAATGTGCAATGAATATGGGATAAATCTGACTTATTCTTCAAATTACAATCCACAAGGGAATGGGCAAGCTGAATCAAGTAACAAGAACTTGCTCAAGATTATTAGAAGAACCTTGGAAATCAACAAGAAGAAGTGGGGAGAACAATTGAAATTTGCAGTGCGGGCTGATAGAATAACTCCCAAAAAGAGCAACTAGTAAAAGTCCATTTGAATTAGTGTATGGAACTCAGGCTTTCGCTGCCATTACACCTGTAATTATCCACTTTTTCAGTTTGCCCAGTAATTGGAAGATCAAGAAACATGGCCCATATGAATCAAGAATCAATCAGATCATTGAGTTGGATGAAGAAAGGATATCTTCTCATCAAAGGCATGTCAAATTTAGGGAGAAATTGAAGAAGTTGTTTGATAAGAAAGTCACCCCTAGAGCTTTCAGTGTTGGAGATCTGGTTTTGCTGTGAGATAGTAGGCATGAAGACAAAGGAAAGCATGGCAAGTTTGATGCTCTATGGATGGGCCCTTATGCCATTGATATCAGGATTGGAGAAAATACATTTTTTCTCAAGGATTTGGATGAGGATTTGTTGGAGCTTCCTGTTAATGGTAGACATTTAAAAACATTTCTTGGAATTAAATCCCCATGTGAGGTATGCACAAGTTGTACGTTTTGTATAGCCCTTTTTTTTGTTTTGTCTTTGCCTTATTCTTACTGTTGTTGGCTCATGGTTTGTCCCCTTTTGTCCTTGGCAACCATTTTTTTTCTGGTTTTCCTCGCCGCCCTATTTTTGGTGAAAATTCTGGTCTTTTGGGCTGCAAATGTGTTTTTTGACTCCTTGCCCAATGGATTTTTGGCACTTGGTCTACGTTTTGATCTTGTGTCACTCACAGGGAGCCAATGTTGGTGCAAATTATTGGGTTTGCACACTTTGCCCTATTTCTCTGCATCCATTTTGCCTCAAAAAACGTCTTTTGGCTCGAGCTGGTGATCTGAAACTCATTTTATTCAGTAGAATGCTTTCAACTACCCTCAATGTTGTTATTCTACCCCATAGTTGAAACAAAATCCATGTTTCCCCCCTTGTTGTGCTCCTAATTTTTCATTTTATACGAGCTGTGTCGTTTTTCTCTCATTGCCAAGTCGTGAAAAAACTCAAAGTAAATCGAATCCGAGTTATCGGTTGCTACAAATCCTAATCCTCAGGCCTAAATCATTGTTAAATCATGTTTCATTGGATTCAAAACCCAAAAAATCTCTGCCCCTCCTTGTTAAAATTTTCGATTTCTAGGGCATCCTTCTGCATTTTTGACGTATTGATGGGTCGTACAGGTGTGTTCTACCCCGTCGAATTTATCATTGCAACGTTTATGCTTACGTGGCAGGCTCCTATTTGGCCGGGGATGGTCGGAAAAAATGTTACGACTTGTCATTTTTGAGTTTTTTTGCAAAAAGGAAAATTTTTGACAGCGGCCTCGCAGTGCTACAGTGATGTGCCTACGTGGCATGATTTGATTGGTTGATGGACCGACGGGTGGCAAGGGTCACTTAAAAAAAATTTCTTCAATTTATTGAAAAAATCTCAATATCAATTTTTGGCCTGCGAGGGCCCACGCCCAATGGGACGGGCGACACGTGTCACAGGAAGGATCAAGCGGATGCGGCGAAGGACTTGGAAAAATTTTGTTGTTCAAAATTTTGGCTCAAAGGGCATCAGGAAAAAATTTGTACCTGCGAGTCCCGCATCCAATAGGAAGAGGACACGTGTCCAGGGGAGCAAAGGAGAAGCAGAGTGGTGCGTGTTTTTTGGATTTTTGCCTTTGGAGGCAAAATTTCAAAGTAAAAATTTGAACCAGATCTCCATGCAAATCACAGTGTGACATGTATGCAGGGGGATGAAATGGAGGGGCGGAGGCTTGGAGAAAATTTGAAGTTTTTCAGCTTCAAAGGGTAAAAAGGAAAATTTTGGCTTATGAACCCGCTACGAATGAAAAGCAGACAGGTGTCCCCGGATTCCGGCGGAGATGTGAAGCGCGGGGAGAAAATGGAAATAGTTCTCCAAACTTTGGCAAAAAATATTAAGGTGAAAAATTGACCCATGGAAAATTCAAAGGTGTCTCCCCCGCAGCCAATCAGGGGGAGACACGTGGCATTATTAAAAAAGGCAAGAGGGTGAGCTCGGGCCCGCTAAGGGTTTCTGTGCTCGCGGAGGAATGAAGGCAAATTTGATGAGTCGGCTTCCGTATCCAATGGGAGAGTAACACGTGGCGGAGGGAGCAGCGGGTGTTTGGGGACACGAAGAATTTTTAGAAAAATGTTCCTTTTCTCAAAAAAGTGGAAAAAATTCATCAAATTGGCCCCGCGACCCTCGGTGGGGGACCCACAAGAGGACACGTGACGCATCCAGGGGGCTCGCGGGGAAAATATTCAAAATTTTTCCCTACGTCAAAAAAGGGTTTAAAAATGCATTTTTAGGATTGGGGGCCCGGCCTAATCATATTTGGACACGTGTCCCACCTTATTCAAAGGAAAAAAGGTAATTTCGGCGTTTTTTAAGGGGATTCTAAATCTGACACGTGGAGGGCAGAGATTTAAAGTTGGTTTTAAATCAATGGCAGCTGTGTATTTTTGTTTTTGGGCACCATGGAAGCTCCAAAGAACTTGGACTCATCATTTCTACACCAAATCACATGAAATTTTATACGATTCTGCGTCCCTTCGGCCTTCTGAATGTAATGGAATCATCCATTTGAGCTAATTTGGTGCCCTATGATGTTTTTTCGTGAAATATTTTTCTCAGCCCCGTGTAAAAAACGTGGAAAGTGAAAATTAAAATTGCAGAGTTAAAAATGGTGAGGGAAAAAGGTAGAAAATGATTGCAAATGCATGTTGGCATGTCTAAATGCCAAAAACGTGACCCTGGGATGGATAAGGATCCGAGTTCATGTAATATTTTAAAATATTTGTGCATCCTTGGCAATATGCGAGCTGTTTTACAGTTTGATGTCATTTTCATGAAATGGATAAGAATTGTGTAACAAATTTGATCCCTTTGGCATATTCTTTGCTTGGGATGCAAGGATCCAAGCTAGCAGGAGGTATATGATGTATTTTGGAGGCATTTTGTAGGGTTCGGTTGAGAATTTTGGAGAAGGGGAGAAGAATTTTCATAGGAGAAAAAACTTGAAGAAGTTCCATTTTCTTTTGGGAGAAACTGCCTGAGAGCCATTTCTGATTCATGTTTGCATCAAATGTTCATCATGTTGAGTTGGTTTCAGCTGTAAAGCCATCAACCAAGATTTGAGATTGTCTAAATAAACATTCCCTTGCTGATATATTTGATTAAATTCTTGGATCAACTGGTTTTATCTCTTGGCAAAGCTTGCATACACTTATATTTCAGTATATTTTCAATTTGTGTTTCATGCTCATGTTGCAGTCTTGTGTTCAGGATCTCTATTGATCATACAGGGGTCTCATTTCTGGTTGATGGTTTGAATGGCATTTGCAATCTTGTATTCAGAAGAGCTTTCATCTGAGTAAAAGATAAACAGATTTAAAATCATCTTACCTGTCCTTGATTAATTGAGACTGTCTGTAAACCTTTGGAAGTGCACCTTAGGTCATGATTAAATAAGGGATTCCTGGATGCTTCGTTGATATTTTACTTCAAGCCTTTGTGGCAGGTTATCAAAGTTTGTATGGAATAGTGCAGATTTGGGCATCCATATGTGCACACATCCTGTTTGAAAGAACACTTCAAATTCATTGAAACATCTTTGTTGTTTAGGTGTTGTAATTTATTTGCAAAGGTTTCCCAAAGAAGGTGACGACTTCTAACTACTCTTGTCCCAACATCTCTCATCAGAATATCATTTTAAACTAACTCATCCTACCTACAATACCCATGCATCTGCATTGTGTTTCCATGAAAGAATTCAATCCTTTCACTAAAATGCACAAAGTTGATAAGGGTTTTATCATGTCTTTAGCAGCTCTCGCTTTGTTTTGAAAACATTTCCATCATTTAGTAATGACAACTCCATTGAGTTTGGATAATGGATACTTGATCATGTTTTCACAAGGCCTCTTTCAATGTCATAATGCAAAACATAAGGATATCTCCATCTCCTTCACCATATAAGGGCTGTAATATGGGTTCTCCTGCCTTGGTTGATAGGCAAAACCTAAAATAGTGAGGGTTAGATCAAAACCCTCTAGAAGGTGCTATCCAATCCCTCAATTCTTGAATGCAAACAAGTAGATAGGTGCATTCCCTGGCTACAAATGACATACAAGTCATCTATCTATCCTTAAGTGTCTTGTGCAATTTCTTGATGCTATTCAAATTATGAAGGAGGTTAAATCTAGATACCAACAAGGAGTGCCCATCCCTAAGAGGGAGCCAATGTTGGTGAAATTAATGGGTTTGCACACTTTTCCCTATTTCTCTACATCCGTTTTGCTCAAAAATTTCTTTTGGCTTGAGCTGGTGATCTGCAACTCATTTTATTTAGTTGAATGCTTTCAATCACCCTCAATGTTGTTATTCTGCCCCATATTGAAACAAAATCCATGTTTCCCCCTTGTTGTGCCCCTAATTTTTCATTTTATATGGGGTGTGTCATTTTTCTCATTGCCAAGTCATGAAAAACTCAAAGTAAATTGAATTCAAGTTAACTGTTGCTAAAAATCCTAATCCCCAGGCCTAAATCATTGTTAAATCATGTTTCATTAGATTCAAAACCAAAAAATCTCTACCTTCCTTGTTAAAATTTTTGATTTCTAGTGCATCTTCTACATTTTTGACGTATTGACAGCTATACAGGCATGTTCTACCCATCAAATTTATCATTGCAATGTTTATGCTTACGTGGCAGGCTTCTATTTGGCCAGGGATGGTAAAAAAAATGTTATGACTTGTCATTTTTGAGTTTTTTGCAAAAAGGAAATTTTTTGACAGTGGCCCCGTAGTGCTACAGTGATGTGCCTACATGGCACAATTTGATTGGTTGATGGACCGGTAGGTGGCGGGGGTCAATTAATTTTTTTTTTCAATTTTTGAAAAAAATTCAATATTAATTTTTGGCCCGCGAGCCCATGCCCAATGGGAGGGCGAAACGTGTCCAGAAAGGTCAGCGGATGGCGAAGGACTTGGAATTTTTTTTTTGTTTTTTTCCTTAGGGCGCAAGGAAAAAATTTGGCCCATGAGTCCGCATCCAATAGGAAGAGGACATGTGTCTAGGGGAGCAAAGGAGACGCAGAGTGGTGCATGTTTTTAGGATTTTTTGCCTTTGGAGGCAAAATTTCAAAGTAAAAAATTGAGCCAAATCTCCACACAAATCACAGTGTGACACGTATGCACAGGGATGAAATGGAGGGGTAGAGGCTTGGAGGAATTTGAAGTTTTTTAACTTCAAAAAGTAAAAAGGAAAATTTTTTCCCAAAGGCTCATGCCTAATAAGAAATGGACACGTGTCCTAGATGTTCAGCATAAAGAAGGGAATAGTTAGAAATTTTTTGAAGTTTTTTATGGCTTTACATTGTCAAGCAAAACATTTTCAACCTAGAGGCCTACATCGAATAAGAGAGTGACACTTATGCAAGATGAAATGGAGGGGTGGAGGCTAGGAGAAATTTGAAGTTTTTTAGCTTCAAAGGGTAAAAATGAAAATTTTGGCTTATGAACCCATGACGAATGAAAAGTAGACATGTGCCTCGGATTCGGTAGAGATGTAAAGCGCAGGAAGAAAATGGAAATAATTCTCCAAACTTTTGTAAAAAATATTAAGGTGAAAAATTGACCCGTGGAAAATTCGAAGGTATCTCCTCGCACCTAATCAGGGGTAGACACGTGGCATGGTTCAAAATGGAAAAAGGAAGAGTGCGGGCCCGCAAAGGATTTTGTGCTCATGGACGAATGAAAGAAAATTGGATGGGTCAGCGCCACATCCAATTGGACAACGACATGTGGCAGAGAAGCAGCGGGTGTTTGGGGGCACGGAGTATTTTGAGAAAAATTTCCTTTTCTCAAAAAAGCAGAAAAAGTCATCATTTTGGCCCACGGTTTTTAGTAGGGCCCACAGGAGGACACGTGGCGCGTCCAGGGGGCTCGCAGGGAAAATATTCAAAAAAATCCCGAAGTCAAAAAGGGTTTAAAATGCATTTTTAGGATTGGGGGCCTGCCCCAGTCATATTTGGACATGTGTCCCTCCTTATTCAAAGGAAAAAAGGTAATTTCAATGTTTTTGAAGGGGATTTAAATCTTACACGTGGAGGGCAGAGATTTAAAGTTGGTTTTAATCGATGGCAGCTGTGCATTTTAATTTTTGGGTGTCATAGAAGCTCCAAAGAACTTGGAATCATCATTTCTGCACCAAAGCAAATGAAATTTTATATGAAATCATGTCCACTCGGCCTTTTGAACACAATGGAATCATTCATTTCAGCTAATTCGGTGCCTTATTGTGTTTTTCATGAAATATTTTCTCAGCCTGTGTAAAAAACGTGAAAAGTGAAAATTAAAATTGTAGAGTTAAAAATGGTGAGGGAAAAAGGTAGAAAATGATTACAAATTCATGCCGGCATGTCTAAATGCCAAAAACATGACCCTGGGATGGATAAGGATCCAAGTTCATGCAATATTTTAAAATATTTGTGCATCCCTGGCAATATGAGAGCTATTTTACAATTTGATGTCATTGTCATGAAATGGATAAGAGTTGTGTAACAAATTGGATCCCTTGAGCATATTCTTTTCTTGGGATGCAAGGATCCAAGCTGGTAGTGGGTATATGATTTATTTTGGAGGAACTTTGAAGGTTCTGTTGATAATTTTTGAGAAAGAGAGAAGAATTTTAAGGAGAAAAACTGGAAGTGTTCCATTTCTTTTGGAGAAACTACCTGAGAGTCATTTTTTATTCCTATTTGCATCAAATGTTCATTATGTTGAGTTGGTTTCATCTTTAAAGCCATCAAAAAGCTTTGATATATTCTAAATAACATTCCCTTGCTAATATATTTGATCAAATTCTTGGATCAACTTGTTTTATCTCTTGGCAAAGCTTGCATACACTTATATTTCAGTATGTTTTCAATTTGTGTTTCATGCTCATGTTGCAATCTTGTGTTTAGGATCTCTCTGATCATAAAGGGTCTCATTTCTGGTTGATGTTTTAATGGAATTTGGAATCTTGTATTCAGAGGAGCTTTCATTTGATAAAAGATAAACAAATTTAAAATCATCTTATTGTCCTTGATTAATGAGACTGTCTGTAAACCTTTAGGTGCACCTTAGGTCATGATTAAATAGGGATTCTTGGATGCTTCATTGATATTTTTCTTCAATCCTTTTTGGTAGGTTATCAAAATTTGTATGGAATAGTGCAGATTTGGGAATCCATATGTGCACACATCCTAGTTGAAAGAGCACTTAAAATTCATTAAAACATCTTTGATGTTTAGGTGTTGTAATTTATTTGCAAAGGTCTCCTAAAGAAGGTGATGAATTCTAACTACTCTTGTCCAAACATCTCTCATCAGAATATCATTTTAAACTAACTCATCCTACCTACAATACCCTTGCATCTGCATTGTGTGTCCACAAAATAATTCAATCCTTTCACTAAAATGCACAAAGTTGATAAGGGTTTTATCATGTCTTTATCAACTCTAGCTTTGTTTTGAAAACATTTCCATCATTTGGTATTGACAACTCCTTTGAGTTTGGATAATGGATACTTGATCATGTTTTCACAAGGCCTCTTCTATGTCATATGAAAAACATAAGGATATCTCCATCTCCTCACCATATAAGGGCTGCAATATATGTTCTCTTGCCTTGGTTGATAGGCACAACCTAAAATAGTGAGGGTTAGATCAAAACCCTCTTGAAGGTGTTATCCACTCCCTCAATTCTTGAATGTAAACAAGCAGATAGGTGCATCCCTGGCTACAAACGACATACAAAACATCTATCTACCCTTGAGTGTCTTGTGCAAGTGTATGATGTTGTTCAAGTTGTGAAGGAGATTAAATATGGATACCAGAAAAACCCACAAAGAAACAACAAACCACAAACCCATTCCATCAAAATCCTAATAGCAGTGATAATATCTACATACACTAACAGTTTCAACTGAGAATATTGATTTTATCATGCGTGTATTCATAACATACTCATTTGCATCTTTTCAAACAACTCAAGAAAAAGATCTCAGCCAAACATACCATAACATTTTCACAACACCACTCAATTATAAGAGTAGAGTTCTTTTAATGAATATGTTTAATAAAGAGCATAACTGTTTAACAAGAAGAACCTAACATGCATCATAATATTTCTTGTTAACTTGCAGAAGATAACAGCCAAATATTTTCAAGGATTTCTTCCCTGAAACAACTTCAATAACTAGATCTCCTGAATACCTTCTTGTTTCCACAGGCTCAAAGATAGCTTGAAGGAATTCCAGATTATAATGGGTTGAAAAAAGACTTGCATTCTCAAATGAGCAACCCAACATAGAGCAAAAACCAAAAAAACCAAATGACCAACAATTCCCAAAAAACCCACTTCTCCTCTTTCCTAGGCGGGTTTCTTCATCGAAACCAATGCCATTAATTGCATTAAATTTAATTTCCCCATCTTTCCCCATGCCACCACTAATTCAAACTTGGCAAGTCTCCATTCATGTTTTTGCATGCATTTTAAATTTAGTAGCGATGTTAGTTAGACATCACACTTTCTTTTTATACCTCTGCCAATGTTGGTGAATTTAAGTTGTAAGGACATAAATAAATTCACCTTAATACCCTAGATGTCAGTGCCACTAACCTCTCCTTTGTCATGTATCCCATAGGTTCCCCTTAGGATTAGTAATATTTTAGGTCCTCTTATTAATAGTTAGGTTTCCACTTTAGCTCTAGGCCCTTAGAATTTATTCTAGGTTAAGTTACAACCTTTTAGATTAAAGTCCTAGTAGGTTATAATGTTACAACATAAGTTAGAGCACAAACCACAGTAATTCAACAATATGTCCCAAGTGAGTCTTGCCACCTTAGGTCAAAGCCAACGTAATATTGGACATTTCCATCCTAGATTAAAATATTTGCCTCAATATCCTTATAATGAACTTCTTACCTTCTCATGCTATCTAGCATTATAGTTTATGCATCTAGGAGATCAAATCTTACCATTGGCAGTGTGATGCCAAGTAAGAATGCCTAAAACCAGGCTCTTTACTATTTACAACAAAACCCAGTTTGTTTCCAAATTACATTTCTTTTAGAAAGTAAATTAATAAGATGGAAATAAAGAAAAAATTAAGTATACCTTGGATCAATGGAATTGATTCAAGGTGTGTCGTTAACATATATGTATATATATATATATATATATCAAGTATGAAAATAAGTTAATAGGGTTACCACTTGCGGATTGCTAAGTAAAATGATATCATTTACCATTAAACAAAATCACAGTAAGCATGAATTCAGAACAACAACACTTACTCATTGCAAACATGATTTTCGATGCAAAGGAAAACACCTTCCTAAGACAAATCACATGTCAACATTTTCAATATCAAAAGGGAAAGATTTTTTATTAGATTAGGTAAAAAATAGATTTTCAAGGGATCAGGAACCCTGTACAACTGAAAGATAAGGAGATCAAATCCCAAAGATGGAAAAAGAAGAGAGGCACAACTAGAAAGGAAAGGTCCCAAAAAAATGAGTTAAACAAACTTAACTCTTATAGAGTAGGAAACGGGACCCCAACTGACCAAAAAGAGCAAGAAAGAAATAGGGTATCATAGTTCACCCAAAGTTCGTAAACATTTCAAAAAACTATAAGTCTTCTAGGAGAGATAGGAAACCACACGAGGACCCCAATAGGACCACAAACTAATCTTCCTCCGAGCTACTGATACGGAGGTTGAATCTCCTTCTTTTCTTCTCTCCTTCTTTCTCCTCAACTCTATCAAGAAGCCCTTTGACCTTTTTCTCTAGCTCCTGCATCTGATTTTTAATTTGAACCTAGTCTGAAACCATTTTCTTTGAGATACTAATAATATTTAAGATGGATTCCCTTTTCCCTTCATTTGTTTCCTCCATAGATTTGAGGACCCCTCTAAGTAAACCATCCTTCTGTTCCACTCTTCAAAAACAATAGAATCATCCACACACTCATTTTTCCTAGAAGCACTGGCTTCCCCAACAGCACCCTCCATAAAGTTTTTGTCAATACCTCCCCCCTTGGGAATAGTTTTGACCTCTTTCATCTTTATAAGACATTTCTCTAAGGTAATATCTTCTTCCTCTTCATGTTCCTTCAAAATAGAGACCAAAGGGTGATCCATTACTGGCTTACCATTCTCAAACAATAGAAGAATCAAACCCTCATGAAGAAGCAGCTCGACCTTCTTGTTCTAGAATGCCATCAATGAATTCAAGAGAGAGGTAGCTAGGAAAAAAGGAATTCTAACCATGAATTTATGTCGAAACATGTTGGGGAAAGTGATATGGTGAGTATATATTTTTTTATACTTCCCTTCCAATGTAATATACTTCATAAATTGAAGAAATACCTCCTTCCAAAGACCAGGGATACATGATCAAGTAATGTCATTAGTGAAGAAAAAACAAGTCTCCTTACCAACAAAAAACCACTCAATCTCAAGATCTCTGCGTGTTCTTTCCTTATAGATTTTCAAGCCCTCCATCTTCATTTCTATCACCCTAGCAATGGTGGCCTCCAAGACCTCAACCTCCACACCAAGAATAGTAAAAACCCCATATTTCCATGCTTTACCAAAATCCTTAGAGAGTGCAGGGTCGTGACCATGTAATTTAGCAATAAAATTGCTAAAACCCCCAAATTTTAACTTGTTCCACAGATCCCTATTTATCTCATTCATATTCTGATTGGTGGGTTCCATGTGAATCCTATTACCACCCATCATAACTTTATCAAATTAGCCTTTCCATCTGAAACTAGAGGTAAGACACGACCTGTGTTTCCAAACCAAATTCAAAAAGATCCAGTGATTTTTGTAAAGACTATCTTGTTTCCTGAATATCTTCCCCCACTTGTGCCGACACCATGAAACTTACTACCTGTTTTCCTTAATGATTTCATCATTAATATTAGAGGTTAATCTCTCCCCTTTGTACTAGATTTTGTATTCATTACAAAGGACTCCCATATTTTCCATCTTGTCCACACATTTATTTCCTTACCTCAAAATATGACTAATAGAGACCTTATATAAGAACTTAAGCATTTCCTTGATGTCTTGGATAATATTTTTAATAGACCAATTAATCTTACTTTCATTAAGAAGAGATTTTATAATAATTAAGGAATCTCCCTCAATCTGAATATCCTTAAGGCCTTTTTCCTTTGCAATCAACACTCCCCAAAGGAGGTCTCTAGCTTCAGCCATATTATTAGTTTGTTTACCCAAGGGTCCAACATAGATAAATAACCAATCACCGTGACTATCCCTTAAGATACCTCCTCCCCCTGCTTAACCCGGATTCCCCTTTGAGGCTCCATCAAAATTAATCTTGATCATGTTTCCCAAAGGTTTAATCCAGCTAACAACTTTAGCTGGGATTTTGCTCTTGACCTGACTATAGGTGAAATTCTCCAGAACTTTTTGTTCCTCTTTCAGACATTGAATTTTCTTTTTTCCTTTAAATAATTTAAGATTTTCCTATATCAAAAGGGAAATTCATCGTAGTAACTTTCATGATCAATACGTTACGTGAAGGATACATTTAGCAACAACAAGGCCACTAAAGTGACCTCCACATATGCCATCATGAACTTCCTTAATGGTATAAGGAATTTCAAAACTCGTAAGGCACCATAAGAGAATACCATCAAATTTGTGGTTATAGATGAGGCCACCCAAGATGACGTAATGAGAGACATTTTTAAGAAAGGTGTGTTATCTATTAAGGTGAGAGGGAGAGGGCAAGATATTCTGAGTATTGTTTATACTAAAGGTCACGTGGGTCAGGAGTCATGGTTTCGATAGAGTAAACTTCATGAGGTAAATAAGAGGGTGATTGGAGCCTTTTTATGCTGACAAATATTTTAGAGTCAGTGAGTGAAGAGGGTATCTGAGAAGCAAAGCAAAACATGGTATTTGTAAATTTTTTGGTAGAACAAGGGATGGTTTGAAGGGCATAATGATTGAAGGTGGTCAAAAGTATGTCCACATATTGCTTATACTTTTGAAGTATTTCATTATGACACTAGTATATACCATTGACTTAGTTTATGACCAATTGAGAATCACCAAAGATGTTGATTGACTTGACATATAAGGCATAAGTAGCCTGAAGGCCCAATACGAGTGCTTCATATTCAACAATATTGTTTGTACAGTCAAAATCAAGTTTAAAAGACAAAGGAATGGGTTCACCATCAAGCAAAATGAGGATAAAACCAACCCCACCCCCACGCTGACACTTGGAACCATCAAAGAAAAGTGTCATTTGGTAAGTAGGTTCATCCAGGGAAATGGTAGCAATAGACTCATCTATAAAGTCAAAATTAGAGGGTTGATCCCTAGAAATAGGTGCATTAGCAAATTTTTCAGCAATAGCTTAGCCCTTGATGGACTTTTGATGGAGGAATTCGAGGTCGAGGTTAGCCAGAAGCATAAGCCAGTGTGCCACACCTTGATTTTGGTAAGGTTTGGCATACATGAAGTGTAAGGGGCTAGTGTTGGTCACAACATAGGTTTTGTGGTTAAGTAGGTAATGGCCGAGTTTTGTGGCAATGAAAACTAAGGCTAAGTAAAAAAAATTTGTCATGGGTGTATCAGGTTTCGTAGTCCAGAAGAGTATGGCTTATGTAATAAACTGCTTGCTCCCTATGTTGTTCATTGTGGTGAGTGAGCATGGCCCCTAAGGAGTGATCGGTAGTAGAGATGTATAGATAGAAGGGTTGATCATACTTAGGTGGAATGGGTATGGGTGGTTGGAGAAGGTATTGTTTCAAGGACTCAAAATATTTGTGGTAGTCATCATCCCATTTAAAGGATATATCCTTTTTGAGAAGATTATGAAATGGCTGACATCAATTGGAAATTTGTGAAATGAAATGGAGAATAGATTGTAACTTACCTTGCAGGCTATGAAGTTTCCACTTATTAGTGGGTCGAGGCATTTCGATAATGGCATTGAATTTAGCAGGGTCAACCTCTATACCACATAAGGAAACAATAAATCCCAGGAGATTTCCTGAGAGAACCGCGAAGACACATTTCTTGGGATGAAGGTGAACACAATACTTAATGAGGAAGTCAAAGATGGTTTTTAGGATGGTGAGGTGCTCAGATCAGTGTTTAGATTTGACAAGGAGATCATCTACGTAATCTTCCAATATACAATGCATGATGTCATGGAAGATGTAAGTCATAACCCGTTGATATGTGGTACCCATGTTTTTTAAGGATAAAAGGCATGACTCGATAGTAAAAGGTCCCCCAAGGGGTGATGAATGCGGTTTTGTGTTGATCCTCTAGGGCAGGAAAGATTTGGTTATAACCCAAGAAACCATCCATGAGTGATATCATCTTGTGACTAGTGGTAAGGTCAACCAATTGGTCAATACCGAGTAAAGGAAAGTTGTCTTTTCAGAAAACTAGCTTGAGGTAATGGAAATATGTGTAAATGCAAATTCCCCTATCACTTTAGTGAATGGGACATTGTTAGAAATCCATCAGGGATAATCAATGGGTAAGATGAAGGAAACTGAAAGAAGGCACTGAAGTTCTTCTTTGACCAAAAGAGAAATGCAAGGGTGTATTTTCCGCAGCTTTTGTTTTATGGGTTTAGCATTGAAAATGGCTAAGATATTGTGGATCACTATGGAGGGGTCAATACTAGGCATGTTAGCATAAGACCAAGTGAATGAATGGTTACGATTTTTGAGAAAAGAAGTGATGGCTTCCTGTTCAGTAGTATCTAAAGATTGGCCAATCTTTAGAATGTGCAGGTCGTCCTGAGTGTGGATGTTGATTTCGATAGTTGATTCATTTAACATGATTTTGTCTCAGATGGTAATGACTGATGAATGTATGAGTATTCTACACCAAGATAGGTGAGTATAGATTCCATCTTGAAATTGAATGACGTTAATAGAAGGTGTATCGTCACCAATATTTTCAAGATATACAAGAAGGGAAGAGAAGAGGGGACTGAGCCCTCATGTTGATAAGTAAAAGGCCCCAAGGAAATGGTGTTTATGAATTTTTTTTGTTAGGAGAAATAGATTATGGATCCATTAACTCTATCGGTGAAGGTGGTGAAGAAGGTGGAGAAGGTGAAGAAGGCAGAGAAGGGGTGATATCCTCAATGAGTTCAATGTGAGCCTTCTTGGTAGGTACTTCAACAAAGCCGATACCACTACACTCATTATGTTTACGGGTAGTACATGGAATAAAAGTGTGATGGACTTGTTTGTAAAATCCAAAACCAAAACCTTTAGATGAACATCGGTGTCGGAAGGTGTGGGCGAAACAAATATTGGTAAGTGATTAGAGGTCAGTAGAAAATTGGCAGGTTTATGATGGTGTTTCAGGTGTATAAGTGGTAGTGTCAAGTCCCCCATAGGTGAGATTGGTGTGAAGGTGGGGAGGACTATAAAGGATATACTCTCCTATGTGGCAATCATACTGAGGGTGTTGGTGAAGGATTCTATACTCTTGTGGAGTAAGGAATGTGTTGACATTATATAGGTGATACTCCCCCAGAGTGAGATGTTGAAAAACACCTTCTAAGGGATCGATGGTTGATATGTGGGTAGCTGGGATAAATGATGTGTTAGATATTGGATCAGAGGTGGAGCCAACTGATTAGGATTCTGACGGGTCAGTCGTGGAGGTTGTGGAAGTGGTAGTAATGGAGGCTTTAGGTGTGTTTGAGGTAGTGGCGGTACTGGTGGACAGAGTTGTAAGTGAAGAGGAATTGATTATGGATGAAGGCATGTTAATGGGTACAAGCACGTCATTGGGTAGGTAAAGTATGTTATATGTTTTGAAAGGTGATGGGTTAGTTGGAATGGTATAGGTGTGCCCTTCATGCTACAACTTCACACAACGATGCAAAGTGGAAGGAACACAATCCCTAACATGAATCAAGGGTCTACCAAGTAAAAATTTATATTAAAATTCCCCCTCCAAGATGTAAAATAACTCTAGAATAGTACAGGGGCCCACACGAACATGGAGGATGATGGTGCTAAGTGTGGAAGTGATAGCATCATTGAATGAATGCAACATGAAAGGATGTTTATGCATGTAATTTTTGGGTATGCGTATTTGGCCAAATGTATGGGAGGAGATGATGTTAATGCTAGCACCCCCATCGATCATAACATGTCGTACACATATAATATTAATATGGACGGAGATGAAAAGGGATGGATCAAGGTCATCGGTTTGGTGTGGTGTGATCTCTTTATCTGAGAAGGTGAGGGTGACCATTTGGTGAGTAGATGGAGGTGTAGAATAAGATGGTAATTTGGTGAGAGAGGCTACATGATGAGGTGTAATAATGGAGGCTATAGATGTAAGGTCATTGAGTAAAACCTCAATAGACTGAAGAACCTCCATAAGAGCTTAGCGATGGGATTCAGAGGTTTGGATGAGGTCATATAGGGACATTTTGAGGGATTATTGGTGTAATTTTTTGAGCATCACATGATGTATAAACCCATTAGAAATAAGATATATGGGGCAACCCATAGTGACTTTAGGTGCCGGTGCAAATGGTATGTCAAGTATAGGGTTGATCAGTGGGTCAGTTGCCTTTTCCTTACCTTTTTCCTTCTGAGAATGGGTAGTAATGTGAATCATGTTAATTTGAGGTGGGGAGGTAGGTGAAGTAGGTGAGCCATCAAAGGTATAAAAAAATGAAGGGAATAATCCAAGAGGTGTGAAGGAACCTTGTGAAATGATTTGGGCACACCAATATTTGGGTGGAGGTTTGATGAGTTCTTTGATACAAACCATGTTAATTTTGAATCTTGGAGGTGGCTCTAAGAGTTGTGGGGGTGGAGGTCTTGGTCATTTAGTAGGCAGTGAGGGAAGAACTATGAAAATTGGTGCTAGAAAAATGGGGTCCTCATCAAGAAGGTCATCATTGTCAAAGTTGGTTCGTCCGGAGGACATAAATGGATAATGATGCAACTTTCAAGACCCTTGCAGTTCTCCACATCATGCCCTGGCACATGATGGTAGGCACAAATTTTTAGTGTCATCAAACCCCTTTGGTTTTGGATTGAGGGGGTCGTAAGGTCTGAGTGGTGGTAATGTGATAAAAAAAGTCTCCAGGAGCTTGGTTAAAATTTTTGCATAGGACCCCACTAGTGGGTCGCAATGAGAGGTGAAAGTGGGTTTGGGTGTAGGTATGACTAATTCCTAAAGGAACGAGTCTTTGTACTGGAGGGGGAGTGGGTTGAGCCATGGTTTTTGGTGCTAGAGTAGTATTGGGTGTTGGTCATGTTTGTTTGGGTAGGGGTATGGTAGATGAACTAGGCAAGAGTGTGTGTGGTTATTTTGACTATCTTTTTAGAAGGTAGCAGAGTTTTGTTCCTCTAGGTTGCACTCTTCTTGGTTAAAGGTGATATGTGTGTATAAGGTCTAGAGGAAAAAGTGGATGGTGGAAGAGGATGAGGTTACCAAGGGGGATAATACGAGGTGATATGAATGTAGATGATGCATGGGTTGAGTAGGGGGTGTGAGAGACAAGGGACTGAAGTGTAGTGGGTAGATGAAGAAGTTATAGATGGTATTAGGAGGTATGGGTTGTAAAGATGCTACAGGTGTGGGTGTAAGTCATGTCGGGCGCTTGGGTAGGTTATAGGTCTATATGAGGAAGGAGTGGGCTACTGCATTCTTTGGTTTACCATGATGGGTGGAGAGTTTCCTAACTATGTTTGGGGGGTTGAGGTCCTCAGGATAGATGGAAGGGATGAAGGTGATGAGCATGTGATTAACGCAGGTAAGGGTATGAGTATCTATGGGTTTACTTCTTCTGTTTAGGGTGTCATAGGTTAGGTGTGGTGTTGAGCTTTAGAGGATGTAGCTAAATCTAGTTTGATAGGTGGACGAGTAAGGCTGGTGGTTGGGGTGACCCCTAAATTGGTAATAGGTTTTTTTGCAAGGAAGATGTTGTAGGTGTGGGTTTGGGTTTAGATGTAGTTTAGGGTTATGGGTAAGAGGTGTATAGTTGAGCTATGATGTGGTGTCATGTGGAATAATTTTTTAAAGAGTTAGTTGAGTTTCGTTTAGATTGGTCTAAAATATTTTTGAATAGATAGTGGAAGTATCAGTAAGTGACATCTGCATCTGCATTAAAATAGGAAGCAAAAGGTGCCCCCAAAGTAAGGCCCTATCTCACATAATCTAAGTGATAACCCAAATGCATGAGAACGGAACACTACTTTAGGTGGAGGTTGATGAGGACCTAATGTCGAAATTCCAATAAAATGTGTCTTAGAGACGGGGAATTGGCTAGCTTCAGCTTCTGTGGATAAGAGAGCTGAAAGTAGGTCAATGCAAGATCTTGGGTAGCTGATGGATAATGCTCACCAAGAGGTAACAGGTATCTCAACCGGGTCTATGATAGGTGGAGGATCTTTGATAGGTGATCCTCTATAGGTTTAGGATATGATGGGAGCTCCTCTGTGGGTGGAGGAGGTGAAACAAGTATCCTCCCATGAATTGAAGAAGCACTGTCTGGTGATCAGAATCTCTAAGTGGAGAAGCCAAAGGTGAAATGGTCTCGATGTTAGCAGAAGAATCCTTCACATAGGTGAGGAATGAGACAAAAGGTGTTCCTCTATAGGATGAAGGAACAAGGGAGGTTGGTTCATGATGTAGGAAGGAGGGATTAAGGGCTAGAATATCCTCTATGGAAGGAATATGAGATAATTGGGAAGCAAACAGATGTGTCACTAAAAATAGCGTGGACCTCGTGGGTATGGGTATCATGAGTTGAGGTATCACTGGTTTGATTAGATGAAGGGGCATGATTAGGAAATGGTTTCTTGAAGATGTGTAGAATTTAGTTTGCAGGTGCATTAAGATTATCCAAGACTAACTGCATCGTTCTAGAGAATTTCCTTGGAAAATGTTTTTAAAAGTGATGCAATTACCATCACTATGACCCTTTACTCTAATGATAATTATAGAAGTCATGTTCTTTATACCATGTAGGCATGTGGGCAAGTAAAAGGGATCGAAACTACATGTGTGGTTTTATATGCAGGAAGGGTGATGGCCCTAGCTTTGATAAGCTTTTCTAAGATAGAAGAGTAAGGCTCCCCAATTGGGGTGTATTTCTACTGTTCTCGTCTGAATTGAAAAGTATGGATAGGTGAGAGATTAGATGAGGGAGTAGCCTAATTTGAAGGATTGAACTGGGCCGGATTTGAGTACCACTGCGTTAGTGGTGCCCTTAGATTTTGAATAATTATCTTCATGGGGTTTGGAAGAAGAAGAGGTATCATTCAACTTGAATGCCAAATTATTATCTACGTAATTAGATTTTCTTCTCTTTGATGGCTCTGAATCTCTAAATTTCATGCCATGGTGAGTGCTTCATCAAATGTTCAGAAAGTTTGAACCTGTAGGGTCGGTGAGATATGTCTAGCGCAAGCCTGCGTGAAGAGCTTAATGAGTTATGTTTTTGGTAGTTAGAAGGTGAGTCGATTAATCAAGCTACGCCAATGAGTGACAAAATCTATGATAGATTTGTCGTGAAGAGCTTAATGAGTTCTTGTTTGTGGTAGTTAGAAGGTGAGTTGATTGATCAGGCTATGCACAGTGAGTGACAAAATCTGTGATAGATTCGTCCTCATACTGACGTGTGGAGTATAGGTCAGTCATGGTATAACTTTCTTGATGATATTGATGGAGAAATGATCCAAGAAAGCTTGGGCTACCTGATTAAATGAAAATATAGAGTGTCTAGGTAACCCACTATACCAATCTAATGCAGGTCTCGGTCAGAGACATGGGAAAGGTCCTCAAGAAGCAAAGCATCATCGTACGTGATTAGGTAGCACCCATGTTTGAAATGACCACAAACATTGTTGTAGCGAGTCTTCCTTGTTGTTGAAATGCAGTTTAATTTAGGCATTTCCCAATGCATGTGGATATGGGCGGATAGAAATGGATGGGTGGATAGGTTCATTGCAAATCTCGTCATAGGTGAGCATGTTGTGAGAGCTAGAAAATGATGCCTCAAATGTCTGTCATCTTTTCCAACATCAATTTTATTAAGTTGTTGGTAGGTTCCGAAATGGATTAGGTGCCTCCTATAGCGTGAGAGGGTTGGTTTTGGGCATATAATGGGGGTGAAATTTTAGTATATGGTGCTGTCTCACGTAGGTAGATTAAGAAGGAGGTAGTTAAATAGGAGGTACATACCCCAAATGAATGATGGAAAAGTGACAACGTGAGCTTGGGAATCTGACAAGTAACTCTATCCTTGCAGGTGGAAGGGTCTCGAGGTAACGTGCCGAGTACATCCGGTGGGGGCTGAAATATGTGTGGGATATAGACAAGGACTATGTTTAGGCAATGGGTAGGGGTCTTTGACATGCACTAGGGTGGAAATTGTGAATGCTATGGGCATAAGTGAGGCCCTCCTAACATATGAACTGGTGTGATAGATCGATCAGACAAAGGTATAATGGACTGCTCGACAGGTGTCCAATCAGATATCGCAGATCTAGCATGGTCATTCTAGTCTATAGGACCTAGCTGTGGAATGACTGGTGGCAAGGCATGTCCTGGGATAGTTTCGTGTATATCTCCAGATAAGGTCATGACGCAAATGGTAGGATACGATTGACTTCATGGGTGATATATGCGGGTATGACCTATATCCACTAACTCCTTAGGCATCTTGTTAGCTGGACTATGTGGGGACCAGGATAGAACCATAGGTTCGAAATGATGATAGGTCAAGGAGTGGAGTAGACTCCTCATCACCTGCGATGACTAGTGATACGTAGAGCCAGCATCTATAGTCTGATTCACATAAATGGATGGTCATTGGGCTAGGTGGGAGTGGGTCACAACCGTAGATTCGTGGAATATGTTGTGGCATTTTCCTGGCTATGAGTCACCACCATGTGAATCAAGTCCCTGAATTCCTAGTATCCAGTAATCGTAAATGACTTTCAGAAAGCTAGCAAAATATGGCCAAAATCAAGTAGCCGTAGGTGGGATCTGGGTCAGAATATCAGTTGGACAGGCGAACAGTGCTAACCTGAATTCTTAAGCTAGGGTAATCTGATATCTGTGACAAGTGTCTCCTACATCGGTCAGCTATGGAACCAAAGAATAGTTTTCCAAAACAAGGCAAATGTCTAATAATCTTTCAGGTAAACCAGATCTAGATGGATTTCATGCAGGGTAGAGAACCTGATGAGAGTAATCTGTAGTTTGGTTTATTTGACCAAATGTGTGTGCTTGGTCATCTTCTATGTTTAACCCGTGCAGTTCGAAAACTAATTTGTTGTAAGTTTACTGTTGTTTGGAAGACTTGGATCCTGAGATTCTGATCTATATCAGTTATGGCTATGATGAGATTGGGTTGGGGCACGATGGCTTGAATACGTATTCCCTGGGCTCTCTAGGTCCTGTGATTTTCATACAAAAGCAATAATGCAAACTGAATGTAGTAACATAAAAATTAACTATGCGAAGTATGTCTATAACATATATAACTCCTATATGTTATTTTCTGATGAACTAACTGAATGAAAGAGCAGCTATTTTTTAGAATAGAAGTTTTTCTGATGAATGCTTCCTACAATGAAATTTATAAAGAGAGCTATTTAGGTAATATATCTAGAAATTTGACAATCCTCAGAATAACAAATTAAAACAAACAAGATAACCGAGTATATCTATTTGTTTGTCCGACTGTAAATCTATTCTAAAGAAATGAAATAACTGATCTAATATATTTGTAAGACTCTTGATCCTACCTCAGAAGTGAGAAATGAATCATAGTTTCTCAGAAACTATCAATCCCCATATCTTCCCTGGCAATATCGAAAGTAAAATTTGACTGAGAAATTAAGTGATTGACTACTCTATTTGATATGCTTCTAATTAGAACTTTGAAAGCTAGAACCTGGTTTCCGCAGAACAGTGGCGAATCCGATGGTGTGTGTGGCTATGTCCCCATCAGTGTGATCTCCTCGTACCTTCGTGTTCACGTGGATCCAGAAAAGCATGTAATGCTAGCCAATAGAAGTAGATATTGGGAAAAGGCATGATGCAGACTGAATACAATGTGAGTAGGAGCATCAAATAGAAAGTAGAAAATATTCCAGGACAAAGCAAGCTTAATGCAGACTGAATACAATGTTAGAAAGGAGAGACATAGCGCAAGAGCACAGAGCTTGGCTTATGTAATTCCTAGTGGGATTTATTGCGAGTCATGCAAGATAAAACGTCCAGAACCTAAAACTATCCTATTTGAAGAACAAAACCTGCAAATTTAATGGCTTCCTATTGAAAATGAACTATTCTACTCCAATGGATTGGATGAAATATCAACAGCATTTACACAATATGGATATGTAGCTTACTAACAACAAAACGACGCTAACTAAGCATGTAATGAAGGAAACTAAGAATTCTAAGAAAAATGAAAGACTAATCTATTGCAATGAGAAATTCAGAGGTAAATTTGAGGGGCCATTTGCTTGAGCACAAGCCATTTATTTATAGCATTTGGATTTACCCAGGTAAAAACCAAATAGAACTCTTAAACTATAAAAAATGACAACATTATTCCAAGGAGCCAAAATCATTAATGCAAGCTTATGGTTATTTGGTGAACTCATTGAAAACGTGAGTTGTGTTAAAAATATTTTTAAAATTCATTCACAGGGAAGCCAAAATCATGAATGCAAGCTAATGGTGGTAAAAAATCTCTGGTGAATCACTGAAATTTACGTCAGAGTCTGTGTTAAAAGATATTTTTAGAAAATGGTAGGTAATGGACCGCCGTCCTGAGTAGATCGGTGATTACAGGACCGCCACCCTGCTCAGGGCAGCGGTCACGAGGCCGCCACCCAGGTAGGGTGGCAGTTTCATCACTGAAGAGCAAAAGGCCAAGAAAAGAGGGGAAAAGGGAAAAACAAAGCACGTGGGGGCTAAGCAGGGCATGTGGGATGTTAACGCACACTTGGAGAGCTTTTCCGAATCCTGAACACCTTGAGAGGAGACCTGTATCATCATTGGGGTACTTGTTATGTTGTTTTGGCAGTATAGTACCTTACAATTTTGGGTATGTACATATTGCCCCCTTGGAGAAACGTTTTAGCATGAAGAGGCGTAAAAATGGTGGGTCCGAGTATGGTAGTCCCGAAATGCGAAATGAAAGTTATACCTGAACGTCTGTGTGTTGAAATGACACAGTTATGAACAGAGAATACAGATAGACACAATAATGTGTTGAAATGAGCTTGGTGGTTCCATGGTAATTACCTGCCCTGCAAATGAAAAGAGAACTCATGTGCAGATAGTACTTCAATAAATTCTTCTGAAAATAAATGCTAAAATAATAGGAAACGATGAACGTACCATTCGTACGGGGATAAAAAATTACCTCCATCGGTGCTCCAAACCTGTAAAAAAAGCATTTTAAAACAAGTCAGGTTCGCTATATATATGAAAGTGGGCCCATTTTCCTATTCATTTGCGCGAGTTGATTTGAATGATTCTGAGCTTTGGAACCCACGGTGACGGTTTCTTGCGTGAGTAGAGTCAAAACATTCGTGACGGGATAGCGATCATGCCTCTGCAAGTGGAACATCGACCCACGAGATCATAGGTTAGTTTTCTCAATTTATCCTTTTAGAACCCTTAATTTTAAAATGCTAAAATCTTTGTCATGTGGGGGTAATTTTTGAAAATGTTAGGTTAAAAGGTCCATCTAGGGGGGGCACCTACTGTTTTCACCAAATCACTACACCCTCCGAATGGCCAGGATGTGAATAGGACGTTTAGTGTAATTGGGACACATGGGATCACCTCTCAAGCTATGGGACTTGGGCTCGAGGTGAACCTCTGGAGAAGGCCGACTTCCTCTTCCTAAACTAAGTGTTGTACTACTCCTAGTGTAACAAAAATGATTATCTAGTCCTATGCTAATATTTTCATGGGGTTTTAGGGAAAGAGATTTACAGAAATGAAACTATACTAGGGATGGTGATGCACCAAATAAAGGGTGTCTTCAGACTCAGGAAGGGTTAATTTGAAGAGGGTGTGTGCACCACAGGTCAAATTCACCTACTGCAACTTAGAGAGGGTACAGGATACCACAAACTAAGAGACACGCGTTCCCTTTGTTAAACTTTATCAGACCGAGAAATATACCAATTTCCCAATGAAGAAGGATGAACTCAAGAAGGGTGAACAGACACCACAACTCAACTGCATGTAATACTTCACCACTCAATAAGTACAGAACTCCAAGAACCTGCAATAGAACTTAAACTTGCACAGTGTGCCTACAAGTATGAGAAAGGCACAAAGAAGCACAGAAGGATGAAAGGACCGAGATTAGTCACAAAACACACACTTTTATTGCATCAATAACATGTACAATGCATCATACATTCAGAAGAGGAAATAGTTTCCATTACAGTCTTGAAGAGGAGGCTTGAAAGTTCTCTCAACACACAAGAACAACTTGCAGAAGAGAGGATTCTTGAAAAGTATACACTCGCCTGAGATATCTAACTGTCCAACTTGTCTGAACTGTTGGAACCCCCTGAAATGAGCTTCCAACTTACATTTATAGAAGAATATGTGAGAAAGAAGGGGAAAGGTCATAATTACATTCCTAAATTGAAGGTCCATGATGTATTTATTGCAGTTAGTTGAACCACCTGAGAAGGTTCCATCACGGGTCATTAATTTCCTGATGACCTAGTCTTCTCAATTAATTAAAAGAATATTTAAATAAAATATTTAAATAATAATAATAAATATTATTATTAAAATATTTAAATAAAAATATTAATTTAATTAACATAATGTTGGGACCCCCCGTTGACCTGTTTGACTTGAAGAGGAGGGGGGTCCTATGTGGATAGAGTCTACACAAATCTCAACTCGGTGAGTTTCGAATCCTCTAACTCAGTGTTGCAATCGATTTCTAACCCCGCACTAACTCTTTCCTTACTTTGGTAATCGCACTCTTTTGCATTGAGTCCTTCAAATGGCGAGCTATCAAACTCGATTCTTATCATTTTCCTCTGTTAACTCGAGGCCATTTATGCATTCCACGTTCAAACTTCATGAAACATCAACACGAGCTCCTGCGAAGTCACCGAGCTCTTCATCCAACAAATGATCTTACCTTTCCTGGGCTCAAACTCACTTGAATACCAAGCTTAACCCAATACTTCTAAAAAGAATGGTTTTACCACAATGCTCAAGATTCTTCCTCATCATATAACACTTGTAGTAAGAATGTTTTGGATTTTCCATAATAAGCACAATTTGTACCTTCCAAACGATGAGAAAATGCCATTATCAATAAATACCTAGTGCTGCCATGATGATGACCCAGGTTCATGCCCGTAACATGTCGATAGACACCCTTAAGACTAATTTTTGGTCAAAGAGACCTTCGGTATTTTGGCAGTGCAATCAGTAATCTCGGATCCAATCAACAATTATGCCACTATTGGGATTTTAGTATGGCATAGGTAGCCGTGAGCTACATAATATACTCATTTTTCCAGAAACTAAAAAGATCCTTTATATTACAATCTGCAACACATAAAAGAAGCCCTTCAAAAATACATTGAACAACTGAGGCAGCCAAGAGGACCTTGGAAAAATGTACGGGTAACAACCATATGAATTATTCCTTAGTCGTGGATCAAAGCTAATAGAAATAAAGCTAGATAAAACTAGCTTGAAACTACAGTATAATCGTCCATTGTAAAAAACAAGCTTCTCTGAACCTGGTAACAGAATACTTTTTATTGTCTTATTGGACGTATATAATGGAAGGATATAAATTGCTTATTGCCCTCAGAGTTTCTCAAAGAGACCATTTACGAGTAACAAGGATGTAACATACAGAACGGCCAACCAAGTATTTCAGAGTTGACCTTTACATTCAATTCATTTCTCGGAGAAAAAAAATGCTGAGCAATGTGAATCGTTTCATTCTGGACCGTAATAAACCTTCATCTCCTAATTCAGGGAAATTTTATGAATCCTTGAACAACGTGACTCCAATCCATCGTACACGATAGTGAATATTTGTTTCCTAGCTGTCCATAGCTTAAGGATAAGCCAGTTAAACAACCTACTTGCTTCCAGGCCTATACTGTACTATAACATGCCTGCTGCCTGTGCGTGGGAGTTTCTCATGACCTACCGAATGCTTAGAAGTGCTACAGGGGATGAAGAGAAGGTCCTGGTAGCTGGGAGAAGTATGTTGGCATAGGCGAACTGATAAGGCTAAACATCTGTTTGTTGCATTCGGTGAAACAGTATCAACGCTCTGTGAGGCAACGCATGTCTTCTGTAAGCTGCAATTATGAGTATTCCATGAGACGGCGAGTCTTTCATGGGAGAATCATATTCTTAGAAGTGCAGGTCCACAATAGGTGAACTGATCATGTCAGACATCTGTTTACAGGGATATGTTATGCGTGGTGAGCAGAATGTGTGGAGCCTCCTGTCACCTATCTCCATGTCATAGCTGCAAATTTGGCCAGGCTAGACAACCACGTCCATTCCTATGAGACACTTCAACTGTCTCATTCCCACGTTCCCCGACTTACCTTCCATGTGAGCTCACACAAAGACCTGGATCCTCCAATCTGCGCAGGGTTTTCAATGTCGGATAGCCATCATATTGTCTTCACTTGGCAGTCTTGATCCATCATCCTCCCATTCATCAGAAGTTTGGTCATGGATTACTCATGCCGCCTACATTTCCACTTGGCAATCTGATCCAATTTTTCAACTCTCCTTGTGAACAGCCTCAGTGCGGGATTAAGATCCTGGCTCGCCATCATCAAATTTCCACTTGGCATTGCTTCCCTTATTTCCCACGTGCGGGAAGTCTTCTTTGGCTTGCCATATTTCCCACATCCAGGATTTCTTCTTTGGCTTGCTCTCCACGAAAACCCACTTGGCATTAGGCTTCTCGGATTCGCATGATTTTCCTCCTACTGAGTTTTCCTTGGCAGTAGATTTGAGGATAACATTAAACTCCCAGTGCCCAGAACATTTCAGCTGTAGCTTGTAATGGCTGTGATAATTCCGACAGAAAATTTTATGCCTGACAACTTAGTGACTCGTTGAAGATGCTCATATAATTGCCCCGCATAATTGTGCCTCGACCAATATTCTGATATGAAATAGTTCCACCTCTATGAGATACGCTTCCATGAGTTACGCCATGCAAACCAGTAAGGTCTCGATAGAGAATCTTCGTAATAATTTTCATCAGGTCTCCTGGTAACAATCTCACTGTCACTTAAGCGATTTTCATAAAAATAACTTGAAGGAAAATCCTGAATTTGAGGATGCATTTGGTGCTGCCATTAGATAACAACATTGGACAACTTACTTGCTCAATCAAGCTTCTACTATACTTTCCCATGCACTGTGCATCGAACGCTCGGTCGCTTTGAGCGTAGAACTGAAATTCTCCTATGACAGTTCCGTGAGGAAGTAATTGGCTATACGCCAGCAGCTACAGGGTAGAGAAGTAAAAATTTATCTCAGAAAATCAATCACCTCCAGAGAGATTTAATTGCGACAGCTACCACAGGGTGATCCCAAGGAACCATTGGTGTTGATCTTGATGTTCTAGTTACATGCGACCACAGTCGTGATCAGTTGTTGTAAAATCTTGCCGCTGCAGTAGAAGAACGAGATAAAGTTTTAGTTGAGTTGTCTCACCTTTTCATTTTGGAAATTCTCTTCCATGGAAGAATCTTGACCAAATCTTGAGGCAGCTATTGTCTTCGTCGAGTCATTAAAACTGAATTCATATTCCAACAAGGAAGCATCAATCTCTCCATGTTGAATTAAACCGGGTCGAACTCGTCATTTCTCTACCTCAATGAGCCATCCATTGAAACATCCTCCACTCTTATCAAGACTCTTTTTATGACAATCCAAACTTGGACAACTGAACTTACATTTCCTACTCATGAACTCATCTAAGGCTTGTGATCTGAGTTATGACCGAGTTAGGACAAGGTACGAAGCTCCTTTGAGTGACTCGTCTCTTTATTCCCGATTTGACATTGTTTTAGCTCGACCGAGTGAGATAAGCTTATCGAACTCCTTGATGGCTCGCATACCCAAAAAAAATGAGCGATCTCACTTGATGACCAAAAGTGGGTCCCTAGGACCAATGTCGTGATTTGATAGTAATAAGGCCCTGTTTTCCAATTTTTCCATGTGTGTAAAATTGGATAACATTTTTGGCAACCTCTCAGGGATGATTGTCTGCTAAGCATGATTCCAGTAGCCTTAAGTCATCCATTGGGCATGGAGTCTATGTTGGAATCTTCAAAGTAGTATGATTTTCTTTAACACATCCTGAGAATCTCCTTGAGCATTGTTGATATCCTGGACGTCCTTAGAATGCTAAGAATGAAGTATACTGAATCTGTTGAATGCTTGACATCCATGGAACACTGCAAAAATTTGAATGAAGCATATTTTTAAACTCTTATGGAAACCTTGAACCTTTCTTCTCCTTGACACCTTCTAATGATGAAACAATGTGTAAAACAACACAAAACACAACAAAAAGGAAAGTAAAAACAACAACACACAACAATATGCATAAGCACTTGGAGGAAAAACACCTAATTTAACTGTACAAGGTGTGGAACGCTTCTCAAAAACAAGATTTGAGATGTATCCCATTCACATGAATGGTTAGTTCTTCTCCATTTAGCCTAGATAGACGGAATGAATTTTCCTCTTTGCAACTTGTGATGATGTATGGCCCACTCCAGAGAGCGACAAATTTGGCATGTCTGCCTAGTTTGGCCCTGTCTTCATCCCATTTGAGAACTAAATCTCCCTCTTGAAAATGCACTTGTTGGATGCCTTCTTATCAAAAGATTTCTTAACTTGAGCTTGATGCTGCTCCAAAGTTTTCATAGTCTTGTCTCATACTTCCTCTAACTCCATGAGTTTAGCAAACCTTACTGTCAGAGGATCACTCTCTATAAATTCAAGTTGATGAGCTAACTCCAAAGAAGGTAACTCCAATGAGAGTGGGAGTTTTTCCTCTCTTCCATATAAAAGAATGAAAGGAGAATTTCCAATGGCCCTTTTAGGTGTGATCCGATCTGCCCATAAGGTAGTCTTAAGCTGTGTATGCCAAGACCTCTTGTTAGTCTCCATTGTGCGCTTAATAATCCTTATGAGGTTTTTTTTGCTAGACTCAGCCAATCCGTTTCCTTGAGGATAGTAATTGGATAAAGTTTTGAGGTATACCCCATTTTTAACAACCCATTCACTCAATTTCATACCAAGAAAAGCCAGCGCATTGTCTGAAATGACTGTAAAAAGAACACCGAACCTCGTCATTATACCCTCCAAAAAATCTAGAACTTCCTTTTCATTGCTCTCTTTTAATGCTACCACCTCTGTCCATCGAGTAAAATAGTCTATTGCAGTAAGGACCCACTTATGTCCATCACTGGATGGAGGATTAATCATTCCGATGAAGTCCAACCCCCATTGAACAAAGGGTTGATCCACTTGAATTGGATGCAATGGAAGAGCTGCCAGCTTCTGCTTACCTGTGAAAAAAGCACATTCCTTACATTTCCTTACCCAAAGATGGGCATCCTTGAATAAATCCGGCCAATAGTATCCAGCTCACATGATCTTGGTAGTTGTTGTTCGTGTAGAATAATGTCCTCCAGATAGGCCATTATGAAACTCTTCTAGTATCTTACTGACCTATTTTGGTCCTATGCACCGAAGGAGGATGCCGTTCAAATATTTTTGAAAGAGAACACTATCTACCAAAACATATGGGATAGATTGAAGATGGAAAATTTTTCTTTGGTTTTTATCCATGTTTTTTAGGTATGCTCCTGAGAAGATTAAATTCTTCATTTTGGATAACCAGTCATCTTGATCAACATCCTCATCAATATTTAGGAGTGTCACATCCTCATTACCTTTTGATTCCATGTCTGCAGCAAGTTTCTGACATAAACCCTTACCTCTGACAAGTTTAGTGACTTTGATATGTACGTCATACTCCATTACCTTCGTGATCCATCCAGCATGCTTTTCGTTCATTTCTTTGTTCAGTAAAAACTCCTTGACACCTGGATGAGACACCATTAGATGAATCTTGTTGTTGGACAACATGTGCTTGAATTTCTTCAAAGCTCGAATAACCACAAATACTTGCTTTTCAATGAATGAGTATTTGAACTCGTATTATTTGAGGGATTGATTGAAGAAAGTGATTGGTTGCTCCATTAGGTTGTTGTTTTGTTGGGTGAGGATCTCTGAAATGCTCTCTTGACCTACAAAAGCATAAAGGATAAAGTCTTTGTCAAACTTGGGGTTCACAAGTGTGGGAGCTTGAGAAATGACTGTTTTGATGGCTTCAAATCTTTCTTGTCCTTCCTTTGTCCATGAGAATGGCATGTTTTTCTTTAGCATGGTTGTCAGTGGTTTAGCCAATGTCACAAATTGAGGGATGAATCTCCGCACGAAATTTATGGTTCCCAGAAAACTCTGGAGACCCTTCTTGTGACTTGGGAGAGATAAGGACATAATTGAATGAATCCTAGTTGGATCGATTGATAATCCTTCTGCTGAAACCACATGCCCCAACAATTTTCCCTCGTGCACTGTGAAAATACATTTCTTAGGGTTAAGTGAAACCCCAAATTCCCTACACCTTTGGAAAACTTTCCTTAGATGCGTGATGTGATCTTCTGCATGCTTAGAGTATACAGTTATATCATCAAGGTAAAATAAAATAATATTGTTGATTAGTCCCTTAAATGCCATGTCCATGGCTCTTTGGAAAGTAGCCCTGGCATTGGACAATCCGAATGGCATTTTATTCTAGGCATACGTGCCCCACTTGGTAGTGAAAGCCATTTTGAATTGGTCGGATTCTTGGACTAGGATTTGATTGTAACCTGAATATCCATCAAGCAAAGAAAATCTTTGAGCTCCTACCACTGTTTGAAGGATCTCCTCCATCGATGGAAGAGGATAATGGTATTTTAATGATGCACGATTCAAATCCCTGAAATCTACGCATAACTGGATCTCTCCGTTCTTCTTCCTCACGGGCACCAATTTGGCTACCCATGATGAATGCTTGATGGGAAAAAATTATACAGGCCTCGATGAGCTTGGTTAGTTCCTTTCTCATTAGTGGCTCAATTTTGGGATTAATTGGTCTTTGTTTCTGACGAACTGGCTTAGCATTAGGATCCAGTTTGATGGTATGTTGTGCTAGACCTGGATCAAAACCACGCAGATATTTATAGCTCCATGAAAAGATGTCATGATACTCTTGATAAATTTTGATGAAAGCTTCTTTCTCTTCAAAAGTGCACACTTTTCTGATCTTAAGAAATTTTTCATTTGATACTTCAACTTCCTCAAAATATTCTTCTCTGACCACCATGTTAGGGCTTCGTCTTGTGGCTTGGTCATCTGAATTGAAAATGGATTCCAAAGTGACTAAACCTTTTGGTAACTTGTTTCTTTTCAATTGGATAATTTTCTCACCAATGTGACTCCTGCAACCTTATCTTGATTCTTTGTAGCAAACTCTACCTCTTCTTGTAGGAAGAGGACAATTTTTTTGTCACTATCAAACACTTGCCAACTACTCACATTATCAGGGACTGCTGGTTGGACCACCATTTTAACAAATTGCTGCCCTTATTTCATGATATCAACTAGTATGTTGTATTGTGAACCAATTGTAGCAAGCCTATCTGCATCTTGATTTTGATTTCTAGGGATTGCATGGATTCCAAAAGCTTCAAAATCTTCAATCAGGTCCCAGACTCGATTCTTATATGATCTTAAAAGATCATTTTTGGATGCACTACATGCCGAAACTTGATGAAAAACTAACTCACTATCGCCAAAAATAGTCAGGGCCTTGATTCCCTTCCTTTGGGCTAGCTGAATTCCTTACACAAGAGCCTCATATTCAGCAACATTGTTAGTGCAACTAAACTGTAACTGGAAAGATGAGAATTACTTATCTCCCTCTGGAGAAATTAACATAACACCAACACTGGATCCATTCTTACTTCTTGAGCCATTGAAGAACAATTGTCACAATCCTTTAGAATCACTTGGTGTTTTGACAAGTTGTGGTATGATTGTATCTTCTTCATGGATACAGTAAGTACCTAATCTTGTTTCTTCCAAGACCAGCAAACCAGCTTCTTCTTCTACCAGTACATCAGCGTAGGGATCGTATTAATGATCTCTACTTACTTCATCCAGCAAAGTATCAGGAACTTCTTCAATAAGGGTGGTTGGTTCCTGATCGGCATCTTCCTCTTTAGGATTGCCGATGGTGTAATTTTCATTTATAGGACTAGCAGTGTAGGGTTCTACATGATTATGGCAGATTGGTTCTGCCCTTATAGTTACTTTGGTTTAGTATCGAGTCCTGAGAATCATATGTGACCAATCGGCTGATAGGTAACCGCCCATCTTGGCAGTGAAATCCCACGATAGGCAGATGGGAAAGAGAGGAGGGAGATCAATGACTAATATGTCTTGGGAGAATGACAAACTTAGGCATGCATGAATGGTAAGTTGAAGTCCTTGATAACCCCAATAGTCTTAACAGCTGTACCATCCACCTGAACAAGCCCTCTTGTAACTAGCGCATATTGTATGCCTAGTACATCTGTAATTTGTTTTGGCATGACGGAGCTACTGGCACTAGAATCGATCAAGCAATTATGTACCAGGTGGTCACCAATGATCATGGAAATGTAGAATGGTAGTGGTTTGTTTTCCGTAGGAATGATTTTCCCTTCCGGTTGACACAAATTAGTAGTATTTGTCACTCCATGGCTTGGTGATTCGCTGGTTGTACTAAAACTATTCAGAGCTTCTCGCAACAGGTTTCTTTGGGAAGGGATCGAGAGTGCATCCCACATGGTAATGCTCAGATTGGTTTTCTTCATTTGTTTTACTATGCTGAAGGGAATTGCTCCAACTTTGATGACACTTTTTTGGGCATTGGGGTCCTCCTTTGGAAAATGTTTGTTAGGTACCGTGATGCCTGGAGAACCATCTTTCCCTGTGGCATGGCTAGCTGGTGTTTTTGGTGATTTCATTCCCACATTTTTATCAACTGCCATTTGTAACCCAGGTTGAGAAGTGATTGCTAGATCAGCTTCGAGAGGTTGAGGCTCCATTTCTCTTTTCTTGGAATGAGTGTTTGCTACCACTAATGAAGAATCTATATTTAATCCGTAAAAATCTTCTTTTTGTCAGTTTAGCAAAGCGGATTCTTCAGGTGCCTGCGGTTGATCTGCTACTTCTTGCGTAGATGAATTGTTTGTTAACTCTGAATGGGTAGATACACTTTGAACCATAACGGCCTAGCTAAGAACCCCATTGGGACAAAGATTTTTATTGTGAGGTTGAGAGCAAGGATAACACCATTCATAGTCTTGAACTAGATTATGTTGAACAGGTACTATAGCTCTAGATGAGCTAGTTGCAAGAGGGTTCTGAAAGTTCAAGGGCCTAACATTTGCAACTTGACTTGTAGTTTGATTTTGAGGCTGATTGTTCCCTTGAAAAGGAGAACGGTTAGCTTGATACTGCTGATTTTGTGGTTGATACGGACGATTGTATTGAAATTGTTGCCTTTTGAGTGCAACAAGCTCATTTCCAAAATTTTACAGTAGTGACTTGACTTCAAATAGGTCATTTGAAGAGGCAGGGGAAGATTGATATGGTTTCTTGGAGTCTACTGGAATAGGAGTAATGATAGGCTGATGATTCGTAAGATCTGGAGAAAAGGGCATTGGTGGTCGTGGAGCTATCTTTCCAGCCTGAATCAAAGAATTCTCTGCACTTATGGCAACTTCGTAAGCATCAGGTAGTGTATTCCCTCCCATGGACTGGATCATAACTGCTACATCGTTATTCAAGGCTCACAAATAGTACAAGAATGCATTATGTACAGAAGGCTTTACGAGCGCTGGAATCCTATTCTAAGTCCTATGGAATCGGAAGTTGAAATCACTCATGTATTCTTGGGAAGCTCTCTTTATGGTAGTAATTTGTTCCAAAAGTGATAGGTGATCACTTTTGTCTTCAAATTGTTTACATAGCTTTTCTCCCAACTCATCCCAAGTGGTTATAGTGCCAACACCTAGCCCACGAAACCATTGAAGCACTTTTCCCTTGAAAGAGGTAGCAAGAATTCTAACAGCAATGTTGTCTTCGGTGATATTATGTACTGCACAGATGCTGGCTACATCAAAGATATGCTCCACTGGAGTAACGTGAGTTTCCCCTATGTAGAAGGGTAAAATTTTGAGTGCTGCAATAGGTATCGGGTCACGTTGAGCCAACATGAGAGGACTGCTTGCATTGAAAGGGGGAAAAACTTGGTTCCTTGCCATAGCAACGAAAGGTTGATTGTTCCTGGGTGGAGGAAATCTTCCGTAAGGAGGAGTTGAATGACCCCTACTAGGTAAATCTACAATTGGGGATGTGGAAATGCCTCTTCTGCTTCTCTTTGGAGGAGACAAGGAAAGTTTGATATGCTGATACTTTCCTTTCTTTGAAGAAGCTCTTGTCTGAATTCTTTGCATAATTTATTGCACTAAGATTTGGAATCCAGAGATATAGAGTCGCCAGGTACTTTGACTTGTGTAAGTGAGAAGAGAAGTACCAACTCTGTCCCACCGAGCGTAGCCAAAAACTGTTGTGTGTGGTCGCACGGTGGCTTAAGATTTCCTGTTTGATAATGAGACACCTCTGAAAGATGGAACTCTAACTTCTATGATGTCCCACCGGGCGTGCCAAAAACTGTTGTGTGTGGTCGCACGGTGGCTTAAGATTTCTTGTTTGATAATGAGACACCTCTGAAAGATGGAACTCTAACTTCTGTGATGTCCCACCGGGTGTGCCAAAAACTGTTGTGTGTGGTCAGACAGTGGCTTAAGATTTCCTATTTGATAATGAGACACCTCTGAAAGATGGAACTCTAACTTCTGTGATGTCCCACCGGGCATGCCAAAAACTGTTGTCGCCAAATCATTGCACCCTCCAAATGGCTAGGATGTGAATAGGATGTTTGGTGTGATTGGGACACATGGGATCACCTCTCAAGCTATGGGACTTGGGCTCGAGGTGAACCTCCGGAGAAGGCCGGCTTCCTCTTCCTAAACTAAGTGTTGTACTACTCCTAGTGTAACAAAAATGATTATCTAGTCCTATGCTAACATTTTCATGGGGTTTTACGGAAAGATATTTACAGAAATGAAACTATACTAGGGATGGTGATGCACCAAATAAAGGGTGTCTTCAGACACAGGAAGGGTTAATTTGAAGAGGGTGTGTGCACCACAGGTCAACTTCACCTACTGTAATTTAGAGAGGGTACAGGATACCACAAACTAAGAGACACGCGTTCCCTTTGTTAAACTTTATCAGACCGAGAAATATACCAGTTTCCCAGTGAAGAAGGATGAACTCAAGAAGGGTGAACAGGCACCACAAATCAACTGCATGTAATACTCCACCACTCGATAAGCACAGAACTCCAAGAACCTACAATAGAAACTTAAACTTGCATAGTGTACCTATAAGTACGAGAAAGGCACAAAGAAGCATAAAAGGATGAAAGGACTGAGATTAGTCACAAAACACACACTTTTATTGCTTCAATAACATGCACAATGCATCATACATTCAGAAGAGGCAATCTTTGCCATTACAGTCTTGAAGAGGAGGCTTGAAAGTTCTCTCAACACACAAGAACAACTTGCATAAGAGAGGATTCTTGAAAATTATACACTCGCCTGAGATATCTAACTATCCAGCTTGTCTGAACTATTGGAACCCTTTGAAATGAGCTTCCAACTTACATTTATAGAAGAATATGTGAGAAAGAAGAGGAAATGGTCATAATTACATTCCTAAAATGAAGGCCCATGATGTATTTATTGCAGTTAGTTGAACCACCTGAGAAGGTTCCATCATGGGTCATTAATTGCCTGATGACATAGTCTTCTCAATTAATTAAAAGAATATTTAAATAAAATATTTCAATAATAATAATAAATATTATTATTAAAATATTAATTTAATTAACATAATGTTGGGACCACCCCCATTGACCCGTTTGACTTGAAGAGGAGGGGGGGTCCATGTGGATAGAGTCTGCACAAATCTCAACTCAGTGAGCTTTGAATCCTCTAACTCGGTGTTGCAATTGATTTTGAACCCCACATTAACTCTTTTTCTTGCTTTGGTAATCAGGCTCTTTTGCATTGAGTCCTTCGAATGGTGAGCTATCAAACTTGATTCTTATCATTTTCCTTTGTTAACTCGAGGCCATTTATGCATTCCACATTCAAACTTCATGAAACATCACCACGAGCTCCTTGCGAAGTCACCGAGCTCTTCATCCAGAAAACGATCTTACCTTTCCTGGGCTCAAATGCACTTGAATACCGAGATTAACCCAATATTTATAAAAAGAATGGTTTTACCACAATGCTCACGGTTCTTCCTTATCATATAACACTTGTAGTAAGAATGTTTTTTTATTTTCCATAATAAGCACAATTTGTACCTTCCAAACGATGAGAAAATGCCATTATCAATAAAGACCTAATGCTGCCATGATGATGACCCAGGTTCATGCCCATAACATGTCGATAGACACCCTTAAGACTGATTCTTGGACAAAGAGACCTTTGGTATTTTGGCAGTGCACTCTGCAATCTAGGCTCCAACCAACAATTATGCCACTATTGGGGTCTTAGTATGGAATGGGTAGCTATGAGCTACACAATATACTCATTTTTCCATAAACTAAAAAGATCCTTTATGTTACAATTTGCAACACATAAAATAAGCCCTCGAAAAAATACATTGAACAACTGGGGAAACCAAAAGGACCTTGGAAAAATGTACAGGTAACAACCATATGAATTCTTCCTTAGTCGTGGATAAAAGCTAATAGAAATAAGCTAGCTAAAATTATCTTGAAACTACAGTATAATCGTTCATTGTTAAAAACAAGTTTCTCTAAACCTGGTAAAAGAATACAAATTTACTCTATGTTACACAGATAAAAGGTGTGCCCAGCTAAAAAGGGACCAAAATGGCTAAGTTCGGATAACTAGATTTCCTGGAAAGGGATTTTGTAACATTCCGAACACAGAGGGGTCCCTGACGGGGGACCAGGACAAAGTTTGGTATGGTACCTGTAAAATTTCCCTCGTCAATTTTATAGGATAACAGCTAGCTCTTTCTGGGGACTATCTTTGAGCAAAACTCAAGGGTAGAGAACCTCAGATTAACATGTGCCTATCCATTGGGTAACAGGGTCAAAAACAAAGGGCGAGGACGAAAGCAAACTATACAAAAAAGAGAGCAAGCTCTACTTCTTGAATATTTTGAGGTGCTACCCACTATAGGGAAGCGGGAGATCAGTTTCGTCTAGATATGAGAGATAAAAGCTATTCTCTCCATTGAGCTGCTTGATCTTCAAAGGCCCTCTCCATAGAGAATCAAATTTCCCGTGGATGCCCTTCGGCTCTCTCCGTTTGTCCCACAGGAGGACAAGATCTCCCACTTGGAAATTTATTTTCTTAGCCTTTTTATCAAACAATTTCTTAACTTGATTCTAATGTTTGGTGATCCTATCGACCAATCTTATTCTTTTCTCTTCAAGCTCTGATAGATACATGATCCTCTTTTCAAGGGAATTTTGGAAAATCACATCTTTGATTGCTTGTGCCAAGTGTAGAGCAGGGAGTTCTGTAGAAATGGGAAGCTCGACGTCAGTCCCATATAATACTTGAAAAGGTGACATACCAAGAGATCTCTTGGGGGTAATGTGGTCTACCCATAAAGCGTCGTATAATGACTTGTGCCACATCCGCTGACTCTCATCAACTAGCTTCCATATGATGGCCACTAAGTTTTTATTATTGGATTCTGCCTGACCATTTTCCTGGGGGTAGTAATCCAAGGTGTGGACCAAGGTTATCCCATGTTTATATCAAAAACCAATAACCTCTCGTGAGGAGAAGTGGGAAGCATTATCAATAACAATCTTGTTTGGAACGCCAAACCTGACAATGATATTCTCTTTGATGAAACTACAAACAACCTTGGAAGTGGCATGCTTGAAAGGTATGGCCTCTACCCATTTAGTGAAGTAATCTATTGCTATCAGGACATAACTATGTTCGGCACTGGATTGGGGATGGAGTTCTCCGATAAATTCAATTCCCCACTATCTAAATGGTTCATCAATAACGATCAACCTGAGGGGAAAAGCAGCCAATTTTGTCTTGCTGATAAATTGTTGGCAGAGCTCGCACTTCGCTACCTAGGTGGCTGTATCCTAGAACAACATCAGGCAATAGTACTTGGCTCAGATGATCTTGTGTGTCGTCACAAAAGAGGAGAAGTGACCACCACAGGCTGAATCATGAAAACTCTCTAGTAGCTTTATCTATTGAGGCTTTTCAACACATCACAAGAAGATGCCATCTATTCCACATTTTTATAAATAGTCATCCCAAATGACATATCTGGCCGCTCTGAGCTTTATAGCACGTTTATCCTCTGAAGTTAGATGAGCTGGACACTCACCATAAGTGAGAAAGAAAGTGATATCAGAATACCATTTGTCAGTGGTGTCGACAAATAGAATCATGGGTAGAGAATCAGATTTCTCCAGCTGTCTTTGTGCTCCCTTGGCGCAATCATTCTTTTCCTCAGGGTCTTCTGAATCCTAGTTTTCAGCCATAAGCTGGCATATGCCCTTGCCCTTTATCAGCTTGGTTGGTTTTATATCCAGACTATACTCTTGGACTTTTGCAATTCAATTTCCTCGCAAATTCCCTAACTCCTATTGAGTTAGGATTGACTTGACCACCGTATTAGGGACCAGCACTGTTGTGTGAGAATTTAGAATATAATACCTGAAGTTCTTGACTGCTTTAACCATGGCAAAGGCATGCTTTTCTAACTGAGACATCTTTAATTCGTGAGGCTTGAGAGGAGAGCCCATGAATGAAATCGGGGATTCAACATCTTCAGAATTATTTTGCATTAAGATAGCCGATACAGTATGCTCAGATGCATAGCTATACATGATAAAATCTTTGGAGAAATCGGGACATACCAGGACTAGTGCATGAGCGATGGAGGCTTTTATATCTTCAAATGAATTCTTTCCTTCTTCACTCCACCAGAAATTTGGTGATCCTTTCATCATGTTTGATATGTGGTGAGTCTTTTCAGCAAAGTCGGGAACAAAGCGCCTAAGAAAATTCACTTTTCCGAAGAAAGAGTGAATGATGGTTTTCCTTGTGGGTAAAATAAGGCTCTGAATAACCTTAACCCTTTCGACATCTATCTTCATCCCTTCCTTACTTACAATTTTTCCCAACAACTTTCCCTATGTGACTCTGAAAACGGACTTTTTCATAGAGTTAGGGGGATTCCATGTTCCTGGCATCTAATCAATACTCGCTCTAAATGATCACAAAGATCATTCCACTATTTAGAGAACACAATTAAGTCATCCAAGTAGACTACAATGACTTTTCCCATCATTCCTTTGAATTCAAAGTCCATCGCCCACTGAAAAGTGGTGCCGGCATTGGTCAGACCAAAAGGCATCCTACTATAAGTGAATGTACACCAAGGGGTAGTGAATGCTATTTTGAATTGGTCTTCCAACGAGACTTCGATCTGATTGTAGCCTGAAAAACCATCAAGCATGGACAACATTTTTGATCCAGTCACTACTTGCAGAACCTGATCCATTATGGGAAGGGGTAGTTTTCCTTCAAGGAGGCTTGATTCAAGTTGCGAAAATCTATGCATATGCGTATCTTACCATTCTTCTTGTGTACTGGCATAATGTTTGCCACCCAGGTACTATGATGGATAGGAAAAATGATCCTCACGTCCAGCATTTTCTGAATTTCAGCCTGGATAGTACCTGAGATCTTAGGATTGTAGTGTCTTTGCTTCTGGCGAAAGGGTTTGAAATATTCTCTCAAGAGGATGTCATGTTGGACGTCCTTTAGCTTGAAAGACTTTAGGTCAACATAGGACCATGCCAATACATTCATGTATTTCTTCAGCAATTTGATGAATTTCTACTTCTCTTCAGGTGTGCAATATTTTCCAATGTTTACAAATTGTGGATGTTCTACCGAACCTAAATTAACCGATTCAGTTTCTAGGGAGGAGTTAGGATCATCTTGCCTTTTCTTCTTGACAAAACGATCGTTTCTGTCGAACAAACACTCTAGAGAAACTAAACCTTTTGGGATTTTATTTCCTTTGAGCTGACATATGCCATCGCTTCCATTTTACTCTTTGTCCTGATCCGTAACAATTTCATGACATGTAGTAGTGGATCCTTCAAATTGAAGCTCACTAAAATTTTCTACTTTTTCAAGAAAGGCAATGAGTTTATTGTCATCGTTGAATACCTATCAGTGCTAAGAATTGTACGGCACGCTTGGGCGGAAAACCACCTCAATGGTATATGTGTCTATTTTCAAACCTGGGTGAGTGAGCATGAGGGATGCTGAGATGGCTAATGAGTCAGCCATGTCATTTTGAGCTCTTGGAATGGATTTTATTGAAAAATCATCAAACTCCTCGATGCTATCCCATACCGCATTGTGGTAATGTCTGAGCCTTTCATTCTTCACTTGGTATATCCTTTTAACTTGATTTACGACCATCTCTGCATCACCATGTACTTTCATATTCTTAATTCCTCTTTCCCTTACAACTTGCATGCCCAGTAGCAAATATTCATACTCAGTAGTATTATTCATATTGAAAAATTACAACTCAAAATAGAGAGGGATAATATATTCCTCGGGAGATATTAGTTCGACTCTAGCGCTGCATCTGCTAGTCGCACAACTACCATCAAACTGTAATGTCCAGATCTTGTTAAGATCCTCTGCTTGGACGAGGACCTCCATTTTGTCAAACTTAGTAGACAAGAAATAGTTTCCCATCCCTGATGATTCGAAGATAATTTGGGCTTTGGGGTCATCAAAGTTATTGACCAGGTACTTCTTTTGTGATTTCAGCTCCAACGTTTGCATTATACCTTTGATAGGAATCCTTTCCTTAGACCAATCCATATGAATTTCACCACCAACCTCACTGCAAAAAATCCTTCCTAATAGAATTTCGTATGCTACTGGAATATCAGAAACAAGGACAGTCATCTTTACTCTTTTCTCTGGGAACGCCACAAATGTAAACTGCACATCTTTGATTTGACCGATCAATGGAACCTGCTTGGTTTCCAAGGAATAACATCTGCCAAAAGGCTTGGTAAGGGGGAGGCCCAGGGCATGGGTGACTTTTGCTGGCATGATTTTATCGGAAGCCCTAGAATCAATTATGTAGTTGCTTAGTTTGTGGCCATTGATTAGGAGGGAGAGGTAGAAAGGTTCTATCTTGCTTGACACAGATGTTGAGGCAACATTTATGTGAGATGCAGGAGTAGAAAGGATTCCTTTCGGGGAAACCTAAGTAGTTATGAAAGCTTGGCTTTGGATGTATTCGGTCAACCTTACAAGCTACTTGGGATTTGACTGAAGATACTTGGCTTCAAACATTTGGATCTTGGTCTTTTTAGCGTGATCAATTATGTCAAACGTGGCCAAGGGTTGCATTGATGAAGGAATGAGTCCCTCATTTCATGATGGTAGGGTAGGATTACCAGTCATGATAGGAACATGAGAGGACTGATTTAGAGGGGAGACAAGGGAAAAAGATCTTTTTGAAAAAGATTTAATAACAGGTTGAGCTGGAAGGGGACTACCTCGTTTAGTGATGGTTGGGTGTGTGTGTGTGACACGGCCTTCTCTTTCTACATATTGGTAGCCACTTCTACTTCTTTCCTTGCGAGTGGATAAAAACAACATATGACTACCTGCTTGCATATCCTTGGGTACCCTCTTCTTCGTCAGATTCTTCCTCATCAAATTCCATATACCCGATAGTAGAGTCACCAGTCGGTTCACTAACATCTTGATCATCTTCACCTGGTGATGAAGGTTCTTCATAATTTTTCTCCTCTTCTTCGATTTCAACTAAAACATTAACCGGAGGGGCCTCGAGCGCTAACCATGGAGCAGTTGCAGGTAGGCGCAGCCTTTGTGAAACATTGTTGGAAGTAAAATTCTTCCGTGGGATATCCTGGTATGAAGAGCCGGGAGAATACTGAGCTAGCTACTTTTTTAATGCGAGCAGGTCATTTTCCATCTTTTGGAATGCCGGATCGGATGAAGTGGTGGGAGAAGGAGCTGAAAATTTCAGCTTAGATGGCTCTCACTTTAATTCACTAGATATTAGCAAGTTATCTTCAATCTGTATGACAGCAACTTGGGCGAGAACCAAAGTAGTGACCTGCTCTTGTAAGAGTAAGAAAATTACTTTTGAGCTCATGGTGTAGGTGACAGGGGACTTTGCATTTGCACAAATTTTCATGACATCAACCTAGCTTTCCCGAAAAATGGCTTTCCTCTACCCGGTATTGACCAGCTGGTTGACCTTACTGCTAGTCATGAGATGATATCACTCATGGATGGTTTCTCAAGTTATAACCAAATATTTCTTGCCCCAGAGGATCAACACAAAACCACATTCATCACCCCTTAGGGGACCTTCTACTATTGAGTCATGTCCTTTGGCCTTAAAAATAATGGTGCCATATATCACCAGGCTATGACCTACATCTTCCAGGACATCATGCACCGTATATTGGAAGATTACATAGATGATATCCTTGTCAAATATAAATGCCACTCTTAGCACCTCACTGTCCTAAAAACCATCTTTGACTGCCTCATTAAGTATTGTGTTTGCCTTTAGCCCAAGAAGTATGTCTTTACAGTTCTCTCGGGAAAGCTCCTGGGATTTGTCAGTTCCTTACATTGTATAGAGGTTGACCTTTCTAAAGTCAAGGGTATTCTTGAAATGTCTTTGCCCACTAACCTAGGCAGAAACTATGTAGCCTGTAAGGTAAGTTGTAGTCTATTCACCATTTAATTTCACAACTTTCCAATTGATGTTAGTCATTTCATCATTTTCTCAAAAATGGATGTCTCCTTTAAATAGAATGATGACTACCATAACGCTTTTGAGGCCTTAAAACAATACCTTCTCCAATCACCCGTACTCAATCCACTTAAAGATAATCAACCCTTTTACCTATACATATTTTCTACTGATCACTCCTTAGGGGCCATGCTCACTCATCATGATGAACAACATAGGGAGAAAGTGGTTTATTACATAAGCCATACTCTTGGGGATAACAAACCCTGATACACCCATGCCGAAAAAATTTACTTAGCCTTAGTTTTGTTGCCACAAAACTCCACCATTACCTACTTAACCAAAAAACCTATGTTGTGACCAACACTAACCCCTTACATTTCATGTATGCCAAACCTTACCAAAATCAACGAGCTACACGCTGGCTTATGCTTCTGGCTGACCTCAACCTTGAATTCATCCATCAAAATTTCATCAAGGGCCAAGATATAACCGACCAATTGGCTGAAGCATCTATTTCAGGGGATCAACCCTCTAACTTTGACTTTCCAAATGAGTCTATTGTTACCCTTTCCCTAGATGAGCCCGCTTACCAAATGAAACTCTTCTTCGATGGTTCCAAGTGTTAGGGTGTTGGTGGGTCTGGTGTTATCCTCAATCCACTTGATGGTGAACCCATGCCTTTTTCTTTAAAAATTGATTTTGATTGTACAAACAATATTGTTGAATATATAGCACTAATATTGGGTCTCTAGGGCTACTTACGCCTTAGATGTTAAGTCAATCAACATCGTTGGTGATTCTCAATTGGTCATAAACCAAGTCAATGGTATATACAAGTTTCGTAATGAGATACTTCAAAAGTATAAGCATCATGTGACATAATTTTGACCACCTTCGACCGTTACACCCTTTAAACCATCCCATATTCTACCAACAAATTTATAAATACTATGGCCTGCTTGGCTTCTCAGATACCCGCTTCACCTGCTAACTCTAAAATATTAGACACCATATAAAGACTTCAATCACCCTCTTATTTACCTTGCGAAGTTTACTCTATCATAACCACTACTCTTGACCAGAGTGACCTTTGGTATAAAAAATACTCAGACTATCTTTCCCTCTCTATCTTGCCTCCCAACCTCACTCATAATGGATAATGCACCTTTCTTAAAAGGGTCTCTCATTACATCATCATGGGTGACCTCCTTTATAAGCATGGATTTTATGGTATTCTCTTACAGTTCCTTATGAGTCCTAAAATTCCCTATACCATTAAGGAATTTCATGATGGCATATGTGGAGGTCACTTTAGTGGTCTCATGGTTACTAAGTGTATTGTTCACCTAGGCCATTACTGGCTGACCCTTAACCATGATTGTTGCGACTACATTAAGTGTTTCATAAAATGCCAACAACATGCCGATCTTCATCATACACCTAGCCATGCCTTATAGGTCTCCCATGACCTTTGGCCCTTCTCTCAATGGGGTTTGGATCTTGTCAGAGAAATTAATCCCCATTCTTCCCAGCAACATCAATAGATCATCACCACTCCTTAATATTACACCAAATGGGTTGAATCCATACCTATCATCTCTACGAAAGCCAAGAAAATATGTGAGTTCATCAATCATCACATTATTTTTCACTTCAGTGTTCCAAATCACCTCATCACTGATAATGGAAAACAATTCAAAAATAAAACCTTGCGAAAAATTTGTGACGCATTCGGTATTCAACTAATTTTCTCATCACCATATTGCCCACAAACCAACGAACAATTCGAATCCAATAATAAAACGCTGAAAAAATTATCATGAAAGTGGTTAATGATACTGGGAAGGACTGCCATACACACATCCCTTTTTCCCTTTGGGCGTACTATACTAGTATTCACACTTCCACTACTTCCACTCCTTTTTCGCTGGTCTATGGTACAAAGGTTTTTTTGCCTCTCGAAGTCCAGATTCCATCTCTTCATATTTCTCTCCATGACATGCTCAATGATGATGACTTTTGCTAGGACCGTTTAGCACAACTTGATTTATTAGATGAATTCCATTTTCATGATCTTGACCATCTCCAAGTTTACCAAAAACATATTAAACATGCCTATGACATGCATGTTCATGAATGAACCTTCCAAGTTAGTGACCTCATCCTAAAGGAAAATCAACATGTAACCAAAGTAGAAAAAAGTAAATGGGGCAAATTTTCTCCTAATTGGCTTGGACCATACATCATGACTCATGCTTATGAATCAGTTGCTTATCATTTATCTATAGTCAATGGTAAACCCAAACACGAGCCCCTTAATGCCTTGAATCTTTGACCATTGTACTATTGAATTTTAGTCCTACTTCACCTTCTTCTTCTTTTCATGTTTGTCCCTTGAGTGCCATTCACTTCCCTCCTTTCACTATGCCATCCCCAATGATTAAACAAGAATCATGTGCATACCCGTCACTCTTTTACCCTCTCTTAAATATGTGTACCACGGCTCTACACATGGCATTACTCTCATGGATACTTTTTGTCTTCTTTCAGATGAGATCCCATGGTTTTTTGACCTTCCTTTCTGAACAAGAATCCAATTCTTCACCTCAGTCTTTTCCATGAATTAAAAGCCCTCACATGGGATCCAACTCCTTGAGTCAAACTTCCAATAAAAAAATATGACTCCCTCAAAAAGGACGTTTTTCTCTCTACATCGCTGTTATAAATAGACTGCTCCCTTGAAGGACAACTATGTAAAGCTTGCTTTTAAAAAAAACAAAAAAAGAGAGATTCCAAAGCTTCCCGCATCGATTAGCTTCACAAATACCTCAAGGAGTTAATTTCCTCATCCCATATAGAATTCCCACATTGATCAGTCTATCTCAAATACAAGTCAAACAGAAATTTTTTTTTGCCATGGACTTGCTCATTGTGATCTTGGATCTCTTACCAAAAAGGTAGGCTACCTCATACCATATAACCTAACCAATTTTCACCTTCTCACCATTTACACCTTCATTTCCTACCACCTCAAGGGATCTACTGAAACTATGACATTTTGTGTTCATGTGACTATTCTTCACCTTTAGAATAATCAATCATGCAATGTATTTAGAGTCTTATGTTCATTAGCCTGCCTAAGGTATGGTCCACTAGTTATGATCCTCACCAATTAGGTGGATTTCTTGCCCCCTCTTATCTTTTAACCTTCTTTATTACGTATTGATTATCCTTATACAAGACTTGGTCCTCGACGCTTACCTTTGGGGTAATATTCTTCTTCCACCACAATTAACTTAATATTACCTATACCAAGTTTTCCCAAAACTCACCCACACCTATCAGACCTAAACCCAAATCATGCCTAAAACCTACCAACTCATTCTTCATACTTCCTTGCATATTCTTCCCTAGCTTGTGGGAGAACTACATCGGCCTGAGGTCCCTATTTCACCGGGACTATGTAGGAAGCACTCCCAGGGTATGTGGCCCTTGGAGGTTAGCTTTAGCCACTCTCTAACCATAACTAATTCATCTCTTCATCTTTCCTAAATTACATTCTACCCCACTTAGTTTCCTTTTTATATCAAAAAATTGGAAATGAAACCAAACAAACAATAAGTTGCTTTACATTTTTATCATCATCACACCATACATTTATTATGACTACCATTTCTCTACCATCATCATGCATGTATTACTACAAGCATCTTATCACATGTGACCCATATCATCATTCATTGCAAAAATTAATGAATCACAATCTTTAACCAATCCTAAATTCAACCATGCCTATGACCTAACTCTAACCTTGCCTCATGACCTGACTCAATCCATGCCTATGACCTAACTCAATCCATGCCTAGACCACAAACCTAAAACTCAACCATTGCCTAAGTCCACTTGACTTGATCCATGCCTAAACCACAAACTTAAATCAATCCATTCCTAAACCAACCTGACTCGATCCATGCCTAAACCATAAACTTGACTCCATCCATGCCTCACTCACCTAGTTTCTGTCCATATCACTAAACTAAGAACTTGACTCAATTCTCATAAAACACCAACATATCATCAGAATCTCATCCATCTCATCATATAAGCCAAAAATATGTGTCGATCTCTATACAATATGACATGGATATCCAATCATGAGTACAATACTCTCAAAATCATCATCACATCAGGTATGATACTCAATACAAAATATGCAAGTTCAACACAACCAGGTATGGTATCATATACAATAAAACAACAAAACTTATACATAAATATCTTTCGCATCGTAGGCCGGTATATGCTCAATAATACAAAACTCTCATACATCCTCACTCTCATCAGCACACAGGCTGGTGTATGTAAAAAAATCTCAAAAAAACTATAATGTACATCCTCACTATCTTAGACATGCAGGCTGGTATATATGTCAAAAATAAATAGTATGTCAAAATTAGGAGACTAATCATACACAGAGCTAAATCATCTCCCCATATGATATCCTCCATAGTCTATATCACTTGTCTCCTCCTCTACCTCCTCTAGCCCAATGTCTGGCTAACCTACTAACATCTGCCCCACCCTAGTCTAGCTCTTAAGTGGTGGCTAGGTCCCTACTAGATGCTAGAATCCTGTGAACTGGTGGCCTCACCCTAACCATAGTCCTTGGGGCTTGACTGGCCCCCTGTTCTCTCCATGACTATGGGTGTGTGATCTAGTCCTATTGCTAAAGGCTTGTTACGCCCTGTACTTGGCATATGATAAGACAATCTATCCTTTCCACTGCCATCAACTTGATCCTGATAGTACTTGGTATCCTCACCTCACCCATGGTCTCTCAAAACCTGGATATGGGCACTTTCTGTGGTGGCCCCATCAGCCTCTAACCCTGTACCTATCCTGTGGGAACCCTTTCCCACCCCTGCCTATGAACTAACGGGACCCTGTCCTGATGCCCATATGGTGGTACCATCGAGTCCCTACCCCTATGCACCTATATTTAGGCCTGTAGGAATCCCCAATTTCTGCCTGTGTCAGTGGCCAACTAGCCCTGATAAAACTATCACCTGTGCTTGTAGGGAAGCCACCTGACACATCATCCCCATCTCCATCCCTCATCCCTCACCCTTTGGTGCCCAGGTGCTAGGGCCTGAATACTTACCTATGCCTGTACAGTGGCCAACTCTGCCTGTAGAGTCACACCTCTGAGCTCAGACCCTAGTCATATGTCTCTAGTACCATACCCAACTGGGTAATCAGGGTCGCCACCTACCCCTATAGGGCCTCCCTCTAGAACCGTGATGGTGGTTAAATCCCTACTACCCTGAGCCTCGGTGGTACTTCTCATAAATGAGCTAGCCCACTACTGTCTGTATCTTATCTGTCAACCCCACAATCATCAATCTGTCGGTCTACCACCTGACTCCTCCTACCCTGTGGGCACTGTCGGCTCATGGTAGAGGCATATAGGCCTCTCCACGTCATCTCACCTATATTGATGGCAAGGGTGGAGGTATGTCCTATGGTAACCCAAATTTTCATATGACCTGGTGTACGGGTATCATCTCATACCCCTACCTTGCCAATGGGATCACTCTCATCACCTTCACCCCTTCCATTCATCATAGGACCTGCACCCCTCTATCCATCTGGCTAATAGATGATAGCCACTAGTAAACTAAGAGCATAGGTGCTCATGAAAACTAATTCCTTCTGGTCCACCATGTGAGGGATAACCCACATACGGTGATCCATATGAATCTTCCACCCTCTACATCTGGTAGTGAAAAACAACAGACTACCTCCAATAGAATGCACTACCAACCTCATGCTACATCATATGTAGCCCTGGTACATGATCGCTACTCTCCAATCACAAGTACCCATCACCTATACCCCACGTACACCAATCTTGGTAGAAATGCATCTTCTCAGGGTATACCTACTGGCCGCACACAAACTATGTAACATCCTCTAGGGTGATCGTGATCTCACCTATCAGAAAATGAAATGTATTGGTCAAAGAATCCAATCTATCGATAAGGGAAACCATCAAATTCACCTCCTAGACTATGTGCCGGTAGTATTTGACCCCAATTAGACCCACATCTATGACATGGATTTACTCCTCATGTGTTGTGCTCCCACATATCTTCATGAGTAAGGGAGGTACTCTATCCCTCATCTATATCTGGTCCCTGGCCTGGATATAACGAATCATAATATTAACACCTGACCACACCTTCATGTAACCTTGCTACCCCCTACTATACCGCTTACCCTCACTAAATCAACCTTTCACCTATATCTATTCCATAAATCAACACCACCTATATACCCTCACCTATTTCCATTTTCCCCCTCTCACTAATATTCCTTATTCACTCACCTACCCATACCCATAACTCTTCCCCTCCTATCTAATTCTCCCTACCCCTACTTATCTATCAGTAACTTGTCTATTATATTATCCCGTAAAATTGACAAGGGCAATTTTACCGATAACCGTACCGAAAATTTTGTTTCGATCCCTCGTTAGGGATCCTCCGCATTCAGAATATTGTAAAATCCCTTCCCGGGAAATTCAGTTTTTGAACTTAGTCTTTTTGAGCCTTTTTTGGCTGGGCGCATGGTTTTTCCTTGCAACATCAATTTTTGATGCGCCCCCTTAAAAGCCTTTGGCGCATGGTTTTCCATGTTAGCACGCTTCTCGGTGCGCCAAAGGCGCATGTATTTTCCTTGTTACACCACGTTTTGGTGCGCCCAATGGCGCACATAAATTCATGTCGACAACTCGTTTGATGCGCCAAAGTCGCACCCATTCTCCTGTTGTCAGTTACTTCCATGCGCCAAAGGGCGCATGCTTTCCTCTGTCGACAGTCGTTTTCGCGCGCCTTTTCAAATGGTGGTTGGCGCATTTATGACAAATTTTGTTATATATACCTATGCGCGCCATGTCATTTTCATTGTTCTTTTTTCAAGGCACGTGATTGCTCTGGGTGTGTCAGCTCTGCTCTGTCGTTGTCATTTGCTCTGTGGGCCCGCTTTCCAACCGTCTTTATACATTCGAAGGTAAGAGGTTCATCCTCTTTTTCATTTTTGTGCTTTGGTGTGCTCGGTCTGGTTTTCGTTTGATGGCCCGTTTTTAAATGTCGTTTTGCATTGGACTGGTTCTTCCCCTATCCCGCATAAACCAACTTCTTCCTTCTCTCCCTCCCTCATTTCCAGTTTGTAGGGGAAGTTGGTTTGATTAGGCTTGGTGTTAGAATGAATAATGCTTAAATGTTTAAAGTATTTTTGGTGTTCCCCTTGGCGCGTTGCCGCGTCATGTTGCACCTTAGACAGTCGCGCCCCTCGGCGCGTCTACCCAGCATGCTGCAGTTATTAATCATGCGCCCCTAGGCGCACCCTTTCGGCCTGTAACACGCTCGAAACCCGCGCCTCCTTATATCCCTTTGGCGCATCTTTTACCCCTGTTGCATCCCTCTTCTATGCGCTAAAGGGCGCGCCCAGCTTCCATGCAACGCAAGAGTTATTTGCGCGTGTAAAACCTCCAAGGCGCGGGCGCACCTTCCGTTGCAAGTACATGATGTTGTGTAGCCCCCCCATGCGCCGCGCCATATACCTTTGGCGCGCCTTTTTTCCATGTTGCACAATCTGCCCATGCGCCAAAGGGCGCACCAAACCTCAATGTAACATGCATTTCCTGTGCGCCCTTCTATAAAATGCAGTCTGCTTCATCCATGCGCCATGCGCCTTTGGCGCCAATTTTACCTCTGTTGCGTCCTTTTCCTGTGCGCCTTGTCTATTCAGCCTGTTATATACATTTTCCATGCGCCCTGCGCCCCGAGCCTTAAAAGTTCTAACTCTTTCTTCTGCTAGCGTTCCCATTGAAAATCAAATGACTAATTCAAGCTTCTTGGATTGGGTTTCACTCCTCCTACGTGCAGATCATCAGATAAGCCTTGAAGAACACATGTCTACCTCAAGCAAGAGACCCGCCAAACCAAGAGGAAAAGCTAAGCTAACAGAGGAAGAAATGAAGTATAAGTACCAAAGGGTTAGAATGCCCGAATCTCAGGCGGAATGCAATATGGATGTCAGAGATTCTGAACTGGGCCACATTGACATGGACGAATTCTGGGTGAGAACTCAGAAAGTAACAAGAAGCCCCTGGATGGATAAATTGATGGGTAGTGCTCTACATTTCGCCGGTGGGATTCCAGTCAGCGCTATTAATAATGAGTTCATAATGGTGGTTGCCCAATCTTACAACAAGGACACCAGGTGTGTCGAAAATAGTAAGGGAGAAGTGGTCATTGACCTCACCACTCGCCATTTTGAAAAGATTCTTGGCATCCCTCATCACCGAAGCTTCGTGGCCGTTACCCAAGAAGAATGTGTCAAGACCTGGGAGGACAATGAGGACCTATGCATGCAATTAATGAATGAAGTCTACCTCAAAAATAAGAAGGTAGTGACCCGGTGGCCCCAGACTATCCACCGAAGCGACTTCTCCGAAGAACTCAGTGACACCATCACTTTCCTGAGCAGAGTCTTCGGGCTTTCAGACGCCCACTACTTCCATAAATGGATGCTGCGGTACCTGGAGACGATGAACAAAAATTTGCCCGATCAGCGCTTCTGCTGGGGGGAAATAATAAGCAGCGCCATTTCTGAGCAGCTACAACAGTTTGCCACAACAGGAGTGTTTCATATGAACTCCTACGTAGTGTATGCTGCAGCGTCTGAAAGGGACTATCCAGGGCTGCACCGAAGTGGAACTTGGCCTCAGGCCAAGATATATGAATACTACCCAGAGCTAAAGCTGGAGAATAGCATCCAACACTTTTCAAAAATCAATGATGCTTTCTTCTACCATATTATATGCATGCTGCGACCAAAGTTGACTCATGGCCGCACAATTAAGAATACTGTTTCTGCTGTGGAAAAGTGGGGGGCCTTGTTCACCCAATTTCCCACATTCACCTATCTGAGGGCGGTTAACTTCTTGGGCGAGCCCACTAGGTTGCCAAGGTATGCTGGACCAAAGCTGGTTCTATTGGAATTGTCAAGGCAGCTGGTCACATATCATGAGAAGTGCCAGAAGAGAAAGAAGGGTGGAACTCCTTTCCCCCTCACAGTAGGCCGATACACTTGTTCCAGCTATCACAAGGCGAAGGAGATGTTTGCTGAGCTAGAATTGCTCAACCTAAAGCATGATTTCCCAGCAAGGCCTACATTCGACCCAAGAGGCTGCTTGCCAAGGGCTAAGCTTGATCCTATCCATGTCCCTCAAATTGAGGACATTTACATTGACGTCATCCATGAGGTGGCACTCAGGAGACAGGATCACTCCCGCTTAGCATTGGCAGAAATTATTCAGTATGGAGTGGCCATCGTCCCCAAAGGCTTCCAAACCACGGAAGACGAAGTAGACAAAGTATATAATGACACAGATGGGGACAATTGGCCCTTCCCGGCCATTGATAGAAGCAAGGCTCCTCAGACAATTGAGGAGAGGGTCAAAGAAACCATGCGGAGAACGGAGCTCTGGTGCCGTATGAATGGATTGATCTACCTCGGCGTAGATTTTATAACTTCTCCTTTGGGTAATGCGCCTCCAAGATCAAAGAAGCAGCTAAAAGGCAAAGCTGCGGAAGGTGAGCCTAGCACCATTCGGGAGGAAGCCCCTGAAAGTCCTCTTCCTTCAGAGCCTGAACAAGTAATAACCCTGGATTCGCCAGAGAAGGAATTGGCAGAGGATAGTCCTATATGCCCATCCACCCAGGATGTCGGCATCGCTACAACTACAGAGGTCCCTTCTATCCCTTCTTCTTCTCTTCCTCCCCTTCCTCAGGTGTCAGCAACCACTCCTTTGGTTGTGTCCTCTCCCCCTTCTTCTACCCTTTCCCCTGCCTCTTCATCCGTCTTCTCCTCTCTTGCTGATTTGTCTCCTTCCATTTCTTCTCTCCTTTCCGGGCTCCCTTCCCTTCCTATGTCTTCTGCAGCCCCGGTTTCCCTTCCTCCCGTGGACACCTCCGCGGCTATTCTTCCAATGCCACCGCCGCGTGTCTCCACGTTCTTCCCCTCTTCTACTGTTGCTGCCTCCCCCTCTGTCTCTGGTCCTTCTTCAATAGGACCAGCTTGGATCTCTCAGCAGCTGAGCCAGCCAAAGAGGAAAGTCCCCATCGCTCCGATGGACTTTTCGGTTATTCCGGCTAAAGGAGCAAAGAAGCACAAGCCGGTTACACGCTTCTCAAAGAGCGCTGCAGGTGAGAGAGTCCTGGAAATAGCTTACCCCGATCCCACCAAAGAGAAAGAAGATCTGTCTCCAGCAGATTTCACAGTGACCCAAGTCACAATGGGGACGTCCTCTGAAAGTCTCCAGGGGGAAGCTCGTTCCGCGATTGATGCACTTTGTGAAAAGCTTCAAGAAGCCAAAGAAGAAAAAAGGCTGCTGAAAGAACAGAATAAATACCTGCTTCAGGCCTTACAGAAGATGGGAAGTGCACCTCCCACAACTGCCGCCGAGACTCCTGAGCTGCTCAGTCAGGACAAGATCAATGAATATTCAAAGATCGGTGAGCAGGGCATGGCTGTTTCTGCTTGGAGAAGTCAGATTCTCAAAGATAGCGAAAAGGTAATCGCCGAATATATCAGCTTATCCCTGAACATTGAAAAGGCGAATAAGGAGCTCCAAGCATTAGCAGTCCCGATATCAGAAGAGTTGGAAAACGCTAGACTCCAACACGAGGCCTTCCAACAGATGTTCGACTGTTCAGTCGAAGATTTGGTCAAGTTCGGAGTATTCGGTCACCCAAGGACCCTCAACAAGACTATGTCCACTCTGGACTATCGGATAGATCAGCTCGAGTTTGTGTTAGAAAAAATAGATAAGGTGAAGGAAGAGGCCCTGGATGCGATGTATCAAATGGAGAAAATTGTTTTATCCATGAATCCAGGGTTGCTCACTCCTTCCCTCACCTTAAGAACGGCTGATGATACTATCCGGATTTTCAAGGAGTTAGCTTCTCAAGGAACAGGGCCAGAAGTCACGTTTGATACCGAATCCATCAATAACCTGCTGGCTTGCAGGGACTTCATCGGTTTCCTGATTGAGGCGGAGAAAGATTATTCCAAACTTCCCGAAAAGCTTGTAGAAGAGCGGGAAACTTGCGAAGTAATCAGTGATCGGCACAAGGATCCATCACAGGATCAGTTCGGGTCAATGATCAGCAAGTTCTTGGAATACCGCGCTCAGTTCCACATCTCATCTCCTGAGCAGCATCAGAAGCAGGCGACCCCTTTTCGGCCGCAGGACGATGATGATGACTAGCTTCTTCTTCTTCCTCTTCTTCTTCTTCCTCTCGCTATTCTCCGACTTTCTTTTCGCAATATCTCAAGTATGTTGGTGCCAACGATGACATCATCCATGTTGCATCATGGGATGATGTCATCCACTCAAAAATGTAAAAGTCAACATGACTTTAGATATTTTGTAAATATCTTGTAGATAAGTGGTTGGCTCCTTTTTTTGCCTTCTCTCTCTCTCTCATCTTCTATAAATACAAGAATACTTGTTGTATTCTAGAGTGAACATTTTTCAGATAGAAATAGAGGTGAGGAGAGAAAGACTTTGAGCTTTCTTGTAACAGATAAAAACAATTAATACAATTATTCAGACTTTGTGCTCAATAGCTGTGTTATACATTAGATCTTTCTTATGTTAGATCTGCATGTGTCTTTTCTGTTGAATTCATATCTACTTTTCCGTCATTTGTTTATCAGTATTGCTTTGTTTATTTATGTGAGTAGGTTTGGCTCTGTTTACTACCAAACCCAAAGCATAGATCTTCTGACCCTTCCGCTTTGGAACTCATTTCTTTTCTTCCTTCGGATCTGTTCTTTCTCTTCTCCTTCTTTTATTCCTTTCTCTTCGCAGCCTAGAACACTCTACTGGGATGAGATCCCAACCCCCGAAGGCAGAATCTGTGAGACTTGCATAGGTTCCTGCTAGTAGAAGTAGCAATAAACCAGTTTCGCTTTGCTGTCTCAAAGAGGGGCTAAGCCCTGCAACACCGTTGGCCCGTTTATCCATAGATCTGTCCACGCGACAGATTTTCGGACCAACAGTTTTTTGGCGACTCCGCTGGGGATCGGATTTTTAAAACAGATTTCGCCAACAGAAACAGATAAATCTGTCAGATCTATGCTGGTAGTAAAATAAAAAATCAGGAAAAATCAGCAGGTTGCTGCCAGTTTGCAAAATCTGAACTTTTTGTTGAAAATCCAAAAATTTGCAAAAGTGCCCGAAATTGAAAATTTTCTTCTGAGAATCATAGATCTGGGCCTGTTACATACCTTTAGTTCGCTGAGTTTTTATCGAAAATCATCATTTTCCGTAGATCTGAGTTTTTAACAATTTTCTGAAATGTTCTAAACCCTCTGAAAATTAAAAACCAGATCCGAAAAATCGGCTTACTATCTTCCCTGCCATCTTATCCTCGCTGTCATTTGTCATTTAACCGCAATCGGTTTCTGAAGAGGATAATTTTCAAATATCCAGAAAAGTGCATGCTGCTGGTTTTTGTCAGAAAAACCAGAAAATCAGCAAGTACACCCAAAAATAAAGTTTAAATCTGCGCTGTAATATTGCAGATCCGAAAGGTACACTGGCGAGTGAACCTTTTACGCGCAGCAGAAGAGCCCGTGGAGAAGCCGATCCTACTTTCGATCTGCTTCAGAGGCACAATTTCAGCGTAACACCGGCACGTTTTTCAGCGCTAAGCTCGGCTAGCCGGTCATCCAGGAGTGTTTCGCCTTCACAAAGAAAAAGTCTTTTGCCGGGAGCATCCACACCCCTTTGTAGTGCTTTGCTACTCAGCGGAACTACACTTCCAGCTCGTGTTCTCTTTCCGGCTTTTCAGATGGCGGTACCATGGGGAAACGCTATGGGTCCGTTGGCTTTACCACATCCAGTTCACGCACTCCCTCACGGAAATCGAAAGAATTTTCCTAAATTCGACGGGAGCGGAAATCAAAGCACGGATTCCCACATTTCTGCTTTCATTATGTCATGCAGTATTTTGGATGTGACTCATGAAGATGTGTCAGTTCGCCTCTTTCTGGAAACTCTACAAGGGCCTGCAGCTGAATGGTTTCAGCATTTGCCGGCCGGATCTATCACTAGTTGGGCAACTTTGCGGGACGCTTTTGAAGACAGGTATAAGCCTTCAGAGGATGCATTTACTTTATTATCACGGATCACTCATCTGAAGAAGGAGGCAAATGAGACCATGCGCGATTTTGTCGCCCGGTTCAATGCGCTAATCAACCGTGTCCCTACTGCCATGCTTCCAACACCGGAGAACCAGAAGTGTTTTTTCGTAAATGCCATGAGTTCAAAAGTCAGCTTCTTGCTCCTTCAAGAGCGAGTAGCTACTTTGCCTCTCGCTCAGGCTGCTGCCATCCGTATAGAAGACAATTTGATAATATCTGGCGAGTTAAGAAAAGAATCAGTAAAGCCTAAGTCTTTGGGCCCTTCGCCTATCACTTCGTCTGATCCAGCATTCCAAAAAATGGCGAATGATTTGCTTGCACTGAAGAAGCAGCTGGCCCAGGCCTCTCCCAGTTCCTCGTATCGGGATATCCCGCGGAGGAATTTTGTTCCTAACAACGCTTCACAAAGGCCGCGCTTGCCTACAGCTGCTCCACGGTTGGCGCTTGAAGCTCCTCCGGTCAATGCTTTGGCCGAAATTGAAGAGGAAGAAGAGCAATACTATGAGGAACCTTCGCTCCAAGGCGAAGATGATCAAGATGTCGGTGAACCGACTGGCGACTCCACAATTGGATACATGGAATTTGATGAGGACGAATCCGATGAAGAAGAGAGTACGCAAGGCTATGCAAGCGGACAATCCTACGCTGTTTTTACCCGCTCGCAAGGAAAAGAAGCAGAGGTTGATGCCCATACGCAGAAAGAGAAGGCCGTGTCAAACACGCCTCCAACCATTGTTAAAAGAGGTAATCCTCTTCCCACTCAACTCCCTGTTAAATCTTTTGCAAAGAAGTCTTTTCCACCTATCTCTCCTCCGAGTCAGCCCTCTCATATTCCTATCAAGATCAGTAACCCTATTCCATCATCGCGGGGTGAAGGACTCATTCCTTTACCTACGCAACCCTTGGCCGCATTTGATATAATAGATCACGCAAAAAAGACCAAGATCCAAATGTCTGAAGCTGAGTATCTTCAGTCAAACCCCGAACAGCTTGTAAGATTGACTAAGTATATCCAAAGTCAAGCTGTTATAGCTAAACCGGTTTCCCTGAAAGGAATCCTTTCTACTCCTCCTGAATCCCACATAAATGTCGCTTCGACGTCCGCATCTGGCAAGATAGAACCTTTCTATCTCTCCCTCCTGATCAATGGCCATAAGTTGAGCAATTGCATTATTGATTCCGGAGCCTCTGATAACGTCATGCCTGCCAAAGTCGCTCATGCTTTGGGCCTTACTCTTACCAAACCCTTCGGCAGATGTTACTCATTGGAAACAAAGCAAGTTCCGTTGGTTGGCCAAATCAAGGACGCACAATTTGCGTTTGCAGCCTTCCCGGATAAAAGAGTAAAAATGACAGTCCTTGTTGCTGACATCCCAGCAGCCTATGGAATTCTACTAGGAAGGAGTTTTTGCAGCGAAGTTGGTGGAGAAATTCACATGGACTGGTCCAAAGCTAGAATCCCAGTCAAAGGCGTAATGCAAACTTTGGAGCCGGAATCCCAAAAGAAATACTTGGTCACTAGCTCTGAAGACCCCAAAGCCCAAATTCTTTTCGAATCATCAGGGTTGGGGAATTACTTCTTATCCACCGAGGCGGAAACAAAGGACGTTTTTGTTCAGGAAAAGGATTGTAATAAGATCTGGACCTTGCAATTTGATGGCAGCTGCGCGACTAGTGGATGTGGCGCTGGAGTTGTGCTGATATCTCCCGGGGAGGAGATAATTCCTCTTTCTTTCAAATTGCAGTTTTTCAACACTAATAATACTGCTGAGTACGAATCTCTGTTACTCGGTATGCAAGCTGCAAAGGAAAGAGGAATAAAAAATCTGAAAGTCCAAGGTGATGCCGAGCTAGTTGTAAATCAGGTCAAAAGGATTTACCAAGTGAAAAATGAAAGGCTCAGGCACTACCGTAATGCGGTATGGGACAGCATTGAGGAATTTGACGCTTTTTCAATAGAGGCCATTCCAAGGGCCCAAAATGACATGGCTGATTCGTTGGCTGTTTCGGCATCTCTCATGCTCCCACACCCGGGTTTGAAGACGAACAAGTACACCATTGAAGTGGTTTTCCGCCCAAGCGTGCCAGACAACTCTCAGCATTGGCAGGTATTCAACGATGATAATCACCTCATTGCCTTTCTAGAGAAAGCAGAAAATTTTGATGAGTTGTATTTTGAAGGATCCACCTCTCCATGCCGTGAATCCATCAACAGTCAAAACCACGAAACAAAGGAGAACGATGGCATTTGTCAGCTTAAGGGAAATAAAATTCCAAAGGGCCTGGTTTCTCTGGAACGCCTGTTTGACAGGCATGACCGTTTTGTGAAAAGGAAAAGGCGAGATGATCCTAGCTCATCTCCAGAGACAGAACCAGTCAATTTAGGTTCTGAGGCACATCCGCAATTCGTGAACATCGGGAAATGTTGCACGCCAGAAGAAAAGCGAAAATTTGTCAAGTTGCTGAAAAGATATATGGATGTATTGGCATGGTCCTATGCCGACTTAAAGTCCTTCAAGCCGAAGGACGTTCAGCATGATATACCGCTAAAAGAAGATGCCAAAGCCTTCCGTCAGAAGCAAAGGCATTATAATCCCAAGATTTCGGGCACTATTCAAGCCGAAATTCAGAAGATGCTGGACGCAAGAATCATTTTCCCTATTCATCACAGCACTTGGGTGGCAAACATTGTGCCAGTACGCAAGAAAAACGGTGAAATACGCATCTGCGTAGACTTCCGAAACTTGAATCAAGCTTCGCTGAAAGACAACTACCCTCTTCCCATAATGGATCAAGTTCTGCAAGCAGTAACTGGGTCAGAAATGCTGTCTATGCTTGACGGTTTTTCAGGCTATAATCAGATTGAAGTCTCGCCTGGAGATCAATTCAAAACAGCATTCACTACTCCATGGGGTACATTTGCCTACAGCAGGATGCCTTTCGGCCTAACCAATGCTGGTGCCACTTTTCAGCGGGCCATGGACTTTGCATTCAAAGGCATGATGGGAAAAGTCATTGTAGTTTATCTAGATGACTTAACCGTGTTCTCCAAACGACGAAGTGATCATTGTGATCACTTGGAGCAAGTATTGGCCAGGTGCCGAGAACATGGAATTTCCCTTAACCCAAAAAAGTCTGTTTTTGGGGTTACGGAAGGGAAATTGCTAGGCCATGTGGTTAGCAAAGAAGGAACGAAGATTGATGCCGAAAGAGTTAAGGCTATCCAAAGCCTTACTCTGCCTACAAGCAAGAATGGTGTTCATTCTTTCTTCGGAAAGGTGAACTTTCTTAGGCGTTTTGTCCCTGATTTTGCTGAGAAGACCCGCCACATACTGAACATGATGAAAGGTTCACCCACTTTCAGATGGAGTGAAGAGGGGAAAAGGTCGTTTGAAGAGATAAAAACTTCTGTCGCTCATGCACCGGTCCTGGTATGTCCGGATTTCTCCAAGGACTTCATTATGTATAGCTATGCATCGGAACATACTGTGTCTGCAATCCTAATGCAAAAGAACTCGGAGGATATTGAATCTCCAATCGCATTCATGAGTTCTCCCCTCAAGCCCCACGAGTTGAAGATGACTCAATTAGAAAAGCACGCCTTTGCCGTTGTCAAAGCGGTGAAGAATTTCAGGTATTACATTCTGAACTCGCATACGGTGGTGCTAGTTCCCGACACTGCGGTGAAGTCAATTCTAACTCAGCAAGAGTTAGGAAGCTTAAGAGGGAATTGGATCGCAAAGGTCCAGGAATATGACCTAGATATTAAACCCACCAAGCTGGTGAGGGGCAAAGGCCTGTGTCAGCTAATGGCTGAGAACAAGGGTTCAGAAAATCCTGATGAAAGAGAAAATCGTACCAACGAAGCGCAAAGCCCTCTGGAAGGGCCTGATTCTCTACCTCTGGTTTTGTTTGTTTCAACTAGTGACGAATGGTACTCCGACATCGCTTTCTTCCTTACCTACGGCGAATGCCCAATGCACCTCACCGCAAAGGAGAAGCGCACTGTAAAGCTCAGAGCGGCTAAATATGTCATCTGGGATGACGGCTTATATAAGCGCGGGATAGACGGTGTCTTCCTGCGATGTGTTGACAAGCCCCAGCAAGTAAAACTGCTGGAGAGTTTTCACAATTCGGCTTGTGGAGGCCATTTCTCTTCTTCCGTGACGGCGCACAAGATCATTCGAGCCAGGTACTATTGGCCGACGCTCTTTCAAGATGCAGCTACCTGGGTGGCAAAATGTGAGCCTTGCCAGCAGTTTGTTGGTAAGCCCAAATTGGCTGCCTTTCCCCTAAGGCCGGTTATTATCAATGAGCCATTCAAGCAGTGGGGAATCGATTTTATTGGTGCACTCAATCCTCAATCGAGTGCTGGACATAGCTATGTCCTCACGGCAACAGATTACTTCACTAAATGGGTGGAGGCCATACCTGTCAAGCATGCCACTTCTGAGGTAGTTTGCAGTTTTATCAAAGAGAATATCATTGTCAGGTTTGGCATTCCAAATAAAATCGTTGCTGATAATGCTTCTAACTTCTCTTCCCGGGAAGTTATTAGTTTTTGCTATGAATATGGGATAACTTTAGCACATGCCTCAGATTATTATCCTCAGGGAAATGGTCAGGCAGAATCCAGTAATAAGAACTTGGTGACCATCATACGGAAATTAGTAGATGAAAATCAGCGGATGTGGCACAAGTCTTTGTACGACGCTTTGTGGGCAGACCGCATTACCCCCAAGAGATCTCTCGGCATGTCACCTTTTCAAGTGTTATATGGCACTGATGCCGAGCTTCCCATTTCAGCGGAACTTCCTGCTCTACGCTTGGCACGAGCAATCGAAGATGAAACTTTTCAAAGTTCTCTGGAAAAGAGAATCATGTACCTTGCGGAACTTGAAGAAAAGAGAGTAAGGGTGGTCGACAGGATCACTGAACATCAGAATCAAGTAAAGAGGCTTTTCGACAAGAAGGCCAAGCAGAGGAATTTTGAAGTGGGAGATCTCGTCCTTCTCTGGGACAAGCGGAGAGAACCAAAGGGCATGCACGGAAAATTTGATTCCCTATGGAGAGGGCCCTTCAAAATCAAGCAACTCAATGGAGAGAATAGTTTCTATCTCTCTTATCTGGATGGAGCTGAACTCCCGCTTCCCTACAGCGGGCAACATCTCAAGATCTTCAGGAAGTAGAGCTTGCTCTCTCCTTTGTACAGTTTATTTTAGTCGTGTGTTTGCTTTAGTCGTGTGTTTGCTTTCGGTTTTTGTGTGTTTCCTTTGTTCTCCCTCCGGTCCCCCTTGTTTTTGACTCCGTACCCAATGGATAGGCACATGTGATCTGGGATTCTCTACCCCCGAGTTTCACTCAGGGATAGTCCCCAGAAAGAGCCAGCTGTTATCCTGTAAAATTGACAAGGGCAATTTTACCGATAACCATACCGAAAATTTTGTTTCGATCCCTCGTTAGGGATCCTCCGCATTCAGAATATTGTAAAATCCCTTCCCGGGAAATTCAGTTTTTGAACTTAGTCTTTTTGAGCCTTTTTTGGCTGGGCGCATGGTTTTTCCTTGCAACATCAATTTTTGATGCGCCCCCTTAAAAGCCTTTGGCGCATGGTTTTCCATGTTAGCACGCTTCTCGGTGCGCCAAAGGCGCATGTATTTTCCTTGTTACACCACGTTTTGGTGCGCCCAATGGCGCACATAAATTCATGTCGACAACTCGTTTGATGCGCCAAAGTCGCACCCATTCTCCTGTTGTCAGTTACTTCCATGCGCCAAAGGGCGCATGCTTTCCTCTGTCGACAGTCGTTTTCGCGCGCCTTTTCAAATGGTGGTTGGCGCATTTATGACAAATTTTGTTATATATACCTATGCGCGCCATGTCATTTTCATTGTTCTTTTTTCAAGGCACGTGATTGCTCTGGGTGTGTCAGCTCTGCTCTGTCGTTGTCATTTGCTCTGTGGGCCCGCTTTCCAACCGTCTTTATACATTCGAAGGTAAGAGGTTCATCCTCTTTTTCATTTTTGTGCTTTGGTGTGCTCGGTCTGGTTTTCGTTTGATGGCCCGTTTTTAAATGTCGTTTTGCATTGGACTGGTTCTTCCCCTATCCCGCATAAACCAACTTCTTCCTTCTCTCCCTCCCTCATTTCCAGTTTGTAGGGGAAGTTGGTTTGATTAGGCTTGGTGTTAGAATGAATAATGCTTAAATGTTTAAAGTATTTTTGGTGTTCCCCTTGGCGCGTTGCCGCGTCATGTTGCACCTTAGACAGTCGCGCCCCTCGGCGCGTCTACCCAGCATGCTGCAGTTATTAATCATGCGCCCCTAGGCGCACCCTTTCGGCCTGTAACACGCTCGAAACCCGCGCCTCCTTATATCCCTTTGGCGCATCTTTTACCCCTGTTGCATCCCTCTTCTATGCGCTAAAGGGCGCGCCCAGCTTCCATGCAACGCAAGAGTTATTTGCGCGTGTAAAACCTCCAAGGCGCGGGCGCACCTTCCGTTGCAAGTACATGATGTTGTGTAGCCCCCCCATGCGCCGCGCCATATACCTTTGGCGCGCCTTTTTTCCATGTTGCACAATCTGCCCATGCGCCAAAGGGCGCACCAAACCTCAATGTAACATGCATTTCCTGTGCGCCCTTCTATAAAATGCAGTCTGCTTCATCCATGCGCCATGCGCCTTTGGCGCCAATTTTACCTCTGTTGCGTCCTTTTCCTGTGCGCCTTGTCTATTCAGCCTGTTATATACATTTTCCATGCGCCCTGCGCCCCGAGCCTTAAAAGTTCTAACTCTTTCTTCTGCTAGCGTTCCCATTGAAAATCAAATGACTAATTCAAGCTTCTTGGATTGGGTTTCACTCCTCCTACGTGCAGATCATCAGATAAGCCTTGAAGAACACATGTCTACCTCAAGCAAGAGACCCGCCAAACCAAGAGGAAAAGCTAAGCTAACAGAGGAAGAAATGAAGTATAAGTACCAAAGGGTTAGAATGCCCGAATCTCAGGCGGAATGCAATATGGATGTCAGAGATTCTGAACTGGGCCACATTGACATGGACGAATTCTGGGTGAGAACTCAGAAAGTAACAAGAAGCCCCTGGATGGATAAATTGATGGGTAGTGCTCTACATTTCGCCGGTGGGATTCCAGTCAGCGCTATTAATAATGAGTTCATAATGGTGGTTGCCCAATCTTACAACAAGGACACCAGGTGTGTCGAAAATAGTAAGGGAGAAGTGGTCATTGACCTCACCACTCGCCATTTTGAAAAGATTCTTGGCATCCCTCATCACCGAAGCTTCGTGGCCGTTACCCAAGAAGAATGTGTCAAGACCTGGGAGGACAATGAGGACCTATGCATGCAATTAATGAATGAAGTCTACCTCAAAAATAAGAAGGTAGTGACCCGGTGGCCCCAGACTATCCACCGAAGCGACTTCTCCGAAGAACTCAGTGACACCATCACTTTCCTGAGCAGAGTCTTCGGGCTTTCAGACGCCCACTACTTCCATAAATGGATGCTGCGGTACCTGGAGACGATGAACAAAAATTTGCCCGATCAGCGCTTCTGCTGGGGGGAAATAATAAGCAGCGCCATTTCTGAGCAGCTACAACAGTTTGCCACAACAGGAGTGTTTCATATGAACTCCTACGTAGTGTATGCTGCAGCGTCTGAAAGGGACTATCCAGGGCTGCACCGAAGTGGAACTTGGCCTCAGGCCAAGATATATGAATACTACCCAGAGCTAAAGCTGGAGAATAGCATCCAACACTTTTCAAAAATCAATGATGCTTTCTTCTACCATATTATATGCATGCTGCGACCAAAGTTGACTCATGGCCGCACAATTAAGAATACTGTTTCTGCTGTGGAAAAGTGGGGGGCCTTGTTCACCCAATTTCCCACATTCACCTATCTGAGGGCGGTTAACTTCTTGGGCGAGCCCACTAGGTTGCCAAGGTATGCTGGACCAAAGCTGGTTCTATTGGAATTGTCAAGGCAGCTGGTCACATATCATGAGAAGTGCCAGAAGAGAAAGAAGGGTGGAACTCCTTTCCCCCTCACAGTAGGCCGATACACTTGTTCCAGCTATCACAAGGCGAAGGAGATGTTTGCTGAGCTAGAATTGCTCAACCTAAAGCATGATTTCCCAGCAAGGCCTACATTCGACCCAAGAGGCTGCTTGCCAAGGGCTAAGCTTGATCCTATCCATGTCCCTCAAATTGAGGACATTTACATTGACGTCATCCATGAGGTGGCACTCAGGAGACAGGATCACTCCCGCTTAGCATTGGCAGAAATTATTCAGTATGGAGTGGCCATCGTCCCCAAAGGCTTCCAAACCACGGAAGACGAAGTAGACAAAGTATATAATGACACAGATGGGGACAATTGGCCCTTCCCGGCCATTGATAGAAGCAAGGCTCCTCAGACAATTGAGGAGAGGGTCAAAGAAACCATGCGGAGAACGGAGCTCTGGTGCCGTATGAATGGATTGATCTACCTCGGCGTAGATTTTATAACTTCTCCTTTGGGTAATGCGCCTCCAAGATCAAAGAAGCAGCTAAAAGGCAAAGCTGCGGAAGGTGAGCCTAGCACCATTCGGGAGGAAGCCCCTGAAAGTCCTCTTCCTTCAGAGCCTGAACAAGTAATAACCCTGGATTCGCCAGAGAAGGAATTGGCAGAGGATAGTCCTATATGCCCATCCACCCAGGATGTCGGCATCGCTACAACTACAGAGGTCCCTTCTATCCCTTCTTCTTCTCTTCCTCCCCTTCCTCAGGTGTCAGCAACCACTCCTTTGGTTGTGTCCTCTCCCCCTTCTTCTACCCTTTCCCCTGCCTCTTCATCCGTCTTCTCCTCTCTTGCTGATTTGTCTCCTTCCATTTCTTCTCTCCTTTCCGGGCTCCCTTCCCTTCCTATGTCTTCTGCAGCCCCGGTTTCCCTTCCTCCCGTGGACACCTCCGCGGCTATTCTTCCAATGCCACCGCCGCGTGTCTCCACGTTCTTCCCCTCTTCTACTGTTGCTGCCCTCCCCCTCTGTCTCTGGTCCTTCTTCAATAGGACCAGCTTGGATCTCTCAGCAGCTGAGCCAGCTAAAGAGGAAAGTCCCCATCGCTCCGATGGACTTTTCGGTTATTCCGGCTAAAGGAGCAAAGAAGCACAAGCCGGTTACACGCTTCTCAAAGAGCGCTGCAGGTGAGAGAGTCCTGGAAATAGCTTACCCCGATCCCACCAAAGAGAAAGAAGATCTGTCTCCAGCAGATTTCACAGTGACCCAAGTCACAATGGGGACGTCCTCTGAAAGTCTCCAGGGGGAAGCTCGTTCCGCGATTGATGCACTTTGTGAAAAGCTTCAAGAAGCCAAAGAAGAAAAAAGGCTGCTGAAAGGAGTAGAATAAATACCTGCTTCAGGCCTTACAGAAGATGGGAAGTGCACCTCCCACAACTGCCGCCGAGACTCCTGAGCTGCTCAGTCAGGACAAGATCAATGAATATTCAAAGATCGGTGAGCAGGGCATGGCTGTTTCTGCTTGGAGAAGTCAGATTCTCAAAGATAGCGAAAAGGTAATCGCCGAATATATCAGCTTATCCCTGAACATTGAAAAGGCGAATAAGGAGCTCCAAGCATTAGCAGTCCCGATATCAGAAGAGTTGGAAAACGCTAGACTCCAACACGAGGCCTTCCAACAGATGTTCGACTGTTCAGTCGAAGATTTGGTCAAGTTCGGAGTATTCGGTCACCCAAGGACCCTCAACAAGACTATGTCCACTCTGGACTATCGGATAGATCAGCTCGAGTTTGTGTTAGAAAAAATAGATAAGGTGAAGGAAGAGGCCCTGGATGCGATGTATCAAATGGAGAAAATTGTTTTATCCATGAATCCAGGGTTGCTCACTCCTTCCCTCACCTTAAGAACGGCTGATGATACTATCCAGATTTTCAAGGAGTTAGCTTCTCAAGGAACAGGGCCAGAAGTCACGTTTGATACCGAATCCATCAATAACCTGCTGGCTTGCAGGGACTTCATCGGTTTCCTGATTGAGGCGGAGAAAGATTATTCCAAACTTCCCGAAAAGCTTGTAGAAGAGCGGGAAACTTGCGAAGTAATCAGTGATCGGCACAAGGATCCATCACAGGATCAGTTCGGGTCAATGATCAGCAAGTTCTTGGAATACCGCGCTCAGTTCCACATCTCATCTCCTGAGCAGCATCAGAAGCAGGCGACCCCTTTTCGGCCGCAGGACGATGATGATGACTAGCTTCTTCTTCTTCCTCTTCTTCTTCTTCCTCTCGCTATTCTCCGACTTTCTTTTCGCAATATCTCAAGTATGTTGGTGCCAACGATGACATCATCCATGTTGCATCATGGGATGATGTCATCCACTCAAAAATGTAAAAGTCAACATGACTTTAGATATTTTGTAAATATCTTGTAGATAAGTGGTTGGCTCCTTTTTTTGCCTTCTCTCTCTCTCTCATCTTCTATAAATACAAGAATACTTGTTGTATTCTAGAGTGAACATTTTTCAGATAGAAATAGAGGTGAGGAGAGAAAAACTTTGAGCTTTCTTGTAACAGATAAAAACAATTAATACAATTATTCAGACTTTGTGCTCAATAGCTGTGTTATACATTAGATCTTTCTTATGTTAGATCTGCATGTGTCTTTTCTGTTGAATTCATATCTACTTTTCCGTCATTTGTTTATCAGTATTGCTTTGTTTATTTATGTGAGTAGGTTTGGCTCTGTTTACTACCAAACCCAAAGCATAGATCTTCTGACCCTCCCGCTTTGGAACTCATTTCTTTTCTTCCTTCGGATCTGTTCTTTCTCTTCTCCTTCTTTTATTCCTTTCTCTTCCCAGCCTAGAACACTCTACTGGGATGAGATCCCAACCCCCGAAGGCAGAATCTGTGAGACTTGCATAGGTTCCTGCTAGTAGAAGTAGCAATAAACCAGTTTCGCTTTGCTGTCTCAAAGAGGGGCTAAGCCCTGCAACACCGTTGGCCCGTTTATCCATAGATCTGTCCACGTGACAGATTTTCGGACCAACACAAACCCATGACGCTCTACCCTATTTCTCCCTACACTTCTCCTTTCTACCCATTCCCCCACCAATGTCTACTCAATACCTAATCACACCCCTCATTTACTTAAATCTACCCTCTCTTGTTCCCCTTTTCTCATTAGTTTCCCTGCATTCAAATTTTAATCTTTGCCCCCCTAAAAACCCATTTTCCCCCTACCTAATTTCTCTCCTCCACCTACTCAAACAAACTAAGATAGCAATGAAATCTTACCTAATCATAATGTCATCTACCTAGTGGCACCTCAGGACATTGTGTAGGTCCACCCGATCCCTCTCCTACCTCTGCCATCACCAATTGCCCACTCACTCAATCAAATCAAATCAATCACCCAATCAAATCACTGCTCTCGTAGACCTACCTATCGACCAATTATCACTCACTTTGTGGCTCACAACCTCAGCTCTCAGTGTTGTTTGGTCATTTTCCACCTCTTTATCCCTCTCTTTTTGTTTTCTCCTATGTGGAAAATGAAACATTATTTTCGAAAACATGACACTTTTTCTTTTTATAGCCTTCTCGACTTAACCGGTGACAGTTTCACCTTGACCGACATCATTCCTATGCCCTAGCCTATCGAGGTCAGTTCATGCTGACCAAAATTAGTTAATTATGACCATTGTTGATTATCTTACTTAGTCTTATTACTACCCATTCCCCCTAGTTTGTTGACCTGAATCCTTTCTACCTTACCCATACCTGACTTGGACATTTCCTTTTACCCTCCTAACCTCATCATTTACCACCTAACTTCTTCATCATTTGGGGACTCTGTATTTTACCCATCCCTTGGCCCTACCCATGCCGTGACCTAGATACTTGGACTTGGAACATTACTAGTGACTTGTGACCTCATGTGCTTGCTATACCTTGTGACATTGTTACCCATGTTGTTTGACCTAATGACCTTACCTTGCCTTTTTTAGTGACCGCTTATCCTAACCCAATTTTGGTGTACTAGAACATACCTACACATTCCTGCACTTTACCTACATCATGTTTCCTAACCATATCCTATACCTTGGATACTAGAATCAACTTAACCTTGTTTGGATAAACCTATCGACCTCAGAAAATGTAAAGTTTGAAATCTCTTCATCTTGGTACTGTGTTGTATTTTATACATGTGTGTGCATTTGATTGTTACTACCTTTGACCCTAACCCATTACTTGGATTACCCAATTGGACCTTTACCCCTTTACCCCCATTTTCCACCTTCCTCTCCATCACATTCACCTTTTATCAAACCACTCACTGATTCTCCCTTCTACCTCATTAATTACTAGTTTGAGGGGGATCACCTTCACCCACACATGGGGCAACCACATCTTATTTTTGTCAGTTTCTCTTACCAATACAAGCTATGCAACAAAAAGGGGAAAAATCTAGACACCAAAATTGGGTCACACTCCCCTCGGTCCCTCATCAAATAACCAACTAAAAAACAATGACCTATCCATGGCTCCTTACATGCCACAATAATATTAATTTAATTAAATTAATCCATGTCCTCACAATATTTATTATTTAATTATCTTAATTAAGATAATTCCCACACCACCACCTCACCTAGCCACCTCACACCAAATATATTCTTAGTATGTTACCATAACTAACTAAGACCTACCTAAACCCTAAAAATAAAATCCTACATTCCCTCTAACCACATTCTAGCCTGTTATAAATATAAGCTTCCGTTATAATCCGTGAAGGAAAATGAACAAGATCTAAGAAATCAAGCAAATCTACCCATTTTAGTAAACCTAGAAAATCCTTCTCTAATGGACGCTGGTCACCCTAAACCGACACTGGTCAACCCGAAACCATTTTTGGTTACCATTTATTCCCCTAAATAACCTTTTTTTTGGTTTGGCACATTCAGAGAGTAAGAAACGAGACTAGAGCTGCATGTAAGTAGAGCTAGCATTTGCACACGCATCTAAACATCCATAGCTAGCATTAGAAGTGACCAAAGAGCCATTTTGCATTCACAAGAACATCTTGGGAAGCCCCATCACCAAACCAAACTCCATCCATCTGATCAACTTCCATTTCCATCCAACCATCAAGCTCATATAATAGTAAGTATACCTCCACCAACTTGGTCTAATACACTATAATAGCTTTTATTATTTTTGTTATCAGATTAGGTTATTACATCTCCATTTCTTAACTTCTTATCAATTTGTAACTAATCCTTCTCTATTATCTACACCATTAGATTACCTATCCTCACTTGTTGTTCATCCTTGACCACATTTGAGACCTCTATAACCCTCAAACCTACCCCATCACCTACATCGAATCCCAGATCAAGCCCTCAAATCATTTTCTTTTGAGTTTCCTTTACCTCAACCATACCAACGCCGGTTACCCATAACCATCACTGGTTTCACTTAAACCAACATCAGTCAAACCAAACCAATGTTGGTCTCTATGTTTTACCCTCAGACCAATAACAAAGCCTAATTCCTCACCAAATACCCAAAACAACCTAAAAATATACCCTGACCAGTACCAGTACTCTGACATAGACCTCACCCTTCAGATTCAATCATAGCTTAGCTTGTTGTGAATAAATTTGTTTAATGTAATCAAATGAGATACCTAAATCATTTTAACTATAGTAATATTTCATTTATTGTTAATATTGAATTGTTTTAAATAGTGGATTGATAGCCTTCTAGGGAGTATCATACTTCCTGGAACTAACATATACTAGGCAGTCCACTAGCATATGTTATTTAATCTCTGTTGTTGGTCTTGTTGTTCATTTCAGGTAGTTTCTCCCAGCCAAAAGGAAGCTCTCACGATCAGCTGTGGATCAAGAATTAATACACACGCAACAACCTTCAACCAACTTTAACAAGTATTCCTCCTAGCCCTTTTACCCTTATCTATTTCGTCACATTCTGAGAAATGCTCTAAGAATCAGGTGAAATAGGATGACCTAGAAAAACACACAATTAAGACAAAAACATACATAATTGGAAATCCATATGAATCCTATTTTAATTAAATATAGCATTTTATTCTAAATCTAAGTGGAAGGACTCCAACCAAGTCTATCTCTGAAAACTTCTCCTTTAGCCTTTTAGGACTCAAGAATTGACCTTGAGCTCAACTTTTTCCATCACCTCAAAAATAACTTCCACACTTTAAAAAATCATGGAACAACCTTAGACATGATGTATAAGTAGTTATAAACCTTCACCAAGTATGAAAAAATCATAAATGTCACTTTACCTCATGAAGCCACTTGATACCCTGCTAGATCAAACATCCTCGAGATTTGACCATCAAATAACAGGACATAACTTCTTCTTGCTAAATCAATTTTATATATATATATATATATATATATATATATATCACTAGAAATATATCTAAACCAAGATCACAGTAAACCTTGAATGGAGTCCCAACTCCACTTTTATCTAGTGCAATTCCAATTTTCCCACAAGCTGCTCCAAACTTCCCCAAAAACCTGTCTTCATAAATAGGGAAAAAATTTCAATTTAGAAGCTCCAACATGATATGAAACTATCATGGAAATATAGAAAAACTCTAGGGGTAAAAAAATATCAATTTATTTTGTAACTTTTTTGGACAATATTTCCTACAACTAAAATTCTTTAGAAAACAAAATTGTCAGGTGAGGCCCACATAGTGTCACAAGCACTATCTTACATTTCTAGAAATATGGAAGAAGTCATAATACAACATCCAATTATAAATTTGGAAAAATAGGAATCAATATAGGACTCACTATAATTAATTTATTCCAAGTCACTTTTGAGCTAGGGTTTAACTAGGGTTTCAAAGAAACTTACCTTCTTAACAATCATTACATAAAAACATGACGATCAAACCATCTCATTATTTTTTGTTAAACTTCTTAATAACTTATGTAATAATATCCTTGAAAAATAAATCTATGTCACCATGAAAATCACACATTTCACAATGAGTCATGAAAAGGTCCAACTTTTGCCTTAAAAACAAAGTGTAAAACACTCGGTTTTACAAAAAATTGACATATATTGCAATTTATTATTCATATTTGACCTGAAACTTGTCATGAAGTATGCTATGAAAACATCCTGATAACTATACATACTCACCATCATATCTCAAATAGGTCTTGAAACTCTCTAGTCCATTAAGACTTACCTATGCCAAACTTGCCTGTTTCTCACCTACTTGTTTCCTAAGGACCATGAAACACCATGCAATTTACCTCTGAGTAACTGACTTGAAAATCATCATACACATGATACTATAATGTAAAAACACTATTACCATTCTTGGATAGTACTTATCATACTCCACCATGAATTATTGGTACCTCAATACCATTGACTTTGTTTATGCACTAATCCTAGTGAATCAGGCCTAAGATGTGGACTCGACTCAACATCGATGGCTTCACATGGTCTACTGACCTTGTATGACCTTGTGTCGTACTCATGTACACCTCTAACACACCTGCATGAAACATTTATTACCTTATGAAAGACCTTTAATCATCTTGGGATGACTCAAACCATGACTCATCTCACTAGACCATGCATCAGGACCTAACACCAGTTCCACCACCATTCACTGACACTTGGAACCAATCAAACCTTCATGTTTGACATCTGAATGATGCCTCATGGAGACTCATCCAAGGACACCATGATACCATTTTACTCATTAATGGAATTTACATAAATTAGAGGGTTGGTCACAATGGTCAATATGTGCGTCCCCTAGTTGGTTCAGTGATAGCATGTCCCTTAATGGACTTTTGGTGAATGACATTTGATGGTCAAGATCAGCTAAAACGACCATAAACACTACTTGACTCATGGTCCACTGATTTCTGATAAGCTTCTAGTCCCCCTGAAGTGTAAGGGGTCAGTGTTGGTCATGAAAAAGGATAATATGGATGACACAACCTAATGGTGGAGTTTGGTGGTAACAAAAGACTATAGGCCAATGACAAGTAATGATCAAAGTAACTGTACTTGACTAAAATAGCTCCCCCTTGGATATGACCTCTCTCTCATTAATAACCTTCAACAGTATGTGAAGATTGATGGACATGAAATTAGACGAGCAAAAGTGCTCCCCCTGAACTGATTGGTAGCTCATATTTATCCGTCATACATGTTTTGCAATCATATTATAGGTGGAATGACCATGGGTTGTTGGAGAAGGCACAAAATCTAGGGCCACCAAAGCTTTGTGATAGTCATCATCCTCATTTAAAGGACCACATCCTCCCTAAAATCCAGATTTCAGTCAAACTGGTTGAAAAGCTTATCCGATTATATAGTGCATCTAAAAACATCAATGGATTGTAACCCCTTCTACCCCCCCGGCATTATATCAGTCCTCTTCTAAGGTATTGAGGGTGCAGGCATGTTCCAGAATGGACTCTTACCTTTAGCAGGGTTGATGTCTATATAAGGGACTCAATCATAAGCACACAATCCTGAAACACTTGTTCAATGTTTTTAAACTTAACTCATGCTAACATACTCATTTAAACCAAAATATATATTACTTATTAGGTGTAGCTTAATCTTTTCCTCCATTTAGCCATTCAATATCATCCACGTAATCTTCCAATATGTGATGCATGATATCATGGAAGATGTAATTCATAGCACACTGATATGTAGAACTAGCATTTTTAAGGTCAAAAGGCATGACTCGATAGTAAAAGGTTCCTCAAGGGGTAATGAATTTGGTCTTGTGTTGATCTTCCGAGGCAAGAAATTTTTTGTTATAACCTAAGAAACCATCCATGAGTGAGAGCATCTCGTGACCCGCGGTAAGGTCCACCAATTGATCAATACCGGGTAAGGGAAATTCATCTTTTGCGTAGGTTAGGTTGAGGTCTTAGAAGTCTGTGAAAATTCAGAGTCCCCTTGTTGCTTTAGTAACAGGGACAATGTTATAAATCCTACGATGATAATCAATGGGTAAGATGAAGGAAATGGAAAGAAGATGCTGAAGTTCTTCTTTAACAAGAAGGGAAATGCGAGGATACATTTTCCTCACCTTTTGTTTAATATGTTTGGCATCAGAAATGGTTACGATATTGTGGACCACTATGGTGGGGTCAATACCAGTCATGTCTGCATAAGACGAAGCAAAAGCATGGTTATGATCTCGGAAAAAGGAGGTGATGGCTTCTTGTTCAGCAACATCTAAAGATTTTCCGATCTTTAGAATGTGCGGGTCGTCTTGAGTATGGATGTTGATCTTGATAGTCAATTAATTCAACATAGTTTATGTCTCAAAGGGTAACGACTGATGAATATATGAGTCTTCTGCACCAAGGTAGGTGAGTATGGATTCATCATCCTGACATTGAATGACATTAATGGTATGTGTGTCGTCATCAATCACCTTAGGATATAGGAATGGAAGAGTGAAAGGGGCCTTGCCTTCACATTGATAAGTCAGAGGCCACAAGGAAAGAGTGTTTATGAAAAAAAAAATTAGGAGGGATAGATTCAGGATCCATCAACTCCGTCGGTGAGAATGGGGATGAAGGTGGAGAAGGGCTAGGGTCTGCAATGACTTCAATGCAGGGTTGTTTAGTAGGATGTTCGGTGAAGCCAATACCACTACGGTCATTATGTTTGTGGGTGGTACATGGAATAACAGTATGGCAACCTTGCTCATAGAATGCAAAACCAAAACCCTTCCACGCACAGTGGTGCAGGAAGCTGTGGGAAAAATGGCGAATGGTAAGTGATTCGAAGTTAGCAGAAAATGGGCAGGGCTGTGATGGTGGTTTAGTTGTATAGGTGGTAGTATCAAGTCCCCCATAGGTGAGACTAGCATGAAGATGAGGAGGACCATAAATAAGGCATTCTCCTATACAGTGATCATAGTGAGGGTGATGGTGAAGGCTTCCATACTCATGTGGAGTAAGGAAGGTGTTGACGCTATATAGGCGGTACTCCCCTAGAGTGAGCCATTGAAAAAAACCTTCTAAGGGATCAATGGTTGGTATGTGGGTAGCTGGTATGGACGATGTGTTGGAGGTCGATGTGGAGGTGGTGTTAATGGATCAGGAAGCTAATGGGTCAGCCATTTTCATCCTCCGTCTCAAACATTGGTTAGACCATGAAAACTCCTTTTCATTTTTTTCTTGATGCAAGATCAATATTTGAACTTTTGGAGTATTCAAATCAACTCAAGGATGGCTAAAGACCTCAACCATTACTTGAGTTTCTTAAAATGCACATATATGAATCATGACTATGTCTTAGAAAAACAAATACCATAACTAATAGCATTCAAGACACTCAAGGATAGATACGTCAAAATGACATGATTGTATGTCCACATGTTTATAGCTGGGGAAGCACAACTATCTGCTTGTTATGACATTCAAGACATTGATATGAGCTGTATCACTCACCCTTCAAGACACCTTTTGATCTAGCCTTAGAATAATATTACTCAAAGATTAGATAGCTTAAAAACATAACAAATAATAGAGAACCTAGATTGCAATCTCTTTAATATGACTAAGTGAGTATGGAGATATCCTTGTGACTTTTCATGGAATGATATGGTTTCAACAGACTCATTGTGAAGAACATGATCATTAGACACCCTTTCCTTTATCTTTAGAACTCAAAGGAGTTGTCACTAATAAATGATGGAAATGTTTTCAAAACAAAGCTAGAGTTGCTAAAGACATGATAAAACCCTGATCAACTTTGTGCATTTTAGTGAAAGGATTGAATTCTTTTGTGGACACACAATGCAATGTAGGGGTATTGTAGGTAGGATGAGTTATTTTAAAATGATATTCTGATGAGATATGTTGGGACAAGAGTAGTTAGAAGTCATCACCTTCTTTGGGAAACCTTTGAAAATAAATTACACCACCTAAACAACTCTAACAGATGTTTCAATGAATTTTAAGTGCTCTTTCAACCAGGACCCTGTGTGCACACATTGATGCCCAAATATGACACACTATTCCATACAAACTTTAATAACTCTGCCACAAAGGCTTGAAGACTAAAATATCAATGAAGCATCCATGGAAGGTCCCTATGTTAATCATGACCTAAGATACACCCAAAGGTTTACAAGGACAATTTCTCAAATTAATCAAGGAAGTAAGATGAATTTTAACATCTGTTTATCTTGGATCTCAGATGAAAGCTGTTCTTGAATACTCCAAGATTGTAGATGCCTTTAAACCTCTACAAGAAATGAGACCTGTATGACCAATAGAGATCTTGTTGTATATATCTACCCACGGGTAAATATTGACAATGACACAAGGAAACATGTCAAAGGTTCAAAAACATACACAAAATTCAACCTGTCTTCAGGTTTCAGGCTACATGAGACATGAGATGAAAATCCAGTTGATCCAAGGAATGTCCCGATTTGATCCGAGAACCATATGAACTAAGGAAAATGGGTTATTTGACTAATCTTCAAAGCTCACTCTGATGGATTCACATGTCTGCTACCTTCCAACTGATGCATGATGTAAGTCCAATTTGATGCAATCCCTTGAATCAAAGGAAATGGTAATAGCGGCGGAAGTGGGTTTCAAGCAAAAAAATGGAACACATCAAATTTTGTCGACCTTCATTACATTTGGTCAATCTCCGATGCATATGTAATTCTTCAATATACCATCTTCAAAATGAACACCAAAGTACATCTTGGCACCCTCTGGCAGAAGCTTGGGACCAACTACTGCATCATCAAGAATAGTCGAACCATGCTTCCTTGAACCTGATGCATATGCAATCCAATTCCTAAGAATTGAAACAAAAACTCTTGGCAATTTGGCGGATCGAGGTTTTGTGAAAACATGACATCAAATTGTCGAGCCACCTTTCAAACCCTATAGCAGATGCAACTAATTTTATAACTTCCAATGGAACTAAATGAAATCTTGGATTCAATATACATCTCCAAGATCATGTTTTTATGGCATAAACACATGCATCAAACATGACTTGCAATAATTTTCAAACCTTTCACATATCAGTCCAATTCCTTCGAACTCTGAAACAAAGGAAATCTTGGCAATAGCTTCGGAATGGGTTTCTTCACAACTTCAACAACATCATAAACTTGCACAAGACACTCAAGGGTAGATAAATGTATTTGTATGTCCGTTTCTAGACGGGGAGACATCTATCTGACTTGTTAGCACTCAAGATTTTGTGGGAGTGGATAGCACCATCAAAAAGGTTTTGATCCTCCAAACCCTGCAATATTCTAGGTTGTGCCTACCCTTAACCAAGGAAAAGAGAACTTATATTGCATGGCCTTAAATTTGATGAAGGAGGTGGAGATATCCTTATGATTTTGACATGTGACATAGAAGAGGCCTTGTGAAAACATGATCAAGTATCCATTATCCAAAATCAAAGGAGTTGTCACTACTAAATGATGGAAATGTTTTGAGAAAAAAAGCTAAAGCTACCAAAGACATGATAAAACCCTGATGAACTCTGTGCATTTTTGTGAAAGGATTGAATTCTTTTGTGGACACGCAATGCAGATGTAGGGGTATTGTAGGTAGGATGAGTTATTTTAAAATGATATTCTGATGAGAGATGTTGGGACAAGACCTAGTTAGAAGTCATCACCTTCTTGGGAAAACCTTTGCAAATAAATTGCAACACCTAAACAACAAAGATGTTTCAATGAATTTCAAAGTGCTCTTTCAACCAAGATCATGTGCACATATGGATGCCCAAGATCTGCACTATTCCATACAAACTTTGATAACTTGCCACAAAGGCTTGAAGCAAAATATATCAATGAAGCATCTAGGAATCCCTATTTAATCATGACCTACGGTGCACCCAAAGGTTTATAGACAATCTCATTAATCAAGGATAGTAAGATGATTTTAAATTTGTTTATCTTTTATCAGATGAAAGCTGTTCTGAATACAAGATTGCAAATGCCATTAAACCATCAACCAGAAATGAGACCCTGTATGATCAGAGAGATCCTAAACACAAGATTGCAACATGAGCATGAAACATAAATTGAAAACATATTGAAATACAAGTGTATGCAAGCTTTGCCAAGAGATAAAACCAGTTAATCCAAGAATTTGATCAAATATATCAGTAAGGGAATGCTATTTAGACAATCACAAAGCTTGTTGATGGCTTTACATCTGAAACCAACTCAACATGATGAACATTTGATGCAAACATGAATCAAAAATGGCTCTCAAGTAGTTTCTCCAAAAGAAATGGAACTTCTTCAAGTTTTTCTCCTTGAAAAATTCTTCTCTCTTTCTCCAAAATTCTCAACAGACCTTTCAAAATGCCTCCAAAATACATCATATACCCCCTGCCAGCTTGGATCCTTGCATCCCAAGAAAAGAATATGCTCAAGGGATCAAATTTGTTACAAAACTCTTATCCATTTCATGAAAATGACATCAAATTGTAAAACAACTGGCAAAATTTTAGAGATGCAAAAATATTTTAAAATATTACATGATCTTGGATCCTTATCCATCCCAAGGTCACGTTTTTTGTCATTTAGACATGCTAGCATGCATTTGCAATCATTTTCTACCTTTTTCCCTCACCATTTTTAACTCTACAACTTTAATTTTCACTTTTCACGTTTCTTTCATAAGCTGAGAAAATATTTCACAAAAAACACAATAGGGCCCCGAATTAGCTCAAATGAATGATGCCATTATGTTCAGAAGGACAAGGGGATGCAATTTCATATAAAATTTCATGTGATTTGGTGCAGAAATGACAATTCCAAGTTCTTTGGAGCTTTCATGTGCACCCAAAAATGAAAATACATAGTTGCCATTGCTTAAAATCAACTTTAAATCTCTACCCTCCACGTGTTAGATTGAGATCCCCTTCAAAAACACCGAAATTGCCTTTTTTCCTTTGGATAAGGTGGGACACGTGTCCAAAAACCATTAGCGCGTGACCCTTCCCTTTAAAATTTGCATTTGTAACCTTTTCGGACTTCGGGAAAATTGTGAAAATTTTCCCCATTTTCCCCCTGGATGTGCCACGTGTCCTCATGTGGGCCCTACTGAAAACCTCAGGCCAAAATGATGACCTTTGCTCCTTTTTTGAGAAAAGGAAAATTTTCTCAAAATGCTCCGCACCCCCAAGAACCCACTGCTTCTCTACTACGTGTTGTTGTCCCATTGGGATGCGGAGCCGACCCTTCCAATTTGCTTCCTTCAATCCTCCGTGAGCACAAAATCCTTTGCGGGCCCATGCTCTTCCTTTTTCCATTTTGAACCAGGCCATGTGTCTCCCCCTGATTGGCTATGGGGAGACACCTTAAAATTTTCCACATGTTCAATTTTTACCTTGAGATTTTTCACCAAAGTTTGGAAGATTTTCCATCTTTCCTCCGTGTTCCAAAATTCCATCAAATGTTGGACACATGTCCATTTTTCATTGGTGGTGGGACCTCGAGCCAAAATTATCCTTTTTACTTTTTGAAGTTAAAAAAAACTTCAAATTCCTCCAAGCCTCCGCCCCTCCATTTCATCCCTATGCATACGTGTCACACTATGATTTGCGTGGAGATCTAGCTCAAATTTTTACTTTGAAATTTTTCCCTCCAAAGGCAAAAAATCAAAAAAACATTCACCACTCCGCTTCTCCTTTGGCTCTCCTGGACACGTGTCCTCTTCCTATTGGATGTGGACTGGCGGGCCAAATTTTTTCCTGACACCCTGAGCCAAAAAACAACAAAAATTTTCCAAGTCCTTCGCCATCCACTAACCTTCCTGGACACGTGTCGCCCTCCCATTGGGTGCGGGCTCGCGGGCCAAAAATTGATATTGAAATTTTTTCAAAAATTGAAGAAAAAATATAAGTGACCCCCGCCACCCGCCGGTCCATCAACCAATCAAATCGTGCCACATAGGCACATCACTGTAGCACTGCGGGGCCACTGTCAAAAATTTTCCTTTTGCCAAAATTTCAAAATGAAATGTTATAACATTTTTCGACATCCCCCGGCCAACGAGAGCCTGCCACATTAACATAAAGGTTACAATGATAATTTTGACAGCCAGGTGACACCCGTATACCCGTCAAAAATGTAAAAACACATGGGGTGCCCTAGGGAATCAATTTTTTTCACAACAGGATAGGTTTCTTAGTTTTGAACTGATTGAATCATGTTTTATCATGAGTTTTGAGCCTGGGCATTAGGATTTCATCAAAGGATAACTCGGATTCGATTTACTTTGAATTTTTCAGGACTTGACAATGAGAAAAATGGCACAACTCATATAAAATGAAAAATTTGGGGCACAAAAAGGGGGAAACATGAATCCCATTTCAATATGGGGTAGACTAACAACATTGAGGGTGGTTGAAAGCATTCAACTAAATAAAACAAGTTGTAGATCACCAGCTCGAGCCAAAATACATTTTTGAGTAAAACGGACATGTAGAGAAATAGGGCAAAGTGTGCAAACCCAGTAATTGCACCAACATTGGCTCCCTCTTAGGGATGGGCACTCCCTATGAATGACACAAGATCAAAATGTAGACCAAGTCCCAAAAATACATTAGGCAAGGAGTCAAAAACACATTTGCAACCCAAAAGACCAGAATTTTCACCAAAAATAGGCTGAGAAAACCAGACCAAAAATGGTTGCCAAGGACAAAAGGGAAAACCATGAGCCAATAACAGCAAGAACAAGGAAAAGAAAAAACAAAAATAAGGGCTATACAAAATGTAAAACTTGTGCATACCTCAGATGGGGATTTAATCTAAGAAATTTTTTAAATGTCTACCATTAATAGGAAGCTCTAGCAAATCCCCATCCAAATCCTTGAGAAAAAATGTATTTTCTCCAATCCTGATATCAATGGAATAAGGGCCCATCCATAGAGCATCAAAATTTCCATGCTTTCCCTTGTCTTCATGCCTACTATCCCATAGCAAAACCAAATCTCCAACACTGAAAGCTATAGGGGTGACTTTCTTATCAAACAACTTCTTCAATTTCTCCCTAAATTTGACATGCCTTTGATGAGAAGCTCTCCTTTCTTCATCCAACTCAATGATCTGATTGATTCTTGATTCATATGGGCTATGTTCTTGATCTTCCAACTACTGGGAAAATTGAAAAGTGGATAAGTGTAGGTGTAATGGTAGCAAAGCCTGAGTTCCATACACCAATTCAAATGGAATTTTACCAGTTGCTCTTTTTGAAGTTATTCTATCAGCCCACACTGTAAATTTCAACTATTCTCCCCACTTCTTCTTGTTGATTTCCAAGGTTCTTCTAATAATCTTGAGCAAGTTCTTATTACTTGATTCAGCTTGCCCATTCCCTTATGGATTATAATTTGAATAATAAGTCAGATTTATCCCATATTCACTGCACATTGCCATCAAAGGACTGGCTCTAAAACACATAGCATTATCAGATACAACCTTAATTGGAACTCCAAACCTACATATGATATGATTTAGCAAGAAATCCATCACCACTTGGTGTGTTGCCTGTTATCCAAATGTGCCCCCTGCTCATTTTGTGGCTAACTCCTTTACATCTTTCCTTCTCTTGTGCCTCAATCAGAATATTTTGTTTTCCAGGAACTCAAAACCTTCTGGAAATGGAACCATTGGATAGCTCTCTTTCTTAGCTTTCCAGAAAGGTAATTTTTTCCTCCTAACTCCATGTATTTTTCAAGTTATAGCTCAGCGGAGTTTTGGTGGGAAAATTTTCCCTAGAAGGCCCGTAACCAATCAAGAGCTGCTACATGTCCAAGGGCGAAAAAACACGAAGCGACCCGAAGGAAAAAATGGTCACGAAGGGCCCACACCCAATCAGAATGTGCCATGTGCCACCTAGAGCGGTGGAGCACGGGGAAAATTTGAAAAATGTTCCAAATACCAAACGGGTAAAAATTCAAACTTTTTGCCCGTCGATCTGATTTTGGCCTGTTTTTGCCCTAAAACTTCAAATCGCCATAACTTTCGATCCAAAGCTCATATTTTTGCATTCTTTATATCAATGGAAAACAAGTGAAATTATCTACAAGATTCCATGGTCAATTTTTAATTTTGGTTTATTTTGGAGGGAGAAAATCAAAAAAATGCTTCTGGTACGTGCCCATGGACAAAACTAACGTTTCAACAACCAATTTTAATGTAAAATGGGTCACATTCTTCTCCAGCATGGTCAAAAATGTCAGGGCATGGGTTTATAAGGACCTCCATGTTGTTTTTTAATGCATTTTGGTCAATGGGGAATGGCTCCCACATTTTTCACGTTTTCTCTCTCCTGGGCTGGACCCATGCACTGTAAAAGCCATATTTGGCTCATTTTTCAAAGGATGAACACCTTTTTGCATAGTAAGCTTCTATTTTCACCTTCAACAAGTGATTTTGGAAGTATCAAACCTTCTAGGGATTGTAACAGGTTTTTTTGCCTCTTTGGTGTTGGAATACAAGGATTTTGATGTTGAAAATCACAATGCAGGCTTTGTGAATGCTTTCAGTCCTTTGTATGTGTTGTTTGCTTCATTTCAAACTCTTGATTACAACTTATCAACCTGTGCATGATGTTTTATGTTGAAATTTCTGATTTGTGTAAATTTTCATGAACAAGAAGTGCTCACCACTCCTTTGGTGTATCACCCTTAGCAGTTTAGTTTCAATTTTTACATTTCTTATCCCTGTCTCCTTGCAAAATTAGGATAAAATTAGGATCTGAACCTCTACAATTGTGAAACTATAGATCTAATCAGAGGAGTTTAAGGAACCAGCCTCTAATCTGGAGATTGCTCTCTCATCTTGCAAGTCCCACACTTAGAGAGAGGTTTCAATGTTGTGCAATCACATGGGATGCCCTAAACATCAACTTAGAACCTTGATTTACATCCAGGGGTGCTGCTGATTTGCAACAACAGTTTTGGCATGCCCTGTGGGACCTTAGAGGTCTTCCACTTCATCTTTTGCAGGTTGGTGTGTTCCTGTGAAGATTTCAACCTTTGGAGGCACTTGCAAACACATCTAGCGACTCCATCTTATCAGCAACCCATTTATGAAGTTGCAGACCTATTTTTCATCCATTTCCATCCATTATTATTTCCATCTCTTTCATTCTTTTCCATTCCATGAAGTTGTGCAATCATGACTTCATTTCCATCATGGAACTCACATTTACAATAGCAACAATGTTTCCCACATCCAACATGTTTTTTAAATCCTCCAAATCAGCATTTTGAACAAATTCAAAATCAGCATACATACTCATATGAGCAGCAATGCCAAAATCAGTTTGGCTATAGAGCTTTCCAAGAGCAAGGGTGTGCATACAATGAAGACAATCAGATGCAAGATGCTGGTCTATTGGACAAAATCCAAAAGATGGAGGTAAACATGGTGCAATCCAGGGCTCAAGCACAAATGAAAGCATTTGGAATTGGTTGTGGAGCACCCTGTCCATGGGTGGGATCTTTCCCAAGGCATTATAGCCCTCAAGAGAAGCTTGAATTCATGATTGTAATACTGTCATTGCTTGCAAAGTGGATTGAAGGAATAGAGGTGTATGAGACGAGTATTCAAAAACCTTGTCAATGGGTAAGCACAGCCATCTCATGCCTTTTCTTTTCCTCTTTCCCAATCTATTTTATCTCAGCAGTGTCAAGTTTTAAACTCTCCATCTGATGTCCCGAGTGTTGAATCCATTTCTCCACCCCCTAGTCTTCCACATCATCTCAATTCTTCTATCCTTTTCCCTTCCAAACTGTCATCCCCTCCACAAGAGCTAAATGAAACACCCTCTCCTCTAAAGAAACAAGAGGTTTTACCTCCTCCACCACCACAAAAAATTACAAAAATCAATCACGAAGGACAGCAAAAAGAGAAGCCAAACAAGGATGAAGAAATTCAAATTTTGAAGAGTTGGACTCTTAAATTTGGGATGAAGAAGATCCATTTGCTAATGAAACATTCAAAAGAGGTTGGAGTTAAAGAAAAAATGGTGGTCAGGACTAATTTTGTTGCAGTAGAAGAAGAGCAAAAAGGAGTTGTAGATCAGCAATAAATTTGTTCAGAATATAGTGTCCATGTTGGCACCCTATTTTAAGGAAATGCTGATCCAATTCAAATTGCAAAAATTAGTCATGAGGGACAGCAAGAGGAAGGAGAAGCTGCTCCAAATCCAAAAGAAGAGGAGAACATTCCAGCTATGGGGGAGAAAAGTGTAGATCCAAAGGCTTATTAGCATAAAGCAGGTTATAGAAGAACCTTCAGTTCTTCTCTCTACTTCATCTCTCTCAAGTTCTAGTACTAAAGAAGAGTTTGATCCCTCAAACACAATGCTAGAGGATGAAAGAAACCATGGTGATCAAGTTGCAGATCAAGAGAACTCCATGGGAGAGGTTGAACATTTGCAGTAGGACAACAATGAGGTAGTTTACCTGTCTGATTTGGAGGACTATTTTGATGAAGAAGAACCGGTTGAGTTTCCACCATTCTCTCTTTCATCATCCATCTTCCAAACACAAGAGCCTGCTGTCATGGAGGAGAGTATTCATTTGCAGCAGCTTGTTTCTTATATAAGCTCTTTGGAACCAACATTGGAAGATTTTAATCTTTCATGTCCTTCATTGGAGGAAGAGAAAGGGCAGAAGGGTTCTACCATTGCTTCCACACCATCCATTCAAGGTCTATAAGAGAACTCCATTCTTGGAATTGAAAATCAGAATTATGGGCATACTCAATGGATCAGACCTTTCCCAATCAGGTATTTGGCTTCATTGGAGCCAAAGCAGAAGCCACAACCAGTCATGCTTCCTTCTAAGCATGAGGATGAGCTGCAAAGTTCCAAGGATCAGTTGTCATACCTCTCCAATCCAAATGTAGAGCAACTAAAAGAGGTATTGGATTTTTTTTTAGTTGACACCTTGCTAATTTGGGTAGAAGACCAGCTTCTTGTTGATTTTCCACTCATCCAATCAGCCATACTCAGCTCCAAATAATTTACATGGCTGCCGATTTTGAAGAAAGGAAGCTATTTTGCACAACAAGTTGAAGGGTTTGTTTAGCTCACCTTTGCTTCCAGTTAGAGTAGAGTAGGTAGGTTTTCTTTAAGTAGAAGAAGTGCTTGTACTCACTCTGCATATTCCATTTGGAGCATGTATGATTTTCATTTTGTACATAGTTTTGGTGTTGCTGGTTTTCACTCTTGCATAGTTTGTTTTGATGGCATTTTGGTGGGAACAACTCCATGTCCAGTGGGATTCAAGCGGTTCAGAGGGAAGTTTTCAAAGTTCAGAGCACTTTTCAAGCTACTACTCATGACTCCATGCCCAATGGATTGCTTCAACCTACTGATCATTCATCCAGTAGGTAGATGACCCCTCTGAGTCGCCAAAATTTTTATCCAAATGTGCCCCCTGCTGATTTTGTGGCTAAATCCCTTTACATTCTTTCCTTCTCTTGTGCCTCAGTCATAAATATTTTACTTTCTTAGGCCCTCAAAACCTTCTGGAAATGGAACCATTGGATAGAGATCTTTCTCATCTTTCCAGAAAGGTAAATATTTCCTCCTAACTCCACGTATATTTCAAGTTATGGCTTAGTGGAGTTTTGGCAGGAAATTTTTCCCTAGAAGGCCCGCAGCGAATCAGGAGCTGCCACATGTCCAAGGGCGAAAAAACACCAAGCAACACGAAGGAAAAAATGGTCAAGAAGGGGCTCCGCACCCAATCAGAATGTGCCATGTGGCACCTGAAGTGGTGGAGCATGGGGAAAATTTGAAAAATGTTCCAAAGACCAAATGGGTAAAAAATCAAAATTTTTGCCTGCCGATCCGATTTTGGTCTATTTTTGCACTAAAACTTCAAATCACCATAACTTTCGATCCAGATCTTATATTTTTGTGTTCTTTATATCAATAGAAATTATGGTGAAATTATCTATAATATTCCATGGTCAATTTTGAATGTTGGTTCAATTTGGAGGGGGAAAATAAAAAAACACTTCTGGTACGTGCCCATGGACAGAACTGACGTTTCAACAACCAATTTTAATGCAAAATGGGTCGCATTCTTCTCCAGCATTGTCAAAAATGTTAGGGCATGGGTTTTTAAGGACCTCCATGATGCTTTTAATACATTTTGGTCAATGGGGAATGGCTCCCACATTTTTTCACGTTTTCTCTCTCCTGGGCTCGACCCATGCACTAAAAAAGCCAGATTTGGCTCATTCTTCAAAGGATGGACACCTTTTTACATAGAAAGCTTCTATTTTCACCTTCAACAAGTGATTTTGGAAGTATCAAACCTTCGAAGGATTGTAACAAGTTTTTCTGCCTCTTTGGTGTTGGAATATAAGGATTTTGATGTTGAAAATCACGATGCAGGCTCTGTGAATGCTTTCAGTCCTTTGTATGTGTTGTTTGCTTCATTTCAAACTCTTGACTATAATTTATCAACCTATGCATGATTTTTTATGTTGCACTTTCTTATTTGTGTCAATTTTCATGAATAAGAAGTGCTCACCACTCCTTTGGTCTATCACCCTTATCAGTTTAGTTTCAATTTTTTGCATTTCTTATCCTTGTCTCCTTGTAAATTAGGATAAAATTAGGATCTAAACCTCTGTAATTGTGTAAATATAGATCTAATCATATGATTTTGAGGAACCAGCCTCTAATCTAGATATTCCTCTCTCATCTTGCAAGTCCCACACTTAGAGAGAGGTTTCAATGTTGTGCAATCACACTGGATGCCCTGAACATCAACTTAGAACCTTGATTTGCATCCAGGGTTGTTGCTGATTTGCAACAACATTACCTATCTAGATGGAATGGCCTCAACCCACTTTGTGAAATAATCAGTTGCAACAAGGATCCATTTATAACCAGCACTAAAAGGATCTTAAATCTCACCAATGAAATCCATTCCCCCTTTTTTGAAAGGAGCTTTAATTGATACAGGATATAAAGGAAGGGAGCCTGAAGCTCTCAATCTTCTTGAGAAGCGTTGGCAACTATCACATCTTCTAACTAGCTGGTTTGCATCTTTAAAAAGAGTAGGCCACCAATAACTAGCTCTTAGAATCTTGTGTGTTATCACTCTACCATAAAAATGTCCTCCATAAACTCCCCCATGGAAATCAGTAATCAACTTGGGAGCTTCATCTTCAGTTATGCATTTCAAGAGGACACCTTCAGTATTCTTCCAAGCTAGCCCACTGTCTGTTATGATATACTTTTGTGAAGCCATCTTGAACAATCTTTTCTGGTTTTTATTCAAGTGACTAGGACATCATAGGTTCTTGAGGTAGAAGACCACATCCTTATACCATTCAGAATTCATCAATTTGTCAAGTAGATCTGCCCTTTCTTCCTCTAGCTGATTCACTTCTACATTTTGCAAATTACTCTCAGCCATGAGCCTGGCAAAACCCAAACCTCTTACCAGCTTTGTAGTTTGAATGTCCATGTCATATTCTTGTAGTTTTTTGACCCATCTACGTCTCTTGCTTGATACCTCCATGTCTGATAAGATGTCTTTAACCATTGTAACATAGGCAACAAATTTTGAACTCAAAATGTAAGGCCTAAAAATCTTTGTTGCCTTTACCAAAGCAAATGCTTGTTTCTCCATAATTGTGTACTTCAGTTCAGCTACTTGTAAATCCTTACTAAAGAAATCAATAGGCCTCTCAACTCCATTCTCATCCTTTTGTAACAAAACTGAAGCAATAGTAAATTCAGATGCAAAAGAGAAGATTTGGAAAGGTCTCTTGTAGTTTGGAGCTGCCAAAACAGGTGCATGCTTAAGTGCATCCTTTATTCCTTCAAAAGCTTGGATGGCAGCCTCTTCCCACTTAATAACATGGTCCTTTCTTATCATGCTTTTGATTGCAAGAGTTATCTCAGCAAAATTAGATGCAAACCTCCTAATGAAATTGATTTGGCCAAAGAAAGATTGAATACCTTTCTTGGTTCTTGGAATAGGCACCTTGTTGATTGCTTCCACTCTCTCAGGGTCTATCATAACACCTTCCTTGGACCCAATATGTCCTAGAAACTTGGCCTTTTGCATGCCAAAATGACATTTCTTTGGATTAAGTGAAATTCCATACTCTCTACATCTAATTAGCATCTTCTCTAGGTGTTGCAAATGGTATGCTCGCTACCTTGAAAAAATAGTCACATCATCTTGGTAAACTACAATAAATTCATTGATATAACTAGCAAAGGAAACAATCCATCGCCCTATGAAAAGTAGCACCAGAATTCATCAATCCAAAAGGCATCCTTACAAAAACATAAGTCCCCCAAGGAGTAGTGAAGGTTGTCTTAAGTCTTTCTAATTCTTTGACAACTACTTGATTGTATCCAAAAAAAACCATCCAAAGTAGAAAGCATTTTTGACCCTGTTACAAGCTGCAACATATTCTCCATGTTTGGCAAAGGATATTTGTCCTTCATAGATTATTTTTTTAGATTCCTAAAATCCACACAAATCCTGATATCTCCGTTCTTCTTTCTAACTGGCACAAGGTTTGCCACCCAAGATGAGTATCTAGTAGGCTGAATGATGCCACCATCTCTCTATTTCTTCAACTCTTCTTACATTTTCAAGGAAAGAAATGGGTTAATAGGCCTTTTTTTTTTGTCTAAATGGTTTTAGTCCTAGCCTCAAGAGGAATCTCATGCTGAAATAAATCTTCTTTATATGCCTTCAGCTCTGAATAAGACCAGGCAAGGAAATCTTGATACTTCTTTAAAAGTTGGGCATATGACCATTTTTCCTCTTTGCTAAGATTACTGTCCAACCAGATCTTCCTTGGTTTTTCTTTAGTTCCCAAGTTATGCTCTTCCACATCCCTTGAAGCAAACAATTTTCTATTTATGATGCAACCAGCATTGCTAAAATTGGATTCAAGTGTAAGAAGACCTTTAGGAATAGTATTTATTTTCAATTGTATAATATCCTTGTCAAACAAAGATTCTCTACCTTCATTCATGCATACCAATGGTTCCTAATCAATATTCTGACCAGAAAACTCACCTTGGCATTGTAAGAATATCAACACTTGTGCATCATCATCAAAAAATCTGCCAATGTTTCACATTATCTGGGATAGCTGGCCTTGTTAGCACCTCAATTTTATATTCACAAAAGGTGAAACGGTGCAATTGTCAAATCTAGAACCAAGGATAACCAGCTTATCAGTAGCATAATTAAGACTTCTATCATGGTAAACAATGTTAAAGGAATCAAACATTTCAATCAAGTCCCAAACCACATGCTTATATTGTTTCATACATTGATTTTTTGTGGCATACAACTTTATTACTTGCTTGACAACGAGCTTTGAATCTCCTTTAGTAACAATATCCTTTACTCCATATTACCATACAGTCCTTAATCCCAATAATAATTCCTCATACTTAGCAATGTTGTTAGTGCACTCAAAATTGAGCTTGAAGGAGAAAGGAAACTCTTCCAAACTAGGAGAGACCAACACTATGCTAGCACCATTTCTAACTTTGGAGCAAGCTCCATCAAATAGTAATTTCCATGGAGAACCTACCATACCAAGGCACTCTGATGTTTCCATCTTATTCTCCTTTCCATCTGCAAAACCAATGAAGTTATCAACATCTACATCAGCAAACAATACTTCATAAGAAGCATTGTTGGGATCTTCAATCAAGTGTAACATCTTCTTTTCACCATATATTTTGACAAGGCTGCCCTAAATGGTAATGGTGATGAAACACAAGTCCATTTGAACACTACCACCAACACTTGCAGCCCATTTTCTTGACAAAATCATACCCCATTTGGCAAGGTAGTCAACAATTACAACATTAAGTTTTAGATTCTTACTTGGATAGGCTGCAAGCTGCACTACTAAGCCTTTCACACAACCAACAACCAGAAATTCCCTTGAATCCATGACTATACACTTCCCATATGCTGTTGTCACTTTGATATCCAACTCATGCATGACTTCTAGAGGCATGACATTATATGATGCACCAGAATCAAACATGCAATTGTGAAGCAACCTATCTTTTATGAGAAAAGTTATGAAAAATGGATCAACATTCAATTGGGAATCAACCAAGGATGTTCCCAAATACACTTTAGGTGCCTCTCCAAGATCTTCCATTGGTGGTGGTGTTTCAAGGCCAGCAATGCTTTGAAGAGGATTCTCAACAACATTTATATTTCTGCTTGGGGTAACCTTTTCTTCTTTCAATCCCAAGTACTTGAATGCTCTCTTCTTATGTTTAGGAATTCGAAGAAATTCAATAATTGGAACACTCACTTTAATTTGGCTCAAAACTTGGGCTATATCATATGGAACATTATTTTGTAAGACAACATTGGAAGAGAAACAAGAAGGTTCATCAGATGGAGAAGTGTTCTTGGCAGCCTGGGCATGAAGAGGACTGATATTCTTGCATGGGACAGCAAGGTTCTTGGCAATTGTTTCTTTTCTAGGATTATCTTTGGGAATTCTTGTGAGCAAGGGTGTCTTTGGTTTAGCTTGAGGACCAGCTCCCCTAACAACTTTACTTCTAGTATTGTCCTCCTTTTCTTGACCAACCACAACATTCATTAACAATTGTCTATCTTCCTCCAAAGGAATACCACCATCATACTTATTGATCATTAAAGCCCTTAGATATTCAAAGTGATTATTAGGAATTTCAAAGGCCTAAAATACATCTACATCCTGAGTTTGAGGAAGAGAAATAAATGGTACCCTCTTTATGCAATCCCAAAAGGTTCCTGCAGTCCTTGCACTCATCACATCTGTTTATGTTGTTGCTTGTTGTGAGCTTGAAGAGCTTCCCATCATACATATGTAATCATCCATTTCATTCTCATTATCATCATCAATATCTTGCTGGTCCATTTCACATGGAGGATGAGGAAGAAAACATCTATCACACCAATCCATTTCAGCAATTTCTTAAACAGCAGCAACTCTTGTAGTCAGAGGGTCAGGCACCACTCTATTTTCACGTTCTTGGGGTTGTCTATTTATAGATCCAATAGGCCCTTTACCTCTATCATCTTTTCTTTGATCACCTCTAGGATGATTGCCAAATCTATCATGGTTTTGAGTTCTTTGTTGTCCTTGTTAACTTTGCCCAATTCCTTTCTCAGCCCGGGCTAACTTGTAAGAAATTTCTTTGATAGCCCCTGCCAAAGTCTTGACAACATCTTCCAAATCAGCACCCTTGCTAGCTTGAGGCTTCTTAGGGTTTATCAACTTCACACCATCCCTCTTAAGTGGTTTACTAGCAGCCTTAATATTATTTTCAATTTGAAGTGCCACGGTGAAAGCTTGTCTCAAGTTTGTAGGATTTTTGTCTCTCAAGTAATAGGCTGCCTTTTTATCAAATGCATCTGCATATTTGATCAAGCAATATTCATCACAAGGCCTCAAAAGTACAGGAAGCCTTCTCAATGATTCTTGATGTTCTCAAACTCGGATAGAAGGAATCTTGGATCTGTTTTGTCTCCATATTGTAATATGAATGCATTTCTCATCTCAGTCCATGAATAGATAGAGTTATCAAGCAAAGATTTGTACCAATCTCTTGAATCTTCCTCTAGTGTATGGATAAACAAATTAATATACACATCCTCAAATTCTATATCAAAATCTTCCATCATGTTAACAAAGAGTTTGAGATGCTGATCTCCAGTTATGACATTGTTACCTTGGAATTTTGGTAACCTATTTCTCACATCTTGTGGGACAGCATTTGGATAACCATCCATTCCTCCAAACTTTATAGGACCAAAGGCATTAACAAAAAATGGAGGTCTGGGTTGAGCCATATTGTTTGGTGGGGGTGATCTTGGAGGTGAAAAAAGCTGATGAGGAGTAGTAATGGGTCTGATTGGAATAGATGAATGATTTATAAAATGACAACCCCCCAAAGGATGTCTCTCTTGATAAACTTTAGCAAACTTAGAAACCATAGGAGAATAACTAGGAGTATTTTTTTTAAATACACAAGAAGGTCCCTCACCAGATGGAGGATGAGAATCAAAAATAATATTTCCTGAATCAGGTCCACTTGAAGAAGAATTATAATCTTCAATAACAGGCTGCTCTACTTCAAATTCAACTATGGGGATTTCTTTTCTTGCAACCAAATCACCAACCACTTTCCACACTCTTATTCCTTCTAGTTCTGAGCCTCTTGATTTAGTGAGCAACTTCTTAGAAGAGTCCTTGATGAAGAGGGATCTCCTTCCCTCTAGCTTGACAAATTTAAACAACCAGTTTCAAATAACAGAGATGTATAAGACAACTGGTATTTCAATATCCCAACAGCATGGAGTCACCACTAAGGATTTCCACCTTAGTTGTGCGAGAAAGCACTAGGATATTCTATCAAATGTATGTTATGACTAAAAACTTTGCAAGGATTTACAAATCATATTTTCTTCTTTCTTGATTAGACCAAAAACAATGCTTCCAAAACATATAAATTTTTGGTAAATGAGAAGAGTAGGCTAAGTTTGAAATCCTTTTTTACCCAAAACATCTAGGTCTGAAGTATGAAATGATATCTCAAGAATGTAACAACTCAAATACTTAATCACAAAAATGCTCAAACCTTTCAAATACATCAAAACCACTAAGAAATCAAATAAAGTCCTTGGAAATGGTCCCACTTGGGTTTTGGTATCAAGATTTAATCTCCTTCACAACTTGAACAACATCATAAACTTTCACAAGACACTCAAGGGTAGATAGATGTTTTTTATGTCATTTCTAGACAGGGATGCACCTATCTACTTGTTTACAATCAAGAATTGAGGGAGTGGATAGCACCTTCAAGAGGGTTTTGATCTAACCCTCACAATTTTAGGTTGTGCATATCAACCAAGGCAAGATAACCTATATTGCAGCCCTTATATGGTAAGGAGATGGATATATCCTTATGTTTTGCATGTGACATAGAAGAGGCCTTGTGAAAACATGATCAAGTATCCATTATCCAAACTCAAAGGATTTGTCACTACTAAATAATGGAAATTTTTTGAAAAAAAAGCTAACGCTGCTAATGACATGATAAAACCCTGATGAACTTTGTGCATTTTAGTGAAAGGATTGAATTATTTTGTGGACACACAATGCAAATGTAGGGGTATTAAAGGTAGGATGAGTTATTTTAAAATGATATTCTGATGAGAGATGTTGGGACAAGAGTAGTTACAAGTCATCACCTTCTTGGGGAAACCTTTGCAAATAAATTACAACACCTAAACAACAAAGATGTTTCAATGAATTTGAAGTGCTCTTTCAACCAAGATGTGTGCACATATGGATGCCCAAATCTGCACTATTCCATAAAAAATTTGATAACTTGCCACAAAGGCTTGAAGCAAAATATCAATGAAGCATCTAGGAATCCCTATTTAATCATGACCTACGGTGCACCCAAAGGTTTATAGACAATCTCATTAATCAAGGATAGTAAGATGATTTTAAATTTGTTTATATTTTATCAGATGAAAGCTCTTCTGAATACAAGATTGCAAATGACATTAAACCACCAACCAGAAATGAGACCCTGTATGATCAGAGAGATCCTAAACACAATATTGCAACATGAGCATGAAACATAAATTGAAAACATATTGAAATATAAGTGTATGCAAGCTTTACCAAGAGATAAAACCAGTTGATCCAAGAATTTGATCAAATATATCAGAAAGGGAATTCTATTTAGACAATCGCAAAGCTATTTGATGGCTTTACAACTGAAACCAACTCAACATGATGAACATTTGATGCAAACAAGAAGAAAAAATGGCTCTCATGTAGTTTCTCCAAAAGAAATGGAACACTTCAAGTTTTTCTCCTTAAAATTCTTCTCTTTCTCAAAAATTCTCAACAAACCTTTCAAAATTCCTCTAAAATACATCATATACCCCCTGCCAACTTGGATCCTTGCATCCTAAGAAAAGAATATGCTCAAGGGATCAAATTTTTTACAAAACTCTTATTCATTTCATGAAAATGACATCAAACTATAAAACAGCTCACAAAATGTTAGAGATGCACAAATATTTTAAAATATTGTATGAGCTTAGATCCTTATCCACCTAGGGTCATGTTTTTGGCATTTAGACATGCTAGCATGCATTTGCAATCATTTTCTACCTTTTTCCCTCACCATTTTTAACTCTGCAACTTTAATTTTCACTTTTCACGTTTCTTACACAATCTGAAAAAATATTTCATGAAAAACACAATAGGGAACCAAATTAGCTCAAATGAATGATGCCATTGTGTTTAGAAGGCTAAGGGGACATGATTTCATAAAAAAATAATCTGATTTGGTGCAGAAATGACAATTCCAAGTTCTTTGGAGCTTTTATGGTGTCCAAAAATGAAAATGCACAGCTTTCATCAATTAAAAAATCTTTTAATCTATGCCCTCCACGTGTCAGATTCAAATCCCCTTCAAAAATGCTGAAATTACCTTTTTCTCCTTTGAATAAGGTGGGACACGTGTCCAAAAACCATTGGCACGTGACCCTTCCCTTTAAAATTTACATTTGTAACCTTTTTGGACTTTGGGAAAATTGTAAAAATTTTCCCCGCTTGCCCCGTGGACATGCCATGTGTCTTCCTACGGGCCCTACTGAAAACCACAAGCCAAAATGATGACCTTTTCCCCTTTTTTGAGAAAAGGAAAATTTTCTTAAAATGCTTCACACCCCCAAACACCCGTTGCTTCTCTACCACATGTCATTGTCCCATTGGATGCGGAGCCGACCCATCCAATTTGCTTTCAATCCTCTGTGACCACAAAATACTTTGCGGGCCCACGCTCTTCCTTTTTCCATTTTGAACCATGCCATGTGTCTCCCCCTTATTGGCTATAGGGAGACACCTTAAAATTTTCCACGGGTTAAATTTTCACCTTGCGATTTTTTTCCAAAGTTTGGAAGATTTTCCATCTTTCTTCCGCGCTTCAAAATTCCATCAAGTGTTGAACACGTGTCCATTTTTCATTGGTGGTGGGACCTTGAGAAAATAGTTTTCCTTTTGATTTTTTGAAGTTAAAAAAAATTCAAATTCCTATAAGCCTCCACCCCTCCATTTCATCCCTGTGCATACGTGTCACATTGTGATTTATGTGAAGATCTGGCTCAAATTTTTTACTTGGAAATTTCACCTCCAAAGGCAAGAAATCAAAAAAACACGCACTACTCCACTTCTCCTTTGCTCCCCTGGACACGTGTCCTCTTCCTATTACATACAGACTCACGGGCCAAATTTTTTCCTGATGCCTTGAGCCAAAAAACAACAAAAATTTTCCAAGTCCTTCGCCATCCACTAACCTTCCTGGACACATTTCGCCCTCCCATTGGTGCGTGGGCTCGGGGGCCAAAAATTGATATTGAAATTTTTTCAAAAATTGAAGGAAAATTCTAAGTGACCCATGCCACGCGTCAGTCCATCAACCAATCAAATCGTGCCACATAGGTACATCACTGTAGCACTGCGGGGCCACTATCAAAAATTTTCCTTTTTCCAAAATTTCATAATGACAAGTTATAACATTTTTCAACCTCCCCGGGGCAATGAGAGTCTGCCACATTAGCATAAAGGTTACAATGATAATTTTGATGGCTGAGAGACACCCGTATACCCGTCAAAAACGTAAAAACACAAGGGGTGCCCCTGGAATCATTTTGTTTTCACAAAATGATAGGTTTCTTAGTTTTAAACTGATTGAATCATGTTTTATCATGAGCTTAGGGCTAGGGATTAGGATTTCATCAATAGATAACGATTTGATTTACTTTGAATTTTTCACGACTTGGAAATGAGAAAAATGGGACAGCCCATATAAAATGAAAAATTTGGGGCACTCAAAGGGGGAAACATGGATCTCATTTCAATATGGGGTAGAATAACAAAATTGAGGGCAGTTGAAATCATTCAACTGAATAAAATGAGTTGCAGATCACCAGCTCGAGCCAAAAGACGTTTTTGAGAAAAACAGATGTAGAGAAATAGGGCAAATTGTGCAAACCCAATAATTACTCCAACATGGTCAGTAAAGCATGTTGCATGTTTTGAAAGGTGATGGGTCAGCTAGAATGGTATAAGTGTGTCCTTCATGTTCAAACTTTACACAACTATGCAAATTTGAAGGACTGCAACCCATGACATGGATCCAGGGTCTACCAAGCAACAATTTATATTGGAATTCCCCCTCCAAAACATAAAACAATTTTGGAACAATGTGGGGGCCCATGTGAATGTGAAGGATGATAGTGCCTAGTGTGGAGGTGATAGCATCATTGAATGAACACAACATGTCCAGATGTTTGTGCATGAAATTGTTAGGTATGTGCATTTGAGAAAATACATGGGATGAAATGATGTTAACGCTAGTGCCTCCATCAATCATCACACGGTGTACCCGTATGTCATCAATGTGGACAGAAATGAAGAGGGATGGGTCTAGGTCATCATTTTGGTATGGCATGATCTCTACCTCTGAGAAGATGAGGGAGGCCTCTTGGTTAACAAGGTGAGGTGGGGATGAATGTGGTAATTTGGTGAGAGAGGCTACAAGATGGGGTGTGATAATGGAGGCTACGGGTGTAGGGTCATTAGGTAAAACCTCTATAGATTGAAGAACCTCTATAAGGGCTTGATGATGGGATTCCGTGGTTTAGATGAGGTCATATAAGGACATTTTGAGTGGAGATTGGTGTAATTGTTTGAGCATGGTGCAATGTGTGACACCATTAGAAATGGGTTATGTGGGGCCACAGATAGTTATCTTAGGTATGGGTGTAGATGGTATGTTGGGTATAGGATTGGTTGGTGTGTCATCTTCCTTGTCTTTACCCTTCTACACATGTGTAGTGACGTGTACCATGTTGATTTGAGGGAATTTTTCAAATGGAGAAGGTGTAGGGTAAGTGGTATAATGATATGAAGGGCAAAAACCTACTAGAGGAGAAAATCCCTATGAGGTCAGTTGGGCACAGTGACATTTGGGTGGTGGCGTGGTAAGTTCTCCTATGCGAACCATGTTAATTTCAAATTTTGTGTGTGGTTCTAGGAGCTGTGAGGGTGGAGGTTGTGTTTGTTGAGTGGGTAGTGTGGGAATGGGTGTAGGTGAAGCAGGATCTTCGTCAAGAAGGTCATCATCATCAAAGCTGGTTTTGGGTGGACACAATTAGATAAGGATGGTTTTCAAGGCCTTGCAGTTCTCCACATCGTGTCTTGGAAGATACTGGTATGCACACATTTTAGTATCATCAAACCCCTTTAGCTTGGGTTTGAGGGTGTTGTAAGGTTAAGGTGGCGGTAATGTGATAACAGAAGTCTCGAAGAGGTTCGTTAAAATTTTGGCATAGGACTTCGTGCTAGTGGATCACAATGGGAAGTGAATGTGGGTTTGGGTGTAAGTGTGGTTGGTTGTCTGGGAATTATTTTTTGATGAGTAGGGATAGGTCAAGCTATGGGTTTAGGCACCGATGTGTTTTGAGGTATCAGTCAATTTCGTTTAGGTAGGGGTACAGTAGATGGATGGGTAGGAAGATGTGGTGTTGTTTTGACAACCCTGTTGTGGGGTAGTGGGGTTTTGTTTTTGGGTTGCACCTTCTTGGGTAAAGGTGATGTGGGTGTATGAGGTCTATGAGGGAAAGAAGATGGAGGAAGATGGTGAGTTACCCATGGAGATAATGAGGGTGCTATGAAATTAGATGATGCAGGTCGTGCTTGGGGTGTGAGGGACAATGATTGAAGTGTAGTAGGTAGTGAAGCAATGGCTGAAGGTATCGGAGGTATTGGTGGTAAAGAGACCACAGGTGTGGGTATGAGTCGTGTTGTGTGCCTGAGTAGGTTAGAGAGTTTTTAGGAAGGAATGGGTTGTTTTTTTATTGGGTTATGAATGGGTGAGGGGTACTTGACCATGTTGGGCAGCTGAGGTCTTAAGGCAGATGAGACAAGTGCGGGTGTGATTGGTGTAGTAGGGATATAAGGTTGATGAGTTTGTTTCTTTAGCTTAAGTATCAGATTAGGTGTGGTATTAATGTTACAGGATGTAGCTAAATCCAATTTAATAGGTGGATGAGTAAGGCTGGTAGTCGGGGTGACCCCTAAAGTGGTAAAAGGTTTAGTGGAGGTAAATATTGTGGGTATGGGTTTGGGTTTAGGCATGGGTCGTGTTATGGGTAATGGTGTGGTGTGAGTGTTAATAGATATCGTGGAAGGGGTTGCGAAAATAGTGGTTGTATGTGGTTTGATGGGTGGAAATGTATTTTGGTAGATATTGGAGGTGTCATCGAGGGATTTCTGCATTTGTGTTGAGAAAGGGAGTAAGAGGTACCCCCATAACAAAGCTCTATCCACATACTCTAAGTGATCAGCCAAACATGATAATGGCATGTCTATGGGTGAAGTTGGTGAGGACCTAATGGGAATTCCCATAAAATGCATCTTAGAGATGGGGAATCGGTCGGCTTCAGCTTTCGTGCGTAAGAGAGCTAAAAGTAGGTCCATTGGATGTCAGGGTAGCAGATGGAGATTGTTCTCCAAGAGGAAAAGGTATCCTCACCGGGTTTATGATGGGTGGAAGAGATAATAGGAGTTCCTCTATGAGTGAAGGAATGGATAGGTGCTCCTCTGTGGGTGGACAAGGTAATGGGTACTCCTCTATGGGTGGAGGAGGTATGGTAGATAAAGGTTTGCTAAGTGGAATAGCTAGGGGTGAGATGGTCTAAATGGCAGTAGAAAACTCCTCTATAGGTGATACAGGAGATAAATGGTGTTCTTCTATTGGTGAAGGTTTAGACGTGGAAGGAGGATTTCAGTCTAGGATGTCCTCTATGAAAGGTATTTGAGGTAATTGAGATGCAACAGGTACCTCGTTAAAGATCACATGAACCTCACGAGTATGGGTATCGTGAGTGGATGTCTCACCTATTTGATTTGATGAAAGGGCATGATTGGGAAATGGTTTGTTAAATATTTGTAGGTTTTGGTTGGTGGTGGCATTGGGATTATCCACAATTAGCTCACATTTCTCAAGCATTTCTTGAACGATATTCTTGAAAGTGATACAGTTGCTGTCACTATGATCTTTCACTCGGTGATAATTACAGAAATATTGTTCCTTATACCATGCAGGCATGAGGAAAGCAGGGTCAAAACCAATGTGTGGTTTTATGGGTGGAAGGGTGATGGTGCCAGCTTTGATGAGCTTTTCTAAAATAGAAGAGTAAGGCTCCCCAATTGGGGTATATTTTTGTTGTTCTTGTCTGAATCAAAAATCCTGAACACGTGATAGATTAGATGAGGGTGTAGCTTGATTGGATGGATGATCTGGGTCGGCCTTGAGTACCACTACATTAGAGGTACCTTTAGCCTTTGAATAATTGGTTAGTGGTTTAGAAGAAGAATATGTTTCATTCGACTTGAATGTTGAATTTTTATTTCGTAATTGGATTTTCTTCTCTTCAATAGCCTGAATTTCTAACTTTCATGCCATAGTAAATGCCTCATCAAATGTTCTAAAATTTTGGACCTACAAGGTCGAGGAGATATGCTTGGCACAAGATCATGTGAAGAGCTCAATGAGTTCAGTTTGTGGTAATTAAAAGGTAAGTTGATTAATCAGGCTATGCCAACGAGTGACAAAATCTATGATAGATTCTTCCTCGTACTGACGTGTGGAATATAAATCAGTCATGGTAACTTTCTTGGTGATATTGATAGAAAAATGATCCAAAAAAGCTTGGGATACATGATTGAATGAAAATATGGAGTGTTTGGGGAACCCACTATACCAGTCTAATATAGGTCTAGTGAGGGACATGGGAAAAGTTCTCAAATTAAGGCATCATCATGAGCAATCAAATAACATCCATGTTTAAATGAGTGCAAATGTTGTTGTGGGTCTTCCTTACTATTGAAGTGGTTCAATTTAGGCATTTCCCAATGCACAAGGTATGAACAGATGGGAATGGATGGGTAAATATTCTCATTAAAAATTTCATCATAGGTAAGAGAGTTGTGGGAGTTAGAGACTGATGCCTTCAGTGTTTGCATCTTATCCATCATCAATCTAATTAGGTCATTGGTGCGTTGTGATGATTGGATGCCTCCTATAGCATGAGGAGGTTGGTTTTGGGTGTATAATGGGTGTGGTATTCCAGTATATGGGAGTTGGGCCCCTATCATAGCTTCCAAATCTTAAGGGTGCGTAGGTGCACATGGCTGGAGGAAGTGCACAAGTTAAGGCGCACAGGGCAATATTCAAAAGGCTTCTTGGAGAACCCAATGTGTGCACACCATGTGAAGAACAATTTGGGACTTAGCCATTTTTGGATTTTTGGGTAGGAGACATGAAGAACTTGTTCCATTTGGATAAGGTTCTAGACTGGTGACAAGGTGTCCTGGAGGGAATATACCTTGTAATGGTAAGGGACCATTTTAATAACTTGAGGTTCATGTTTGAAAGATGTTGGCAGTTGAGGATCTCCCTCAACATCAAAAAATGTATCTTTGTAACTCCTTTTGGAATGTTTTTGGGACATATCATATGCAAAGAGGGCTTACTAGTGGATCCCACGAAAGTTACAATTATTGTATGGTTAGGGGAGCCTACCAGCCAAAGTGTAGTGTACGGATTTCTTGGACACACTAGGTACTACAGAAAGTTCATTAAGGGATATGCCAAGATTTCCACACCTTTGGAAATATTACTCAGACACAAGAATGCCTTTTAGTGTGGAGAGGTGCAGCAGATGGAATTTAACACTCTAAAATAAAGGCTTATCACCACACCAATTCTATGATTCCCATTCTAGGATAAACCTTTCCATGTCCATGTGGATGCCTCTGGTACAACAATCTGAGCCATTCTTATTCAACTAGGAGAGGGGATTTTTTATCATCCCTTTTGTTTTGCAAGTAGAAAGTTGACACTAGGAGAACAAAATTATATAATGACCAAGTGTGAGGCATTGTCAATGATCTACGTGCTCTAAAAATTCAGACAATATCTACTGGTAACACCCTTAATATTTTACACTAACCATATGGCCTTGAAGTATCTAGTGAACAAAGCAATGTTGCAAGGGCACATATGTCGTTTGGTACTTTTATTTCATGAATTTGAACTCAAAGTGGTGGTAAAACTAGGAAAGAACAATTATGGGCTAGATCATTTATCAAGGATTGATTTGGGAGAGGACGCACCCTCAAAACTAGAAGACATTGTTGTTTTTCTCAAAGAAGGTGTGGCGTCCGAAGGGATGAATGCTCTGTAAAGTAAAAGTTTATCCATACGCACCACACCCTTTATGTTGATCAATGGGGATTTGTATAAGATTGGCCGCGATGAGGTTTTACGCTGGTGCATATTAGAACATGAACGCGTAGCTATAATAGAAGAAGCCCATGGTGGGATTGCAAGAGGACACTATACAGGGAATGCAACCGTGCACAAGATCCTAGTCATTGGACTATGGTGGGTGATGAGTCACCAGGATTGTATTGAGTTTTGTAAGGCTTGTGACCACTGTTAGCGCCTCAAAAAACCTAGAAAAAGGGATGAGATGCCCTTGTGCCCCATCACCAGCATGGAACCTTTTGAAAAGTGGAAAATAGATTTTTTTGGACCAATCTCACTAGCTACATGAAGGACTAACTTTTGGTATATCATTACCTGTACTGATTATCTGACAAGGTGGATAGATCCTGCACCCACTAAGGATTGCACCGCAGCCACGACTGCTTGATTTTTATGGGAGAACATAATCAGTAGGTATGGGTGCCCATTAAGTTTAACAAGTGATAGGGGCACTCAATTCTTAAATGAAACAATTAGGATTCTATTGGCAAAATTCATGGTAGCCCATCACAAGACTACCCCTTATCACCCTCAGGAAAATGGGACTGCAGAGGCATTCAACAAAATCCTTAGTCACACTTTGACTAAGATATGTGACATGGGTAGGTAGGATTGGGATGACAAGGTGTTAGTAGTCCTTTGGGCATACAGAATAATGTATAAGAGATTGAACAAGGACACATCATTTCAATTGGTGTTTAGCGCAGAGGTTGTTTTACCGATTGAATTCATGTTACCATCTCTGCATATAGCGCACGCAGGAGGGTTGGACGATGAAAAAGCACTGGAAGAAAGGTGCTCACTAGCAAGATGGAGCCAAACAATTCAAAAAGATAAGAAAAATGCAAGGAACGACCACCACATTAAAAAAAAATAGTTTGAGGTTGGTCAGATGGTATTGCTATATGATTAAAAATTTCTATGCCATCCTAGAAAATTCAAGGTGCATTGGTTGGGTCTTTATGTAATTTCATACATCCTTGATTTGGGTGCATGCTAGTTACAAGCACTGGATGGAATAAAAATTACTTGTACACTTCAATGGGAGTAGGTTGAAGCCCTACTATAAATAATGCTTCTTGGTGTTTGTAAATAAGGTAGTTCTACCAATTAGTTTAGCATTTCCTTTTATGCTTTTCCTTTCTTGTTTTTCCCTTTCATGTTATTTTCTTGTTTTGCGTCTTGGGCAACTGGTAACCTTATTACTTTTTTACTTATGAATGCGTAGAGGACCGTGCGTCGATTTAGTGTGGGGTGAGGTGATAAAAAGAGGCATGAAGTTATTCTACAGGAGGATTGGGTTGGCAAATCGTTCGAACTGGCGCTATTGAAAAGATGCATTAGGAAGGCACATGGATGAAAAAATAAAGTTACATTGGAAATCCATGTACAAATGACAAAGCACAAAAACATGAGGTAGGCGAAAGCAAGAATCATGAGGACAGAAGAGGTGCCTTTGGCACTGGTAACACGCATGCAAAATTCTTCTATCAAGATGGATTGTCTGCGCACTAGAAGGTTGGAAAATTTTTTGTGCAAGGATTGCAAGGAAAAGTGCTGAAGTCAGGTTTGTTTTAAAAAATCTGCATTAAATATTGTCATACGGTGGTAGGTAGCCTAGCCTTTAATGCATAAAAGTGGGAAAATCTATAAATACAATGATGGGCAGTTCATTATTTTACTTTGCAAAAACAAAGAGAATGATTTTCATTCAAGAGCTAGGGTTTCGAGAGCTAACTCTTGCGATGGAAAATATCAAAAACTCATGCACAATTGGTCCTCTAGATCTACAAACTAAAGTAGAAGTGATTCACGGGTGTGGGTAACATTGTGAAAGAACACTGTGAATAAAGGAGGAAAATCAGAAATTAGGGTTTGTACTCTAGGGCACGGGGTGCATGAGGAAAACTCTCAAATAACTCAAAAGTAACCAGGGAATGAAAGCAAAGGGTAAAGTGATGGCCAAAAAACCAATTGATAATCCTTTAGTACAATCTAAGAAGGGAAAGGGTAAGGGAAAAGGAAAGAAGAAAGAAGAAGAAATCCCTTTGTATACTAATGAGGAATGGTACTCAGAGATGCAATACCGAGATGGGGTTTTGTTAGGGCAAGATTGGGAGTCCCACATCAGACAGATGACCGTAATCGATTACAATCAATGGTCGAGTATAATTGCGAAGGAAATGGTGTTGGAGCTGGTGTGCCCCACAAATAAATGAACACCTGATAGGATGTCGATCTACAGTGACGTAGTCAAGGTGAAAATGGAGAAGGCAAGGATATGATGTCACGGATATCAGTAATCCGGTGATGAAAATGGTCGCACACCTCATTACCAAGATGAATGGACAAGAGAGGTGGACCGAGGTGAGCAAGCCCTGGTTGAATGTCTGTAGGAAGGTTGTGGAAGGCACTATGTATAATATCTCCCAGTACATAGTAGATGAGATCATAAGCAACGTGGAGAATGGAGGAAAGATATTGTTTGGGAACATTCTATTAACCATTATGTTCTTAGAAATTGGGGTTTCGAATGCATCTGATAAGTTTGTATGGGAGTACCCTAATGAAGACCTTCACCCGTGGATAGGTTCCAGAAGTATACTTGTGATTCAATGATAGGGGTACACAAGGCGCACTTGGATAAATGGTACACACACCTTACGAATGCATTCGGGGCTGAATGATGAATCCCTGAGCAACTCCCCATGGTGACTGAAGGAGAGGTAGAGTTCGTGATATACCAGCACTTCTACATTGGAAGATTAATTTTGGTGGATGGCAGTTGGAGTCCCTGGTGCAAACTCCCCTTCTCATTTACTACCCAATTTTTATCAGCGGGAGTGAACTGGTATAAGGAATCGAAGAAGTTAAAACTTGACCTATCCACCCTATTGTTGCAAATCAGTAGCACCCCCTGGATGTTGATCAGATTTCTAGTTTGATCATACTAGCATCCAGTGTGATTGCACAACATTGAATCCTTTCCCCAAGTGTGGGACTTGCAAAATGAGAAAGGAATATCCAGTTTAGAGGCTGGTTCCTCAGTTCCGCTGGTCAGATTTATCACTTACAAGTTACACAGGTCTATATTCCTAACCCTACCCTAAATTCCAAAGGAGACAAAGATAGAGAATGCAAAAAAGCTAAAACTAATGCTAATAGGTGATGCACCAAAGGAGTGGTGAGAATTTTTTACTTATGTAGATTGACATAGTCCATAAAAATGCAACAAAGAACCTCATGCACAAACTAATAATTGTAATGAAGGATCATAAATTAACCAAACAACACAAGCAGAGGATGAAAACTAATCACAGAGGCTAAATTGTTATTTTAATCATCAAAATCACTTGCATTACAACACCTGAGAGGAAAAATAAAGTTATGGCTCTTAGAAAAGGTCTGATATTCCACCAAAATCACTTCCAAGGTGAGAAAGGGGACCTGCAATACACAAAAAATGTTCAACCCTTTTAAAATGAGCCAAATCTAGCTTTTACAGTACAAGGGACGAGCCCAATGGAGAGAAATGCAAGAAAACATGGAAGGGATTCAACCATTGACCAAAACGCATTCAAAATAGCATGGGCATCCTAACATACCCATCCCCTGACATTTTTAGCCATGCTGGGAGAGAATGCGAGCCATTCTTCATTAAAAATGGTGGTTGAAACATCATTTCTGTCCATGACCATGTGCCAGAGGTGTTTTCATTTTATCTCTCAAAACTCAATCAAACTACAAAAATAACCCTGGAATCTTGTAGATAATTTCATCAACTTTCCATTGATATAAATAATGTGAAAAACTGAGCTCTGGATCGAAAGATATGGCCATTTGAAGTTTTAGGGCAAAACAGGGCCAAATCGGGTTGGCGGGCAAAAATTTGAATTTTTGCACCTTTTTGGTCATTTGGAAAATTTTCCAAAATTTCCCTGTGCTCCACCACTCTAGGTGCCATGTGGCAGCATCTCATTGGCCGCGGGCCTTTCAGGAGAAAAATTTTCCAAAAAAACTCCGCCGAGCCATAACTTCAAAAATACATGGAGTTAGGAGGAAAACTTTACCTGTCTGGCCTATGAGCATAAAATGTGCCCCTGCTCTATCCAATGGTGTCATTTCTAGAAGGTTTTGAGTTCTTGAAACAAAAAATATTGTGACTGGGGCAAAAGAGAGGAAAAAATGAGAGGAGTTAGCCACAAAAAATGAGCAGGGGCACATTTTGGATAACAATTTTGGCGACTCAGAGGGGTCATCTGCCTGCTGGATGAAGTTACTAGTTGCCTGAAGCAATCCATTGGGTATGGAGTCATTGAATTCTCTGTTTGATACCCCAATTAACTAGAACACTGCAAGGAGGAAAATGGAATATCACCTAATGGAGCAAGGCCTGCAAACACATCTCCAGGAACAACAAGCTTGTTCCAAAGCACTTAGGGAAAGAAAAACTAATCTACAGCAAAACAATGTGCACAAGCACTTGGAGGAATGAAAAACCTAAAATAATATGTACATGGTGAATCATTTCCTTTAGTAGCAATGCTTCAGATGGATTCCATTGACTGGAATCTACATTTCTTCACCATCCAATGAAGACAACTGGAAAGCATTGTTGTCCTTACACTTTGTGACCATGTATGGGCCACTCCAAATGGCATCAAATTTTGAATGCCTTCCCAGTTTTGCTCTATCCGCATCCCATTTTAACACTAGATCTCCAACTTGGAAGGATCTGTTCTAGGCCTTTCTATCAAAGGTCTTCTTTATCAAAGCCTGATCCTTCTCCATTGCTTGGGATGCCTGATTTCTGATTTCTTGGAGCTCCATCAATTCTACATATCTAACTTCCATGGGCTCAAACTCCAATAACTCCAACTGTTTCATGAGTTCCAATGTTGGCAACTCAAGTGATATGGGAAAAATTGCCTCTCTTCCATAAACAAGCTTGAATGGAGAGTTACCTGTAGATCTTTTAGGAGTTATCCTATCAGCCCATAAGGCTGATTTCAATTTGGTATGCCAAGACCTCTGATTCTCATCAAGATTCCTCCTAATGATCCTCAACAAGTTCTTGTTTGTAGATTCAGCCTGGCCATTACCCTAGGGGTAATAGTTTGATGAAGTACTTAGGTAGTGTTTCACGCAGAATGTTTCGGCAGTGAGGAATAGACTTGCTTCTATCATTTCACTCCTTTGAGAAAAAGATAAGGGTTAGGGCTAGGAGGAATACCTGTTGAATGTTGAGATGGTGTGCACGTACCGTAGAGAAAGATCAGATCGACTGCGAAGAACTCCTTTTTGTCTTGGAAGGACTACCTGCAAGTAAGAACACAAGACCACTAGATTTTATTTAGACAATAAATGAGGGAGATGCCTTAGGCCCAGGAAATATAAAACTTCCTTTTGAAGGTGTTCAGTTCCCCTTTTGATACGAATTAACAAAAATGATAACAAATAAAGCTATTGCAAAATCACAATTTAGGTATCTCGTTACAAAGAAATAGAAGCTAAACTATCAATAATAAAGCATCATGTTGTTTGTTCGGTTACTGGTCGTTGATACATTCAGGTTGAGTTATAGGGATAAACCAGACTGGATCTAAGGTTTTTAGGTGACAAATAGGTGAGAAAAAGGGTTTTGGGGTATAAGTCACAGTGACCAACGCTAGTCACTGGATAACCGACCCGCGGTTAGAGAACCGCCACCAGTGGGGGATAAATGACACCAGTAGGGTCAGCAATCTAAGTGTTTCTGGATAGAGGTTGGTTGCAAGGTGATCATGGGGTTATTAAGATTGGTGGATGGCTGAGGGAAATAATGGAGGAGGACAGGGAAGGCTCAGAGTGTGATAAAATGGTCTTCTGGGCAATACAAAGATGTATGGATGAAGGTTAAGTGTAGGGTGCTGGTAGGTGGTAGATCTAGGAATGAGCTTATAATTACAATCAATCCACAGGCTCAAGAAATGGTGCTTAGAATCATACATGACACTACTTACTCATTCTTGATGAAGATGTAGGTTTCTAGGACAGTGATGATGAAGACAGGGCTCAAATAGGATGATCTGACAATCCATGATGAGCAATCTCCTCTTCTGATGCTTGGATGAGTGTCACTGGGGGCCTGGTTATTCCAGTTGCAGTCTTGGGCTTGTGATGTCCTTTTCTGCAAACTCTTCTCGTTTCTTCACTTGTCTCTGCTCGGCCAAGCAAATCCGGATTCTTTCACTGATTTCTCCTCCTTTCAATCAAATGAAAATCCAATCCTTTGTTTTTGGTTGGAAGTGGTCATGTACAGGGAACTGATGGTGGTTACACAACCGATGGCAGTCGAGTAGGAACCGATGTCGGTCATGTCAAAGTGGGCTATTTTTGGTAAAATAGCCAGCTTTCCCTCCTTTTCTCCCGAGGGATTAGTTGCAGGCTTGGTCAAGTCATTATGACGTTGGTTTTAGGTGTGGGTGAGGAGTAATTAGTCATGGGTGCGGATGTGGACCAAGTTATAGGTCTTAATTAGGTTAGTTTAGGGTTAAGACTAGGTTATGATGAGGTGGCGAAATGAGGGTGGCAGGTATGGCGATGTGGATTTTATTAATTATAAGGTAATTAATAAATAATTATGTAAGGTTTAGGTGATGAGGTTAGGTTACGAAATGAGATGTGGGGCACAGGGGGTCGTAAGACATAAATTTGGTGTCTATATTACCCCCTTGTTGTCGTGTAGCTTGTCTTTGTTAAAGCTGCACAGACAATAATAAGAAGTGGTTACCCCTGTTAAGGGTATAGGTAAATCCCCCTCAAATCTATCACAGATTGAGGCAGCATGAAATCAGGGATAGGGTTAATAAAGGGTAACTGGTGTTTATATGATGGTAAGATAGTGGGGTAGGTCCAAGGAAGCAGACACACGTTGAAATGCAGTAGTGCGACCAGGGTACATGATTTGAAGAGCAAACAAGCAATTCATAGGCAAAGGTCGATAGTTTATCCAAACAAGGGTGATATAATCCTGGTATCCAAGGCATAGGAAGTAGCTCCAGGGGATATAACGGGTAAGGTACAAGAACGTTTAGGCATGTTCGGCAGTACCAAATGGTTAGTTTGGTTGAGATAAACGTCACGGTCTTGGTCTAGGAAAAGTTGGTAGACTGATCAAGTCAAGGACCCTAATCATGCTAAAACACGAACAGGTGAGCTCAATTGAACAAAAAGTGACATGATGGGTGGATAAAAGTGTATTGTGTTGATGTTGGGCGAGGTATTTAATTGGTGCGGCCTTAGGTCAGGGCCAAATGGTTGGGTGCGGTCTTGGGTCGGGCCAAATGGTGGGTACGGCCTTGGGTCGGGCCAAATTGGTTGGTTATGGCCTTGGGTCGGGCCAAATTGGGTGGTTGCGGACTTGGGTCGGGCCCAAATGGGTGGGTTACGGCATTGGGTTGGGCCAAATGGTTGGTTACGGCCTTGGGTTGGGCCAAATGGTAGGTTACGGCCTTGGGTCGGGCCAAATGGGTTGGTTACGGCCTTGGGTCAGGCCAAATGGGTTGGTTACAGCCTTGGGTCGGGCCAAATTGGTTGATTACGGCCTTGGGTCGGGCCAAATTGGTTGGTTACGGCCTTGGGTCGGGCCAAATTGGTAAGTTACGGCCTTGGGTAGGGCCAATTGGTTGGTTACGGCCTTGGGTCAGGCCAAGGAAGTTAACAAAGGGTTTTCAACCAAGGTGGATATAGGCGATGTTGTGAGAAAGGATGATTAGTAAATAAGGGCAGAAATTGGGGAAGAGGTGGGATAAAATGGATATCGATTATCCATGACCGATATCGGTTAGGTGACCGATACCGGTTCCTTAGGGCACAATAAAACCGATATTGGTTATAGGCGAAAAACCTATAAAAAGAAAAATACGGCCTGTCATTGTCATATTGTCAATTTAAAACCCAATTTGAGTTGTCTAAGGTGTATTGTTGAGATTGGAGCATTTTTATGGGTTGAGGTGGCGCTATTTGAGTGGAGAAGTGAGTGTTTGGTGGACCCTAGTGAGTAGGAGGTAGCAATTTGATTGGTGGAGGACCCAGCAGAGGAGAGTTTATAGCCATGGCATAACCAGGAGGAGCAGGAGGTGCTGGACCAGCTGGACCACCACCAACCATCCCACCACGACGACGTGTCATCATTCTGGTAGGTTCGAAACCCTTCATTGTGTGAATTTGATTGTGTTAAGCTGGATTTGGGTTTTGGGTAGGAATGTAAGGTTTTTAGAAAATAATTAATAAATGGAAATTATTTGAAAAAAGGAGAGGGTAGATAGGTGAAATAGGCAAAGGCGGAGATAGGGTGGGCAGGTTTTTTAGGGTGTTTGGGTGGGTATATAGGGAGAAATAGGGAAGAAAATGCTTTGGGTGGCCGCGTCGGGTTAGGCTCGGCTATTTTTCAGTGACCGATGTCAGTCACTAAGCAACCGGCATCGGTCAAGAAATTTTCGGAGCATTGTGAGTTTGTAGGTGACTGGTGTCGGTCGTTATGTCGACTGGTGTCGGTGGAGAGGGGACCGGTGGCGGTCATGGGTGACTGGGTACCTGGTCCCTACTCAGGAATATTTATTTTTTTGGTTGGTTTTGCTGTGGTTTGGGGTGTTTGGTGGTTGTGGGGGCTGTGGTTTGGGTGTTTTAGGTATTAGTGGTTTGGGTGTTGTGTTTGTGGGGGTGAAGAGGGAAGGGGTAAAGGTTAATAGGAAGGGTGATTGGTGAGTGGGGGGGAAAAATGGGGCGATTGTGTGGTTGGTGCGGTTCGGATAGATTAGGTGTTGGGCATGAATGGGGAGGTGTTAAATTGGTAGGGGCATAGGTAAATGGTGAGAATAGAGCTGAGTGATTGGTAGGGTGCGAGATAAGGCAAGGGGATATCATAAAGTTTTTAGGGTAAAATAGGTGAGTGTAGGTGTGTGTTAAAGAGTCGGGTTGTGGGTCGGGTGGGTAAAAGGGGGTATAGAAGGTTAAAGTAGTTGTTGTTTGAAAGGGTAGGTCTAATGAAGTGGGTGATTTGTGCAGGCACGTCAGTAGCTGACTATGCAAGACAGGATGGCCCCGTTGTTGGGACGGATGTGGCCACACGTATCCGCAGCGCAGTGGGGCATTATGTGCGAGATGGGACTCAGCGGAGTCCTGCGGTATAGGGCGATCGATAGGGATCACAGTTTGATGGTCGCCCTCATCGAGAGATGGGATCCGGTGACCAATGTGTTCCATCTCCTGACTGCAGAGATGACCATTACATTGGCGGATGTGTATCGCATCCTTAGATTACCGATTAATGGAGAGGCAGTCTTCCAAGTGGACGCAAAGAAAGCCATGGACAGCATCTTACATGTTTTTGGGGATGTAACCGTGCTATTGACGTATCATAGCGCGAGCATCGCGTATGGGGATATGTACCATGCCCACTGACATGAGACATGGCTTGCCATGTTGATGATGATCGGGATTACATGCTTCACCCTCCCAGACTTAGAGGGAGGCCGCTTTCCACGGGCGTTGATGGGGGTGTTACACGAGATGGTCGAGGAGCATACATGTTATGCTTGGGCACCAGTATACCTGGTGCAGTTATACCGAGAGCTGTGGGGCTATCGCCGGATGAGACGATTCAGGATTTTCTCTACGTTTTTTTTTACACTGCTGGGCATATGAGCATATCATATGCATTCAACCAGTAGGGCTGCCCAGCAGCCAGGGCCACAGGTGATTTACAGGTATGGCTTTCAGAGGTGGCTGGGGGTCGTGGGCCAGCCATGGGCAGTTCTCGCCGGATGAGATGTAGCATATTAACTGGCATGTATTAGAGGGCCTTGACAGGTGTAGATATTGTATGGAGACCTTATAGAGGTCATCAGCCCCATGGAGGAGCTCGATCATAGTTACGGTGGATCCAGTATACATTCTGGATAGCGGGACGGAGGCCAGGAGAGTACGAGCGGATACCCCTAGAGAGGGTACGATGACAGTTGGGGCTACAACAGGATGAGCCACCTCCCTTCCCTCAGTACCGAAGGGATGATGTAGAGGCCCCACTACTTACACCACAGCATATGGACCCAGATTGGGTAGCCGAGCGGTAGGCAGACGATTACAGTGGATGATGCTGGGTGTACAAGATCATTTTTTGGTATGGTGGGTAGGGGAGAGAGCCGCGAGGAGAGCACAACCCGCACAGCCAGACTTAGCGGCTGTTAGAGCAGAGAGGGACCAGCTCAGAGGGTAGGTGCAGTCTGTTTACAGGGGTAGCTTGCTGCCGGCACATGCACAAATATGTGTCTTACAGGGACAGTTAGCCTAGGCACAGGTACAGGTAGCACCATAGGTACAGGTACTACCGCCACAGGCACCACCAAGTGGCACCAGCACAGGCACAGGTACCAGCACCACCACCGGCATAGCCATAGGCGCCACCAGTGGCACTAACACAGGGGGCACTATTATTAGGAGTCGGGGGACCAACCCCAGCAGCGATGGTGGCACGGGCCCGCTATATGGAGGCGAGAGCGGAGGCTTGGTATTATTAGGATGTTCTTGATGGTACTGGGGCCTAACTATCAGCCATATGTGGCGCATAGAGCAGAGACGTCGCGTAGCCAGATATCCCAGGGTGGTGCAGCCACAGCCAGGTGGGTGTGTGTTACAGGGAGGAGATGAGAGGCAGCACAAGGACCTGCAGGGAGACAGGTAGAGGGTGGTGGGGGAGAACTGAGGGATCCCTGGGTCGGAGAGAGATGTTTTGTTTGTAGATGGATATTAGATAGAGGCACCGGTCTGCAAACCGGCTATGTATAGAGAGGCCTGCGTGCCCATATATGATTCTTTCATTTATTTATTCATTTATTGTATATATCAGCCTGCGAGCCGAGTACGGGTTTGTATAGTTGATATCGGTCTGCGAGCAAGTATATTTTTGATATGAGAGACCGGCCTGCGAGCCGAGTCGATATTTAGACAGTTGTTGCGGCCTGCGTGCCAGCTTTGTATGATGTTGAGAATCACAGAGGCCCCTATGCAGGGCATATTGTAGATTTGAAAATTTTGATATATAGATATGATGATTTTGACCTACATGATGTGTTTTAAAATGTGTTAAGTGTTTTGTCGATGGTTTGTGATATTTAATGTATGATGAGTTTGATCCACATGGTTTATATATTGATGGTGTTGATGTCTTTTGTTGATGGGATGTATGTATATATAGATGATGAGTTTAATTGACATGTTGTGTTTATGAAATGTTAGATGTGTTTTGTCGCTGGTTTGTGAAATTGAATGTATGTAGTTGCTAAATTGGATCCAAATGGTGTATAGATTGATGGTTTTTGATATCGTTTGTTGATGGCTTGGTTGTTTTTTGTAATATGGATAGATGATGTTGATGAAATTGTGATGAGATATGGATTTGATGAAAAATTATAGATAATGGTGTTATTTATGCAGGAAAAAGGCATGGGCACCACAAAAATTTACAAAAACGAAGAAACGGCTTAGGTTTAAGCAACAAGGGGGTATATGACCCGACATCGGTTGTGTAACCGATGTCGGTAGCTATATGACCGATATCAGTTACGTAACCGATATCAGTTATGCAAGAATTATTTCCCTAAAAATAGAACTGCTGGGTTGGCAACTTAAGTTCTTATTTTTAGCATTCTTATTTTTAGAGTCATGCAACAAGTTAAATATGTGAATGCGACGCTGTTTGACGACTGCTACAGGTAATTGCATGAAAGAATTTTGAGTGACAAGGAGGAAAGAGACAGGTGAAGTGAGCGTGGGCTGAGATTCAGAAGGCAGAAAGACAAGTTATATTTGAAAAGGGTGGTGAACATGGCTGAACGAGGAGAAGCATCCAGCAGGTAGGGACGAGGGGGAAGACATGTTCCACCCCAAGCTGCTACATCCTGAGAGGTAAACTATTTGGTTGTAATTTGATTCTTGCATGTTTTGTGAATAGGATGAAAGAAGTGTAAGTGGGGAAAGATGAGAAAGAAAAGGTGATAGGCAAGGGTTGGGGATGGGGTGAGTGCTATTGGGGTAGGTAAACAGGGTGGTCACGTATGTTTTTAGGTATAAATAGGAGTAAACGGGAAAAATAATTATCGTAGGTGTATGTTTTTAAGCAGGGTAGGTATATTTTTGACAGTGACCGGTATCGTTTAGAAGGAACCGGTATCGGTTAGCATACCTGGTATCGGTTATTCATAACCGATATCGGTCACTGTAAGAGTTTCCAGAACTTGAGAAAAAACCCGTAGAGATTTGTTCTTTCGAATAATTATGTGTCGTTTTGATGTATGCAGGCAGAAGCAGGGTTAAGGATGAATGATACTGTGCCAGCGTTGTTGTCACGAATCCGAGCAGATGTAACACCAGCTGAATGGGCATTGATAAATCGTTTGGGGTTAAGTGGAATCTGCTATTATTCAAGAATCACGCGTAACCATGCTATGTTGCAGGCGTTGATTGAGAGATGGAATCCAGAAAAGAATACCTTCTATCTGCCAACAGGGGAGATGACAGTGACTTTGGAAGATGTGTTCCGTATTTTGAGACTCCCAATGATAGGAAAAATAGTGTATCAGGCGTTTGCCTAGTGCGGGGCGGGCAGCGATAACAACAGTATTTGGGTCAGCTGCACGAGATTTGACACAATCGAGGTTTATCATTTACGTATGGTACAATGTATGCAACACACCCTGAGGAAACAAGGTTGGCCGTGCTATTAATGATAGCGGTGGGGTATTATGCATTACCGAGGGTGGAGGGTGGAAGATTTCCCAAAGCATTGATGAGTGTTATTTGGGAAATGATAGAAATGAGCGTGACTTTCGCATGGGCACCCGCATATCTGGCAGAGTTATATAGGGGTTTATGGGCCTGCAAGCGAAAACACAGGACGACACTAGATTGTTCGTACTTATTACATTGTTGGGCCTATGAGCATATTGTTTGTGTGCGTCCAATAGGCCGACCCATCGAGTCGGGAGAGGCAGGAGTGCAAAGGTTGGGATTCAGACGATGGGTCCAGACAGAACAAGAAGCGAGATCCCAGGCCGTGATAGATGACATCGAGTATTATAGACAGGTATGGGAGATGTTGACGATTGTGGATATTTTTTGGAGGCCTTACGGGAACTATATGGTGACAGAGCACATAGCTGAGGAGTTGAGGGGTGTAGAGAGATTGAGGTGGATCGCAGGGCACAGGCAGGGTGAGTACGAGAGGATTCCTCTAGATTGCGTGCGGTGACAATTTGGGTTCGTTCAGGATATACCGATGACATATAGACCATACATGAGGATCGATGCCGAGGCAGCATTCTCACCTCCCGGGCCTACACCTCCAGAAGGGCCAGAAGAGATAGCAGCCGATCGTAGGGTAATGGATGCGGGAATGATAGAGGCCTATAGAGTATGGTGGGTAGTAGAGCTGCGAGGTGCACGTGAGCGCCCGAACATAGCTGTGATTACAGCGGAGAGAGATTGTCTGCAGGATTTGGCTCACCAGCTTCAAACACAGGTGAATGAGACAATGGGATTGTTAGAGGATTCACAGTTGCGAGTGGAGAGACTGGAGGAAAGATTTCTCCATGCAAGAGGACGTATTCGTATGTTATAGGAGATGTTGGCGGATCAATGGGAGGAACCAATGGCAGTGGCACCTTTGAGGATGGAGAGGCCAACTGAGGGGCATCGACAATCACGATCACCACCTGATTCGGGAGGAGGTGCAAGGGTCTAAGTGAATTTCATAGGAATATAAGAATAAATAAGGATGCCGACCTACGAGTCGATGATAGAGAAGATGTATTTGTTTAACATCTAAAATAAAACTAAATATGTATGTAGTTTTGAGTGATGATAATAATAAGAATGGTTGTGTTTTGAATGTTGTTTTTGTTTTGTTTGAAAAAGGATAAAGATGAATGTTGTCAAATAGAAATACACAAAAAATATTTATATTTACAACACATGATAGGGTATGGTAGGGGATGGTCGAGCTAACCTTGGGAGACTCCATGTCTCCTAAGTGCTGCCTACATAGCCCATTGCACAAAGCAAGGAGGGGCCTCAGACCGATGTAGTTCTCCCTTAGAACCAGGGAGAGGTGAATTCAGGTAAATTTAGGTATGGTTAGGCAATTTGTTGGTTGGTAAAAATATTGATATTGGTAGGGTAATGTTGTTGGTGTTGGTAAGGAATTGGCGATGTTAGTATAGGTATAGGTGAAGTGAAAGTTAGCCTACCCAAGTGGTTGGGAACCGTATCCTGATTAAGGTCAACACATAATCCTAGAGTCGAGCAAAAGAGGCAAAAGTTTCCCGTAGTTGAGAAGAGCCAACAAACCACATAATAACGTAGAATGAAGTTGAACCCCTAGGTACCTTGCATAGACGAGAATTCGATAGGTGAAAAGAGTGGTATAATCACAATATATCGGATATATGTCACGTCCCTTGAGTTTTGTTACTTTGACAAATGGTGAGGTGAGGTGGTTGATGTGGGCGAGGATGCAGAGAACTCATTATAAGATGATTATTCTGACAGAAGAGAACCAAACCTAAATAGACAAGTCCATGACTCAAAAGTGTTCTGAAACACTACTTTTATTTTTATTTTATTTTTATTTTATTTTTTTGGATATAGACTGATCGATGCGGGAAGTCTACATGGGATATGTATTTTGTTGTTCTTGAGGTCTTCACGAAGCTGATCAATGTGAGAAGCTTCTAATAAAGGCTGACTGTGTATAGCTGTCCTTCAAGGGAGCAGTCTATTTATAGTAGCAAATGTGGTATTTATGTATAGCTGTCCTTCAAGGGATTAGTCTATTGTATAATTTAGAGGTCTAGATGTACGTTGAGCATAAAGCATCTAGTTTTTCTAGGAAGTTTGACTCAAGAAAATCCCATAAGTGTTTAATTAAGAATGTGTTATTTTGATACTTTGAAGTCATGGACTAGACTAAAAAGGGGAGGTGATAATCAAACCCTGTGAGCTTGATTTGATTTTGCGATGTAAGAAACAAAGTGTATGCGGTGGTAAATGAGCTCAAGGGACGAGCGTAAGGAAGATAAGAAGTGATATAACAATAATTTCAATATTAGAATGGTCGAAGATGCAAGGAATTAAGGGGCTCAGGCTCAGATTTACCATTAAGCGAAGCTAAATGATAAGTTCCTGATCTATAAGTGTGAGTGATAATGTAAGGCCCAACCCAATTAGGAGAAAATTTTCCATGTTTTCTCTTTTCTAGTTTGGTTTACATGTTGATTCTCTTTGAGGACAAGATCACCAACCTTAAAGGTACGCTCATGAAGTCATTTGTCATAAGCACGCTTGATGCATTTTTGGTAGATTTGAAGGTGATCAAGAGCCGTAAGATGACGCTCGTCAAGAAGCTCTAACTGGGCTAACCGCTCTTGGCGGAAATCATCATTGGTGAGAATATCCTGAAGAGATATTCTGAGGGAGGGTATTTGTATTTCGAGAGGCAAGACTGCGTCGGTACCATATACCAAAGAAAATGGTGTGGCATTAGTGGAGGTACAAATGCTATTACGATAAGCCTAGAGGGCAAAGGGGATGTGATCGTGCCAATTTCTTCCGGACTCATTGACAACTTTCATAAGGATTTTGGTTAGTGTTTTATTATAAGATTTGGCTTGTCCATTCGCTTGTGGATAGTAGGGTGATGAGAAGCTAAGTTTGATACCAAAGTTGTCACAAAGGTCTTGCAACAACTTATTTTTGAAAGATTTTCCATTATCTGTTATCAGGCGATGAGGAACACCAAAACGACAGATAATGTGGTGGTTAATGAACTCTACAATTTTTTCTTTTTTAGTTGAAATAAGTGGAATAGCCTCCACCCATTTTGTGTAATATTCGGTTGTTGTGATTATCCAATGGTGACGTTGTGAAGAGGGTGGGTGGATCTCACCAATAAGGTCTAAACCCCATTGTGAGAAAGGCCAAAGATCTCGTGCGACCTGTAACGGATGGCTAGGAGTATGTTGAAGGTTGGCATGTTGTTGACACATAGCACAACACTTAACATATTTTTAGTATTCGTTGTTAAGAGTAGGTCAATAATAACCTAGGCGAAGGATTCGTTTAGCCACGGCAAGGTCACTAAAATGTCTGCCACAAATACTGTCATGGACCTGTTGGATGGTATAGGTGACATCTGCGTCGGTTAAACATCGAAGGAGGATACCATCAAAGCCATGTTTATAAAGGAGTCCCCCCATGATGGACATAATGAGAAACATGTTTAAGAAAAGTGCGTTTTCCAGTACTAGATATGTCAGGTGGGAGAACAGAGGTTGTAAGGTAGTTGTGAAATTGGTGGTACCAGGTATCCTGCGAATTAGCAGACACATTATTTATCATACAAACAACTGGTGCTGAGTAAGATGGGGCAAAGAGTTGTTGGACCAAGACAAATATGTCAGAGTCAGTTGGTGAGGTAGGAATTTACGAGGCTAAGCAAGCCATAGTATCCGTAAATTTGTTAGTGGAGCGGGGAATGGTCTAGATAGAATAACGAGTAAATGAGGTCAAAAGTGAATCCACGTAATGTTTGTACTTCTGAAGTTCCTCATTCTTACATTGGTAGATGCCCATAACTTGATTGACTACCAATTGAGAGTCACCGAAAATATTAATAGATTTGACACCTAAGTGTAACGTAACCTGGAGACCCAAAACAGGGGCCTCGTATTCCGTTGTATTATTAGTGCAGGGGAAATCAAGCCGGAATGAAAGAGGCATAGGCTCAGCATCAAGAGGAATGAGAACAATGCTGGCCCCTCCGCCGCGCTGGCATTTGGATCCATCGAAGAAGAGGGTCATTGGATACGACTCTTCCTTGAGTGAAAGAGTGGCGATGAGTTCGTCGGGGAAATTAAAATTGGTAAATTGGTCCCCAGGTAAAGGGGCCTCCGCAAGTTGGTCCGCAATAGTTTGTCCTTTGATCGACTTCTGTTGTACAAACTCAAGGTCGAGGTCAGTGAGGAGCATAAGCCATCGGGCGATGCGTTGGTTTAGATGTGGTTTGGCATACATATAATGAATGGGGTCTGTGTTGGTGATGACAAAAGTTTTGTGATTCAGGAGGTAATGTCAGAGTTTGGTGGCTACGAATGATAGGGCTAGGCACAATTTTTCTACGTTTGTATACCTAGTCTCGTAATCCACGAGAGTACGAATTATATAATAAACGGATTGTTCTCGACGTGTCGAGTCCTGATGTGCGAGAATGGCTCCTATAGCATGGTCAGTGGCAGAAAGGTAAAGGTAGAAAGGGCGATCATCCTGAGGTGGAATAAGCACGGGTGGCTGCAAGAGATAGGCTTTGAGAGCTTCAAAGGTTTGGTGACACTCTTCACTCCATTGAAAGGCAATGTCCTTTTTAAGAAGGTGATGGAAAGGTTGACATCGATCCGAGAGTTTTGAGATGAAACGCCGGATGGATTGAATTTTACCCTGCAAACTACATAATTGTTTGAGGTTTTTGGGTGGGGGCATTTCTAGGATAGCTTTGACTTTAGATGGATCGACCTCAATGCCACGTAAAGAGATGATAAAGCCAAGAAGTTTTCCCGAAAGAACACCAAAGACACATTTCGTGGTTGAAGCCGGACTGAATATTGCAACAGGCGATCAAAAATAATGGTTAAAACATCAAGATGTTCACTACAATGTTTAGATTTGCCAAGAAGATCGTCGACATAATTCTCAAGGATAGTGTGCATAATGTCATGAAAAATATAAGTCATAGCCTGCTGATAGGTGGCACCAGCATTCTTAAGGATAAATGGCATGACATGATAACAGAAGGTTCCCCAAGGAGTTATGAAGGTAGTTTTATGTTGATCGGCCGAGGCTACCAAAATTTGATTGTATCCCAAAAAGCCATCCATGAGAGAAATCATTTCATGGCCTGCAGTGAGATCAACAAGTTCATCAATACTTGGGAGGGGGAAGTCATCCTTGGGGCAAGCGAGGTTAAGGTCTCAGAAATCCGTGCATATCTGAAGTCCCCCCGTCACTTTAGTGACAGGTACGATGTTAGAAATCCATTGAGGATAGTCAATAGGCAAGATGAAGGAAACAGAAAGAAGTCGTTGAAGCTCTTCTTTGACCAAGAGGGCAATGCGTGGATGCATTTTTCTTAGTTTTTGTTTGACTCGTTTGGAATCGAGGTTTAGGGTGATGTTATGAACAGCAATGGTAGGATCAATTCCTGGAATGTCAGCGTAGGACCAAGCGAAAGCTTGGTTGCGGGTACGGAGAAAGGTAGTAAAGGTGGCTTGTTCTAATGTGTTAAGGGATTGTCCGATCTTCACAACGTGAGGATCCTCCTCTATGTGGATGTTGATTTCTATAGTCGACTCATTCAACATGGTTTGAGTTTCAGACGGTAAGGTGCGTTGAATATAGGATTCGTCCGCCCTAAGGTGAGTGAGGATGGAGTCGTCATCCTGGCACTCAACAACATTAATCGAAGGCGAATCCTCTTCGATCATGTCTGGATACAGAAGGGGAAGAGAAGATGGGTCCTCATTATCACGTTGATAAGTGAGAGGACCTATGAAGATAGCATTTATGAAAAAAGAAAGTTAGGAGGGATAGATTCAGGGTCTATCGACTCTGTTGGTGATGATGGCAAAATGGGTGATGATGGTTTGGTAGGGGTGACATCGTCATCCTCCAGGATACAATTGACATGAGGTTTCTCTGGTGTAAGTGTTTTAGGAAAACCGAGACCACTATGATCATTTTGTTTACGTGTAGTCATGGGAATGAGTGTATGTCGGCCTTGTTCATAAAGACCAAAACCAAAGCCTTTCTAAGCACAGCGAGTCAAGAAGGTGAGGGCGAAACGATGATTTGTCAAGTATTAAAAATTGGATTGGAAGGGAACCACACCAAGAGGAGGTTCAGGGGTAACGGAGGATGCGTCAACACCCCCATACGTTAGGTTGGTGCGGCAACGGGGTGGTCCATAAGATATTACCTCCCCCACGCGACGGTCATAGGTGGGATGTGCATGTAACTGTTCATACTCCTGTGGGGTATGGAAAGAGCTAACGTTATATAGGCGGTATTCCCCCAGCGTAAGGCATTGAAAAACATCTACTAAGGGGTCAGAGGTTAGGATGTTATCTGCAGGAAAGGAAGTGATATTTGTAACGGTGGTTTCATTAGTTGAAGGTGTAGGTGCATTGGAAGTGGATGGCTGGGTTGGATGAATGGGTGTCTTGACTGGTATAAGCACATCATTAGGGAGATACAACATATTGCAAGTTTTGAAGGGGGGAGGATCAGCTTTTGCGGTGTAGGACTTCCCCTCGTACTTAAATTTTATGCATCTATGTAAGGGGGAGGGAACGCATCCCATAGCCCAGATCCAAGGGCGGCCTAACAACATATTGTATTGGAACTCTCCCTCAAGGACATAGAAGAGTTCAGGTAAAGTAGGTGGTCCTACATGAATGTTAAGGATCACGGTGCCTAAGGTAGAATTAATAGCATCATTGAATGACCACAACATGATGGGGTTGGCACACATGCAACTAGAAGGGATATTCATTTGTTGGAAGGCTTTTGAAGAGATGATGTTTAGGCTAGGGCCCTCGTCAATCATAACATGACGTACCCAAATGTCCTGAACGTAAGCTGAAATGAAAAGAGCAGGGTCAGGATCTTCAACACCAAAGTCGATAATTTTGTCTTCGGAGAAACTGACAGCAGCGGCTTGCTATACAGAGATAGAAGTGGTTGGGGAGATAGATTTTTTGGTGAGCAAAGCAACGTGATTGGGTGTTAGAATAGAGGTAACAGGAAAGGTTTCATTAGGTAAGACCTCTATCCCTTGAAGGATTTCAACGAGAGCTTGCCGATGAGATTCAGAAGTCTGAATGAGATCATACAGTGTCATTTTTACAGGCGATTGGTGAAGCTGTTTGATCATGGTTCGGTGGGAAATTCCATTAGAGATGGGGTAGGCAGGTCCACGAATAACCACTTTAGGTGGTGTTGCAATCGGGATGGTGGAAGGAGAAAGAGATGCCGCAGGTGTGTTTTCTTTTGCTTTCTCATTATTTTTTCTGCCCTCGAGTAGCAACACTAATCATATTGATCTCATGAATACGAGAGGAGGAAGACGGTAGGGATAGGTCATAGTCTTCGAGAGGTGGGGCTGTAATAATGATAGATCTTGGTGAGGCGGGGACAGGTGGTATAGGAGAGGGAATTGAAGGCAAAGGTCTCTCTCTTCGTAAGTTGTCTTTCTTAACTTTTCTATCTGAGAGAGGTGTCTGACGAAGGATGGCTTTTAAAGCTTTGCATCCCTCTACATCATGTCCCGGTGTGCGGTGGTAAGCGTAGATTTTAGACTCATCATAACCTATAGGTTGAGGTTTAGACGGGTCATAAGGTCTAAGTGGGGGTAGAGAAATGGTCGCATTCTCCACCAACATAGCAAGGATTTTGGCGTAAGATCCTTTGAGTGGGTCAAAATCAGAGGGAAGATGAAGGTATTGGTTGGGTGGGTTTTGGGTAATGTTTGGGTATGGTTGGTTTGTACGGGTGGTGGTTTAGCCAAGGGGTATTGATACGTGGTTTTAACTAAATGTGGTTTCTTTGGTACAGGAGCTACGTTTAGCTGGTTAGATGATGAGGCTCTAGATAACGTGGTATCCAGAAACAATGGTGGCAAAAGACGAGTGACGGCAAATAATTCCTTTGATGATGAGATTTGTTTAGGGTTGATGGGTGGACAGGATACGTGGGGTGATAGTGTTGATATACCCTTAAATCTCTGTATGGGTGTAGAAGGCATAGGTCGCTTTAAAGAAAATGCAAGAGGTATGATATATTGATGTAAGGTAGAGGGATGGGGGTCCCAATATGGAAGCTAGGTGTGACGACGAGGGTTTGAGTTGTGATAGCGGCATAGATTGAGGAGATTGGGTTTGTCTCCTAATGGGATGGACGGATTTATTTTTAGATAAATCAAGCCGCTTAGGTGGTGTGTGTTAGACTAGGTCATTGGTGAGGGTCCCAAGCGTAGGGGAAGATTTGGTTAGGTTAATAGAAGTGGATGAGGTATTTGGTAGAGATGAGGGGGTGTGAAGATGAGGACATAGGCATTTTAAGCTTCTATAAACACTTTGGGTATATGGGTAGAAGCATCTGGATCGGTCATCTGCATTTGAGTAGAATATGGCATACTCAAACGTTCCCATAGGACATGTCTATCTTCTGGGGAATGACAGTCCTCACGTGTGGAATAGGAACTTTTGTATGGGAAGAAAGGTGGGGTTGTGATTGCCGGTCCACTGTGGGTGTGATACAGGGGGTAGATGAGGCACCTGTATCAATGGGCGTTAAGAGGTCAACCGGGTTGCTGAAAAGATTTAGGTGATGAAGGAGCTAATAGGTAGGGAGGGTGTGTTTGAGAGGATCCGTCATGTTTAAAGAATGTGGTGATATCGGTTCAAGAGGTTTCTCATCTAAGGATGACAAAAGAAGTGGCGGAGCCTTCCTCTTGTACAACAAGAATGGTAGAAGGAGACGTTTGGGAAATAGATAAATTAGATAACATCCGCTCACAGTCTTGCAAGGATGTGGTATAAGAAGGCTCATTTGTGAGAAGGGAACTCTGGGGCAGTTAATTCCTTGATGGGTAAAGGAACGGAAAGGATTTCATTTTGTCTTGATGGTGAGGAAGGGGGTTCAGTTTCCTGCGTTAGGGAAGAGGCTTGATTCAGAATTTGTTCGATAGAGGTCTTTGGCTAGGAATCAAAGACTGCATGGATCTCATGAACACTCTCCGCGGATAAGATATCTTGATTTATGTTATTGTTAGAAGAATGATTCGGGAATGGTTTGTTGAATATTTTTAAATTACGGTTAGCAGGGGCGTTAGGATTATCGAGGGCTATATCCCCCGCATCAACCATTTCCTGCACTATGTTTTTCAACATCTTGCAGTTTTCATGACTGTGTCCCTTCACATGGTGGAAGTTACAGAAGTCATTTTATTTGTACCAAGAGGTATGGCGCGAGTGGAATCAAACCCAGAGTGAGGTTTAACAGGAGGTAAGGTAATGGGCTCCGGCTTTAAGCAATTTTTGCAATATCACACCCATATGTTTCTCCCAAGGGAGTGTAGTTGATGGGCTCTGCTTTATACTTATAGGTGGTTTTTGGCGGGGTATTAGACAGTGGTTGGGATTTGACCATCACCGCATGCACGGCCCCTTTTGATTTCAAATTAGTCGATGGGTGAGGATTGGTAGTGTTAGGTTTTTTTGGTGGAATCTTGGGTTCGGAAAGTGGGGTTTTTGTTACGCAACCGCAATTTCTCTTCCTCTAAGGCTCGAATATCTAGTTTTCGAGCCATAGTAAAGGCCTCGTCAAATGTACAGAAAGTTTGAATTTGGAGGGTAGGAGAGATGTGCTTAGCGCAGGCCCACGTAAATAGTTCAATAAGTTCAGTCTGAGGCAAGGCATACATAAGTTGGTTGATAAGGCCTCGCCATCATCTAATGAAATTTGCAATAGATTCGTCTTCAAATTGTCGGATGGCATAGAGGTCGGTGATAGATACTTTCTTGGAAATGTTAATGGAGAAATGATCCAAGAAAGATTGGGCTAGCTGGTTAAAAGAGAAGATTGAGTGCTGGGTTAAAGCACTGTACCACTCTAAGGCGGGTCCTGATAAGGACATGGGAAAGGTGCGGAGTAGTAAAGCATCGTTGTGAGCAATCAGATAGTAGGCATGTCTAAATGATCGCAAGTGTTGTTGAGGGTCCTCCTTACTATTAAAACGGGTAAATTTTGGTAATTCCCATTGAGGAGGATATGAATGAAGGGGGACTGAAGGGTGGATAGACTCCTAACAAACTTGCTCGTATGTCAAGGCGCTACAATTTCTTGAAACAGAAGCCTCCAGATTTTGCATTTTTTCCATCATTTGTTTAATTAAATCAGTAGTTGGATGAGATGATGGTGTGGTTGTGGTAAACAGAGGAAAATTGGGCCAAGGGCCACCACTAGACAATGGTGGGTTTAAATGTTGATAAGGTATGGAGGACGAATGTGTTGAGCCAACCGAATAGGGATGTCCTATATAAGCTGTTGAGGTTACCGGATATGTGTATGGAAATGAAAAGGTGGCCAGAGCTTCAGAAGGAAAGCTTGTGTGGATAGGTGGAAGAGAGCAAGTCATGAACGGAATAGTCTGCAAGAGAGACGAGGTAGGAGTAGTCGGTAGTAATGACATGTTGGGCCCAAGATTAACCAAAGGAAAGCCAATCTATGTCGTATGAACCCTTGAAGCTGCTGAGGTAGGAGACGGGACTAAGGATACGGAAGGCAAAGCGGAGTTATCAGGCGGAGAAGGAGCTAAATGAGCAGCTATACTGATAGGCATGCCAACAAGGAGTTGACCGTCAGGTGTACGGTCAGGGGAATGAGACAAATAGTATTGTACAGCGCTAGGATTAGCATCCAAAAAATTTGGCAAATTCTTTATCTCCTACAGGAATTTTAGGAACCTCGCTGGTGTCCGTAGGATTCCACACAGAATGTGAAGGGGGTGATTCAAGCAAAGGCACAGAGCAAGCATGTGAAACCATGGCAGTGGCTTGCTTTCGAGTGATAACAACCATGGACAAGAATACATAGTAGGGTTTCAATCTATCAGGAACAGAAACAGGCAACAAGATGTTTTGAAATTAGTAAGTTGCTGGTTTGTCAGGAACTGTAAAAGACAGTAACCGATATCAGTCTGATAACCGATGTCGGTAAGCTAATCGATGTCGGTATAATAGAACTGGTGTAAGAAACAGTAAGAAATTGTTGATTTGGTGTTAATAGTAATTAATATGCCTACCAAACTGTTCTGTAGTGATCACAGAAAACAGTGTATGATAGAGAAACAGAACTGAAAACAAGCAAGAATGCACAAACAAATTAACATACTAACCCTAGGGTTAATTTTAATCAATTTGGGCTTATGCCTTTAGACGCAGAATGATGTCAATCCTAAACAAAATACTTAGGGGAAATGTCAAGTTTGTTTTGGCTTATAAGGTTACCTCAATCGGGCGGAGGAATACCACGGAAAAGGGGGGATGTTTTGAGCTGTTGTGTTAATTATGAAGTGATTCGGTATGTGTTGTGCAGTGAAAGTAAGATTAATATCCCGTCAATACCGTGGAAATCACCCCCACGTGTATGACCTGTTACTTAGTCTATGTTCACTAGAATTGAAAACAGCAAGCAAGAATTTAATGCACATGTTTTAAACCCAAATCGGAAATGATATTTGATGAAGCAAATAAGATGACTTTCACTAATGCAAAACTAGGAAAGCAAGACAAATTATTTTACTAAATATAACAAAAACAGCAACAGCAAGTATGCTCCCTAAATGAAAGCAAGCAAGAGAAACAGAAACCCGAAATGGGTCCCACCGGGCGTGCCAAAATGTTTCGCGTGGAATGTTTCGGTGGTGAGGAATAGACTTGCTTCTATCCTTTCATTCCTTTGAGAAACAGATAAGGGTTAGGGCTAGGAGGAATACCTGTTGAATGTTGAGATGGTGTGCGCGTACCATAGAGAAAGATCAGATCAACTACGAAGAACTCCTTTTGTCTTGGAAGGACTACCTGCAAGTAAGAATACAAGAGCACCAGATTTTAATTAGACAATAAATGAGGGAGCTGCCTTAGGTCCAGGAAATATAAAACTTCCTTTTGAAGGTGGTCAGTTCCGCTTTTAATACAAATTAACACAAATGATAACAAAGAAAGCTATTGCAAAATCATGATTTAGGTATCTCGTTACAAAGCAATAGAAGCTAAACTATCAATAATAAAGTGTCATGTTGTTTGTTCGGTTACTGGTCGTTGATACATTCAGGTTGAGTTATAGGGATAAACCAGACTGGATCTGAGGTTGTTAGGTGACAAATAGGCGAGAAAAAGGATTTTGAGGTATAAGTCATGGTGACCGATGCCGGTCACTGAATAACCGACCGCGGTTAGAGAACCACTGCCGGTGGGGGATAAACGACACCAGTAGGGTCAGCAATCTAAGTGCTTCTGGATAGAGGTTGGTTACAAGGTGATCGTGGGGTTATTAAGATTGGTGGATGGCTGAGGGGAATAATGGGAGGACAGGGAAGGCTCAGAGTGTGATAAAATGGTCTTCTGGGCAATACAAAGATGTATGGATGAAGGTTCTGTGCAGGGTGCTGGTAGGTGGTAGATCTAGGAATGAGCTTATAATTACTATTAACCCCACAGGCTCAAGAAATGGTGCTTAGAAACATACGAGACACTACTTACTCATTCCTGATGTAGATGCAGGTTCCAGGACTGTGATGACAAAGACAGGGCTCAAGTGGGATGATCTGACAATCCAAGATGAGATATCTCCTCTTCTGATGCTCGGGTGAGTGGTCACTGGGGCCCTTGTTATTCCGTTGCATTCTTGGGATTGTTTGTCACCAAATAGGACTTTTAAGAAGAGCAAAATTCAAGGGACAAGAAGTCCCTCCTCTTTAATGGGAGAGGTTCCCTTATTCAGAAACGAACCTATTTACAAATGTACAAAACATGATTTGTTGGTTAAACTTGGATATTACAAAAGTGTTTTCTATGAAGATCATCAATTACAAAAAGGACTAAGGAAATGTGAATACAGGAAAGAGCAGAAAGGCAACATGTAGAATTATAGATATCAGAGTAATTCTTTATGTATGCGAAGTCACAGTGAATTGAAACAAGATCATTTGCATCAGATAAATAAGATGGAATTCAAAGACACAAAGTTCTGTAAATAACATCTGCTAGAACACAAAGTTTCTTAACATAACACAGATTCATTAATCAAGGACACAAAGTTCCTTCTTGGTTATACAAGATCACCATGCTTGCAAAGTCGAAGAGTATGCAATCGGAAAGACTAATAAACTTGAGACAAATGATCTTCACAAAGAAAATAAATGAAAGCTTAGAAATAACAGAGATCAGATAGACAAAGAATGGAAAGTCCTTCTGTATTGATTTCTTTATGATCTATTTACACTTTTCAGAAAATAAGCCAAGTTCTTCCTCCTTTAGGATGGCGTAAAGAAGGCCATTATATAGCTTACAATTCAGTTACTCTTCGTAACCGTTTATTTTAACTAAAGAATAGTTAAGGACCGCCAATCGCAGTACCTCAACCTATTACAAAGAAAACAGGAAAAGAAAGGGAAGAAGAGAAAAGAATGGGGAAGAAGACAGGTGGCCAGTCACTGAGAGGGACCCACTGACTTCAGAATCCGCTGCCTGAATTTCTTTAACGCCTCAGCTATGTCTCTGCCACGAGGGACTGACGTGTTGGCCGTAGACTGAGTCCAAAATCCAAGACATTTCTCCATCTCTTTATCAAACTCGACATGAGTATGATAATCTTTATTTGCTTCTCCAATGGCAGATTGAAGAGAGCAGATTTCCTTCATTTTTTCTTTGGAGATGGAGCTTTCCTTGAATAAATTATCTTTTACAAAAGCTCTGAACTGAGCTTTGATTTCTTGCAAGGAAAGGGAAACACCAGAATTTTCATCCTGAAGATGACAGTGTATATCTTTGAAAGCAGAGACAACCAGTGTCTTGAAAGCTTCACCCTTCTGCCAACTGTTCTTTAGTTCTCCCAAAGCCTCCTCCAGGACTTTGATCTTCATATTGATAGTATCAGAGAGAGAGAATTGCAATCTAGACTTGGGAAGGAATTACAGTAGGGCAACGTTTGAGTATGTGCGCAGGAAATTAGATTGCGGGGGTTCGGGAAAAAGATAGCAAGGAAGCAGTGTGAAAAATATAAAAGGGGGAATGCTCGTTATATAGCCGTTGAGGAGAGAGAAGGGTGATCAATGTGCATTAAATTCATATCTATCAGTTTGAAAAACAACATATTCAGGTAGAGCAGGAAAAACTAAGTATGAATGGCATTTGGTTCACTTGGAACATGTGGGATGCGAATGCATGAAACACGTGGCTCGGCCGACTCAGGAGAAACAGGGAGAAGACAAACAAATGCATTTTGGGACATTTGGGATGAAAACGCGCGAAACACGCGACTCAGGCGTTTCAGCCGAAAAGGTGACAATGAGTCCAGAAAAGTTTGGGACATTTGGAATGCAAGTACACGAAGTATGCGGTTCAGGCGTTTTGGCCGAAAATGGAACAACTTGCAGAATTAACTTTGGGACATTTGGAACATGAAAGTGTGAAGTACGCGGTTCAGGTGAAACGGCCAAAAATGGAACAACTTGCACAATTCCATTTGGGACACTTGGGATTAAAAGTTTCGACGGGCCCGAAAATGGAACAACTTCGGGGATTTCAGCTGATCGGGGAACAGAACGCACTTCGGAACTTGGGACACGCGTGACAAAAATGTCCGACAGACCCGAAATACATACAAAATGACCCAAAATGTAGATTTTCTCAATTTCACGACTTCGGTACATTAGAGAAAACACTTAAACTCAAAATTTTGAAATTTTTTACTTTCATTAGAGCAGGGAATTTTGATTGGACAACAGGGCTTGATGCCCTTTTCTGCAAACTCTTCTTGTTTCTTCCCTTGTCTCTGCCCCGGCCAAGCAAATCCAGATCCTTTCAATGATTTCTCTTCCTCCATCCAATGGAAATCCGATCCCTTGTTTTTGGTTGGAGGTGGTCATTTACAGGGAACCGATGGTGGTTACACAACCGACGGCGGTCGAGTAGGAATCGATGTCGGTCACGTCAAAGCGGGCTATTTTTGGTAAAATATCTAGCTTTCCCTCCTTTTCTCCTGAGGGATTAGTTGCGGGCTTGGTCAAGTCATTATGAGGTTGGTTTTAGGTGCAGGTGAGGAGTAATTAGTCATGGGTGTGGATGTGGACCAAGTTATAGGTCTTAATTAGGTTAGTTAAGGGTTAAGACTAGGTTATGATGAGGTGGTGAAATGAGGTGGCAGGTATGGCGATGTGGATTTATTAATTATAAGGTAATTAATAAATAATTATGTAAGGTTTAGGTGATGAGGTTAGGTTGCGAAATGAGATGCGGGGCACAGGGGGTCGTAAGACACAAATTTGGTGTTTATAGGTAGATCCTGTTCTTAACAGCCCATTCAGTCACCTTGGATCCAACGAATGCCAATGCATTATATGATATTATTATAGCTGGTATGCCAAATCTAGTTATTATTCCCTCATAGAAGTCTAGGATGCTATATTCATTTGCTTCCTTGAGTGCTACTGCTTCAGTCCATTTGGTGAAGTAATCTGTGGCTGTTAAAATCCATTTGTGCCCTTGGCTCGAATTGGGATTAATAACTCCAATGAATTCTAAACCCCATTACATGAATGACTGGTGAACTGAAATTGGATGCAATGGGAGGGTAGCTAGCCTCTCTTTACTTGTGAAAAATGCACAATTCTTGCACCTCTTGATCCATGCATAACAATCATTGAAAATATTGGGCCAATAATAACCATCCCTCATGATCTTTAGAGCTGTCACTCTTGGTGCAAAATGGCCACCATATGGTTCACCATGGAACTCTTCCAGTACCTTATGAATCTAATTTGTACTAATGCATCTCAGCAGTACTCCATTCACATCTCTTTTGAATAAAACACCATCAACAAGGGCATATGGGACAGCTTGCAACCTGAAGTGTCTTCTTTGGGTCTTGTTCATCTCTAGAGGACATAGACCTGTGCTTAGGAAGTGCATTATACCTTGGGTCTAGCAAGGAGTGGGGACACCATCATTCTCCTCTTGAGTGCTTCCTTTCTCATGGCTGTCTTGCAACGCTAAAACGGCCTCCTTCTCGTTGCATGATTCCTCTTGTTTGCTCAAGATCAGCTGCTCACACAATCCTTTTCCTCTTACCAACTTGGTGAATTTGATCTCAATGTCATACTCCATGACACGAGTAATCCAACCTGCCCTTTTTTCATTCAAGTCTTTGTTGAGGAGGAAGTCTTTAACCCCCGCATGAGAAACCAACAATTGGACCTTATTGTTTGAAACTAGATGCTTGAATTTCTTCAAGCTCCTGATTACTGCAAGAACATGCTTCTCAATGAAAGAATATCTCACCTCATATTCCTCCAGGATTTGGTTGAAGAAAGCAATTGGCTTCTCATCATTGTCTTTATTCTGTTGTACCAAAATTGCAGAAATAGTATCATCACCTCCAAACACATAGAGGATGAAATCCTTGGAGAAATATGGGTTGATGAGAGTTGGTGCTTGAGAGATGGATTCTTTGATTGCTTCAAAACTTTCCTTTCCTTCTGCTATCCATTCTAAAGCCATGCTTTTCTTTAGAATCTTGGTGATAGGTCTGACAAGGGCTGCAAATTTTGGGAAAAACCTCCGAACAAAATTTATTCTTCCCAAGAAACTTTGAAGGGCCTTCTTGTGGCTTGGCAATGGCAGTGATCTTATGGCTTCGACTCTTTTCGAATCAATTGCTAATCCTTCTTTGGAGACAATGTGGCCAAGGAGCTTTCCTTACTGGGCTAGAAAAACACACTTTTAGGATTCAAGGAGACTCCAAATCTTCTACACCTTTAGAACACTTGTCTCAAATGAAAGAGGTGGTCTACAGTATTTATTGAAAAAATAGTGATATCATCAAGATATATCAGTACAATGTTGTTAATCAAACCTTTGAATGCCATGTCCATTGCTCTTTGGAAGGTAGCTCCAGCGTTGGACAGGCCAAATGGCATTTTCCTGTATGCATAAGTTCCCCATTTCATTGTAAAGGCTGTCTTGAACTGATCTTCTTCCTTCACCATAATCTGATTATACCCTGAATAGCCATCAAGTAGTGAAAACCTCTCGGAGCCAGCAACAACTTGTAAAATCTGCTCCATGGAAGGAAGTGGATAATGATCCTTGAGAGATGATCTATTCAAATCTCTGAAGTCAACACACAATATGATTTCCCCACTCTTCTTTTTGACTGGAACCATGTTTGGAAACCCAAATAGAATGCTTGATAGGGAATATGATTCTTGATTCTATCAACTTATTCAATTCTTTTCTCATGAGAGGCTTCATGTGGGGGTTGACTGGCGTTTCTTTCTGCCTGATGGACTTAGTATTTGGATCCAGTTCAATGGTGTGTTGAGCTAACTTGGGATTGAAACCTTTCAAATCTTCATAGCTCCAAGCAAACACATCAAGGAATTCTTGAAAAAGTTGTATGAACTCATACCTTTCTTGCTCAGTTGTCATCTTACCAATTTGGAGTGATTTGTTCTGTTTCTACCCAGATGGACATTAAATCTTCTCCCTTCACTTGGATGTTTGCTTTCTCCTTCCTAAACTGATCATTAGGATTGAAAATGGACTCCAAAGTAATAAGTCCCTTTGGTAGTTTGTTGGTTCTCAGCTACACCACTTGATCACCATACTGCTGCTCTAACTTTTCTTGATTTTTGGCTAAGAATTCAGCCTCTTCTTGCAAGAAATGGATGATTTGTTGATCATTTTCAAACACTTACCAACTTACATTGTTATCTGACACTGAAGGCATCACAATCACATGGATGTTTGGTTGTACCTTGTCTTTTTGAATGCTCTCCACAACATCAAAGGCTGCCCCAACTGCTGCAATCCTATCAGCGGCTTGGTTCTCTTTCCTAGGAATCGATTTGATGCCAAAACCCTCAAAAATATTCAATGAGGTCCCACACCCTATTCTTGTAGCACTTGAGTAGATCATTCTTGACAGAATGCTGCCCCTTGACTTGGTTGACAATCAACTCACTGTCACCAAAGACTTGCAAGTTCTTTATTCCTCTCTTGATTGCCCAATGCAGTCCTTGCACCAAGGCTTCATATTCAGCAGTGTTATTAGAGCATGCAAACTGAAATCTAAAAGATGAATAATACTTAACTCCTTGAGGTGAAACTAGCATGGATCCCCCTCTTGCACCTTGTCTACTCCTTGATCCATCAAAAAACAACTGTCATACCTCATTGTCATCTTTTTGGTTTGGCTTGGTGATGCTAGGAATAGGCTGATTTTCTTCATGTATGCAATAGACTCCCAGCTCAGATTCTTCTATTTCTTGATAAGGATCAAAAGCATGCACCTTTCTTTCCCATTCATCAAGAGTTAGATTTGGGATGCTTCCTACCTTGGTGTCAGCTTCATCAGTTCTTGGATAATCCTCTTGATCAAACGTTGAACAATTGGCATTAATCTAACTTGGAGTGTAAGGCTTAATGTGAAAGTTTGTAATAGGATCAGACCTGATTATGGCTTTGGTTCCATATCTTGTTCTGAATAGCATGTGTCACCAATCAGCAGACAAGTAACCTCCAATCTTAGCTGTGAAATCCCTTGACAAACATAGGGCAAAGAGTGGTGGAAGGTCTATTACTGAGACATCTTGCAAAACAACCACGTTGGGACATGCATGCAAAGTAAGACTCAATTTTTTAATCACCCCGACTGTTGTTACTACTGTCCCATACAACTGCACCACCCCTTTGGATATGGTTTCATACTGAATTCCCAACTAATCAGTTATTTGCTTGGGCATTACTGAACTACTTGCCCAGGAATCAATCATGCAATTGTGTACTAATTGGTTCCTAATGATCAATGAAACATAGAATGGAGGGGGCTTCAATATTTTACCTTGCTGTCCTCCATGATTTCCCTCAAGTTGGGCAGCGTTTGTGAGCACCTTCTCTTGCATTTGGACTTGTTGATTTGAAGTTGACTAGTCCTTCATGGTAGCTTGTAGCAAATCTCTTTGGCCTAGGATAGATAGTGATTCCCACATTGATATGTTTACATTTTTCTTCTTCATCTGATTAATGATACTGAATGGAGATGAAGTATCCCTCTACTGTCCCTTGGCCTACACATTCATTCCTTGCACATGGGTAGCATCAACTGGCATTTGGGTTGGCCTAGGGGTTGTTTTAGGCAATCCTTGCGTGCTTGGGATTGCATTTTACTTGTCAATAGTTTGTGGAGTGATAGAAGGTCATGAATTACTTGGGGCCAATGGCTGTTCTTCACCCAAATTTCTTCTTTTTGACCTTGTGTTGGCTGTAACACTTTGGGAAAACATTTGATTTATGCCACAAAAATCTTATGCCTACCAGTTTACAAGTGTGGTATCATTTGGAGCTGATTGCTGCTGGAATGTTTCTTGTTGCTGGTTATTTCCTTGACTACCTTCACCCTCCACACTAGTTTTTGTCACCATTAATGCTTGATTCAAGGCACCGTTGAAGCACATGGACTGGTTATGAGGTTCATTGCATGGGAAACACCAATCATACTCTTGAGCTATATTGTTTTGTACTGGCACTAATTCTTTAGATGCAGATGTAGCATTGGGATTATAGGGCTGAATTGGTCTATTGGCAGGAGGCCTTGCTTGATTTAGATTTGCAGCTGGATTGGGTAGTCTATAAGGTTAATATGGCTACCTGTTAGGTTGAGCTTAAGGCTGGAAGGAAGTTCTAAAACCTTGAGCTTGCTACCTTTTGAGTGTAACCAGCTCATTACCTAGATTTTGTAATTGCTTCATGACTTCTTGAAGTTCATTTGAGGCACTAGAAGATGAATTGGAAGCTTCACTTGAATTCTGATTTCTAAGAGTGGGAATAGAAGCTAAATTAGGCACTTGGCTAGTACTTGGGCTCTCTAAACTTTGAAATAATGGCATTGCAGGCCTATGAGCCAGCTTGCCAGCTTGAATCAAATAATTTTCAGCTCTAATGGCAATGGGGATAGTTGTGCCTCCCATGGACTGAATTAACATAGAAATATCAGAATTTAAAGCTTTAGGGTAATAAAGAAAAGCACCTTCTGTTGTTGGCCTGACTGCCACTGGAATTCTCTCCCAAGTCCTTTGAAATCTGAAATTAAAATTAGTCAGCTGCTCATTGGGAGCTCTTTTGATAGTTTTCAGCTGCTCCAAATGGGCCAAGTTATCTCCATTTTCCCCAAACTGCTCATGGAGGGCTATACATAGCTGATTCCAATTTTGAATAGAACCTGAGGCAAGACTCCTTAACCATTGCAAAGCTTTCCCTTTGAATGAAGATGCCAACAGTTTGACAGCAACTTACATCTCATTGATCTCATGGATTACACAAATGTTAGCAATATCCTTAATATGATCACTAGGTGAGGTCTGATTTTCTCCAGTGAAGTATGGAATGTTCTTTAATGCTACAACTGGGATTGGATTTTGTGCATTGAGAGCAAGTGGGCTGCTGCTGTTAGGTTGTGGAGCCTGTTTTCATGTGTGAAAGTGTTCAAGACTATACACTAAGAGTACTATACACTTTTCATGTATCCTCGCCGGGGTTCGAGGCCAAGCCAGGCCTTGAGTGGGGGTCGGGTGTGGTAACCCCCGGTAGCAGGGGTTTGGGGGCGCAGCCCCTGAAAAAAAAAAATTTAGGCGTAAATTTTTTTGGCCTCAAAAAAATGCACCCGACATATTGGGAAACAAGCTCTTCTCATAGGGCAAGTTTCTTGACCCATAGGTTTATGGGAAGGGGTTTTTCCCATGGTTTTGATACCCACGGTTTTATAAAACTGCTTAAGTAGTTGTCTATTTATATGGTCTTATGCATATGATAGATGTACAAGCAAATGTATTGCAGATGTGTTTTGAATTCGGGTGTGAATTCTGTAGAGTTTGTTGAGCATAGCTCCAAACAGATCTATGTATTGTATTGAGAGAACGGTGGCTTGTAATAAAGTCTGGGAAAATGATTCTTGGTGGATGTAGCCCAAATTGGGTGAACCATATTAAATACTGTCTCTTTGTGTTGTGTTATTTTATTTTGTAATTTTATTTGAGATCTGTAATAATTTCTGCATATTAGTTTCTACTATTGCGATTCTATGAGGGATTATTCCACATATTTTATCCCTTATTTCCTAACAATTGGTATCAGAGCCTAGTTTGGTTTACTGAAGTGTTGAATCGTAGAGAAAGTTTTTAGCTTGAGTGGAAGCTATGGTAGATGAAGGAAGATCTAGGGTTGATAAATTCAATGGGCAGAATTTTAGTCTTTGGAAGATGCAGATGGAAGATTACCTTTATCAAAAGGATCTTTATACTCCGTTGTCTAAGAAGGTGAACAAACCCTCAAGTATGACAGATGCGGAATGGAATTTGTTGGATCAGAAGGCACTTAGAATGATCCGACTGAGTCTTTCATCTTCGGTATTATTTAATGTTTCAAAGGAAAAGACTACAAAAGATCTAATGGATGCATTATGGAAGTTGTATGAAAAACCCTCTGCCTCTAATAAGATATTTTTAATGAAAAAGTTGTTTAATATGAAGATGTCTGAGAATAGTTCAGTAGCAGATAATTTAAATGATTTCAATATGGTTGTGAATATGCTAGCTTCGGTTACAATAGAATTTTATGAAGAAGTTAGGGCTTTATTAATTCTGTGCTCTTTACCTAAGAGTTGGAATAGCCTGGTAATGGCAGTAAGTAACTTGGTTCCAGCTAACTCAAAGTTGAAGTTTGAGGATGTTATAGGGGTGATTCTAAGTGAGGAAATGTGAAGAAAAAGCTCTGGGGAATCTTCTACTTCAAGGAATGCTTTGACAGTGGAAACTAAAGGGAGACAGAAGAATAGAGGAAACCATGGAAAATCAAAAGATCATGCAAGGTCAAAATCCGAAGAACAAGATTGTATGCTGGAATTGTGGAAAGTCTGGGCATGCAAAGAAGGACTGTTGGGAGCTTCGGGATAAGAAGAAACAACAAGAAGAAAACAAGGAGGCAAATGTGGCAACGGGTAATGTATGTTAGGATGCTTTGATTCTTTCTTTGCACAATATTACTGAATCTTGGGTTTTAGATTCAGGGGCTTCTTTCCACGCTTCTCCACATAGGCATTATTTTGTTGATTATGTTCAAGGAGATTTTGGGCATGTTTTTCTTGGTGATGATGAGCCTTGCAGTATAGTTGTAAAAGGTTCTGTTCAGGTTAAGATGCAGAATGGGAATACATGGCTATTGAAGGATGTCAGACATGTGCCTACATTAAGAGAGAAACTTGATATCGGCGGGGAATTTGGGAAGTGATGGTTGTACTGTGATATTTACAGCTAACTCTTGGAAGGTTACCAAGGGTGCTCTTGTGGTGGCAAGATGTAAGAAGGTTGGAACCTTCTATTTAACCACTGATAGTACTAATGATTGTAATATTGTGGCTTCAGATGTAGATACAACATTATGGCACTATAGGCTCGGTCATATGAGCCATAAGGGCATGAACATCATAAAGAAGAATTTTCCTAGATATACAGAAATAGGTTTGGATTTCTGTGAGAACTACATATATGGGAAACAGAAGCGAGTAAGGTTTCTCAAGGTTGGACCTACGAAGAAAGAGAGTAAGTTAGAGCTGGTACATTCTGATGTGTGGGGACAGGCTCAGGTATCATCTCTTGGGGGTTCAAGTTATTATGTTACTTTTATTGATGATGCAACAAGGAAAGTTTTGGTTTATTGTATTAGAAAAAAAATTGATGTATTTGACACTTTTTTTAAATGGAAAGCCTTGGTAGAGATTGAAATAGGTCTTAAGCTAAAATGTCTCAGGTCAGATAATGGAGGGGGGTATTGCAGCAATGAATTTGATGATTATTGTTCTAAGAATGGAATCCACAGGAAAAAGATGGTTCCAAGAACTCCGAAGTAGAATGGGGTATCAGAAAGGATGAATAGAACAATAATGGAACGTGCTAGGAGCATGAGGTTACATGCAGGACTGCCTCTTTCTTTTTGGGTAGAAGAGTGGTGAGCACAGCTGTGTACTTGATAAAAAGAGGACCCTCAAGTGCCTTGGATGGAGGCATACCTGAGGAGGCTTGGTCCGGTAAGAAAGTTGATTATTCATTTCTTAGAGTCTTTGGATGTGAGGTGTTTATTCATATAGACAAGGATGATAGGACCAAGCTAGATGTTTCACTCGGAATGTTTCAGCTTTTTGGGAATAGAGTTGCTTCTATCCTTTCATTCCTTTTAGAAAAAAATAAGGGTTAGGGCTAGGAGGAATACCTGTTGAATGTCGAGATGGTGTGTGTGTACCGTAGAGAGAGATCAGGTTGATTGCGAAGAACTCCTTTTTGTCTTGGAAGGACTACCTACAAATAAGAATACAAGACCACAAGATTTTGATTAGAAAATAAATGAGGGAACTTCCTTGGGGCCAGGAAATATAACAACTTCCTTTCGAAGGTGTTCAGTTCCCCTGCTAATATGAATTAACATGAAATATTGTAAAATAACAATTTAATTGCTTCGTTGAAATAGGTAGGGGGAAAGGTTGGTTTCTAGTTTTGAGTCACAATAACCGATACCGGTTTTTGCTAACCGATATCGGTAGGGCTATGTTTCAGGGGCTCTTGGTGAGGGTCGGTTGTAGGGTGGCTGTGATGTTTGTAAGGCTAGTAAATGAGTGGGATTAGGGTAACAGGGTGATGAGAGGGTAGATGAATGATAGTTAGATGTGATGTGTTGCTAGGTAGTAGATCCAGGAATGGATTAATGACGGCTGTGATTCAAAAGTCTAAGAAATGTTATAAAAAAAAGACATGCAAGATACAACTTACTGGTTATTGACGAGGATGTAGGTCCAAGAACTGTGATGACAAAGGTAGAACTTAGGTAGGATGGCCTGACACCCAGAAGATGAGATATCTCCCTCTCGATGATCAGATGAGTATCACAGGGATCTGGTTATTCAGTTGCAGTCTTGGGCTTGATCTCCTTTGTTGTAAACTCTTCTTGTTTCTTCACTTGTCTCTGCTTGGCTAAGTAAAATTCGGATTCTCTCGATCGCTTCTGATGATCCTGATTGATCCAAAATCCTTCAACCTTTGTTTCTTGTTAGGGGAGCCCATTTACAGGGAACCGATGGCGGTTACATAACCGACAGCAGTCGAGTAGGAACCGGTATCGGTCAGGTCAAAGTGGGCTATTTTTAGTAAAATAGCCAACTTTCCCTCCTTTTCTCCCAAGGGATTAGTTACGGGCTTGGTCAAGTGACTAGAAGGTCAGTTTTGGGTGCGAGAAAGGGGTCATTAGTCATGGGTGTGGATGTAGACCAAGTTATAGGTCTTAATTAGATTAGTTTAGGGTTAGGCCTAGGTCATGATGAGGTGGCAAGATGAGGTGGCAGGTAAGGCGATGTGGATTTATTAATTATAAAATAATTAATAAATAATTGTGTAAGGTTTAGGTGGTGAGGTTAAGTTGCGAAATGAGATGCGGGTCACAAGGGGTCATAAGACACAAATTTGGTGTCTACATTAGCCCCTTATTGTCGTGTAGTTTGTTTTGTAAAGCTGCACAGACAATAATATGAAGTGGTTTCCCCCTGTTAAGGGTATAGGTAATCCCCCTTAAATATATCACAGATTGAGATAGCGTGAAATCAAGGATAGGGTTGCTAAAGGTGTTTAATGGTGTGGGAACGATGATGGTGAGGTGGTGAGGTAGTCCAAATAGCAGACACACATGTAAAATTGCATTAGTTTGAACTAGGGTACATGATTTGATGAGCAACCATCAATGCATAGTTAGAAATGTGATGTGTTACTGAGGTAGTAGCTCCAGGAATGGATTTAATGATGGCTGTTTGTATTCAAAATTCTAAAGAAATGTTATAAAAAAAAGACATGCAAGATACAACTTACTGGTTATTGACAAGGATGCAGGTCCAAGAACTATGATGACAAAGGTAGAACTTAGGTAGGATGGCCTGACACCCAGAAGATGAGATATCTCCCTCCCGATGATCAGATGAGTATCACAGGGCTCTGGTTATTCAGTTGTAGTCTTGGGCTTGATCTCCTTTGCTGCAAACTCTTCTTATTTCTTCACTTGTCTCTGCTTGGCTAAGTAAAATCTAGATTCTCTCAATCGCTTTTAATGATCCTGATTGATCCAAAATCCTCCGACCTTTGTTTCTTGTTAGGGGAGCCCATTTACAGGGAACCGATGGTGGTTACATAACCGACGGCAGTCGAGTAGGAACTAGTATCGGTCAGGTCAAAGTGGGCTATTTTTAGTAAAATAGCCAACTTTCCCTCCTTTTCTCCCAAGGGATTAGTTACGGGCTTGGTCAAGTGACTAGAAGGTCGGTTTTGGGTGCGAGAAAGGGGTCATTAGTCATGGGTGTGGATGTAGACCAAGTTATAGGTCTTAATTAGATTAGTTTAGGGTTAGGCCTAGGTCATGATGAGGGTGGCAAGATGATGAGGTGGCAGGTAAGGCGATGTGGATTTATTAATTATAAGATAATTAATAAATAATTGTGTAAGGTTTAGGTGGTGAGGTTAGGTTGCGAAATGAGATGCGGGTCACAAGGGGTCATAAGACACAAATTTGGTGTCTACATTAGCCCCTTATTGTCGTGTAGTTTGTTTTGTAAAGCTGCACGGACAATAATATGAAGTGGTTTTCCCCCTGTTAAGGGGTATAGGTAATCCCCCTCAAATCTATTACAGATTGAGATAGCGTGAAATCAAGGATAGGGTTGATAAAGGGTAAATGGTGTGGAGATGTTGGTGAGGTGGTGAGGTAGGTCCAAAGAAGCAGACACACGTGGAAATGCATTAGTGTGACTAGGGTATATGATTTGACGAGCAAACTAGCAATGCATAGGCAAAGGTCGATAGTTTATCCAAACAAGGGTGATATAATCCTGGTATCCAAGGCATAGGAAGTAGCTCCAGGGTATATAATGGGTAAGGTACAGGAACATTTGGGCATGTTCGGCAGTACCAAATGGGTGGTTTGGTTGAGATAAACGTCACGGTCTAAGTCTAGGCAAAGTTGGTCGACAGATCAAATCAAGGACCCTAATCATGCTAAAAAATGAACAGGTGAGCTCGAGTGAACAAAAGTTACATGATGGGTGGATAAAAGTGTATGTTGTTGATGTTGGGTGAGGTATTTAAGTGGTACCAGCCTTGGGTCGGGCTGATTGATGAGTGAGGGCCCGTGGGTCGGGCCAAGTTATTGGGTTGTGGCCTTGGGTTTGGGCCAAATGGTTGGGGTGAGGCCTTGGGTCGGGCAAAATTGTTAGGTTGTGGCCTTGGGTCAGGCCAAAATGGTTGGGGTCAGGCCTTGGGTCGGGCCAAATTGGTTGGGTTGCGGCCTTGGGTCGGGCCAAAATGGTTGGGGTAAGGCCTTAGGTTGGGCCAAATTGGTTGTTTGCGGCCATGGGTCGGGCCAAAATGGTTGGGGTGAGGCCTTGGGTCAATCCAAATTGGTTGGTTGCAGCCTTGGGTCGGGCCAAAATGGTTGGGGTGAGGCCTTGGGTCAGGCCAAATTGGTTGGTTGCGGCCTTGGGTCGGGCCAAAATGGTTGGGGTGAGGCCTTGGGTCAGGCCAAATTGGTTGGTTACGGCCTTGGGTCAGGCCAAATTGGTTGGTTACGGCCTTCGGTTAGGCCAAATGGGTTAACAAAGGGGTTGCAGCAAAGGTTGATATAGGCGATGTTTGTGCGAAAGGGTGATTAGTAAATAGGGGCTGAAATTGGGGGAAAAGTTGGAATAAAACCAATGTCGATTATTTATGACCGATATCGGTTAGGGGACCGATACCAGTTCCTTAGGGCATAATAAAACCGATATCAGTTATAAGGTCAAAAACCTATAAAAGGAAAAATACGACATGTCATTGTCACATTTGTAATTTGAAAACCGATTTGAGTTGTCTGAGGTGGATTATTGAGATTGGAGCATTTTTTGGTTGAGGTGGCGCTATTTGAGTGGAGGAGTGAGTGAGTAGTGGGCTCGAGTGAGTAGGAGGCAGCAGCTGATTGGTGGAGGACCCAGCAGAGGGGAGTTAGAGCCATTGAGGTGGATCGTGGGGCACAGGCCAGGTGAGTATGAGAGGATTCCTCTAGATCGTGTGCGGTAAAAAATTTGGATTTGTGCAGGATATACCCTTGGCTTATAGACCATATATGAGGATCGATGCCGAGGGAGAATTCTCACCTCCCCGGCTAACACCTCCAGAAGGGCTAGAGGAGATAGCAGTCGATCGCATGGTAATGGATGCAGGAATGACAGAGGCCTATAGATTATGGTGGGTAGCAGAGCTACGAGGTGTACGTGATCATCCTAACATAGCTATGATTATAGCGGAGAGAGATCATCTACAGATTTTAGTTCATCAGCTCCAAATGCAAGTGAATGAGGCAAGAGGATTGTTAGCGGTTGCGGAGTCATGGGCAGAGGGACTAGAGGCGAGATACCTCCATGTGAGGGAGCGTATTCATATGTTACAAGAGAGATTTGCAGATCAGTGGGCGGTACCAATACCCATGGTACCTTTGAGGACAGAGAGGCCCAGCGAGAGGTGTCGACGAGCACGATCATCACCTGGTTTGGGATGAGGCGTGAGGGTCTAAATAAATGTTATCGAGGTATAAGAATAAATAAGGATGCCAACCTGCATGTCAATGTTAGAGGAAGAAGTATTTGTTTAACATCTAAATAAAATTGAATATGTATGTTGATTTGAGTTACGATAATAATAAGAATGTTTGTGTTTTGACTTTCGGTGTTTTGAAAAAGGATAAAGAGGAATGTGATTAAAATAGAAATACACAAAAAATATTTATATTTACCACACATGATAGGTTATGGTAGGAGATGGTCGAGCTAACCTTGGGAGACCCCATGTCTCCAAAGTGCTGCCTACATAGCCCATTACACAAAGCAAGGAGGGGCCCTCAGACCGATGTAGTTCTCCCTTAAGACCAGGGAGAGGTGAATTCAGGCAATTTAGGTATGGTTAGGAAATTTGTTTGGTTGGTAAAAATATTGATATTGATATTGGTAGGGTAATGTTGTTAGTGTTGGTAATGAATTGGTGATTTTGGAATAGGTATATAGTGAAGCAAAAGTTAGCCTACCCAAGTGGTAGGGAACCATGTCCTGATTAAGATCAACACATAATCCTAGATTCAAGTCAAAGAGGAAAAAGTTACTCCATAGTTGAAAAGAGCTAAACAAACCACATGTTAATGCAGGATGAGCTTGAACCCCTAGGTACCCGTGCATAGACGAGAAGTCAATAGGTGAAAAGAGTTGTAATGATCACAATATATCGGGTGTACATTACGTCACTTGAGTTTAAACAAATGGTGAGGTGAGGTGGATGGTATAGCTGAGGTACGGAGAACTTGTTACAAAGTGAGTGTTCTAACGAAAGAGAACCTACCCTAAATAGACAAGTCCATGACTCAAAATTTCTTTTGAAGGTGGCTTTATTTTACTAAATATAGACTAATCGATGCGGGAAAGTCAACAAGGGATATTGATCGTACTATTCTTGAGGTCTTCACGAAGCTGATCCATGCGAGAAGCTTCTAATAAAGGCTGACTGTGTATAGTTATCCTTCAAGGGAGAAATCTATTTATAGTAGCGGATGTCATTTTAGTTCATAGTTGTCCTTCAGGGGAGCAATCTATATATAATAGCAGCAATAGTTTGGCATATAGTTGTCCTTCGAGGGAGCAGTCTAAATATAATTTAGAGAGCCAGATGTCCTTTTGGTGTAAAGCATCTAGTTTGGTAGAAAGTTTGACTCAAGAAAATCCCATAAGCATATAATTAAGAATGTTTCATTTTAATACTTTGAAGTCATGGACTAGGACTAAAAAGGGAAGGCATCGTTAAGGGGAGGTGGGAATCAAACTATGTGAGCTTGATTTGATTGTAAGATGTAGGAAACAAAGTGTATGTAACGGTAAATGAGCTCAAGGGATGAGCGGGTAGGTAGATAAGAAGTGATATAACACTAAATTCAACAGTAGAAAGGTCAAAGATGCAAGGCATTAAGGGGTTCAGGCTCAGGTTTACCATTAAGCGAAGCTAAATGATAAGTTCTTGATCCATAAGTGTGAGTGATTATGTAAGGGCCCAATCCAATTGGGTGCAAATTTTCCACGTTTTCTGTTTTCTAGTTTGGTTACATGTTGATTCTCTTTGAGGACAAGATCACCAACCTTAAAGGTATGCTCATAAAGTCTCTTATCATAAGCACGCTTGAATGTGTTTTTGATAGATTTGAAGGTGATCAAGAGCCGTAAGACGACGCTCGTCAAGAAGCTCTAATTGGGCTAACCGCTCTTGGCGGAAATCATCGTTGGTAAGAATATCCTGAAGAGATATTCTGAGGGAGGGTATTTGTATTTCGAGAGGCAAGACAGCCTCGGTACTATATACCAATGAAAAAGGTGTGGCATTAGTGGAGGTACGAATGCTAGTATGATAAGCCTAGAGGGCAAAGGGGATGTGATCGTGCCAATTTTCTTCCGGACTCATTGACAACTTTCATAAGGATTTTGGTTAGTGTTTTATTATAAGATTTGGCTTGTCCATTCGCTTGTGGATAGTAGGGTGATGAGAAGCTAAGGTTTGATACCAAAGTTGTCACAAAGGTCTTGCAACAACTTATTTTTGAAAGATTTTCCATTATCTGTTATCAGGCGATGAGGAACACCAAAACGACAGATAATGTGGTGGTTAATGAACTCTACAATTTTTTATTTTTTAGTTGAAATAAGCGGAATAGCCTCCACCCATTTTGTGTAATATTCGGTTGTTGTGATTATCCATCGGTGACCGTTGCGAAGAGGACGGATGAATCTCACCAATAAGGTCTAAACCCCATTGTGAGAAGGGCCAAAGATCTCGTGCGACCTGTAGCGGATGGCTAGGAGTATGTTGAAGGTTGGCATGTTGTTGACACATAACACAACGCTTAACATATTTGTAGCAGTCGTTATTGAGAGTAGGCCAATAATAACCCTAGGTAAAGGATTCGTTTGGCCACGGCAAGGCCGCTAAAATGTCCACCACAAATACCGTCATGGACCTGTTAAATGGTATAGGTGACCTCCGCGCCGATGAGACATCGAAGGAGGATGCCATCAAAGCCACATTTATAAAGGAGTCCCCCCATAATGACATAACGAGAAACATGTTTAAGAAAAGCACGTTTTCCGGTAACAGTAAGGGCAGGTGGGAGAACAGAGGTTGTAAGGTAGTCGTGAAATTGGTGATACCAGGTATCCTGTGAATTAGCAGACACATTATTTATCATACAAACAACCGGGGCTGAGTAAGATGGGGCAAAGAGTTGTTGGACCAAGATGAAAATGTCAGAGTCAGTTGATGAAGCTGGAATTTACGAGGCTAAGCAAGCCATAGTATCCGCAAATTTGTTAGTGGAGCGAGGAATGGTTTGGATAGAATAGTGAGTAAATAAGGCTAGAAGTGAATCCACGTAGTGTTTGTACTTTTGAAGTTCCTCATTTTTACATTGGTAGATGCCCATAACTTGATTGACTACCAATTGAGAGTCACCAAAAATATTGATAGATTTGACACCTAAGTGTAATGCAACCTGGAGACCCAGAACAAGGGCCTCGTATTCCGCAGTATTATAAGTGTAGGGGAAATCGAGTTGGAATGAGAGAGGCATAGGCTCAGCGTCAAGAGGAATGAGAACAACACCGGCTCCTCCGCTGCGTTGGCATTTAGATCCATCGAAGAAGAGGGTCATTGGATACGACTCCTCCCTAAGTGAAAGAGTGGCGATGAGTTCATCGGGGAAATTAAAATTGGTAAATTGTGCCCCGGGTAGAGGGGCTTTTGCGAGTTGATCTGCGATGGTTTGTCCTTTGATTGATTTCTAGTGGACAAACTCAAGGTTGAGGTCGGCGAGGAGCATGAGCCATCGGGCGATGCATTGGTTTAGATGGGGTTTGGCATACATATAATGGATGGGGTCCGTGTTGGTGATGACGAAAGTTTTGTGATTCGGGAGGTAGTGTCAGAGTTTAGTGGCCAGGAATGATAGGGCTAGGCACAACTTTTCTACATGTGTATACCTAGTCTCCTAGTCCACCAAAGTACAACTTATATAATAAACGGCTTGTTCGCGATTCTCAGAGTCATGATGTGTAAGCATGGCCCCTACAGTGTGGTCGGTGGCGGAAAGATAAAGGTAGAAACGGCGGTCATCCTGAGGTGGGATAAGCACGGGTGGCTGCAAGAGATAGGCTTTGAGAGCCTCAACGGCTTGGTGGCACTCTTCGCTCCATTGAAAGTCAATGTCTTTTTTAAGGAGGTGATGGAAAGGTTGACATCGATCCGAGAGTTGAGAGATGAAACGCCGGATAGATTGGAGCTTACCTTGTAAACTACGCAATTGTTTGAGGTTAGTAGGTGGGGGCATTTCTAGGATAGCTTTGACTTTAGATGGGTCGACCTCAATGCCACGCAAATAGACGATAAAGCCAAGAAGTTTTCCCAAAAGGACACCAAAGACACATTTCTTTGGTTGAAGACAGACAGAATATTGTAACAGGCGATCAAAAATAATGGTTAAAACATCGAGATGTTCACTACGATGTTTAGATTTGCCAAGAAGATCATCGACGTAATCTTCAAGGATAGTGTGCATAATGTCATGAAAAATGTAGGTCATAGCCCAGTGATAGGTTGCACTAGCATTCTTAAGGCCAAATGGCATTACATGATAACAGAAGGTTCCCCAAGGAGTTATGAAGGCAGTTTTATGTTGATCGGCAGGGGGCAAACCAAAATTTGGTTGTATCCTGAAAAGCCATCCATGAGAGAGAGCATCTCATGGCCTGCAGTGAGATCAACAAGTTGGTCAATACTAGGTAGGGGGAAGTCATCCTTAGGGCAAGCGAGGTTAAGATCCCAGAAAGCTGTGCATATCCGAAGTCCCCCCGTCGCTTTAGTGATAAGTACGATGTTAGAAATCCATTGAGGATAGTTAATAAACAGAATGAAGGAAACACAAAGGAGTCGTTGAAGCTCCTCTTTGACCAAGAGGGCAATGCGTGGATGCATTTTTCTCAATTTCTGTTTAATTGGTTTGGAATCAGGTTTCAGGGTAATGTTATGGACAGCAATGTCAGGATCAATTCCTGGCATGTCAGCGTAGGACCATGCGAAAGCTTAGTTACGAGTACGGAGAAAGGTAGTAAAGGCGACCTGTTCTTATGCACTAAGGGATTGTCTGATCTTCACAATGTGAGGATCCTCCTCCGTGTGGATGTTGATTTCTATAGTAGACTCGTTCAACATGGTTTGAGTTTCAGATGGTAAGGCGCGTTGAATATAAGAGCCATCCGCACCAAGGTAAGTGAGGATGGAGTCATCATCCTGGCACTCAACAACGTTGATTGAAGGTGAGTCCTCTTTAATCATGTCTGGATACAGAAGGGGGATAGAAGAGGGGTCCTCATTATCATGTTGATAAGTGAGAGGACCTAGGAAGATAGCATTTATGAAAAAAAAAAGGTTAGGAGGGATAGATTCGGGATCTATCGACTCTGTGGGTGACGAAGGCAAAATGGGTGATGATGGTTCGGTAGGGGTGACGTCGTTATCTTCCAGAAGACAACTAACACGAGGTTCCTTCGGTGTAAGTGTTCCTGGAAATCTGAGACCACTACGATCATTGTGTTTGCGAGTAGTGATGGGGATGATCATATGTCGGCCTTGTTCATAAAGACAAAAACCAAAGGGCTTTCCAAGCACAGCGAGTCAAGAAGGTGAGGGTGAAACGATGATTTGTCAGGTATTGAACATTGGATTAGAAAGGAACCACACCAAGAGGAGGCTCAGGGGCAACGGAAGATGCGTCGACACCCCCATATGTTAGGTTGGTGCAGCAATGATGTGGTCCGTAGGGGATTACTTCCCCCACACGACGGTCATAGGTAGGATGTGCATGTACCTGTCCGTACTCTTGTGGGGTATGGAAAAAACTAATGTTATATAGGTGATACTCCCCCAATGTAAGGCGTTGAAAAACATCTACTAAGGGGTCTACGGTTGGGATGTTAGCTGCGGGAAGGGAAGTGGTTTTTGCGACGGTGATTTCTTGGGTTGAAGGTGTAGGTGCTGTTGAAGTGAATGGTAGAGGTGTGGTTGAAGTGGATGGTTGGGTTGGATGAATGGGTGTCTTGATTTGTACAAGCACATCATTAGGGTGATATAACATATTGTAGGTTTTGAAGGGGGGAGGATCATCTTTCACGGTGTAAGACTTCCCCTCGTACTCAAATTTTATGCATCTATGTAAGGTCGAGGGAACGCATCCCATAGCCCAGATCCAAGGGTGACCTAGCAATATATTGTATTGGAACTCTCCCTCAAGGACATAGAAGAGTTCAGGTAAAGTACGTGGTCCTACATGAATGTTAAGGATCACGGTGCCTAAGGTAGAGGTAATAGCATCATTGAACGACCGCAACATGATGGGGTTGGCACACATGTAACTAGAAGGGATATTCATTTGTTAGAAGGCTTTTGAAGAGATGATGTTTAGGCTAGTGCCCCCATCGATCATAACATGACATACCTGAATGTCCCAGACATAAGCTGAGATAAAAAGAGCAGGCTCAGGATCTTCTGTACCAAAGTCAACAATTTTGTCTTCGGAGAAACTGACTGCAGCAGCTTGTTGTACAAAGACAGAAGTGGTTGGGGCGGTAGGTTTTTTGGTAAGGGAAGCAACGTGATTGGGTGTTAGAATGGAGGTAACAGGTAGGGTTTCATTAGGTAAGACCTCGATCCCTTGAAATATTTCAACGAGAGCTTGTCGATGAGATTCAGAAGTCTGAATGAGATCATACAGTGTCATTTTTACAGGTGATTGGTGAAGCTGTTTGATCATGGCTCGGTGGGAAACTCCATTAGAGACGGGGTAAGCGGGGTCCATGAATAACCACTTTAGGTGGTTGTGTGATCGGGATGGTGGACGGAGAAAGAGAGGACGCAGGTGTGCTTTCTTTCGCTTTCTCGTTGTTTTTCTGCGCTCAAATAGTAACACTAATCATATAGATCTCGTGGACCTGAGATGAGGAATATGGTAGGGATGAATCATGGGCTTCAAGAGGTGGGGTTGTAATAATGATAGATAGTGGTGAGGCGGGGACAGGTGGTATAGGAGAGGGAATGGAAGCCAAAGGTCTCTCCCTCTGTAAGTTGTCTTTCTTAATCTTTCTATCTGAGAGAGGTGACTGACGAAGGATGGATTTTAAAGCTTTGCATCCCTCCACATAATGTCCTGGTGTGTGATGGTAAGCGCAGATTTTAGACTCATCAGAACCTATAGGTCGAGGTTTAGATGGGTCATAAGGTCTAAGTGGGGGTAGAGAAATGGTCGCATTCTCCACCAACATAGCAAGGATTTTGGCATAAGATCCTTTGAGTGGGTCAAAATCAGAGGAGGATGAGGGTATTGATTGAGCATGTTTCGGTAATGTTTGGGCATGGTTGGTTCGTACGGGTGGTGGTTTAGCCAAGGGGTGTTGACATGTGGTTTTAACTAAACGTGGTTTCTTTGGCGTAGGAGCTACGTTTAGCTGGTTAGATGATGAGGCTCCAGATAACGCGGTATCCAGAAACAATGGCGACAAAAGAGGAGTGAAGGAAAACAATTCCTTTAATGATGAAATTTTATTAGGGTTGATGGGTGGACAGGATACGTGGGGTGATAGTGTTGATACACCCTTAGATCTCTGTATGGGTGCGGAAGGTGTAGGTGGTTTTAAAGAAAACACAGAAGGTATGATATATTGATGCAAGGTGGAGGGATGAGGCCCCAATATGGAAGGTAGGTGTGATGATGATGGTTTTAATTGTGATAGAGGCACGGATTGAATTTTTCTTCTAAGTGGAGGGGTGGCGTTATTTTTGGATAAGTCTAGCCGTTTAGGTGGGTGTGTTAGACTGGGTATTGGTGAGGTCCCAAGTGTAGCGGAATATTTGGTTAGGCTAATAGAGGTGGATGAGATACTTGGTAGAGATGCGGGGGATGGAGATGAGGACATAGGCATTTTGAGTTTCTATAAACACTTCGGGTATATGGTAGAGGTGTCTGTATCGGTCATCTGTATTTGAGTAGAATAAGGGGTACTCAAACGTTCCCATAGGACTCGTCTATCTTCCGGAGAGTAACAGTTTTTAGGTGTGAATTGGAATTTTTGTATGGAAGAAAAGTGGGTTGTGATTCCGGTCCACTGTGGGTGTGATACAGGGGGTAGATGAGGCACTATATCAATAGGTGTTAAGAGGTCAACCGGTTGCTAAAAAGATTTAGGTGATGAAGAACTAATAGGTAGGAGGGCATGTTTAAGAGGATCCGACATGGTTACAAAATTTGGTGATGTCGGTGCAAGAGGTTTCTCGTCTAAAGATGACAAAAGGAGTGGCGAGCCTTCCTTTTGTGCACCAAGAGTGGTAAAAGGGGACGTTTGGGAAATAGATAGGTTAGATAACATCCGCTCGCAATCTTGTAGGGATGTGGTGTAAGAAGACTCATCTATTAGAAGAGAACTCTGGGCAGTTAACTCCTTTATGGGTAAAGGAATGATTTTGCTTTGGCTTGATGGTGGTGAAGGAGGTTCGGGCCCCTAGGTCAGTGAAGAGGCTTGATTCAAAATTTTCTCGATAGAGGCTTTTGGATGGAAATCGAAGACCGCATGGATCTCATGAACACTCTCCTCGGCTAAAATATTTTGGTTTAGATTACTGTTATAAGAATTATTCGGGAATGGTTTGTTGAATATTTTCAAATTTCAGTTAGCAGGGGTGTTAGGATTATCGAGGATTATATCCCCTGCATCAACCATTTCCTGCACTATGTTTTTCAACATCTTGCAGTTTTCATGACTATGTCCTTTTACGCGGTGAAAGTTACAGAAGTCATTTTCTTTGTACCAAGAAGGTATGGCACGAGTGGAATCAAACCCGGAGTGAGGTTTAATAGGAGGTAAGGTAATGGCTCCTACTTTAAGAAATTTTTCCAATATTACACCATATGCTTCTCCCAAGGGAGTGTAGTTGATGGGCTCTGCTTTATACCTATAGGTGGTTTTTGGCGGGATATTAGATGGTGGTTGGGATTTGACCATCACCGCGTGCACAGCTCCTTTTGATTTCGAAGTAGTTGATGGGTGAGGATTGGTGGTGTTAGGTTTGTTGGTGGAATCTGGAGTCTGGAAATTGGGCTTTTTGTTGCGCAACCGTAATTTCTCTTCTTCTAAGGCTCAAATTTATAGTTTTCGAGCCATGGTAAAGGCCTCGTAAAATGTGTAGAAATTTTGAATTTGAAGGGTAGGAGAAATGTGCTTAGCGCATGCCCATGTAAAAATTTCAATAAGTTCAGCCTGAGGCAAGGCATATGTAAGTTGGTTGATAAGGCCCAGCCACCATCCAACGAAATTTCTGATAGATTCATCTTCAAATTGTCGGATGGCATAGAGGTCGGTGATAGATACTTTCTTGGCAATGTTAATGGAGAAATGATCCAAGAAATATTGGGCTAGTTAGGTTAAAAGAGAAGATTGAGTGCTAGGTTAAAGCTCTGTACCACTCCAAGGCGGGTCCTGATAAGGACATGGGAAAGGTGCGGAGTAACAAGGCATCATCATGAGCAATCAAATAACAAGCATGTCTAAATGATCGCAAGTGTTGTTGAGGATCCTCTTTACTATTAAAACGAGTAAATTTCGGCAATTCCCATTGAGGAGGATATGAATGAAGGGGGACAGAAGGGTGAATAGGCTCCCGACAAACTTGCTCGTATGTCAAGGCGCTACGACTTCCCGAAAAAGAAGCCTCTAGATTTTACATTTTGTCCATCATTTGTTTGATGAAATCCGTGGTTGGATGAGATGATGGAGTGGTTGTGGTAAATGGAGGCAAATTGGGCCAAGGGCCTCCACTAGATAGTGGTGGGGTTAAGTGTTGATAAGGTATGGAGGATGAATATGTTGAGGCGACCGAATAGGGATGTCCCATATAAGATGTTGAGGTCACTGGATACGTGTATGGGAATGAAAAGGTAGGCGGAGCTTGAGAAGGAAAGCTCGTGTGGATAGGTGGCAGAGAGCAAGTCATGAACGGAGTAGTCTGAAAGAGAGATGAGGTAGGGGTAGTCGGCGGTAATGATGTGTGGGGTCCAATATTAACCAACGGAAAGCCAATCTGTGTCGTATGAACCTCTAAAGCCGTCGGATTGGGAGACGGGGCTAAAGATGCAGGAAGCAAGGCGGTCTTATCAGGCGGAGTGGGAGCTAAGTGAGCTACTATACTAATAGGCATGCCAACAAGGAGTTGACTGTCGGGTGTACGGTCAAGGGCATGAGACAAATAGTATTGTACGGCACTAGGATTAGCATCCAGAAATTTGGCAAATTCCTTATCTCCTAGAGGAATTTTGGGGATCTCACTGGTGTCCATAGGGTTCCCTATAGAATGTGAAGGGGGTGATTCAGGCAAAGGCACAGAGCAAGCATGTGAAACCATGGTGGCGGCTTGCTTTCGAGTGATAACAACCATGGACAGGAGTACCCAGTAGGGTTTCAATCTATCAGGAACAGAATTAGACTCAGAATGGTGAAATTGGTAGGTTGCTGGTTTGTCAGAAACTGTAAAAGACAGTAACCGATATCGGTCTGATAACCAATGTCGGTTAGACTATAGCCGATGTCGGTCAGTGAACCGATATTGGTGTAATAAGACTAGTATAAGAAAATATAAGAAGCTACTGACTTGATTGTTAACAAAGCTTAGTACATTTATCAATCGTTCTGAGGTGATGACAGAAGACACTTTATAACAGAGAAAACAGAACTGAAACAAACAATATGCACACGCAAATCCAGAGATTAACCCTAGGGTTAATTTAAATTATCGTGGGCTTATGCCTTTAGATGTAAAATGATGTCAGAATCCTAAAAGAATACTTAGAGGAAATGTCAAGTTTTTTTTGGCTTATGAGGTTACCTCAATCGGGCGGAGGAATACCACGGAAAAGGGGGGATGTTTTGAGCTATTGTGTTAATTATGAAGTGATTCGGTATGTGTTGTGCAGTGAAAGTAAGATTAATTTCCTATCAATACCATGTAAATCACCCCCACGTGTACGACCTGTTACTTAGTCTATGTTCACTAGAATTGAAAACAACAAGCAAGAATGTAATGCACGTGTTTTAAACCCAAATCAAAAATGATATTCGATGAAGCAAATAAGATGACTTTCACTAATGCAAAACTAGGAAAGCAATACAAATTCCTTTACTAAATATAACAAAAACAGCAACAGCAAGTATGCTCCCCAAATGAAAGCAAACAAGAGAAACAGAAACCCGAAATGGGTCCCACCGGGGCGTGCCAAAATGTTTCGCTCGGAATGTTTCAGCTTTTTGGGAATAGAGTTACTTCTATCCTTTCATTCCTTTTAGAAACAAATAACGGTTAGGGCTAGGAGGAATACCTGTTGAATGTGGAGATGGTGTGCACGTACCGTAGAGAGAGATCAGGTTGATTGCGAAGAACTCCTTTTTGTCTTGGAAGGACTACTTGCAAATAAGAATACAAGACCACGAGATTTTGATTAGACAATAAATGAGGGAACTACCTTGGGCCCAGGAAATATAACACTTCTTTTCGAAGGTGGTCAGTTCCCCTGCTAATATGAATTAACATGAAATATTGTAAAATAACAATTTAATTGCTTCGTTGAAACAGGTAGGGGAATGGCTGGTTTCTGGTTTTGAGTCACAATAACCAATACTAGTTTCTGCTAACCGATATTGGTAGGGCTAGGTTTCAGGGGCTCTTGGGGAGGGTCGGTTGTAGGGTGGCTGTGATGTTTGTAAGGCTAGTAAATGAGTGGGATTAGGTAACAGGGTGATGAGAGGGTAGATGAATGATAGTTAGATGTGATGTGTTGTTGGGTAGTAGATCCAGGAATGGATTAATGACGGCTATGATTCAAAAGTCTAAGAAATGTTATAAAAAAAAGACATGCAAGATACAACTTAATGGTTATTGATGAGGATGTAGGTCCAAGAACTGTGATGAAAAAGGTAGAACTCAAGTAGGATGGCCTGACACCCAAAAGATGAGATATCTCCCTCCCGATGATCAGATGAGTATCACAGGGCTCTAGTTATTCAGTTGCAGTCTTGGGCTTGATCTCCTTTGCTGTAAACTCTTCTTGTTTCTTCACTTGTCTCTGCTCAGCCAAGTAAAATCCGGATTCTCTCGATCGCTTCTGATGATCTTGATTGATCCAAAATCCTCCGACCTTTGTTTCTTGTTAGGGGAGCCCATTTGCAAGGAACCGATGGTGATTACGTAACCGATGGCGGTCGAGTAGGAACTGGTATCGGTCAGGTCAAAGTGGGCTATTTTTAGTAAAATAGCCAACTTTCCCTCCTTTTCTCCCGAGGGATTAGTGACGGGCTTGTTCAAGTGACTAGAAGGTCGGTTTTGGGTGCGAGAAAGGGGTCATTAGTCATGGGTGTGGATGTATACCAAGTTATAGGTCTTAATTAGATTAGTTTAGGGTTAGGCCTAGGTCATGATGAGGTGGCAAGATGAGGTGGCAGGTAAGGTGATGTGGATTTATTAATTATAAGATAATTAATAAATAATTGTGTAAGGTTTAGGTGGTGAGGTTAGGTTGCGAAATGAGATGTGGGTCACAAGGGGTCGTAAGACACAAATTTGGTGTCTACACTAGAGGCTAAATCAGAAAAATGTACTTACATTGGTTATGGTGGTGATGACTTTGGATTTAAATGTTGGAGTATTAAGGACAAGAAAATCATTTGGTCTAGGGATGTGGTCTTTAATGAAAAAGTCATGTATAAGCAACAGTTGCAGGAAAACAGGGAAGAATCCAAGAAAGAATATGTAGTGGTAGAGGATCTTCCGGATGGGAAAGTGACCCATGAATCAGTTCAGGAACCTACTCAACACGAACCCCAAACTCCTACAGTGAGGAGGTCTTCTAGGGTAAGAAAAGAACCTGAACGTTTTTCTCCTTCTCTTTATTATTTATTACTCACTAATAGTGGAGAGCCAGAGAGCTTTGATGAAGCAATACAGGTAGATGCCAGTAAGAACTGGGAGCACGCCATGGATGAGGAGCATAAGTCTCTCATGGAGAACCAGACTTGGGATTTGGTGCAGCTACCGGAAGATAAAAGAGCATTGTAGAACAAGTGGGTGTACAGAGTTATAAATGAAGAAGGAGGAAAGAAAAGATATAAGGCCCGGTTGGTGGTCAAGGGGTTTGCATAGAAACAAGGTATAGACTTTGATGAGATTTTTTCTCCTGTAGTAAAAATGACTTCTATCAGAACTGTTCTTGGAATAGTAGCAGCATAAGACTTGCACTTAGAACAGTTAGATGTAAAGACTACATTTCTCCATGGCGATTTGGAGGTGGAGCTATATATGCAGCAGCCAGAAGGATATGAAGTCAAAGGTAAAGAGGAGATGGTGTGCAAACTGAAGAAGAGCTTGAATGGCCTGAAACAAGCTCCACGTTAATGGTATAAGAAGTTTGATAGCTTCATGATGGAGCAAGGTTATATTAGATGTCATTTTGACCATTGTGTGTATATACAGAAATTTGAGGATGGAAGCTATATTATCCTATGTTTGTATGTAGATGACATGTTGGTTGCAGGTAAAAACATGTAGGAAATAAAAGTACTCAAGAAATAGCTAAGTGAATGCTTTGATATGAAGGATTTTGGGGCAGCCAGAAAAATCCTTGGTATGAGGATAACTCGGGATAGGAAGGAACAGAAGTTGACTTTATCTCAGGAAGAGTACATTAAGAAGGTATTGGATAGGTTTAACATGCAGGATGCTAAACCGGTTGGGACTCCTTTGGCAGGCCATTTTAATTTATCAAAGGAGTAGTGTCCCAAGACAGAGCAGGAAAGAAACCGATGTCTAAGGTACCTTACTCATTAGCAGTTGGCAGTTTGATGTATGCTATGGTGTGCACTAGGCCTGATATTTCCCATGCAGTAGGAACTATGAGTAGATTTATGAGTGATCCAGGTAAAGAGCATTGGCAAGAAGTAAAGTGGATCCTTCGGTATTTGAGAGGGACCATGGGGATAGTTTTGTGCTACAGTAGATCAGACACTACTTTACGTGGTTATGTAGATTCAGACATGGCTGGAGATGTAGACAGTAGGAGGAGCATGACAGGTTATATTTACACTATAGGTGGGACAGCAGTGAGCCAGATTTCATGACTACAGAAGTTGGTGGCTTTGTCAACCACTAAGGCTGAGTATGTTGCTGCCACAGAGGCAAGCAAAGAGATGATTTGGTTACAACAATTGCTTGAGGAGTTGGAGCATAAGCAGGAGGAATGTAAGCTACATAGTGATAGTCAGAGTGTTATACACCTAGCTAAGAACTTTGCTTTCCACTCTAGGACAAATCATATACAGTTAAGGTATCATTTCATCAGGATAGCTTTGGAGGAAGAGAAGTTGAAGTTGGAGAAGATTCATACTAGTCAAAATCCTGCAGACATGATGACCAAGGTGGTCACAAGGGAAAAACTAAAGTTGTGTTCATCTTTGGTTGGTCTTCACAGAAACTAGGGAAGGGTTGAGAAGCTTGCTTAGAGGAAAACTAGTCTCCAAGTGGGAGATTGTTAGGTTGTGGAACCTATTTTCATGTGTGAAAGTGTTGAAGACTATACACTAAGAGTACTGTACACTTTTCATGTATCCTCGCCGGGGTTCGGGGTTAGACCGGGCCCCGAGCGGGGGTCCGGGGGGTGGCAGACCCCTGTAGCAGGGGTTTGGGGGCGCAGCCCCTGAAAAAAAAAATTTAGGCATATTTTTTTTGGCCGCAAAAAAAATGCACCCAACATATCGGGAAATGTGCTCTTCTCATATGGGTGAGTTTTTTGACCCATAGGTTTATGGGATGGGTTTTTCCCATGGTTTTGATACCCACAGTTTTTTAAAACTGCTTAAGCAGTTGTCTATTTATATGGTCTTATGCATATGATAGATGTACAAGCAAATGTATTGCAGATGTGTTTTGAATTTGGGTGTGAATTCTATAGAGTTTGTTGAGCATAGCTCCAAACGGATGTGGGTATTGTATTGAGAAAGCAGTGGCTTGTAATAAAATTTGAGCAAGTGATTCTTGGTGGATGTAGCCCAAATTGGGTGAACCATGTTAAATACTGTCTCTTTGTGTTGTGTTATTTTATTCTGCAATTTTATTTGAGATCTGTAATAATTTCTGCATATTAATTTCTACTGTTGTGATTCTGTGAGCGATTATTCTACATATTTTATCCCTTATTTCCTAACAGCTGCCAGTGAAATTGACACAGGGGTTGTTTTGTTCCATTCTGATTGGCCTTAGAACCCTTGTTGATTGAACGAAAGGCCTACCAGGTGGAGGAGTTGAGAGAGTTCTGTTTGGTGGAGATGGGGACCTTTGGATTCTCCTCCCACTTTGCCTTATTCTTGGAGATAACTGCAGATATTCAAACATCACCTCTTCCTCTCTAGCTCTTGACCTTGTGTTGATTCTTCTCATGAGGTTTCAGGTCTATACTGCTAAAACCAGTTGATTCTTCTTCCTTGGAGTCGCCAGATGTGTAATTTATAACTCTTTTAAAGAAAGAAACTTGCAATAAATACACATCAATTTTGTTGCAATGAAGATGAATACCTCTAAGATCCCACCGGGCATGCCAAAATTATTGTTGCAAATCAGCAGCACCCCCTGGATGTTGATCAGATTTCTAGTTTAATCATACTAGCATCCAGTGTGATTGCACAACATTGAATCCTTTCCCCAAGTGTGGGACTTGCAAAATGAGAAAGGAATCTCCAATTTAGAGGCTGGTTCCTCAGTTCCTCTGGTTAGATTTTTCACTTATAAGTTGCAGAGGTCTATATTCCTAACCCTACCCTAAATTCAAAAGGAGACAGAGATAGAGAATGCAAAAAACCTAAAACTAATGCTAATAGGTGATGCACCAAAGGAGTGGTGAATATTTTTTACTTCTCCAGATTGACACAGTCCATAAAAATGCAACAAAGAACCTCATGCACAAACTAATAATTGTAATGAAGGATCATAAATTAACCAAACAACATAGGCAGAGGATGAAAACTAATCACAGAGGCTGTATTGTTATTTTAATCATCAAAATCACTTTCATTACAACACCTAAGAGGCAAAATAAAGTTGTAGCTCTTAGAAAAGGTCTGATATTCCACCAAAATCACTTCCAAGGTGAGAAAGGGGGCTTGCAATACACAAAAAATGTTCAACCCTTTGAAAATGAGCCAAATCTGGCTTTTATAGTGCAAGGGACAAGCCCAAGAGAGAGAAACATGGGAAAACATGGAAGGGATTCAACAATTGACCAAAACACATTCAAAATAGCATGGGAATCCTTACAGACTCATCCCCTAATATTTTTAGCCATGCTGGGAGAGAATCCTATCCATTCTTCATTAAAAATGGTGGTTGAAACATCATTTCTGTCCATGACCATGTGCCAGAGGTGTTTTTTATTTTCTCTCTCTAAACTCCATAAAAATTCAAAAATGACCCTATAATCTTGTAGATAATTTCACCATCTTTCCATTGATATAAATAACGTGAAAAACTGAGCTCTGGATCGAAAGATATGGCCATTTGAAGTTTTAGGACAAAATAGGGCCAAATCGGGTTGGCGGGCAAAAATTTGAATTTTTGCACCTTTTTGGTCATTTGGAAAATTTTCCAAAATTTCCCCATGCTCCACCACTCTAGGTGCCACGTGGTAGTATCTCAATGGCCGCGGGCCTTTTGGGGGAAAATTTTTCCAAAAAAACTCCGTCGAGCCATAACTTCAAAAATGCATGGAGTTAAGAGGAAAACTTTACCTTTTTGGAAAGCTGAGAAAGAGCTATATCCAATGGTGTCATTTCTAGAAGGTTTTGAGTGCCGAAAAAGAAAAATATTATGACTGAGGCATAAGAGAGGAAAAAATGAGAGGAGTTCGCCACAAAAAAATGAGCAGGGGCACATTTTGGATAACACACCCTTGATAGTGAACACAGAGAGATGAGAAAGAAGTTGGTCTACCTAGGGAAGTGCACTTATGTTGATGGTACATGTCACAGGATGTGTATATCGTAAGGCTAATGACCTTACTAATTGCTAAGAGCACTGCTGCCAAGATCTACCTATGCATAAGGCCAAATTTTGAGAAGGGCACGTACGTAGAGAATGAAATATCCATCCTAAACAACCCCATGGGAAGGAAGAAGCCGGCACCAAAGCATAAGGAGAAAGAAGAAGAAGAGGAAGAACAAGGGGCGATGGAAAGGTAGAATGTAGGTACCGCAGGGCCAAGTACCTATGTCTGGAAGAAAAGGAGAATGGTGGTAAGGGAAAATACCCTAGATCCTGCGAAGTCACCATCCTCTGAAGAACCTTCAGATTAAGAAAAGACATCATCCCCGACTCTGGAGTTTTCTGCAAGGGAAGAAGAACAAGGAACGGAGGAACAAGGGTCTGAAGATGCAGACAACCTGAACGCCTATCTAGGTGAAAAGGATGATGTTGAAGGGGAAGAGTTGGAGGTGGATCAAGAGCCAATTGATATCCATGACTCGAAGGGAGAGGAAGCAGAGGATACAAATGATGCCTTCATCTTTGTAAGGAGGAAGGGCACCCAAAGGGAGGAAGGTGTGCACAGCAAAGAGAGGAGTGAAGGAGCTAGTACCAAGGAGCCAGATATTCCCAAGCTCACTCAAGAGTAGGTGAATGAGAAGGTAACAAGGGAGGTAGAGAAGATAATCAATACCCTGGTCGAAGAGGAGTTGGAGCGCAGTGCGAAGCTAGTGTTCAGTGAATTCAAAGAAGAGTAGAGGCAGAAGAGTGTGGGTAGCACAAAAGGCCCAACTCTTTTGGTAACTGTTCCCAAGGGTGTCGCTTACAACCATTATGCAGATCAAGACAAAGTGACAAGCATACTGCTTGGTAGTGATGAAGCTGGGATGAAGGAATTTAGAGAAAAGAATAAGGGCAATAGAGCCGAGTGGGAAAGGATCATAGCCAAAGTAGAAAATAAATCTAAAGCCATTGAGAACCGGTGAGTCTCAATGAAAACACAGCTAAAAGAGCTCTACAAGGTCATCACAAGGAAGATGGATTCCCTAGAAGATCATGATAAAGAACTGGAGACTGTGGTAAAATCCATTACCACACAAGGGGAGGGGCTAACCTTTGACGAGGTGAGCACCTTGGTTGGCAACATCTACACTAAAGCGTAGGAGGAAGTCAGTGCTTGGAGTACACTGGAGGCCGACCCCCAGCAAAATTTTCCCCTTCTTCTTCTTTAGGAAATTTTGCCCCTATTCTTTCTCTTCCCCATTCTTTATTCTTCCCCCCCATTCTTTTCCAAGGCAATGCCTTGCATTCTTTTTGTAATGCATTCTTTAAGAAGGTTCCAAAGGGCGTAGAATAGGTGAAGTGTGGGGTAATGTTGGGCCCCTAGCATAGCTTCCAAATCTTGAGGGTGCGTAGGCACACATGACTGGAGGAAGCATGCAAGTTAAGGCGCATAGGGTAGTATTCAAAAGGCTTCTTAGAGAACCCAGGGCATGCACGCCACGCGAAGAAAAATTCGGGACACATGAAGAACGTGTTCCATTTGGATAAGGTTCCAGCCTAGCGACAGGGTGTCCTAGAGGGAATATACCTTACGATAGAAAGATCAAAAAATTTAATCATGACATGAAGAGGCATGCACCCGGGGGTGACACATTCCTTAACACCTGGGGCCAAATATGATGCTGCAGAGGAGTCTATTAGATCTCATAGGCCTATTTATACGTGCACCCTTGGAAACAAAAAAATAAGAGAGAAGTGAGGTAGCGGAGCACTGTAAAATTACTACAAAAACTATGGGATGAAAATGGGGTAAAGAATTCCAGTAAGGTTGTAATGGGGAAAATGGGGAATCAAATTTTTCTTTTGTGGGAATACATGTATGAATCCAGAGATGGCTCATGACTATGGTCTACCCCTCTGTGATAATTTGTAGCAAGACTTTGAATAAATATGATAAGGTTACCATCATGTTTACATTAAGATCTCCTTCTGTATTATCTACATGTTTTTACTCTACTTTTGATCTTGTATAATCCTATACCTCACTTGAATGGTTAAGTATATTAGTGGATTTACAACTCTTGGTTCTATTATTTCTATTATGCACTTTGTTTCTATTATGACTAAAGGGGTTTAGAAGTTGTCCTAAGTTCTATAGCTCTTCATGTCTATTAAATCACTAAGTTAGAATCATGAACTATTCCTTCCACTAGACTCACATAAAAGAGATACTTGGCTCCCTCTCACGTGCCTCGGGTGAGCACCCGTTGGGTGATATGCCGATGTGCATGAGGTTCCCTTGTTCTTAGTGGGTGTAAAAGCGACTAAAATGGGGCTGCCATGTAAGGTGGTGGAGAAGAAGGCAATGAAATAGGGGGTACGTACCCGGAATGAAAAATAGATGAAACAGGTGGTTGTTGGTAGTACGTATATGGGGGAGGAAGGGTCATGGTAACCCTAGTAGCAATAGGAGCTAAATATTGTGGAATGGAAAGAACTACGTTCTAAAATGGGGTAGGGGTCACCGATAATGGAGGTGGGAACGTAGCTACATGTATGTGTGAGACATGAGGAATGGATGAGGTGGTGTTTGGGGTAATTTTCAAGGGTATGGTGGATGTAATGGGTGCCACAGAGGTAAAAGATGCGGCAGTCATGGGGGGTATGAAACCTAATTGTGAAACAACTGGGGATAAGGTGGATGTAGGTAGCATGGAGCCAGATGGGGCTAATGCTGAAGTGGGTGCAAGGTTCGGGGGGGATAGATACGGGCATTCCATAGATCAACTGACCCGAGGCATCTCAAGTGGACGAATGGGAGAGGTAAAACTACAAGGCAACAGGGTTCTGGTCAAGGAGTCATGTGAACTCCTCATCTCCAGTAGTGATAGTGGTAGGCTGGATGGGATCCATGGCTGGTGATAAAATAGAGGGTGGTGAAGGACTAGGTGGGAGTGGTTGGAAACTGGTGTGAAACATGAGGGCGTTCGCTTGTCTTCGGGTTAGTACCATGTGAACTTGTACTGATCAGGTGGGGATGCTTCTCTGTAAATAATACAGAGAACAGCAGGAATAGGTGAATAGGTAAATAAAAAAATAGATGATGTAACTAATGGTGGGTGGAATATGAAATGGGATAACCGATGCCGGTTATAGAAAACTGACATCGGTTAGGGGTAACTACTTCCGGTCACTGTAGAAAATGGACAGTGAGTAAACAGTGAAGTAGAAGGCAAAATCTGACAAGTACACAAAATTTGCGGATGTGTAAAACATTAATGGGAAAAGTGACAGTGATAGAGACTATAGAAAGTGAAAGAAAGTGAAGTGAAAATGTCCTTTTGAATAGGTTAGAAAAAGGACCTGGAACCGACGTCGGTTGTGTTTAATCAATGGCGGTTAGAGGTAACCGATGGCAGTTACTGTGAGATTGAAACAGTGATGAGAAAAATTTGTTGTCAATTATAATTTGATGTGGAATCAAACCTAGAATTCTAAGAATGACGATAGATATGGTCCAGGCACACTCAGAAAAAGCCATAATACACTGATAATGGATTGAGGAGCGTGCAAGGATGAGACAAAAATAATGGTTGACGAACGTGTTCTCTCACCTCAAAACACAAATCAAACAAAACACTAAGAAAGAATGTTCCTAGAGTGCCAATTCTATTATGTTTGTTCAGCTTATGATATTTAGGGAATAACACATGAATTTTGAAATAGAGTTTTTGGTGAGGATGGCTTCCTACAAAGAAGGAGATCTAAAGGGTGAGGTTTCAGGTTTTTTATGGTGGGGGTGGGCTTCGCTCTGAAGTATGAATCGACAGAGTAGCAAGCTGGGTGCCCATTGTTCTGTGATCGTGTGATCACCTACAGCTTCTTCCAGGTAAGATGTTGTTTAAGAATGTATGTATTTGAATTTTTTTATGGTTGTGTAAGACTCAGAGAAAGAGAAAAGGATAGAAGTGCTTTTATATGATTTTTTTTTCAACCATCAGTTGGTCATGACTTCCAGTGTATAGGTTGCCCTCAATTAATGTGAGCTAAAGTAGACAATCAGAATGAAATGCAATGATTTTAAAACCCAAATGAAAATGTGAAATTGGATAACACAATAAGATGAATAGGAAGAGGGATGCTCTTTCACTAAAATGTAGAAAACATGAAGAAATGATTCCTTTTAATTATACCAAAAGAAAAGTTTCCTTTAGAGAAAATAGAAAGAAGGAGTGGATTACCAGGGAAGAAAATTAGTGTGTACGCTTTTAGAAGGGAAACAAACACACAATTTTTTCCTAAGAATGAATGAAATGCAAGGAACCCCAGATGGGTCCCACCGGGGTGTGCCAAAATGTTTCACCTTTTTCTTAGATTATTTCTTTGAATTGTTGACGAAACAGATAGGGTAACGGGCATAGGAGGAATACCTGTTTAAATTTCAGTTGATGGGTTGTTACACATGTATGACTTTCAGATCCACACCTGATTATGAGAGCTTCCTTTTGGCTAGGAGGAACCACCTATAATGAAAGCAAGACCACCAAAAAGAATTAAACAATATGGGTAGTGAACTTCCTAGCGCAAGCTAGATCTGAGAAGTATGATACTTCCTAGATGGCTGTCAGTCCACTGTTTTAAACAAATTAATATGTAAAAACAAGATAAATCCTATTTTTATTTTAAAATGATTTAGGTATCTCACTTAAAACACAATAATAAAAATAGATCTAATCTAACAGGCTAAGCTAGAATAGAATCCACAAGTCAAATGGTTGGTTATAGGTTTTGCAGGTCTAATAAAGGTCTCGGGTAGATCACAGGTGAATGAGGGTGAAGTAAAATTAGGTGGATAGGTCTCTATTCAAGGCTGTGTAGGAAAACACAAAGACCAACGTCGGTCAGGGGTGACCGACCATGGTTAGGTATAACCGGCATCGATTACTATGAGATTTGAGAACGTCATAGAACGAGGATTTTGGTCTCTTTTGTGATTGCACAAAGGATTTTGGTTGGTCGGGATGAGGTAATGGGTAACTGGAGTAGGTTTTTGGCGAGGTTTTAATGGGTCTATGGAGATGAAAAGTGTTGGAGATGGTCAATAGGGAGCAAGATAAACAATGGATGATAAAATAATGATGAAATGAAATAACCAGGAAAGTATGATGTTGTACTTACTTGGATTTCGTTTCTAAATGTCTGTGTGTGAAGGATGGAGATGTTGATGATGGGTTTGGAGGCTGTAAGTGATCACCAACTAAGGAAAATATTCTGCATGGGCTGCATGCACGCTCCTCTTTTCTTAGATAGATCTGAATGTGGCTGGGATGGCTATGCAGAAGAAGATGCTCAATCTCCTTCCTTGGATGTGAGTTCTTGTTGGAATTGGCCCTCTGAAGATGTGTTATCTCTCTGAGATTTGTTCTTTCTCATCAAATTTCTTTTTTCCAACTCCCAAGTTCCAAATTCTAACTTCTAGCCTTGAGAATAAGGTTGTTTTGGGGTTAAAAGGGGTAACCGACAGTGGTCCGGCTTAACCAGCGATGGTTAGGGGTAACCGATGTTGGTCAAGGTGGGATTTCCTAGGTTTACTAAACTTAGGAGAGATCCTCCTGATTTCCTTAGATCTTATGTCATTACTCCCATGGATTAGACTGGGAGCTTCTTGTGAGCATGTGGGAATGTGGTTTGAAGGAATGTAGGCATTGAGTTTTAGGGTTTGGGTAAGTCTTAGTTAGTTATGGGAACTTGCTCAGAATAGGTCTTAGGTTGAGTTGGCTTGGTGAGTTGTCTAAGTGAACTATATGTGTAGATATTATTTAAATAATATATTTAAATAATAAATATAGTGAGGATAATGTATTAATTTAATTTAATTAATTAAATTAATATTAGTGGGGTGAAGGGGGTCATGGCTAGGTAAATGTAATAAAGGGTGCTTATATGTCGAGGGAAAAAAGGGGAGTGTGAACTAATTTTAGTGTCTACAGTGTAGTCATTTTTATACCCTTAGACCAATATTATAATCCCATGCGTGCCTTTAACCTCGTTTAAACCCTTCTTCAACTAGGTTTTGCACCCACGTGCCTTCTTGTACTTAGCTAATATTATGGGGCCCAACATCACCCCACACTACACATGTTCTCTTTCCTTAGAAATACTCTTCAAAGAATAAATAATGGCGGGCTATTACGAATGGTTGGAATGGAAGAATAAATGAATGAAGAATTGGGAGAAAGAATGAAAAAATGGGGAACTTGTTTATTTCTAGAGTTTTAGGAGAGGGAAATCCTTTCCTAGTTCTGCCTATAACTTCTCCCAAGCATTGACCTTGCTTTGTGCTTAATGAAAGATATCACCCACCATGGTTTTTACCTCCTCAAATCTCATCTCCTCTATTTTTTCTCTCATGGTTTCAACAATACCCTCTAATTACTTCCCTAAGTATTCAAGGGAATCCATCATGTGGGTTATCTAGGGGTAGAGTTCCTTCAACTAGCTTTTGATCAGATCCTCGCAAGGTGTCAATTTCTTAGTTGATTTCTTCTCCACCTTTTCTAGGATCTTATCTCTCTCTACTCTATTCCCCTTATTTTTCTCATCAAACTTTTTTTTGTCTCATGAGTGACAACTAAGATACTTTCCACTTTATCCCTATCTATGTAGTTATTATAGGTAGCTTCAATGACTTATGCAAAGGCCTTCACTACTTCCAAAAGTTTCATGTATCAAATCCACAATCTTGACAACCTTCATCTTGAAAGATGCATCTGAAAGTGTGTCTGTGACTCTATCCTGAATATTCCAAAGTAAGTGGTTGCCTCTCTTGATGAGGTTAGAATATGTCTCATTAATTTACAATAAATGATCTTATTTTACTCTCCTTTTTATCAAGATTGCTCATGTGCATTTTGCGACTTTTGTTTGATCTGATATAAGTTAGGATGTAATTGTCCATCTTTTTTTAATTGTAGATCTAACATTTAAAAACTTTGTAATTCCTAACAAAGTGCTGATCAGAAAATTCAGCCTTTTTGCAATAAAATAGGAACTAATCAATCAGAAGAACTAAATTATAAAGTGGTCAACATGTGATAGTGGAAGCATTGGTTTCAATACAGCTCAGTTATTCAGAACTCCATTACATAGTTACAGTACTCTATCAATTAATTTCCGGAACTTTTGGACTTAGTTTCAGAACTCCATCACTTAGTTCTAGAACTTTCAGACTTAGTTCCGAAACTCTTTCAAGTAGGATCTTGAACCCTCATAGTTAGATCTGGAACGATTTCCTTGAGTTCTGGAACTTCTCTAAAGTTCTGGAACCAGTGAGAATTTTTTTATTCCAACAAATGTACTAGTGATCGAAAGTAATCAATAGATCCTTTAAATCACGATGAATAATAGAAAATTTTCTATTCTTCGTACTCGTAGATCTAAGGATAACTATCATGACAGTAGTACGTCCATCCATGATCTAACTCAATTATCTATTTTGGGCATGATTTAGTTCTATCTGAATTGGTAGGACATCTATGGCTATAAATGCACATGTGGAAGAAGTATATATATGTAGACCTGTAAATAGATATATAGATAGATGCATGACATAGAAAATGATAGAGCTAAATAGAATGAAATAGTACATTTTTGTAATGCAAAATATTTTATCAATAAAATAGTCATTTCTATTTTTAGAGTATATTAAGTTGTCAAATCATGTTTCAAGGTAGAGCAAGAGCCCACTCTTCCAAGAACCAGGATCTTTGCTTTATTGGTATTTATATTTCCAGAGCAAATAGTATAGATCTATTAATTCTATAAATGCTTTTGATTACTCTAGTTGAAATTTGTTGCTTATATACTTGTTCCTGCATGTGTTCTAGATTAGATTCATATTTATTTTCAATCATCTTTCAGCATTCTCAATTGTGTGTTTATTTCCAAAGTAAGTTTGTTTATTTCTGTAACATGTTTTTACTTATAGCAATCTGTTCTATTCTAAAAAATTGTGTTTATTTCCAGCAATTTATTTCTGTAGAGAGTGTTTACTTCCAATAAGTTTTCATAGTTTGATTTCAATAAGGTTTTGGCCAAGAAATCCTTAAGGCATTGAGAAAATCCCCTAGAAAATATAAAAGGAAAAAAATAAATATTTACAGTCAATTACTGGATCACTAAGATTTCTTGTTGCATATAACTTCAGACACCACCCCTAGTTTTAATATGACATCAACAAAGATTTGATTAAATGAAGGGAATAACAACACCCATAATTTTTGGTGCCATTACTAGGGACACAACAGTTAGAATTTTCTAATTAGGTATCAATAATAATAGCAATCATACATCTAGTAATTGCAGGATCTTTCCTACGTCATCATAAAATTTATGAGTAGACCAAGAGACTCTAAAGGTTGATTCCTCCCAAAAATATCTGAATAAGAATCATCATCTTCTTGATCAAATAAGGAAGTTGATCAAGAATTAGAAGCACCATTGTCCCCTTTTAGGCACGAAGTAGAATTTCCACCTTTGGAATTCCTTAGATCAATCACCAGAAGGAAATAGAACCTTTATAAAAAAATATCATATCCCAAGACCCATTTAGAGAAAGTTTTGATTCATAATTTAGTAGTCAACCTCCTACTCTTGACTTTTCACCTTCCCCAAAACAAATCACATACCATATTGATTGGGAGAAAAGTTTAGAAGGTACTACAGAAATGGCACAAGAAGCTAAAAGAGAACCTGATAGAACCTTCACTTATCCAATTCAATTGGATGATGATGATACACCTATGAAAAATATTTCACCTGCACATTTAGCCATATTTAGAGGGATTTCATCTGAAGACCCTGACCAATTTCTATTTGAATTTAAAGTATTGTGTCAAACTTATGATTACAAAATAGATAATTAAAAACTCAAGTTGTTTCCATCTACCTTAAAGGATGCAACAATGAGGCGGTTTATGGGATTAACATATAATTCTATTACCATTTGGGCACAAATGGAAGTTTACTTCCTAGACAAGTGTCAATATTATTGTAGAGGGAGGAATAGGAAGGATGATTTTTTCAAAATCAAGCCAGAGGAGGATGAGAATATGGAAGATTATTTAGATAGATTCCTCTTTGTGAGAAAAATATGTGGATTTGTATTACAAGAAGAGTTAAGCATAACCATTTTTCTTACAGGTCTGGATGATGAATCAAGGAAGAAACTTGATCTGATGGGAGGTGGAAACATTGATCAAATAAGAATGAATGATATTAAATACATTTGTAGAAGTTATTCACAAAGAAGGGGTGGACCTAGAAAAGGAAAAACAGTTAAAAATTTAAACCCATATATGAACAAACTGATGGATGAATTGGCAAATTTCAAAAAATACATTTTAGTTCAATTAACCCTAGATGGATTTCAAGCTAAATAAAATGCTAAAACTAAACCATCAGCTATGTATTTTCCTAGATGCATGAAGAAGCATGCAATAAAATTTTGTCCCCTAGATAAAACAAAAATGTGTCTTATCTGTGAATCTAGGGAATATGAGATTAATGTTTGTTCTATTCTTCCATTTATTAAAAATCATCTTAAACAAAGAATCATTCCATCAACATCAGAAGAAGTAAATTTTTTCTAGAGACAACCTAGCCAAGGGTAGTTCATGCCTAGGTCAATTCCTAACCCCTAGATGATACCATGGGTAGCTCAAAAAGTGCCACAAAATTGGGGAAAACCACCTTGGGTACCTCAACAAACATGTAATCCTCAGGATTGGGAAGGTCAATCTTGGTATGCCCAAGGACACTGAAAACCATGGTCTGGTTAAGGAAACCTGAATGCTTGGTCACAACCTAGGTGGAGCCCTAATAATTATGTTCAAGGAAGGACATATCGCAATCAAAATCAACAAGCCATAATGGGTTCCCCAGCACAAAATTCACAAAATGAAAATGTGGTCTAAACCCAAATACCAGCACAGCCAGTAGAAAGCCCAAGAAAAAAACAAACAACTCCTTATCTACGAAACAGAACCAGAAAAATTGGTTGATTTGAATGTCATGGATTTTAAGGATATTCAAACTAGATCTGGAAAAATAATTAGCATTCCACTTGTTATAATCACTAAGATGACAGAAGAAATTGAAACCCCTAGTACAGTTGTTCCCAGGAAGGATGAAAAAGAAAAGGATAAGGATCTAGATAGCAACTCTACTGAGACTCCATTTCTAGAGAGATTTAAAGAAGCCATAGAGACTAAGGAATATGAGTTGGTACAAGAACTAAGGATATTGAATATTGAAATACCATTGTTACAATCAATTAAGGACATTCCAGAATTGAACAAATTAATCAAAATGTTATGTTTAAAAAGACTTAGAAGGAAGAAGTAGTACCCCATGACTATTATGGTAGATAAGAAACTTGTTGATTTATTACGAGGAAAAATTTTGCTTCCCAAATACGGAGATCCTGGAAATTCTGTTATTTCTGTCTCTATAGGGAATAAATATATACATAATGTTTTGCTTGATTTGGGAGCGGCTATAAATGTGATGACAGTGGACACTTTGAAAACATTACCATTCATAGGTATACAACCTACTAACACCATATTGTAGATGACAGATCAATCTGTAGCAAAACCATAAGGAGTTATTGAAGATGTGGCGGTTATGGTGGAGTCATGAGAATATCCAGTTGATTTTCTTATATTACAGCAAAAAGGTAAAACACTTGGTTATCCCATTATTTTGGGTAGACCATGGTTAGCTATAGTTTCTACTTTATTGATTATAGATCAGGTGATATGACTATCTCAAATGGTAAGAATTCTAAGAAAACCTCCTTATATCCTTCTATATGACCTTCTATTGATAATCAATAATAATTATGGGTTGATACTCCTGATACTAATAATTAAAACCTATCTTCTTTGACCATTATCATGTTAGTGAGGTAGAAGATATGATTAATCAACCATTGAGCGAACACCAATTTTCCTTGGAGAAATCAGTAATAGTTCCAGAACCTACAAAATTAGTTCTGGAACCTATAAACTCTACTCCAAAATCATCAGATTTAGTTCTGGAAACATCACATTTAGTTCTGGAATCATCACATTTAGTACCATAACCACACCAATGGCAATTCCCTGTGATTGTACATAATTTCACTTCATAGGAATGAGATATAACTTGGGGGAGGAAGAATTTGTAGCTTCATTTTCTAAGATATTAGGAAATGGTGAAGAATTTTTGGAAATCGGCAGTGACGAGGAGTTCGACCTATAGCAAGATAAGTATCATTACTTTGCCTACAGTCCTTTTTCCAATATTCTATCTCAAGGAACTTTTTGAGATGTTGCTACATATCATATGTTATTACCACATGCATGTCCACTAAATACCTTAATGGAACCCTTTAAATAAATCAGTTCATCACACATTAAAACCAAACATGTTGAGATTGATCTGGGTAATATTTTGAACATAAAAAGTTGGTTAGAGAATGATGAAGAAGCTAAATTTTTTTATGTTCTAAAAAATCATACTAGACCTTATGCTTGTTACTACAAAGATATGAAAGGAATCCATCCAATTATTTTCACTCATCACATCTATACTGAAAAAATTAGACCAGTTAGGAAACCTCAAAGAAGGATTAATCCATCCTTAAGAGATATAGTCAACAAAGAAATTGAAAAACTATTACAAGTAGGTTTTATCTACCCTAACTTAGATATTCAGTGGGTGTCTCCTCTTGTAATTGTTCCTAAAAATGACGTAAAATGGAGAAGTTTTATTGACTATAGGGAACTAAACAAAGAGACACCGAGAGATTATTTTCCATTACCATTCATAGATCAAGTCCTAAATAACCTTGTAGGTAAGCAGTACTTTTCCTTCCTAGATGGATTTAGTGGATATAATCAAATCAGAGTTGCTACTGAGGATTAGGACAAAACTACCTTTACATGTCCATGGGGTACCTTTTCCTATAGGGTATTACCATTTAGATTATGTAATGCTCCTACAACTTTCCAAAGAGTTGTATTAGCAATTTTTGCAGACCTAATAAATGACTGTGTAGAGGTATACATGGATGATTTCACTATATATGGAGACACATTTGATGATTCCTTTAAAAATTTAGATAGAGTATTAACAATATGTGAGCAACACCATCTGTATATTAGTCATGATAAGTGTTTGATGACGGTTGATGAGGGGATTGTATTAGGACAACACATTTCAAAAAGAGTAATTCAAGTTGACCAAAATAAAATCAGAATTATTTCAAACTTACCTATTCCTCAAACCCCCACAGATATCAAGTCATTTTTAGGGCATGTTGGATGTTATAGGCACTTTATCAAGGATTTTAGTAAAATTGTTGCCCCATATTTAATTTTCTTACCAAGGACTATGAATTTCATTGGGATGAAAGATGTCAGCATGATTTTGAGGAAATCAAAGAAAATTTAATCACTACCCCAATATTGAGAGGACCTAATTGATAAAAAAAATTCACATTCAAAAAGATGCCTCAAATAATTCCATTAGTGTAGTTTTGGGATAGAAATATGAATAAGGGAAGATGTATGTTATTTACTACCTCAGTAAAAATCTTACTTCGATTGAAATAAATTACACTACCACTAAAAAATAATTTCTTCCTGTGATCTATACAATTAATAAATTCATACATTATATCACAGGGTGCAAAAAATTTGTACCTACAGATCACTCAAAAATTAGGTCCTTAATGAACAAACCAGTGGTTGGAGGTAGGATAATTAGAAGGTTATTACTTTTACAAGAATTTGATATTACCATAGTATATAATCCAAGGAAATCTAATATGGTAGTTGATTTCTTGTCAAGACTGACCACTACAGGGGAACAAGATCCAGTTAAGGACAACTTTCCAGATGAAAAATTGTTTTCTATTTTAGCTTATACACCATGGTTTTCTGATATGCCAAAATATCTTGCAATAGGGAATTTTCCTCCTTCTTTCACTAAGAAACAAATGAAAAAGTTGATTAAAACTAGTGCACAATTCAAATGGTTAAATGGAATGTTATTTAAATGTGGTCCCGATTTGGTTTTATGCAGGTGTGTGAGAGAAGATGAAATCTTTGACAAACTGAGGGCATGTCATGATGAACCAAGTGGAGGACACTTTTTAGTGAAAAGAACATCTCACAAGATACTTGGCACTGGCTATTATTGGCCATCTCTGTACATGGATGTGAAGAGATATATTAAGCGGTGTGATCCCTATCAAAGGATGGGATAGCCAACTTTTACCAATGAAATTCCTTTACAACCTTAAGTGGTGTTTGAACCATTTGAAATATGGGGGTTCGATTTTTTTGGTACCTTTATTCCTCATTCACAAGGAAAGGAGTACATTATTGTGTGTACTGATTATGTGACAAAGTGGGAAAAAGTGTAGGATTTAACAAATGCCACTGAAGAAGCAGTTGTTGATTTCCTTTAGAATAGAATTATGGTAAAGTTTGGCACACCAAAAAGTATAGCTTCATATCAAGGACCATAATTCATGTCTAATATGATCAAATCCTTCACAATGCATTATCATATCAATCATAGGAAGTCATCTCCCTATCACCCACAATCAAATGGACAAGCTGAAGTAATAAATAGAGAATTGGAAAACATCCTTACCAAAATAGTTGAATCAGGCAGAAGAGATTGGGCAAAGAGACTACCTGAAGTTGTCTGGGCCTATAATACAAATTGGAAGAATGGAATAGGATTTTCACTATTTGAGTTATTTTATGGGAAAAATCCCTTGTTATCAATTGAATTTGAACTACAAACATTGAGGATAGCAACTAAAATAGGTATTGAGTTGGATGCAGGACAAAAGGAGAGAATTCTTCAACTTAATGAGTTGGATGAGTTAATGTTGGAAGCACTTTAGCAAAAAAAGATAATCCAAGATCAAATAAATCAATGGCATGACACACATATCAAGAAGAGGAAATTCAAGGTAGGATATTGGTCATTACTGTTTGATTCTAAGTACCAACAATTCAAGGACAAGTTGAGAACTAGATGGTTGGGACCCTATTAGATTGAGAAGATATCTGACAATGGTTTTATTCAATTAATTCCCATTGATGCCAGCAAAAGGACACTTTTTGTCAATGGACATAGGTTAAAGCTTTATAGGAAGCCTCCTAGTAAGGAAAAATTCTTGAGGAAGATTGAAGTAGACAGATAATTTAATCATATGGAAGAACCTAGTTCTTCAAAAATGATCAAATAATCAAATGGATAAATCTAGAATAAAGGGAAGAGAATGAAAACCAATAAATGACATTCCTTTTCGCAAAAAAAAAGAAAAAAGAGAATATATATATATATATATATATATATATATATATATATATAAAATAAGGGAAGGAAGAAAACCAGTAAATAGCATTCTATTCCCCAAAAAAAATATCTCAGAGATCAATTAAAAACCAGCAATAGCGGTTGATCTCCTCAAATAAATGGCTAATCCAAAATAAAAAGAACTTCCTTGAAATTTGAATTGTCTTTTCTAACTGTTTTCCCTTTTTGTTTCACTTTTAGGAATGATGAGTCATCATGATGGAGGGATCACATCATCAAGGATGTTAGTTATGGCCTTAACTTATTAAAGGTTAGATTAAAATTTCGCATGTGTGATTGAATTTGATTTAAAAGTGGTATGATGAGTCATCTATTGTACATTATGATTAAAGGAGAGTAATAATGAGGTCGATGTTGGTGGAACAAAAGTGGCAGCATGTTTATAATCATCTATCATTTGTGTAGAATAACCAAAGTGAAGAATCAGTTGCAGAAAAACTTCAAGGGAGAAGTAGAAGAATTAAATTTGCATTCCGCAGCTAAACACAACAAGTTCTATAGCTAAGCATAGTAGTTCCACAGCTAAATCCATCCGTTCCGTAGCTAATCAAATAATTTTTTATCCAATCTGGGTAGAGAAATAATTCAAAGGAGAAAAAATATGAAACACCCTCTTTACCATGGGGATTAAAAAGAAGTTAGAACTTGAGGATGATACCCAACTTCTTGCAGATGAAGAAGTGGCAGATGTCTTTGAACAAGCAGGGTGGTTGGAATTCTAGAAAATTTTCTTGAATTATAATGATGAATTAGTAAGAGAATTCATTATAAATTTAGAACAATCCAAAATAAATTTTAGAAATATTGTAATTCCTTTTTTCTTTGAAAACAATAAGCAATGTATCTGGTGTGTCAATTGTGCATGTCCCAAATCCTATCAAAGGGACCTTACAAGAACTAGTTGAAACCCTGCTACAAGAGGGGGAAATGGAACCCCAATATATTTACAACATTAAGAAAATCATAAAAGGGTTCAAAAGAGTCAACTTTCCCAAACCCTTTTATAGAGTTGGCATTTTTGATAGTCAAGTATTTAAATTGTGATGGTCAATTTGGTTTGGTAGGAAGAGAAGTCCTGAATATTCTCATACATCTTAGATATCGGACTACAAAACAAGAATATATAGTAGACTTTCCAGGGTTTCTTTTTTACTCCATTCATACAATGGCCCAGAGGTATTCCTTAGGTGTTGGAACAATCATACATAATGGGTTAGTTCAATTGGTGTGCCAACACCATTTTCTTACAAAGAAAAATGGATTAGAAATATGGGAGAAATTTATTAAGTTTATGCAAAACCCTGATATTATCAGGAGGGTAATATCAACTCCTTTTTATCCTACAACTAATTTGGAAAGTTATGCCCCTACAGAGGAAAAGAAGGAAATAGGTGGGGAGACTATACCAAAAAGGAGAGGATCTGGAAGAAGAATTAAAATTGTAGAACCTATTGTACCTTTAAAAGAAACTCCTTCCTCTGCAGCAGCTACATGAGAGCTAATATTTGTCTCTGACAGTGATAGTTCACCTAGGCAAGAGCAAGAAGTGAAAATTAGAAGAATATCTAGGATTAAACCTAATTTTGAACATACTGAAGCTCCTTAAAGAAGAAGAATTCATAAGAGGTCTAGAGAAGTTCCAAAGGAGATGAAAGAACAACACAAGTTGAAAAAATAATCTTCTGATATTTTGGGCAGCATGGCCATGACTCCTCCTAGACCAAGCCAAACAAAGATTTGGGTGACTTAGATTTGGGTGACTCAGCAACACTATCACATGAAGAAGAAGAGTAGGAATCTTGGAGATGGAAAGGGAAATTTCCTTTGGTAGAAGAGGAATGCTTACCCCCAAAGAACTTTCAAGGAAATAAGAGAAACATCAGGTTAGACAGGTTTTGTTCATGTCTAGAGTAGAACTCATTATCAAACAAAAGGATGAGGATTTGAACTTCCTCAAACTCAAACTAGAACATAGAGAAATGCTCATTAGGGAACTAACAACTCATCTCACAAACAGGACTAAGGAATTAACAAGAGTTAAACAACAGATGATGAAGAAAGAAGAATAATTTAAAATTTCCATAAGACAAAGTACTATGTCAACAGTCTCTGCATATAATGAATTAACTTATTTTTCACTCAAGAATTTATGGGATGATACTTTCAGGGAACTCATTGAAATCAAAACATCCAATGAGGATTTGAGAAGAAATATGGAAGACGAAAAGAAAGCAAGAAAGGAATGGGAAGAAAATTTTTACAAAGAAGAGGGAGACAAATTTAAATGTCTTATAAAAATATAAATGGTTTGCATAATGAGTGAAAGATTTCTTGCATGTAGGAGACCTTCTCCTACATATAGCTTGTTTCTAGAATAATAATTCATTTTCATGAAGCTATCAAGAATTACATGTGGCCTTACACATGAAATAAAAGATGAATCTGAGTTCATGACAGCCTATTCTTCAGCTAGTGCAGAGCAGAAAAATATTCTCTATGCCTATCTCTATATTCTTATGCTAGAAATAAACATAGGCTTCATGATAAATTTATATGTGGGAGAAATCCATCTTAATTCATTTGTTTCTATTCTTCAAAATCAGATTGCATGGAAGGAAAGGGATTATGAGAATTTATTGAAAACTAGCTCATCTGGTCTCTGCATGAGGGATCATTATGGTAAACCATCTACTTTCGTTAAACATTTTAGAACCCATGCCTTTGATAGAAGGTTCAAGACATAATATCTTTCCAGTTTACAGAAAATTATTGATGCCTTCACCTTTTATGAGGGGGGAAATTTTGAGGAGATTTATGATGGATGTTTGAAAAGATGGGAGTTGTTGGGGTGTGGAGCTTATTTTTTGGTCTTCTTGAATCATTATTAAAGTGTTGGAGTTTGAACAGTTAAATTTGGAGACTTTAGGAGCATTTTGAAGTCATCTTCTATGACGTTGTTTTGTCGTTGATGTGTCATCGTTGTTAATATGTTGTTAATTGGTTGTTAATGTCGTGACAATTTTTCCAGCCATGGGAAGTTGAAAGGTCATGACTTTCAAACTTCTAGGGTTGGCTTTAGGACTTCTTAAAAGGATTGTAATCCTTTAAATAGAGGTGTTAGGGTATCTTGAAGATATCTTGAGTGTTTAAGAGGTCTTGAGTCTTAGTGATCAAGAGGTGATCAAGGTTAAGCAATTGGGTGTCAATTGTGGTTTAGATGTAATTTAGCATCTTTGGAATTTTTTTATGAGTTCATAATTGAGAGAATACTATGAGAGCTATTTTACTCTTGTTGATAATAAAATTTGAGCAAGTTCTTAGTGGACGTAACTCACATTGAGTGAACCATGTTAACTCTTGTCTTGTCTTCTTTTCTGCATTATTTATTTATGTTGTTATATTTTCACAAGTATAATTCTACTATATAGTTTCCTACTATTGTGGTTTGAGGAATTATTTCCACATATCTGTTTTCTAATTCCTAACATCTGGTATCAAAGCTTTGGTGGTTCTTTGCTGAAGTGCTAAATCATAGGGAAAGTTTTGCTTAAGTGGGAGCTATGGAAGATGTTGGTAGATCGAGGGTTAAGAAGTTCAATGGGTAGAACTTTGGTTTGTGGAAGATGTAAATGGAGGATTACTTATATCAAAAGGACCTCCATATTCCTTTAGCTAGAAAAGAATAGAAACCTAAAGCCATATCAGATGAGGATTGGGATTTTCTAGATAGAAAGGCACTCGGGGAAATTCATTTATAGCTTACATCTTCAGTTGCTTTCAACATATCGTAGGAGAAGACCATGGAAGGTATCATGAGTGCATTAAGGAAGTTATATGAAAAACCCTCTGCCTCTAATAAAATACTTTTGATGAAAAACTTATTTAATATGAAGATGTCTGAGAATGGTTTTGTTGTTGATCACTTAAATGAATTTAATACGGTTGTGAGTATGTTAAACTCAGTAAAAATTGACTTTAATGATGAGGTCAGGGATTTGTTGATTTTGTGCTCCTTGCTGAATAGCTGGGACAGCTTGGTCATGGCTATAAGTAATTCAATCTCTAATAATTCAAATTTGAAGTTTGAGGATGTAATAGGTGTGATCCTAAGTGAGGAAATGCAAAGGAAGAGCACTGGAGATTCTTCTACTTCAGGAAAAGCTTTGATGGTGGAGAGCAGAAGGAGACAAAAGAACAGAGGGAAAGGTAACCATGGGAATTCGAATGATCATCGAAGGTCAAAGTCCAAGAGTAAGTTAGAATGTTGGCACTATGGGAAGGTTGGTCATGCTAAAAAAGATTGTTGGGCTCTTCGGGATAAGAAGAATAAGGAGGAAACTAAAGAGATAAATTTGGCAACAGGTGATATTTTTTAAGATGCCTTAATTATTTCTTTAGATAATATTGTTTAATCTTAGGTGTTAGATTCAGTGGTTTCTTTCCATGCCACCCCACATAGACATTACTTTACTGATTTTGTTCAAGGTGATTTTGGACATGTATATCTTGGTGATGATGAACCATACAACATAGTAGGGAAATGTTGTGTTCAGGTAAAAATTTAGAATGGAAACACATGGCTACTTAAGTACATCAGGCATGTGCCTAATTTGAGGTGAAACTTGATATCAGCTGGTCAGCTGGGTAGTGATGGTTGTATGGTTAGTTTTAAGGTAGATTCTTGGAAGGTTACTAAGGGATCTCTTGTGGTTACAAGAGGTAAGAAAACTGGTACTTTGTATTTAACAAGTGGTGTTGATTATTGCAATTTAGTTATTACAGATGGAGATACAACTTTGTGGCACCAGAGACTTGGTCATATGAGTCATAAGGTCATGTAGATTATAAAGTATGGGTTTCCCGGATAAAATCATTTAGATTTGGACTTCTTTGAGGACTGTGTTTATGGGAAACAAAAGTGGGTTAGATTCCTCAAGGTTGGACCTACCAAGAAGGAGGGTAAGTTGGAGTTAGTGCATATAGATGTATGGGGACAACTAAGGTAAACTCTATTAGTGGTTCATGTTATTATGTCACTTTCATTGATGATGCAACTAGAAAATTTTGGGTATATTGCATTAGAAATAAATTTGATGTGTTTGAAACTTTCAAAAGATGGAAATCCTTGATTGAGAATTAAATATGTCTCAAGTTGAAATGTCTCAAGTCAGATAATGGAGGGGAATATTAAAGCAATGAATTTCGTGATTACTATTTGGTAAATGGGATCCGTAGGAAAAGAATGGTTCCAAATACTCCATAGGAAAATGGAGTGTCAGAGAGAATAAACAAGACAATCATAGAGCGTGCTAGGTGCATCAGGTTATATGCGGGGATTCCACTCATGTTTTGGGTGGAAGTGGTAAGCACAGTTGTTTATATGATTAACAGAGGACCCTCTATGGCTTTGGATGGAGTTATACCTGAGGAGACTTGTTCTGGTAAGAAAATTGATTACTCATTTCTTAGAGTATTTAGATGTGAGGTATTTTTTCATATTGATAAAGATGATAGGACCAAGTTAGAGGCTAAGTCTGAGAAATGCAACTTTGTTGGATATTGTGAAGATGAATTTGGTTTCCATGTTTGGAGTCTTAAAGATAAGAAAATACTTTGGTCTAGAGATATTATATTTAATGAAACATCCATTTATAAAGAATCAGTTGCAGGAATAGAAAGAGGAGTCAAAGAAATAATACATAGTTTTATAGGACATTGCAGATAACAAGGTGTATAAGGGGCCGATTTAGGTACAACATGTTCCGGCATAGCCAGTTTAGGTACCTACTCATCAGGAACCCAAAAATCCTAAGGTGATAAGGTATTCTAGGGTGAGAAGGCAAGCTGAATGATTTACTCCATCTTTGAATTATTTTTTGCTCATTAACAGTAGAGAACCAGAGTGCTTTGAGGAAGTAGTGCAGGTGGATGCCAGGAAGAAGTGGGAGTAGGCCATGGATGAAGATCATAGATCTCTTATGTAAAATCTGACTTGGGATCTGGTGGAGCTACCCAAGGGCAACAGAGCATTGTAGAACAAGTGGGTATATAGAATCAGGGAGGAAGATGGAGGTAGGAAATGATACAAGGCCTAGGTGGTGGTTAAGGGATTTACACAAAAGAAAGGTATAGACTTTGATGAAAAATTATCCTATTGTTAAAATGACTTCTATTAGGAATTTTCTTGGTTTATTTGTAGTAGAAGACCTACACTTAGAGTAGTTGGATGTGAAGACTACATTCCTTCATGGTGATTTGGATGAGGAATTGTACATACAGCAGTCACAGGGTTATGAGGTCAAAGGGAAGGAGAGGTTAGTGTGTAAATTGAAGAAGAGCTTGTATGGCTTGAAACAAGCACCACGGAAATGGTACAAGAATCTTGATAGTTTTATGTAGGAGCAGGGTTACTCCAAGTGTCACTCAGACCATTACATGTACATCAATAAGTTTCTTGATAGTAGTTATATTATTTTTTTCCTATATGTGGATGATATGCTTGTTGTAGAGAAGAACATGTAGGAAGTAAAGGTACTCAAGAAGTAACTAGGTGAATCCTTTCCTATGAAGGATTTGAAGGCAGCAAAACAAATCCTTAGTATGAGAATAACTTGAAACAGGAAGGAGAGGAAGCTGGTATTATCTCAAGAAGAGTACATAAAGAAGGTCTTGGAGAGGTTTAGTATGGAGGATGCTAAACCGGTTGGTACTCCTTTGACATGTCACTTTAAATTATTAAAGGATCAAAGTCCCAAGACTGAGGAGGATAGAATCCATATTTCTAGGGTACCGTACTCATCAGCAGTTGGTATCTTGATGTATGCTATGGTATGCACTAGGCCTGACATTTCCCATGTAGTGGGAGCAATGAGTAGGTTTATGATTGATCCAGGTAGAGAGCACTAGAAGGCAGTAAAGTGTATCCTTCAATACTTAAGAGGGATCATGGGAGCAGCATTGTGTTTTGGTGGATCGAACACTACATTACATGGCTATATAGATTCAGACATGGTAGGAGATTTGTACAGCATGAGGAACATGACATGTTATGCATTTATGGTTGGTGATACAGTGGTGAGTAAGATTTTATAGTTACAAAAGGTTGTGGCTTTATCAACCATAGAGGCTAAGTATGTTGCTTCCACAAAGGAAAGCAATGAGATGATTTGGTTATAGTTGTTTCTTGATGAGTTGGGTCATAAGAAATAATTTGGGAGACTACACAGTGTTAGTCAAAGCACTATTCATCTGGTGAAGAACTCCATTTTCCACTCTAGAATGAAGCACATTCAGCTAAGATATCATTTCATCAAGGAAGCTTTGGAAGAAGATAAGTTGAAGCTGGAAAAAATTCATACCAGTTAGAATCCTAGGTATATGATGACAAAGGTAGTCACAAGGGAGAAGTTTAAGCTGTGTTCAACTTTGATTGGCCTTCATGGTTGATAATGAAGGGTTGAGAACTTTTCTCAGTAGGAATAGTCTCCAAGGGGGAGATTTTTGGGGTGTGGAGCCTAATTTTTGGTCTTCTCAAATCAGTATTAAAGTATTATATTTTGAACATTTAAGTTTAGAGACTTCAGGAGAAGTCTGCAATCATCTGATGTGTCATTGTTGTGTCGTCAATGTTAATATGTTGTTAATTGGTTGTTAACAATCGTGATAGTTTTTCCAGCCATGGGAAGTTTAAAGGTCATGAATTTCAAACTTCTAAGGTCATCTTTAGGACTTCTTAGAAGGATTGAAATCCTATAAATAGAGGTGTTGGGGTATCTTGAAGATATCTTGAGTGTTCAAGAGGTCTTGAGTCTTAGTGATAAAGAGGTGATCAAGAGTGATCAAGGTTAAGCAATTGGGTGTCAATTGTGGTTTAGATGTGGTTTAGAATCTTTGGAATTTTGTTGTGAGTTCATAACTAAGAGAAGACTGTGAGAGTTTTTTTAATCTTGTTGATAATAAAATCTGAACAAGTTCTTGGTGGACATAGCCCACATTGGGTGAATTGTGTTAAATCTTGTCTTGTCTTCTTTTGTGCATTATTTATTTATGTTGTTATATTTTTACAATTATAATTCTACTATATAGTTTCCTACTGTTGTGGTTTGAGGAATTGTTTCTACATATTTGTTTTCTAATTCCTAATAGTATCTTCTTGCAGTTTCCTTAAGGAGAAGGGAAGTAATATCTCCCACAAATTTGATCTGGATTCTAGAAAGAGCAAAATATTTATGCACACTAATCCCTCATATCAATAAAAAACACAGGGGCATATGGATGGGAATGAGAACAAGGCATCCCCTTCTTCTCACTCCCATGTCTCCATGAAAAAAAAAAAGATAACCTCAAGATCCCACTCAATTTGAGGAATGGAAGAGGAAAGTAGAAATAGGATCGGGGTATAGTGTTTTTGAACTAAAACACTGAGATATTCAGTTTCAGCCATTTGACTTGAGCAATCAATTGGAATGCAGAATACACAACCCAAGGTTTGAAGAGTAAATTTTGTAAGAGGACTTATAAACAAGTAAGTACAGGGGAGATGATGAGGCCATAATATGTCTCATTAATGTACAATAAATGATCTTGTTTTACTCTCCTTTTTATCAAGTTTGATTACATTTTGTGACTTTTGTTTGAACTAATATAAGTTAGGATGTAATTATCCATATTTTTTATTGTAGTTATAACGTTTAAAAACTCTATAATTCCTTACAAAGTGTTTTGGAAATTTATTTTTTTAATAAAAAAAGTCATAATCAGTCGGAAGAAAAAAGTGTGAAGTGGTTAGCATGTTTTTTGGAAGCATTGATTTTAATACGGCTCAGTTCCGGAACTTCCAGACTCAGTTCTAGAACTCCATCACTTAGTTCTAGAACTTTTTGAATTAGTTATGGAACTCCTACATGTAGCTCTAGAACCATCATAGTAAGATCCCTTCTCTAAAGTTTTATCACAAGACTATATCTTGTGTAGATTATTTGGGAGTGGAGTTGGTGATTTCTGGGGTCAGAAGACCCATTTCCATTCACACCATATCCATTATGCAGCTTAAGTGGTGTGTGTAACGGGGTTGTTAGATGTATGCTATTATAGTTAACGACAGATCAGAGGATGGGTCTAGTGGACCATCATTATATGATCATCCTGTTTTGGGAGAGTTTTCTAATATTTTTCATTAGGAGCTACCGAGGTTACCACCCCCACGTGAGATTGATTTTCATATAGATCTAGTTCCCTGAGCAGAGCCTATCTCATGAGCACCTTATAGGATGACCACCCCAGAGCTCTGTGAGCTCAGGTTGCAGCTTGAGGGCCTTTTGGAGAAGGGCCTTATCTATCCTAGTGTATCCCCTTGGGGTGCATCGGTGATCTTTTTGAAGAAGAAGGATGCATCCTTGCGGTTGTGTATTGATTACCGCTAGTTAAACAAGGTAACAATCAAGAATAGTTATCCTCTTCCTCATATTGATGACTTGTTTGATCAAATGAAGGGAGCCATAGTTTTCTCTAAGATTGATCTCAAGCCAGGCTATCATCATTTAAGGATTACGGAGGTAGACATTCATAAGACTACTTTTCGTACGAGATATGGGCACTATGAGTTCATAGTGGTCCCTTTTGGTATGAGGAATGCCCCTGCAGTGTTCATGAGTTTGATGAATGGGGTATTCAGGACATTATTAGATCACTTCATGCTCATCTTCCTTGATGACATCTTGATTTACTCACGTACACGTGAGGAGCACAAGGGGCACCTTCACCAGGTTATTCAGTGTCTTCGTGAGTAGCAACTTTATAGGAACTTGGAGAAGTGTGCTTTCTTTCAGACAGAGGTGCAGTATTTGAGCCATATCATTTCTGGAGAAGGTATCACAATCAATCCTTCCTAGATTAGATTCATTATGGATTGGTCAGCACCCACTTCAGTGACCGAGGTGCGTAGCTTCATGGGATTAGCAAGATACAACCGAATATTTGTTTAGGAATTCTCTCAGATTATGCACCCTATCATTTCCTTTTAGAGGAAAGGGAACAAGTTTGTTTGGTTAGACAGATGCAAGCAGGCCTTTAGGACACTAAAGGAGTGCCTCACTTCAGCACCTATTCTTACAGTGCCAGATCCATAGGGTGAGTTCTTTGTTTGCATAGATGCTTCTTTAGTAGGGCTTGGAGGTGTGTTTATACAGGATGGTAGAGTAGTGGATTTTGAGTCTTGCAAACTCAATTATCCAACCCATGATCTTGAGCTTACGATAGTTTTGCATGCCTTGGTTAGATGGATACATTTTCTTCTTGGATGGAGATTAACACTCAGGACTGATCATTTGAGTCTTTGCCACCTCTTCACGCAACCCATTCTCAACACTCATTAGTGGAATTGGATGGAGTTTCTTTTTGAGTATGACATGGAGATCGATCATGTAAAGGGGAAAGAGAATGTGGTAGAAGATGCTCTCAATAGAAGGATACATGTGGCTATGGCCATTATAGTGAGCACAGATTTGTGGAGTAGGATTCTTCAGTAGCTTCCTCTTGACAGCTTCTACATTGCAGTACAAGCAGAGATCAAGTCAAAGATACCCCTTGAGGGGAAGTTAGATGGTTTTTCCTTAGAGGTAGATGGTCTTCTCAGGAACAGAGGCTAGATATAAATTCCTAGAGATGGAGGCTTGAGGTAGGACAACTTGGTAGAGGCACATCGTGCATCTTATTTAGCCCATCCCGGGGTGAAGAAGATGCACGCCACTTTGTGAAAATTTCATTATTGGAGAGGACTTCATACAAACATGGCCCAGTTTGTGTCATAGTGTTTAGAGTGCTAGAGAGATAAGGTCGAGCATCAGCATCTAGTAGGCCACTCTATTCTCATGCTATACTAGAATGGAAGTGGGACACTGTTAGTGCAGGATCACAGCACCCCTGGATGCAGATCAGGCTTCTAGGTTGATCACTCTAGCATCCAGTGTGATTGCACAACATGGAAACCTCTCTCTAAGTGTGGGACTTGTGAAACTGAGATAGGAATCTCTAGATTAGAGGCTAGTTCCTCAAACTCCTCTGATTAGATCTAATGCTTGCACAACTACAGAGGTTCAAATCTTAATCCTACTCTAAATTGCAAGGAGACAGGGATAGAAGTGCAAAAATTGAAACTAACTAAAGATGGTGATGCACCAAAAAGGAGTGGTGAATATTTTTGTCATACAAATAGACACAAACCAAAGATTGCAGCATAAAACATACATAGGCTGATAAGATATAATTTAGGATCTGAAATGAAGAAAATAATACAAACAAAGGATTGAAACCCATTCACAAAGCTTGCATTATCATTTCCAATGTCAAAACCACTGCATTACAACCTCAGAGAGGTAAAAACTATTACAATCTTTGAAGAGGTCTGATTATTGCATCAATCACTTGCTGGAGGTGAAAGAAGAAGATTGCTATGCCAAAAGATGTTTTTTTTTTAATGAGCCAAATCTGGATTTTACATTGCATGGGTCGAGCCCAGGAGAGAGAAAACATACAAAACGTGGGAGCCCATTCCTTATTGACTGCAAATGCATTAAAATGGCATGGGGAACCTTAAAAACCCATACCCTACCATTTTTGACCGGATTGGAGGAGAATGCGACCCATTCTGCGTTAAATTTGGTCGCTGAAATGTCATTTCTGGCAATGAACATGCGTCAGAGCCATTTCTTAACTTTATCTCTCCATACTAAACCAAAATTTATCATTGACCTTGGAATCATGCAGAGAATTTTATAATCTTTCCAATGATATAAAGAACGTGCAAATCCGAGCTTTGGATCGAAAGATATTGCGATCTAAAGATTTAGGGCACAAAACAGGCAAAAATGGGTTTTAAAATTTTTTCCCGCGCTCTACCACCTAGATGACACATGTAGGGCACTAATTGGATGAGAGATTATCTCTCCTTCCCTTACCCACAGTTTTTCCTTGAAAATTTTTACTTTTTTATGATTTTGGAACCTTTTTTCATTTTTTCCCCAAGTCCCCGCCACTTGGGACACGTGGCATGATCTGGTTGGAGGACAGGGGCACGGGGGCATCCTTCACCTTTTAGTTTTTGGCCAAAACCTTTGCCAAATTCTCTAATTTCTCCCCGAGCTCCACACTCCCTTTCTCCTTAGGACATGTGGCATGATTTGATTTGTCCGTGGGTCTGCCGGCTTTTCGCGTCCTCCGTGTCCATTTAACCCGGATGTCCCGAACTGTCTGGGACAAAAACTTTCGATCCACCCGATTCGGGCTTCTCTGTCCCTCTTTTAGCAGATGACATGTGGTGTTATTTGATTGGCTCTCAGCCCCTTCAACTATCCGCGTCCCTCTGTCCTAGATGTCCCGAACTGAAGTTCTCTACGCCGGCCGATCCGGGCGGTTTGCGTCTTTCGCGTCCTCACGGCCCAAATGTCCCAGACTGTCCTGCTCAACAGTTAGTCGATTTTGCTTTTACCTTTGGCCGGTTCACCTTTTTGCGTCCCACACGTCCTTATGTCCCAACTGTCCCCGTGCTACGCAGACCGCCTGGAGGCTTTTCAGCCGGTTCGCGCCCCAATGTCCCAATTGTCCCAAGGGTCGCCTGGACTAGGACTTAGCAAATTTTCATGATTTTTTCTGGCCCAAGCTTGTTTTTTTTGCAATTTTTTCACTCTTTTTTAGAACTTTCTCCTTTCTTCTTGGACAGGAGAGTTAGAAAAAATCTGAGGGGACCCTAGAAACATGATTTTTGCCTTGAATCAATCTATTTGCCTAGGACTTGAGTATTCTGATGCATGTTATCATTTCTACCCTGGGGGTGAAAATTGGATAAAAATTTAGTGACTCAGCGGGGTCACCTACCTGCTAGGTAGAAGATACCAGTTGTCTAAAGCAGTCCATTGGGTATGGAGTCATCAAATATTCTATTTAGAACCCCAACTGACTTTGAATGTGTAAGGAGGAAGATGGAATATCACCTGATGGAAGCAAGGACTGCAAAACATCTTCATGAACAGGAAGTTGTGCCAAAGCACTTAGGGAAAACAAAACTAACCTACAGCAGAACAATGTGCACAAGCACTTGGAGGAATGAAAATATAATCTAATATTTACAAAATAGTGAATTTCCCTCTAGAAACAATGCTTGAGATAGATTCCATTGACTGGAATCTGTAGTTCTTCACCATCCAATGAGGCCAATTGGAAAGCATTGTTGTTCTTGCACTTTTTGACCATGTATGAGCCACTCCAAATAGCATAAAATTTTGAATGCCTCCCCATTTTTACTCTATCCACATCCCATTTCAACACTAGATCTCCAACTTGAAAAGATCTATCTTTGGCCTTCTTATCAAAGGTATTCTTGATCAAAGCTTGATCCTTTTCCATTGCTTGGGATGCCTGATTTCTGATCTCTTGCAGCTCCATCAACTCTGCATACCTCACCTCCATGGGCTCAAACTCTAGCAACTCCAGCTGCTTCATGAGTTCCAATGTTGGCAAATCAAGTGACATGGGCAAGATTGCCTCTCTTTCATAGACAAGTTTGAATGGAGAGTTACCTGTGGATCTTTTGGGAGATATCCTATCAGCCCATAAGGCTGATTTCAGTTTGGTATGCCAAGACCTCTAATTCTCGTCAAGAGTCCTCCTAATGATCCTCAACAAGTTCTTGTTTGTAGACTCGGCCTGGCCATTACCTTGAGGGTAATAGTTTGATGAAGTGCTTAGGTAGATACCGTTCTTGACAGCCCACTCAGTCACCTTAGATCCAATGAATGCCAATGCATTATCAGAGATTATTGTAGCAGGTACAAAAAATCTAGTTGTTATCCTCTCATAAAAGTCTAAGATGCTAGACTCATTTGCCTCTTTGAGTGCTACTACTTCGGTCCATTTGGTGAAGTAGTCTGTGGCTGTCAAAATCCATTTGTGCCCTTAGCTTGATTTGGGATTAATGACTCCAATGAAGTCCAAACCCCATTGCATGAATGGCTGGTCAACTGAGATTGGATGCAATGGAAGGGCAGCAAGTCTCTCTTTTCCTGTGAAGAATGCACAATTCTTACACCTTCTGATCCATGCATAGCAATCACTGAAGATTTTGGGCCAATAATAACTATCCTTCATGATTTTTAGAGCTATCACTCTTGGTGCAAAATGACCACCAGCTGGTCCTCCATGAAAATCTTCCAACACCCTTTGAATCTGATTTGTGCTAATGTATCTCAGCAGCACTCCGTTCACATCTTTCTTGTACAAAACTCCATCAACAATGGCATACGGAACATCCTGCAATCTGAAGTGTCTCCTTCGGGTATTGTTCATCTCCGGAGGGCATAGGCCTGTGCCTAGGAAGTCTATAATGCCTTGGGTCCAGCAAGGAGTGGGGGCAGCATTATCTTCTTCTTGATTGCCACTTGGCTCATGGCTGTCCTGGACTGTCAAAACAGCCTCTTCTTCATTACATACTTCTTCTTGCTTCCCCAAAACTAGCTGCTCACACAATCCTTTCCCTCTTACCAGCTTGGTGATCTTGATCTCAATGTCATACTCCATGACACGAGTGATCCAACCTGCCCTTTTCTCATTCAAATCCTTGTTGAGGATGAAGTCCTTAACCCCAGCATGCGAGACCAGCAACTAGACATTGTTGTTTGAGACTAAATGCTTGAATTTCTTCAAGCTTCTAATTACTTCCAGCACATGCTTCTCAATAAAAGAGTACCTCACCTCATAGTCATCTAGGCTCCAGCTGAAGAAGGCAATTGGCTGCTCATCATTATCCTTTTTCTGTTGTACCAAAATGGCAGAAATAGTGTCATTACCTCCAAATGCATAGAGGATGAAATCCTTGGAGAAGTCTGGGTTGATGAGAGTTGGTGCTTGAGAGATGGCTTCTTTGATTACCTCAAAACTCTCCTTGCCTTCTGCTATCCACTTGAAATCCATGCTCTTCTTTAACATTTTGGTGATGGGCTTGACAAGGGCTGCAAAATCTGGGACAAACCTCTGAAAAAAGTTTATCCTTCCCAAGAAACTCTGAAGGGCTTTCTTGTGGCTTGGAAATGGTAGTGCTCTTATGGCTTCAACCCTCTCTGGATCAATTGCTAATCCTTCCTTGGAGACAATATGTCCAAGGAGCTTTCCTTCATGTGCAAGAAAGATGCACTTCTTAGGATTCAAAGACACTCCAAATCTCCTACACCTCGTGAAGACTTGTCTCAAATGAGAGAGGTGGTCTGCTACATTTTTTGAAAAAATAGTGATATCATCAAGGTAAATCAGCACCACATCGTTAATCAAACCTTTGAATGCCATGTAAATTTCCCTTTGGAAGGTAGCACCAGCGTTGGACAGCCCAAATGGCATTTTCCTGTATGCAAAAATTCCCCATTTGGTTGTGAAGGCTGTCTTGAACTAGTCCTCCTCCTTCACCATTATCTTATTATAGCCTAAATAGCCATCAAGTAGTGAAAACCTTTCTGAACCAGCCACAACTTGCAATATTTGCTCCATGGAAGGGAGTGGGTAATGGTCCTTGAGAGAGGCTCTATTCAAGTCTCTGAAGTCAACACACAATCTGATCTCTCCACTCTTCTTTCTGACTAGAAATAAGTTAGCAACCCAACTAGAATGCTTGATTGGGAATATGATCCTTGACTCAATCAGCTTGTCTAATTCTTCCCTCATCAGAGGCTCCATGTGTGGATTGACTAGTCTTTGTTTCTACCTGACAGGCTTAGTATTTGGATCCAATTCGATGGTATGCTGAGCTAAGTTGGGATTGAAACCTTTTAGGTCTTCATAGCTCCAAGCAAACACGTCAGGGAACTCTTGACACAGCTATATAAACTCATACCTTTCTTTTTCAGTTGTCATCCTTCCAATTTGCAATGGTTTGTTCTCTTCTACCAAGATGGATACTGAATCCTCTCTCTTGACCTAAATGTTTGCTTTTTACTTTCTAAACTGGTCATTGGGATTAAAAATGGACTCCAAAGTGATAAGTCCCTTGGGTAGCTTGTTAATTCTCAGCTGTACCACTTGGTCACCATACTGTTGTTCCAATTTTTCTTGATTCTTGGCTGAGAACTCAGCTTCTTCTTGCAAGAAATGGATGATTTGCTGGTCATTTTCAAACACTTGCCAACTGACATTGTTATCTGGCACTGAAGGCCTCATAATCACGTGGATGTTTGGCTATACCTTGTCTTGTTGAATGCTTTCCACAATGTCAAAGGCTACCCCTACTGCTGCAAGCCTGTCAACAGCTTGATTCTCTTTCCTAGGAATGGATTTGATGCCAAAACCCTCAAAATCTTCCATGAGGTCCCACACCCTGTTCTTGTAGCACCTGAGTAGATCATTCTTGGTAGCATGCTGTCCCTTGACCTGATTTACAATCAATTCACTGTCCCCAAAGACTTGCAAGTTCTTTATTCCTCTCTTTAATGCCCAATGCATCCTTTGCACCAAGGCTTCATATTCAACAGTGTTATTGGAGCATGCAAACTAAAATCTGAAAGTTGAATAGCACTTTACTCCTTGAGGTGAAACAAGCATAGCTCCACCTCTTGCACCTTGTCTACTCCTTGATCCATCAAAAAACAACTGCCATACCTCATTGTCATCCTTGTGGTTTGGCTTGGTGATGCTAGGAATAGGCTGATTTCCTTCGTGTATGCAATAGACCCCTAGCTCAGATTCTTCTACTTCTTGATAAGGATCAAATGCATGTATCTCGTTTACCCATTCGTCAAGAGTTAGATCCAGGATGCTTCTAACCTTAGTGTCAGCCTCATCAGTGCTTGGGTGATCCTCTTGATCAAATACCGAGCAATTGGCATTAATCTGACTTGTAGTGTAAGGCTCAACGTGAAAGTTTACAATAGGTTCAGACCTGATTGTGGCTTTAGTTCCATACCTCATTCTGAATAGCATGTGTGACCAATCAGTAGACAAATATCCCCCAATCTTGGTTTTGAAGTCCCTTGAAAAGCATAGGGCAAAGAGTGGTGGAAGGTCTATGACTGATACATCTTGTAAAACAACAACATTTGGACATGCATGCAAGGTAAGACTCAAATTTCTAATCACCCCAACTATTGTTACTATTGTCCCATCCAGCTGCACTATCCCTTTGGATGTCATTTCATATTGAAGTCCTAGCTGATCAGCTATCTCTTTAGGCATTACCGAGCTACTTGCCCCAGAGTCTATCATGCAATTGTGCACTAGCTGATTTCCAATTATTAATGAAACATAAAAAGGAGGGGGCTTCAACATTTTACCTTGCTGTCTTCCATCATTTCCTTAGGCTGGGTAGCATTTATAAGTACCTTCTCTTACCTTTGGATCTATTGATTTGAAGTTGGCCAGTCCTTCATGGCAGCTTGCAGCAGATCTATTTGGCCTGGGATAGATAGGGATTCCCACATTAATATATTAACATTTGTCTTCTTCATCTGATCAATGATACTGAATGGAGATGAAGTATACCTTTACTATCCCTTGGTTTTCACATTCACTCCTTGCATGTGGGAAGCAACAACTGGTATTTGAGTTAGCCTAGGGGCTGTTCTTGGCTGCCTTTATGCATTTGAAATTGGATTTTTCTTGCCAATCATCTGTGGAGCCATGGAAGGTTGTGGATTGGTTGGGGCTAATGGTTGTTCTTCACCCAAATTCCTCCTTTTTGACCTTGTGTTGGCTGCAATACCTTGAGAAACTACCTGGTTCATGCCACAGAAATCTTCTGCTTGCCAGTTTACCAATGTGGTGTCATTTGGGGCTGATTGTTGTTGGAATGTTTCTTGTTGTTGGTTGTTTCCTTGGTTTCCCTCACCCTCCACACCAGTAGTTTTCACCATTAGTGCTTGATTCAAAGCACCATTGAAGCACATGGATTGGTTATGAGGCTCATTGCATGGAAAACACCAATCATACTCCTGGGCAATGTTGTTTTGTGTTGGCACCAATGCCTTAGAGGCAGATATGGCACTTGAATTATAGGGCTGAAATGGTCTATTGGCAAGAGGCCTTGTTTGATTCATATTTGCAACTGGATTAGGTGGCCTTTGTGGTTGGTATGGATGCCTATGAGGCTGAGCTTGGGGTTGATAAGAATGTCTAAAACCTTGGGCCTGCTGCCTTTTGAGAGTAACCAGCTCATTGCCTAGGTTTTGCAATTGCTTCATGACTTCTTGAAACTCATTTGGGGCACTTGGAGATGAAGTGGAAGCTTCATTTGAACTCTGATTTCTAGGAGTGGGAGAAGGAGCCAAACTAGGTGCTTGACTGGTGTTTGGATTCTCTAAACTTGGAAACAATGGTATGGGAGGTCTAGGGGCAAGTTTACCAGCTTGGATCAAACAATTTTCAGCCCTAATGGCAATGCTATAAGCCATAGGGATAGTCATGCCTCCCATGGACTGAATTAAGATAGAAATATCAGAATTTAGAGCTTTGAGATAGTAGAGAAAAGCACCTTCTGCTGTTGGCCTGACTACCACTGGCATTCTCTCCCAAGTCTTTTGAAATCTGAAGTTGAAATCGGTCAGCTACTCATTGGGAGCTCTCTTGATGGTTGTTAGCTGCTCCAAAAGAGACAAGTTGTCTCCCTTCTCTCCAAATTGCTTGTGAAGTGCTATACACAGTTGATTCTAATTTGTCATAGAACCAGCTCCAAGGCTTCTAAACCATTGCAATGCTTTACCCTTGAATGAAGATGTCAGTAACTTGACAGCCACTTGCATTTCATCGATTTCATGGATTACACAAAGGTTAGCAATATCTTTAACATGATCACCTGGAGTAGTCTGATTTTCTCCAGTGAAGTAGGGAATGTTCTTCAAGGCTGCAATAGGAATTGGATGTTGTGCATTGAGGGCAAGTGGGCTGCTGCCTGTGAAGTTGACGTAGGGGTTGTTTTGTGCCATTCTAATTGGTCTTAAAACCCTTGTTGACTAGATGAAAGGCCTACCAGGTGGAGGAGTTGAGAGAGTTCTTTTTGGTGGAGATGGAGGCCTTTGAATCCTTCTTCCTCTTTGCCTTCTTCTTGGAGATAATTGTAGGTATTCAAACAGCACTTCTTCTTCTTCAACTCTTGACCTTGTGGTGACTCTTCTCATGAGTTTTCAGGCCTGCACTACTGAAACCAGTTGATTCTTCCCCTTGGAGTCGCCAGATATGCAAATAATATCTCTTTTCAAGCAAGAAAATTGCAGCAGATGCACATCAACTTTTCTGCAATAAAAATAAGACCTCTAGTGTCCCACCGGTCGTGCCAAAACTGTTAGTGCAGGATCACAGCACCCCTGGATGTAGATCAGGCTTCTAGGTTGATCACTCTAGCATCCAGTGTGATTGCACAACATGGAAACCTCTCTCCAAGTGTGGGACTTGTGAAAATGAGAGAGGAATCTCTAGATTAGAGGCTGGTTCCTTAAACTCCTCTGATTAGATCTAATGCTTGCACAACTACAGAGGTTCAGATCTTAATCCTACTCTAAATTGCAAGGAGACAGGGATAGAAGTGCAAAAATTAAAACTAACTAAAGATGGTGATGCACCAAAAAGGAGTGGTGAATATTTTTGTCATGCAAATAGACACAAACCAAAGATTGCAGCATAAAACATACACAGGCTGATAAGATATAATTTAGGATCTGAAATGAAGCAAATACTACAAACAAAGGATTGAAACCCATTCACAAAGCTTTCATTATCATTTCCAATGTCAAAACCACTGCATTACAACCTCAGAGAGGTAAAAATTGTTACAATCTTTGAAGAGGTCTGATTCTTGCATCAATCACTTGCTGGAGGTGAAAGAAGAAGATTGCTATGCCAAAAGATGTTTTTTTTTTATGAGCCAAATCTAGCTTTTACATTACATGGGTCGAGCCCAAGAGAGAGAAAATGTATAAAACATGGGAGCCCATTCCTCATTGACTGCAAATGTATTAAAATGGCATGGGGAACCTTACAAACCCATACCCTACCATTTTTAACTGGATTGGAGGAGAATGTGACCCATTCTGCATTAAATTTGGTTGCTGAAATGTCATTTCTGGCCGTGAACATGTGTCAGAGCCATTTCTTAACTTTCTCTCTCCAGACTAAACCAAAATTCATCATTGACCCCAGAATCATGTAGAGAATTTTATAATCTTTCCAATGATATAAAGAACATGCAAATCCGAGCTCTGGATCGAAAGATATGGCGATCTGAAGATTTACGGCACAAAACAGGAAAAAATGGGTTTTGAAATTTTTTCCCGCGCTCTGCCACCTGGACGACACGTGTCGGGCACTGATTGGATGAGAAATTCTCTCTCCTTCCCTTACCCATAGGTTTTCCTTGAAAATTTTGACTTTTTGATGATTTTGGAACATTTTTTCATTTTTTCCCCACGTCCACGCCACTTGGGACACGTGGCATGATCTGGTTGGAGGACAGGGGCGTGGGGGCATCCTTCACCTTTTAGTTTTTGGCCAAAACCTTTGCCAAATTCTCCAATTTCTCCCCGATCTCTACACTCCCTTTCTCCTTAGGACACTTTGCGTGATTTGATTTGTCCACGGGCCTGCCGGCTTTTATCGTCCTCCACGTCCATTTGTCCCGGATGTCTCGAACTATCTTGGACAAAAACTTCCGATCCACCCGATTCAGGCTTCTTTGTCCCTCTTTCGGCCGATGACACGTGGCATTATTTGATTGGCTCTCGGCCCCTTTGGCTATCCATGTCTTCTGTGTCCCTGTGTCCCATATGTCCCGAACTGAAGTTCTCTACACTGGCTGATCTGGGTGGTTCATGTCCTTCGCGTCCTCATGGCCCAAATGTCCCAGACTTTCCTACTCAGCAGTTAGTCAATTTTGCTTTTACCTTCGGCCGGTTCACCTTTTCACATCCCATGCGTCCTTATGTCCCAAATGTCCCCGTGTTGCGCAGACCGCCTAGAGGCTTTTTAGTCGGTTCGCGCCCTGACGTCCCAACTATCCCTAAGGCCGCCTGGACCAGGACTTAGCCAATTTTCATGATTTTTTCTAGCCCAAGCTTGTTTTTTTTGCAATTTTTTCACTCTTTTTTAGAACTTTCTCCTTTCTTCTTGGACAAGAGAGTTAGAAAAAATCCGAGGGGACCCTAGAAACATGATTTTTTCCTTGAATCAATCTATTTGCCTGGGACTTGAGTATTCTGATGCATGTTATCATTTCTACCCTGGGGGGTGAAAATTGGATAACAGACACCATTTCAATGGATTTCATTATTGGGCTACCGATGTCGAGATATCACCACGACACCATCATGTTCATGGTTGATAAATTGAAAAAAGTGGCTCATTTTTCTTCGGTGAGGACCCTGGGCCTTCAAGACAGAGAGATTGACTAGTATATTTGGATGAGATTATCAGGTTACACAGGATTCCATGGAAGATCATTTGTGATTGTGATCCTTTGTACACTTCTCATTTTTGGACTACCATGCAGTATGTCCTCGGGATGAGGATCAATTTCAACATAGCATATCACCCTGATATAGATGCATAGAATAAGCGAGTGAATCAAATTTTAGATGATATGCTCAGGATGTATGTGATGGATCAGCAGTCTAAGTGGGAGGAGTACCTGTACTTAGTGGAGTTTGCCTACAATAATAGTTTTCAGACTTCTATAGGCATGGCTCCTTTTTAGGCCTTGTATGGTACATAGTACAGGACACCTCTTAGCTGGGATAGGCTAGAGGATAGGCTATCTCTTGGACTATCTCTTTTGCAGGACATGGAGTAGCAGGTAGTGTTGATCAGATAGAGATTGCAAGAGGCACAGGACAGGAAGAAGAAGTATGTGGATCATCATAGGATTGACCATAGCTTTGATGTGGGCATGAAGGTGTTCCTTTGTGTTATACCACACAAGATCCCTATCTGTTATGGAAAAGGTTCTAAGTTAGATCCTAGATTTGTTGGTCCTTTTGAGATCTTGGAGCATATAGGCCCTTTGGCCTACCATCTAGCATTGCCACCCAGCTTGTCTTGTGTACATGATGTGTTTCATGTTTCGGTTCTTAGGAGATATATTGTAGATCCTTCTCATGTGTTGGATTGGACATAATTGCAAGTGTAGGATCAGGGGCAGGTGATGGTGGAGCCCATCCATATCATAGATCACAGGACCCTGGGCCTTCAAGACAGAGAGATTGACTAGGTATGGGTGCAATGGGATAGATACAACGACACTGTAACCACTTGGGAGGATTCCACAGTATCACGAGTGTAGTTTCTACATTTGTTCCAATGACTTCCAGGAGGAATTTGATTTTAAGGGGAGGGGGATATAGTGCCCACTTCCCTTTGACACTTTTACATAATGATCTTGATACTGTTGACCTTATCATGGACACTATTATGTTTTGTTTTAATATGATGGTTAGATGTTAGATCAGGGATTATTATTGATCTGGATTTAGTTATTATGCATGATGATTACTAGAGACATTTTTGTTATATGTGGATGATGATATACTATTTACATAGACATATTATAGATGTTGATTTGGACATGTGACATTTGATATTGTGAGTAGACCTAGTATGGAAGATTATTGATGATGATATAGTTGATTAATTAATTGAAAATGATAATGTCAAATTCTTAATGTTGTTGTGATTCATATATTTAGATGATCTTGAAATGTTTTTTATATTATTTTGGATGTTCTGATATGGCCACGAGGCCAAAATAGATTTTTCCATTTTACAGGTTAAAATATCATAATAATGTCGAGGGACTGGAGACTAACCATATAGAAATTCTGGGTGAATTCAACAAGGTCACCATGGCAACTATTTTGTGTGTGTATTTGTTGTGTTTTGTTAGGGATCCCCATGGGGGGGGGGGAATTTCCATTATATGTGACCATGGGTTTTTGTAATTTATTAATGTGGCTTCTTTATTAATGTTTGCATGTGTTTATTTTTTGATGTGTTACCCTTTTCATTAGTTATTATATGTTGTGTTAATGTTGTGGATAATCATGTGTTAAAATTAATAAATCAATATGTCATAAGAATGTAGTTAATGAAATTATTGATCTTAAATAAAATATTATAAGAGTGTGTAAGAAATGTTGTAATAATGTGTAAGATAGATTTTGGAGTGTGAAACACTTCATCCTCTTGGGAATTGGAATTTGTCCTTGGAGGCTATATTTGGAGGCTTGTGGGACAAGTTAAACTTGTCCCACACCTCTTAAAATTATTCACCAACCATACCTATGGTTTGGAAGTTAAATTTAGGCCTTTTTAATGCATTTTGAATGACTAATTGTAAGTTTTAATTGCACTTCTCTTACATGTTTTAAATTAAGTCCTTTTGGGGTATGGGTTATTTTGGAGTGTGTAAGTCAATTTGTCATTTTATTTATTATGTTTAGGTGAATGATGTTGACTTTGATCTTAGGGTTGAGGAAGAATGATTTGGCATCCCACATGGATCCACATCATCCTCTTCTCTTCCCCCTCCTTTAAAATTTGAACTCCTTATTTGTTGGAGGTTTGTTGAAACTTTGCTTATTCCTCTTGGGGGCAAATTTTTCATGTTGTTTTTGGAGCCTTGTTTGTGAAAGGAGTTTGGAGTCATTTGCATGCTGGTGTGTTGCTGATTTTGGACTAAATTTTTGGCATTGGGAAGCTTGTTGATCTTGGGACAAACTCCATTATGGAGAGGTAGTAACTTGAGCCTTTTGAAAATGTTTCTTTCTCTTACATGCATGTATGAAATGGTGAATGTTGTTATGTGTGTGTTGGTTGGTTGGGTAGACTTCTTAGGACATGGTGTAGGAGAAGGATATGTGGATTTCAAATGGGGGGTATAAGGGAATGCCAATGGTATCATTTTTATTTTGGAGGGAGTTTGGGATTGGGATCAACCATGGAAAAGAAATAGCTTGCATTTCTTAATCTTGGGGGGGAATAAGGAGGAATTTACTGGGGCATAAGGGTATGTGAGATGGATTATTATTGGTGGGTTGTTCAGGTGGATTCCCATTTCCCATTGGGAGGGATAAGTAGTTCCCCATAGATGCTTGCTCTTGTTGGCTTGCTCTATGAAGCCTCAGTTTTGTTTGCACTTCTTTAATGTAGTTCTGAACTACATTCTTCTTGAAATGTGTTTTGAATGTGAAAATGCTACATTTTTTTTTGGAAGCCTTTGTTGCCATGTGTTGTATTGCATCTCTTATTTTAATATGGTTGGGTCTCGGGGGCCAATGAGGAAGAATGGATTCTCCCTTCTCATTAGATATCTTGGTTGGGTGGATATCATTGCCTTTCCCCCTTCCTTGTTGTGATAAAGATGAAATGATGAAGAAACTAACATGTTGCTATTTTTTAGCAAGAGGAATATATAGTTTGACAGTCCCTTCTTTGAGTAAGTTCACTGAAAATATTTCCCACTTTGGAGTGGATAAATTGTATAGCAAGTTGTAATGTGAAGATATTTGTATTGATAATGGAAAATTGAAATTGGAATGTGAAATGTAAAGAAGTTATATTCTACTCTCTATTTTGAAAGGAAATGTGAAAGGATGTTACATGCATTGCATTTTATACTTAGAAATCAAATGGAAAAGAGATAAATTGTAAAGTTGTTGTTTGAAATCAATAAAGGAAGGCTATACCTTCTCATACTTGCATGATTGTGGTGGAATTGAATTTTTGATGTGAATCAAATCTCTGTTGGAATGAAGAAAATGTGTATGAAGGAAAAGAAAGTGTTTTGTTCTCTTGAAATGAGTTGAATTTAGAAATCAGGCTTTGTATAATTCCTATTGAATGGTTCACTGAATCAATTGAATGCATTATACTAAAAAGGAAATAAATTCTCACACTTAGAGGGTGGAAAAATGTTTAAGAACCTTTAATGTTGATCTCTATTTTAATTTCCAAACTTGGCAATCAAATTTATCAAAGAAATGAGCAGTTCAAACTTGCACCAAGCAATAAGATATAAAACATTTAAATTTAAATGTAACAAGTCCTAAGGAACTCAAGTTGACCTTAGCACTTAAGAAAGGACCCTCAGAACTTTATAAAAATCCAATTTGAACTTGCACAGCCATTTTGCTGTCAAAAAATAGAAAATTATCAATTACAACTCAATCAACTAAACTAAATCTTGAAACCTCTCTTAAATCCATCCATGAATAAGTCTCCATGTCTTATTGACATGTTGAGAAAGTAAGAATTCAAAATTGAAAAAAAAAAATTATAAGTTAAAGATTACCAGTTTGCTTTGCAAAACCCTGCAGATTTTTTTCATAAAATTGACCACTTAAACTTCATAAAATTTCAAAATTGATTACTCTTGTGTAAAGAGGGCTTTGAGATATTTCTAGAAAGTCCTTGTTTTCCCAATTCTGAGCTTCTTATCAAAAGTTATGGCCATTTGAAGTTCTACTTCAAATTGGCATTCAAAAATAAAATAAATCGAACTGTTAACTTTAATTTTTGACTTTGGAAAAATTTCCACAAAAATTATGCCTCCCCACCATCCTACAACCAATCAGGACCTACCACCTTGGCACCTCAGAGAGGCAGACTAGTTTTAAACTTGTTTTTTTTTTTTGAAAATTTTACCTTGGGAAAATTTCCCCACTTTTCCCCACATTCCAGCAAACCTACAGCTAATCACGTGCTGACACGTGGCTACAGGGAAGTTCAGGTGTTTTTAGGACTTAGCGTTCTTTGTTCCCCTCTGGAAAAAATTTCATTTTTCCTCCACAGTCCCTCCCCAGCACCCTACCTTGGAAATTTATCTTTCATGCACGCACGGGCCTATGCAAGTTTTTTTTACCTTTCTCCCTTTTTGGCGTTATGCCTTGTTTTTTTTTACCACCCCGTCACTCACACACAACCATGGTTTGACACATGGCACCCTTTCTATCTTCGGCAGAGGTGCGCACAAAATTTCTCCCTTGCACTTTTTACCCTGAAACCTTAAACCTTCCATCGTACCCACCCATCCACTTTTCCTGCACCAATACCTTAGCGACACGTGGCATCACAAAGTCAGCATGGGCACGGAGAAATTTGGTTCCCTTGCACTTTTTGCAAAAAATACTTAAAGTCTCAACCCGCTATGTTGGCCTACCATTCCTCCCAACAAACTAGGAGGTAAGACGTGTCTCCCTTGCCAAGCTCATAGGTGTGTGAAGGAGATTTGCGCTTTTGCACCAAAGCAGGGAAAATGCGTTAAGTTTTTCCTCCACCTCGCCGACCCGCGCATGGGGAAAATTTTCCTCCCTAGGCCCATGGATTATCCCTTGGGAAAATTTAGCCCCAAAACTCTTCCTAGCCATATCTTGCAAAACATGAGTTAGGAGGACTTCCTTATATCATCAGAAAGGTGAGAAAATTTCCTATCCAATGGGAATGATTTAGGGAAATTTTGGAAGGGTAAAGTATGAGAAAAATCTAGTTGAAACTTAGACCTTATTAGAGAGCAGGCATGGGGGTAAATTACTCCCTAAACCTAACTAAAACATCTAACCCTAAAATTTGAACCTGGTGAACTTGTTATTAGTTAATGAAGGGAACATATGTTGTATTACTTTGGTCTTGTTCCGAACCTGTTAGTGAAAATTGATGTCTTGCAACCTGGTTTTAAACACTTCAAATCAAAAAAAAAATCCCATAATTTTTTCTAGCTAACCCTAGGTTTTTTCTTAGGTCTCAAGTGGTTGTTTAAACGGACACTACAGAGCTCATGACAATAGTGGTTTACTTTCATTTTCCCTTTCCCTTTTTTTTATTCGGTGAAACGGTTGCTTTCTTAGGTTTCATGCTTTCTGTCAGGATTAAACTATGAATTCCTTACTCTGCTCTACTAACATACTACACTCCAAACTCAACTCCAAAGCTCAACTCCTAGAATAAATCCTTTTATCCCCATGCCCTAGCTACCAAACCCTAATTAGTAAAACCTTGCACAAGATGGTGCCCTTCACACAACCTTTCCTCACGCCCATGTACTCCTTCCTTCTGGTTTGCAAATCTACTATAGTCACATGCTTAAATTCTTGTATTTTTCTTCCTTCACAAAAAGTTCTCTTTAGATTCCCTAGTTTGTGAGAGAACTTCAACTTCGTAATAGAAAGATAGAAAATGACTTACTCGACCTTGTATTTATAGTTTTTTCTTCCCTCTAGCAATAAATTTTATGCCACCTACTAACGTACTTTAACATTAAATGTGGATATTTCCACTAAGCCGAATATAAGCACCCTTACCCACGCACCACATCCTACACAAAAAATCCTTTACAAATTTTTGGCATGTAAAAATCCAATCTAATCAAAGACTCTTACGTGCATGTCTACAACACCAAAGGCACTTCTTCTATCCTTTACCTGATTTTTTCCCTCACCTACCTCATATTGTTCTTGCGCTCATCATCCTTTATACATGGTCTCTGTTATAGCCTCCTTGACACCATAGTTTATCATCCACCATTTTCCTATGCATCTTTTCAACCTTACGCACTTCCTTCTACTGGGATTCTTAACTTGTATTGCAAGTTTATACTTTGCATTACTCCACCCCACACTAAAACAGATGCATGGCCCTTTGTGCATACACAACCTTAGAAAAATAATGTGGTTACCGACGCACAAGGTATAAAATGAAACAAAAAGAAAGAAACAAGTAATGAGAAATGGAAACACAATAAAAGAAAATCATAAAGGTAAATTATAAGCTAATTGGCAACACTTCCTTAGTACAAACACCAAGCAGACTTATTTATAGTATGGCTTTAGCCTACTCCCATTGAAATGACCTAGTAATCTCATCCCATACAACACTTTTAACTGGAAAGCGTATGAATTAAGAATGTACAAGATGATGTAGGGTCTCAACCAATGGAATTTCAACTTCCCAGGATGACACATATACTTGGAATCATACAATAACACCATATACCAAACCTCAAACTTCTTGTTCTTGATATGACGATCATGTCATGATTTTTGTCTTTCTTTTTTTGTCTTCTGACTCCATCTAGCAAGTGATCACCTTTTGTCTAACTACATCAACTTATCAATCCTTTCTTCTAGTTCTTGTTCATCGACTAACCCTCCTACACCCGTTATACATAGTGACGGTAACATGAATTCAACTGGAAAAACAACCTCCACGCCAAAAACCAATTGAAATGGTGTGACCTTGTTCAACCTATTGTAGGTTATTATGTATCCTCATAGAATGACTAATACCTTATCATCCCAATCTTGTCTTCTAACATCACAAATCTTAGTCAATGGGTGACTTAGTATTTTTTTAAATGCCTCAGCAATTCCATTTTCTTGAGGGTGATAAGGGGTAGTCTTATGACGTTCCATCATAAATTACTCCAACAAAATCTTGACCATTTCATTGAGAAAGTGTGTACCTCTATCACTTGTTAAACTTAAAGGAAAACCATACATGTTGATTATGTTCTCCCATAAAAATCTAACAATTTTTACTACAGTGTAATCCTTCATAGGAAATGCCTCTGCCCACCGTTTCAAGTAATTAGTGCAAGTGATGATATACCACGAACCATTCCTTTACATGGCTAGAAAATGTGTCCCTATAAATTCCATTGCCCATTTTTCAAATGGTTCAGCACTAGCTATTGGTTTTAAGGGAATTTCATCTCTCTTTTCAAGTTTTCCAAGGTGTTGGCAATGGTCACAGGCCTTGAAAAACTCAATACAATCCTTATAGATGGTTTCCCACCAAATCCCTAGTAATAAATCTTTTTACTGTAGCATTTCCTACATAGTGTCCTCCTGCAACCCCACCATGTACTTCTTCCATAATTGTCATGTGCTCATGTTTCAATACGCATTGGTGTAAAACCTCATCACAACCTCACTTATATAGGTCTCCACTAATCAACATGTAGGGTGCCGCACATATTGCTAACTTCTTTCTCTCTACATCCTCTATCCCTTCTAGTGCCACACCTATTTTTAAGAACACTGTGACATATTCCAAGTCTAATGGCTCATACCAAAACCTAAATAGTTGCGTGTTCGGCATGGTATCCTCAATAATTTACGTGTCCTCCCCTGAGTTAATCCTTGATGATTAGTCAGGTCCTAAATTACTTTTTCCTAGATTCACAACCACCGTGAACTCAAAATATTGAAATAATAGGACCCAAAGGCATATGTTCCCTTACAGAACAGGCTTGTTGACTAATTAATTCAATGCCATGTGGTCCATGTAGAATATAAATGGTGCTACCAATAGATACTACCTGAACTTGTGCAACACGTAGATCATGGACAATGATTCGCACTCAGTGGTTGTGTAATTCTATTCTACTAGTGTCAACTTTCTAATTGCAAAACACAAGGAATGGTCAACAATTCCCTCACTAGGTTGTACTAGTAATGCTCCCATATTTGTTCTTAAGGCATCAACATGCACATAGAAAGGTGTATCCCAAGAAGGAAAACGTAGTATCGATGTTGTGACAAGCTTATCCTTTAAAGTGTTAAATCTCTTCTATTGCGCCTCTCCCCAATGGAAGTAACTCTTGTGTTTTAACAATTCCTTTAAAGGAATGGCAATCTTGGCATACCCCTTGATGAATTTCCTGTAATACCCTATATGCCCAAGGAATTCATGTACTGCACTTTGACTAGTAGGCTCCCCTAATCCCATTATAACTGAAAATTTGGTGGGATCTATTTGTAAGCCTTCTATACATATAATGTGTCTTAACAGGGTTCCAAATGGAGTAGCAAAGACACATTTATTAATGTTGAGGGATATCCTCAATTTCTGAAATCTCTTGAACATCAGCCTCAAACTGTCACAATGATATTTCACTAACCCATACATAGTCCAGTCATCCAGGTACACTTGAAGAAACTAATGGATGAAGTCTTGAAATGATTATACCACGATGCGTGAGAACACATTAGGTGCATTCTTTAATCCAAACGGAATAACCATGTATGAAAAACTTTCCCATTTAGTGGTGAAATTTTTCTTTCTCTGGTCTTCCTTTGCAATCCTGACTTGGTGATACCCTGAGAACCCACACTTGAAAGAGTATACTTCATACCCAGCTACTCCCTCCAAAATTTATTCAATAAAGGTGGTTGGAAAAGGATCGATGACACATACTACATTTAGATCCTTGTAGTCAACAAATATTCTTATCCTTCCATACTTCTTGATAATGATAACCATTGGGCTTATTCATTTTGATTCTTCCACTACCTCAATGATACCAAATGTTATCATGTTGTATATTTCTTACTTGACCAATACACGTAAATTTGGATTCATTCAATAAGGCCTCTTCTAAATTGGGATCACACCTTCCTTAAACTTGATCTTCATCTCCCCCATGGATTGGTGAATGTGTTTGAGTTCATGGTACCCATGAGGGAAAAAATATTAGAACTCACCCAATAGATCAATGACCTTTGAAACTTATTTTTCTGACCAATAGTCCCCAATGATAGCTTCCTTAGGTTTTGTCTCCTTCCCAATGTTAACCTTATTTATTTTCAGGGGCTCATGATATGCATGTTCTCGCTCATCAGTGCTATCTATGAATTCATGCATACCTTCTGAATGGTTAGCATCCAAATCTTCCATCTCTTCACCATCTACTACATAGACCATCTTTTCTTTTTCCATGCATGCACACTCAAGATATACTTCTTCTTATTCTTGTTCATTGAGGCACGTCTCCAAATATGGCTCACCCAATAATTCATTGAGGCACTATCTTCCATCGTAAGGCGCTTGATTACTTGCATTACCTTATGCACTCCACATGCTAGAAGGTTCACAATTTTCTCGTGTGCTTTTTAGGATGCCAAAGATGGATAAGTCCAAAACTCATCTTTCCTTACACGCGTGTGTCATGTGTTCTGAAAAACCCTGTTATAACCCTTCCCTACACAGCTTCAACCCCGTGCACCCTTCTTCAACTAGGTCCCATGCACCCACATGCCTTCTTGTACTTAGCTAATATTTTGGGGCCCAACATACTGGTTTTGTTCATTTCCACTCCAATCATACAGTGTATCTCTAGCATGTTGATGAGGATATTGTGATACTTCTCTTGTAATTTGATGATATGTTACTTACTGGAAGCTCTTGTTCCCACATTCAGACTATTCAAAGGGATCTTTCTACATAGTTTGATATAAAATATCCTAGGTTATTACATTATTTCCTTGGTTTGTAGATTTCTAAGACAGATTCAAGGATTGATTTGAGTCAGTAAAAGTACACCCATGATCTTTTTCAGCACTTTGATATGGTTGATTGCAATCCAAGACCATCTCCTTTTCAGTTTAGGTTTACTCTTACTTCCACATGTACCACTCCAATTTGTGATCCCACTTTGTATAGGAAGTTGGTTAGAAGTATCATGTACTTAACCCATATTCACCCTGATATTTCATTTTCATTAGGGTTTGTATCTCGGTTTACACATTCTCCTCATAGTAGTCACTAGCAGGCTACTAAAAGGATTTTGTGTTATTTGTAGGGCACTTGATACTTTGTCCTACACTCAACTAGGGGTTCTACTCATTTGGTTGGGTATATAGATTCAGATTGGGAAGGATCTATTGATGACAAGCATTCCAATTCTAACTATCTTTTTTATTTTGGTTCTTATCCAATTTCTTGGGCATGCAAAAAGCAACAGGATATTACACTTTCATCTTCAAATTCAGAGTACAGAGCAGCAGTTAGAGTGAGTTAGCAGATTATTTAGCTTTGATAGTTATTTACAGAGTTTGGATTCCCACAGGATTCATTGACTGTACTTTGGTGTGACAACCAAGGTGTAATTCACATTTCTTGCAACCCAATACAATAACATACCATATATGTAAATCCATCATAATCCATAATGCTCAATACATTACAATATAATGACTTGAATTACTCGATAAGAAAGATGTACATATAGGAGGAAAGTGTAAATACTACCTAAATCAGTGATGAATAACTCCCACTAACTTATACTAGTAGTTAAGTTAACTTTAGAAAACTAGTAAGGTAGCTCCACATAACTAAGAGGCTAACTCAACACAACTAGTAAGCTAACTCCACACAACTAGTACACCTAAGCAAGCTAACCCAACAAGTGAAGGGCTAACACAAATGTAAGAATTATCCTAATAAATAAATAATAGGATAAATAATAACTTACACTAACACCCTCCCATAAGCATAACTTAAGTGGGTGAAAAATAAGGTGGGTCCTGACAACAAGGCCTAATGAAGTACCCACGTATAATAACTAGGAAAATTGGACACCGCAAGGTACCCAAGACTAGTAATAACAAAGTAGAGAGAAAAATCTCGCTGCAAGATATCCTAAGAAGATAGGATCTATAAACTTGTACAATGCTTAATAAGTTTGGTGTGTACTATAGTCTAAATCCATTGTTTGATCATAGAAGTCAAAAACAACTGTCACTGGGCTTCACCAGAATAGCTCCATGTAAGGATACTATCAATGGAGTGATGTCGAAAGTACATAAAAAACAAATATAATTTTTTTCAATTGATACAAATAGGTGTGCCACGATCCAAGAACAACCAAGGCAACAAGGTAAGGATACATGATCTAAATAAATAGGAGTGCCACGATCCAAGAAAAGCCAAGGTAACAAGGCAAGGACACAAAATTTAAAGAATCAAGATCAACTGCTGCAAATAGGTGTGTCATGATCTAAGAACAATAACCAATGCAACAAGGCAAGGACATGAGATCTAAATAAATAGGAGTGCCACGATCCAATAAAATACAATATAACAAGGAAAGGACATGAAACCTAAAGAAGAAGTATCAACATGTGACAAGGCAAGGACACAGAACCTAAAGAATCAGTATCAACACCACACCCTCCCATATTATTGAATGGGTAAAGTGACACCATATATCTATATGAGTTGCCAAAATTAACTACTCAAAATATGACAAAGTAACACTGGGCTTCACCAGAATAGCTCCCCTATAAGAGAGACTATCAACATGCCAAAAAAGTTTTAAAAATATAGATCCAAAATATCTTAACAAATAAGAGAGATATAAATGTATACACCCATAGATACAATAATGCAACACCTAAAAGTTTGGGACGTCGGGCTCAACCAAAATTGCATCCACAATTGATTACAACACCCTCCCCAAATTTGGTACTTTGCAATTGAGTGCATGTAAATATTACAATGAGTAAAAGTACCTTTTACATTTGAAATATGTGTATAAAAATTTCACCAATATGTAGATCTTGAAAAAATACACAATTTCAAAAAAAAAAAATCACTTTAATTTGAGCTACGGATCAAAAGTTATGAGCTCTATAAGGTTTTGCTATTAAAATAATATTTTAATGCTAATGTTTTTTAAAAAGGTTAAAAGAGTGCATCCACATGATACAAACTTGCAACCAAAGGATAAAAGTATGTGCCCAAAACCTAAATGTCTAGAGGGTAAATCATTACATCCGGAGGGTACACGTCTATATCCAATGGATAAAAGAATGCATCGAGAGGGTACAGATCTGCGTCCAGTGGATAAAATACTGCATCTAAACCAAAAATATGCAGAGGGTAAAATAATGCATCGGGAAGGTACATGCTTATATCCAATGGATAAAAGAATGCACCGAGAGAGTACAGATCTATGTCCAGTGGATAAAATATTGCATCCAAAACAAAAATATCCATAGTGTAAAAGAATGCATATGTGAGGTACACCCTTATATCCAATTGATAAAAGAATGCACCCAAAGGTTATAGATCTGCGTCCAGATTTGACTTTCTTAAAGCATGGTCGAGTTTACAGTAAATTGTAGGGTTTTGGCACCTTCCAAAGCCAATGGAGCACTCTGTTTTGTATAAAAATGCATGTTGTGGAAAAGTTCCAACAAATTCCGAATACATGAAAATAATAAACCCTTGCTTGCAAATAAAAACTTATAGTTGGATGTCTACATCATCTATTGCTCTGATACCATGAAAGGAATGATAACCGGATTGTGTCAAGCCAAGAAATTGGATGCTAATCAAACACCACAATCAATAAGATGAAATCATTTTACCAGAATAAATTTACATAAACCTTTGCAAACAAATGAGTAGCAATATCATATATTATTATGGAACTCAATAAAATACAATGAGAATGGGCCTTACTTATATAGGTAAAGAATAACAATCTAAGAAATATTCAAGGTTGTAGATCAAGCCATAAATCATGGAAATAACTATTCATCAAAGAACTAGTCAATACCATAGATTTATGATAGAGCTAGACATCAAGGATCTAGTCAATATCATAGATCAAGGAAATAACTATACCTAACAACTAGATAATATCCCCCTAATATCTAAATAAATAAAAATAAATATCCACACACATAAGTGGGTGAGGATAAATACAATAAAGGAAAATAAAGTACATAGGTGAACATGATCTAAGGTAAATACCTACTGTAATAGTATTTTCCATCTCCCAATTCTACTTTCTTTTAAAGGAATCATCTAACTTGTTGAAACCATCTTTCTGACTTATCATGTGATTTTAGAAACTTGAATAAAAAACCACATATTATTTTCATCCTCTAATACCACATTTCATGAGATATAATAATTTGATTCATATTTACCCTCATTTTGTTCAACTTGAAATTACCTGTTCTCACCCTTCATGTCAGCTTGATTCTTTTCTTCGAGCATACTTCAATATTTTATAAAGTGTCCTTATTTTTTGTAATAATAAAAATTAAATTATATATTGTATCTATTTGTTATGTTATCTTGATATTTACCCTTTGAAATAATTTTATTGGTTGTAAGTTCCTATTCTAAAGATCATGCATATACTTTCATCTTATCCTCATTAGACAAGAGAGAAACCACTAATTCATCAAAAATTATAGTTTTTGTGTCCTAACACTCTTTAAGAGTGATAAAAAAACATATATCCATATTTAGGTCAAATATCTAGTTTTCTTACTTACTATAAAATTATATTCTATGGTTTCTACATAAACTCTCATTCTATGTACTAAATAGTTTATCTTTATACAATATTCTCCAAATGTTTCCTTGTCTGAAATTCTTGAATACACTATCATCATGTACTAAATTGGCATGTATTGTAGCACTTGGTATTCCCAATCACTTACACATTATACAAAAACATTTTTTCACTTAACAATTGTCCATTCTTTGTATCAAATTGTGTGACCCTTAATTCAAGGCTACATCCCCTTGGACATGTTTAACCACGAAAGTGTCCCTTTTTTAAAAAAATGACATATGCCTATCTAATGGTCAAATTTTCAAATTAGGTGTCTTTCTTTTATTTTCCTAGGGGTGAATTTCGATTTTCTTTAGGTGGGAAATCAATAAAATATCTCATATATACTAATTCCCTAGAGGCTATAAACATCAATCAATCAACTTGGAGAACAAAATTCAAAAGTATTACACTTATCCTAAATCTTCTCAGAGCACCCCTACAGTAGTACACAAGCTAGATCTGAAGTAGATATGTTAAAATTTATGTGTTTTCAAGTGTTTTTTCTAAGAGAAGGATCATTATAAGTTGCATAATGATTTCATATATTTATCTCATATTAGAAGAAGAGTGATGACTTCACTCATACTCCAAGAACTATATTGACCTTGATTCAACCAAATTTTCTTTTAATCAGTATATAACTTACAATCACTCTCATAGAATGCTTATGTGAGAGGTCACTCTAGGACATCACATCAAAACATTTGATTGGGGAAATAAACCATATTACTTGAAATATCTATGGTTTCAATCCAATGAGAGATCAATTTCATACCATCACACATTAATGCATAGTTTCATAGAAATAATAGTCAATTTTTTTAATGTGGAAGGAGTGAAAATAAAATCTAAAATTCCCTATTAAATTAATCTATTTATCAACCAACCTTGGCTAGGATAACTAGTTGTTTTAAGCTAGTATGTTTGTAAGTGATATTGATGAAAAAATATGCATTGAATAAATTCACATAATGTATCCCAATCTTTATGGTTTAATTTTTAAATACATACAAATCAAATTAGAGATAAACTCAATGCAAAAAATTATTACACTTGGAAAAAAATCCCCAATATTTCTTATTCAATTAATTAAGAAACAAGGATAATATAGCCATTACAACCAAACTTTTCTAAATTTGCATGAAAAGTAAAAGAATAATAATAAGAACCACAACTCCTAAATGAACTAAATTCAACGAAAGACGACTAAAAATTGACTCAAGATGAAAAGTATCATCCTCTTAAAAATATATGGTCAACATGTAAGAATCCATTACTAAATTAAGGGACATGTGCATACCAATCATGCACCCTAGACCATTTTGGCACCACAACCTCTCCTAAAAATAGAAATGGAATTAGAGAAGAATTAAATGAGTCATCTATATATAGAAATGGAACCTCATATCTTTAGGATAAATGTATAATTATTTTTACTCAATTAATTACACATCCAATGAACTACACTCTAACTGGCACTTCCAATCTACAAATAAAATATGGCTAAAAATAGATTTTTAAAACTAATTTTTTTCACTTAACCAATAAATCACCTAAAATATAGATACATAACTAAAAATAGTTTTGAAAATAACTAATCAGGTGTTCATATTGGTATCATAATCAACATTCCCCCCTTTTATGCAAAGAGCATAAATGGTTATCATCTCCTTAATTCTTCCATGAATATTCTTCAGTAATCACTTTGTAAAAATATTATCAAGATCATCTTCATTTCTCACACACTCAATGAGAAAAAATTTATCATTGACCAAGTAACTGATAAAATGATTCTTGAGTTCAATATGTTTGTTTCTAGAATAGAAAAATGGATTCTTAAACAATCGTATAGCTCCATTGTAATAACAAAAATGTGTGTAGGATCTAGTTGAGCCTCTTTGAAATAAACTAGGCATATTCTCAACCACATACCTTGTGTGAAATAATATTTAATAGTTGAATATTCAAATTTAATTGAGGATAAATAAATTATAGTTTGCTTCTTTGATGACCATGAAACTATTTGACTTCTCATTATGAAGCAATAACCTAGAGTAGAATTTCTATCATCAATAGAACTTCCCCAATCTAAATCTTTGTATCCAAATATGCATAGTGAATTTTTTGGTCTGAAATGAATATATCATAATTATTTTTATCTCTTATATATTTGAAAACTTTTTTCACTTCTTACAAATGTTAAATAGTGATTAATTGCCCATAAATATAGATACTAATGAAACCAAATAACTCTGAAATTTTCTCTTGTAGACCCATTTTTTCCAATGATATTTATATCATCTAGAGGGTGAATATGATTCCATATATCATTACTCTCAATTTAATCCATATAAATTTTCATAGCATCAACCCACTCTTTCCTTTGACTAGCTTATGCATAACTTCTAGGTTCACTAGCCATAGATGACAATGAAAATATAATATTTTTAACATAAGCATCATCAAATTAATTTCCTTCTTGATATTATAACCTTGTGATTTTCCTCTTATTGTTTTGATCCAACATTTTATTTTTGGATGTGGATTAAACAAACACTTGTGCTTTCTTAGTGTTGATGTAGATTGATGACTAGTCTCTTGGTAAGGGCTAATATTATTTCCTATTAAACTAGAAACATGTTTTGGACTTTGTAAGCCTCAAATTATTCATTAATAGGTTACCTCTTTTCTCATAACCATTTTATAGATATTATCATGATTATCAAATACATCTCATTTATTTAAAAATTACAATCCCTAGAAATATTTGTGGATTTACTAGTAGGAGTATAAAACTTGAATATGTTTCTTTCATCACTATATTTGATAAATATATGAGCCATAATCTTAGCATATAATTTTATTCTATTTTTACACCCTTACCCTAACTTGATTTGAGCTTACTTATGTTATTTCCTTCAACTTGGATGGATTTTCTATCTCCTAATTGCACTTGTATTTTAAAGGAATCATCTACCTTTCTTAAAACCATCTTTTTGACTTGTCATGTTATTTGAGTAACTCGAATTAAAAACCATATATTATTTTAAACCTCTAATCCCATGCTGCATGAGATAAAATAATTTGAGTCATCTTGACCCTCACTTTGTTAATCTTTAAATGACTTCTTCTCACCCTCTAGATTAGCTTGATTCTTTGTTAGCAATATATTACAATCTTTTATAAAGTGTCTTGGTTTTTTTCAAATAATGACAAGTAATTTTTCTCTTTCCTTTACTTGTGAATTATTTATGATATTTTCCCTTTGAAATACTTACCTTTCTTACAAGTGTCTTTTCTAAAGGATTTTATGAATCTCATGCATATAATCTAGTCTTATCCTCATGGGATAAGAGGGAACCCACTAATTTATCAGCACCTATAGTGTTTGTGTCCCTACACTACTCAAGATTGATAAAAATCCTAATCCATATTTATGTCAATGATATAAAAAAACTATAAAATTATATTCTATGGTTTCTCCATAAACCTTCATTCTATGTATTAAATCAAATATCTTCATGGAATATTCTTCAATTACTTAATTGTCTAACATTCTCAAATTGTCAAAATTTAATTTATTAGTTTAGAGTTATACCTCACTTACCGTAGAAGATATATGATATGAATTATCCAAGGTGTTTCATGCTTCATTGGAATTTTTTCTTCTATCAATTCTTGGATAAATGATTAGGTAGATGAAACTCAAGAGATAAAAATCATGTGCATTTTCCTTTTACTATTCCTTTTTTAGTCTCTTCTAATCTTGAGACACAGTATTCCAATCTGTAGGTGGATTGTATCCATTGATAAAATTATCCTAAACTCCCTTCATAATAATAATCCTCTTCATTTGATCTCTCCAATACTTAAAGTTGTCTCATTTGAAAATGGAGATATTCTTAAAATCATAATTCACAAAAGTCATGATTCTCTTGATAATGGATTTATATCCCTTTGAACCTTTCTTGAATGAAAATTTGATACCAAATGAAGGTTTTTTGATGTAGGTATGTGAATCAGATAGTAAATACCCTCTTAAATGAAGCTAATGATATCAATTATTTCTCATAATAACTAGTTATTGAAGTAGTATACTTGTAAGTGAGATTGATGAAAAAATACGCATTGAAAACTTCACACTACAAATTATAAGCTTGCTAGATTTATTTATAAATATATAAAAATAGAATAAGAGATAAACCCAATGCAGAAAATGTTTCCACTTGGAAAATTTCACCCAAATATTGCTTATTCAATTAATTAAGAAACATGGCTAATATAGCCATTGCAACATGGTTTGTCTATATTTACATGAAAAGTAAAAGATTAATAATAAAAACCACAAATCCTAAATTAATTAAATACATACAAAAATAGACTCAAGATATTAAGTATCATCCACTACTAATATATGGTCAATATGCAAGAATACATGATTAGTTTAAGTGACACATACACACACATGATATACCATCAAGATACACACCCCAAACTCTCCTAAAAATATAAATGAACTTAGATAAGAATAAAATTTCTCATCTATACATATAAATGGCACCCCACCTCCTGGGGATAAATGGATAAGGATTGGAACTCAGTTAAGTACACATCTAGTGAAATAAACTCTAACTTGAATTTTTAGTCTAACAATAGATTTATGAAAAAATAATTTTACACTTAACCAAAAAAACTCTTAAAACACATCAACACAACTAAAATTGATTGTAACAGTAACTAGTTAAGTGCCCATATTGGCATCAGACTTAACACATAGAAGTTTAAACAAAGGTGAATTGGTGGATTGATTATAGAAAAAGGAGTTAAAGATTGTATCCCTTAGGAATATTTCACCACAAACATAACCAACCTAGAAACTTTTAGATATGAAAATGTTATACAGGAAACTTCATTCTCACATGGGTGGATTTTGATACTGGAAGCCACTAGAAACTTCGAATGATGGAGGGCTTAGGACCTCATATGTGGATATGAATCTACAAGTGCAAAGAAGATATATTTGTGATAAAAGAAGATGGATCTGTGATAATATCTACAAAACATAAACATATGTGATTAGATAACAATATGCGGGTGTTTCCCATACAATGTCAGTTCTAAGAGGCTATGAACTCCCTTAGAGGATGTCAACCCTAATGTCTAGAAAGATAATAATAAATTATGAACAGTAGATAGCATGTAGAAATAGTGAAATAAAAAATGCCAAGTAACTGGAATGATGAGGGGACTTAGCTTTTGCTCTGATACGGAGATAAAATGAGCATCAGGATGGCGAGATGAAAAACAATGTAAAATATTTCTCTAGCACTCCTCACCTTTAACTTCTAACAATGGAAAATATTTTCCTTGACCTCATACTTGCAAAACTTAATTCAACATTTTCTTCTCTTCTCAAAAACTTAAAGTTTCAAAACATGCAGAGATTTCATATTATTCTTCTTTCTTTTCAAAGAGGGGGGGGAGACCCATATTTATAGCTTGGAGGTGAGATTATATTGGGGTTAACTAGTAACTGAGATTTGATAAAGTAACCCTAGTCAAGTGATTGTGAGGTATGATTTGACTGGTTAGGTGAGATAATAGATTTTATTTGATTAAGTGGGGTTCATGATTTGGATGGTGGGGGACATTATTTGATTGAGTTGGGTGACGTGATTTAATTGGAATATTTGGATATTATGAGCACATAATGATGGTTAGGGATTTATAGGAGATTAATTAATTCATTAAAAATGTAGGTTTGGTGGGAAATAGAATAAGTCTATTGTGAGAGAGAGAAAATGTGGGGTGATACCAAAATTTGGTGTCTACCTTTTCCTCCTTTTGTTGAGTGGTTTGTGATAGCAAGCCATGAGACAAAGAAAAGGGTTGAATGAAATCATGTGTCTGTAGAAGGGATAGGGATGGATAAAAACATGACCAATGGCAAGATTCCCTAGGCAAAAAAAAGGATCACAATAACAATGAAAAATATGGAGGTGATTCCAATATCACATTGGTAGAGGAAAATTGCAATCTCAACAGAGATGGGTGACAACGTTCTATGAACCAGTGAGTGGGTGGAGACCATTTTAGTATAGATGTAAATGTGATGACTAATGGGTCATAAGAAAATATTAAAATATGTGCAACTGAATGTGAAGAGTATGTGAAATCCTTTGTACACAAGGAATCGAACAAAAAAAATATGCGTCCATAAAAGGGATGAGGATGAAAATAATGATGCCCTAGCACAGGGCATGATATAGGATGTGGATATGTAAATAAAATTCCCCAAGGGGAATGAATGTAATCATAAATGTGGACACTATGAGAAGATAGGATAGAAGGGTGAGATAAAATGCTCCAAAAGGGAGGATAAATATTATTTTTATAAAAAATATAGAAAAGGTTCATAATTGATGGTTAAATAGGAGGTTAAGATAAGAGAAAGTAATCTCACTTCTTCAACAAGTAGGAGGAGTCAAGATACTTATTTGAAGAAACAAAAGTAGAGAAACCATTTGTGAAAGAGAATAAGATTGGATAAGTGATGGCCATTACGGTATCCTCCAAGATGAAAATGTCAAACGTAGATGGGATGAGAGATGTAGATGATGTGTAACATTCCCATTTTAAAAATTTAGAAAAAAGGGGAAAAAAATGAATCATAATGTTCTCTGTTCTAAATAAAAAATCATTTAGAACACACATTCCATGCCAATCAATCTCATACCAGATAACCATATGCAGCTGTAATGACTTTGTATGCTACCGATCTCTCATTTCATGACTCGATTACCAACCAATCTCTCATGTTGACTTAAAGTATAGAATACTTTATGTATACTACATATACTTGGTTCTCCTACCCTATTCGAGGTACTGAGTGATCTATTGAAAGAGCCTATATGAATATTTGTTACCAATAGTCATCTGACATCACGTTGCTTTAAACTAGGTGACATAGGACAATGCAACTAGTAGTTTGTGATACTTTGGCCAAAGATTTTCAACATATTGTTCATGTTATTATTCCTAGATGGCATATTCATCATTTCAGAATACTACTTCACCTCACCCTACTATTATCTAGAATGGTCTTTACTGACTACCGTCAGTCCATTTGCCCAAGGTTTGACCCTAGCTCAGGTTAGCAACATAATTTGTTATAAAAAGATTCTCATAATGACTTAGGGTATATGGGCATACTCAACCAACCTAAGTCGACCAAATGTGCCAAGGTACCTTGAGTCATAGAAAGCTACTCCCTTTTCCAAACATGCTACTAACTTGACCTAGAGAGAAAATTAAGTTCAAGTCCAGATGTGTGTAGATCTAGATGACTAATACGGAAGGGTGTTGCCACATGTCAACTGCAACATTATATCCTTGATAATTCCTTAGACTTCTCAAAGGTAAAATCCTCCAGTTGGCATGTGCCAACATCCTTTAGGACTGATTCATCACGACGTACATATCCCTTAGGGGTCATTAGATTAATAATTCAATTGGATTACGATTCAGATTGCAACAATCATGCCTAACCCTAATTTCAGCATTCATTAAGTTCTATAAACATATTTAACCTGATTTGATTTTGAGAACTTCATTAACTCATGTTTGCATTAATGTTTACTAATGTGGAATAATAAGCGGTCATCCCAAAAAAAAGGAAAGCAAACATCAATCATTTATTCTTTATGCAGCCTAGCTGTCCAAATCAAGTGTGTCATCCACCTAGATTCAAGTAGTTTTTACTTCTTATAAACAAATTACAAAGATTAAAGATCACAACCACTATTCCTTTTTATCATTCATTCTTTTGAGAGAGGAAGAGTCTTCCTCTACATGATTAGATGTTAAGGTTAACTTAACCTTTTTACCAATATTTACTCATATAGTTTAATTGTATGTCCAAAGCATATTTCATATTAAACTTTAGTTGTTTAGATAAAGAACAACATCTTTTTTGGTTTAACAAGTTCATTCTAATAAGAGGGATCATACTATCCCCTTAATACAACTTATTACATGATAATAGAAATAATATTAAAAACAGATATAAAGAATACCGCTAAGATATTGCTACTATTTCCGTCATACAAGTACAAAAGAATTCACACCACAAATTAAAGTCCAACTCAAAACCTTTCATTTCAAGGTGATAAATATGAATTTACAAGACTATGCATTTCAACCATACTTCAATCATCATTAAGTTCATAACAGAACATCATTTGTCTTTTCCAATACAACTCAAGAATGAATCAAAATTCTTTACATAAGATCCAAAACTAAATAAGCCAATGCATCATAAAAAAAATTTCCATCTTTTATCACTTACGATGTCCATATGTAAAACTTGCTAGCACGGGTCAGTTCAATGAACTGAGCATGATAAGCACTAAGCATTAAAACAAAGTGCATTCCACTAATTGTTCCATTAAAACAATTATGCTTTAATGAAACAATATATATATGTGTATATATCATACAAATAAGCATAAGTAATATCAACTAGAAAAGAAGTGCAATAATGAATCTGAATTCAATTTTAAGAAAAGAGCATAATATAATATAATTTCATTAGCTAGTTCCCAATAGGGAACATAAAACCAAACCAACAGTTTAAAGAAAGCACACTTCTAGTTTTCCCTTACTAATCAACACAACCTGGTTTATATATTCCAATTCATTAAACACAAGTTTGAATTCATTTCCTAGAAAGGAATGCCCAGTACAATCCCAAAAATGGTATATTGTCCACAAGAGAAAATATTTCTTTCTCTTTAAAGACCCTGAGATTCATTCAATGAACACAATAAGGAATAGAAAACCCAAAATAGTATAAGATGAACAAGATTCAATAAAAATCATGAACTTAGTAAAAATCGTAATCCCATTTACAAAGCTTCAACAGCTCAATACAAAAGAGCAAGTAGTTCGTGATCCAATAAGAACAGTTATACAAAACAATCTAAACCAGAGATAATGTATCCTTCCATACAAAATTCAGTACACTAGGGTATTCAACTCTTCTTTCTAATAAAACCCAGAAATCAATTAAATAGATCTGAAGAGAGTAAGAAAACCCAAAATATGTTTAAGTTAAGTAATGTCCCAATCTTACCTCCAACATGACTGAAACAGAATCACAAAAAACACTCTCAAGTTCCACCTAAAAAGATTTCGACAAGGAAGGTATTCATTTCAAACATTGATCACAAGAAGGAGAATTCATACTGCATTTCCATAATCCTCAAAATTGTTAACGATTGTTCCTAACAAACTCTATATCAAACCAAAACCACAACAAGATACAGTTCTAGTCTATTAACACTTCAACAAAATAGTCAAGCCTTCCACAAGACACGGGTTTTCTCAGAGAAAAGGAGAGAAGATTATCCTCAATATTAGCACCCTCTACAATTTCAAAGAAATTGGTACAGTCTCCAATAATAGAAGTACCACAACTAATCCAACAAGAAGCTATAAGGAGAAGATCTCAAAAGAGATTACTAAATCAACTTCAAACAAAAATTAACCTCTCAAGCCTTTTCAAGAAGACAGTCCATAAATGAGTTCAAAGCATTTCAAATCCTTAAATACGATTAAAACTCAAGCTCAAAACACAAGTACAAAACCAAACACCTCGACTTGAATACTATTTTAGGACATGCAAGAATTGAATACGGGTATAATGTTAAACACGAAGCTTCGAACAAAAGTTTAGAACAACACAAAGTTCCTGATAGGCCCTTAACCTATTGCTTGTATTAGGATATGAGTAGCCGACTTGTGGCTTACCATATCATTTTATTATATCATTTATACTTTCTCATGCTTAATAGGTCAGCCTTGGTGATGGTCATAGCATATGAATAGTATATATAGGGGATTATAGGTAGTATTTCATTATCATTTGAACATTTGAGTCTTATTATATTGTTTAGAGGTTGCCACCCTCGAAGTCACGAAGCTATTCTAATTGCATATTGAGATCATTATTTTGAAATATTGTGTTATTTTGTGTTCTATTGTTGCTCTTAATCTGAATTATATAAGTAATTTCATTACAAGTGGTATCAGAGCTGCGATCTGGGCTGAAATTAGGGCAAAACCCCTAATTCTTTGTTTCCACCACATATTGTGAACCAGAGCGAACTGGTGGAAGATATTTTTACCAGAGTTGCAAAGCGTTTCAAGTAAGGTTCCTTGAAAAATTCAGAATTTTTTGATTTATTTTGCAAAAGGTATTACAAATTTATGTTTTTTCATAAAATCACTCCCTAGGGTGCAAATTGTTGAAAATTTTCAAGTTCTTTACAATTTTGGAAAGCTCTCAAAAACATAGTATTAGTATTTTCTCTATGTTTTTTCCTTTTTGGCCGAAATTGTATCAAAACCCTAAAACCTAAGGTTTGACATCATGTTGGGGCCTTCCACAAGAGCAAAAAGGAATCTGGTTACTCTGGGTAAAACCACAGATAAAGATGGGGGTAGTGATTGAAGAGATGGAGTCACAAGGGGTAAATACATATTCCTCAGCACTAGGGTTTACCTCAATTGATCATAAGGTGATCCAACTTGAGTATGAGTTGTGAAATGTATAATCTAAGATGGCCTCTAAAGGAGACATAGCCCAAATCAATCATCGGTTGGATGATATCATGAAACATGTAAAGGGTAACCATCATGGCCCAAATCTGGCCCATATCAACCAAGGAGGACCTTAAATTCAAAATCATGGAAAAACTAACCATATTGGATCACTTTTCCAGTCCCATCAGAATCAAACTTATTTGAAACCACGGAACATGATGTCGAAAGTGGATATGCACAAATTTGATGGTAAGGATCCCCTGAATTGGATAAATCAAATGGAGAACTTATTTGAGTTACATCAAACACCATCAGGAAAAAAGGTGACATTGGCATCCCTATATCTTGAACCTAACCAATTTGTTTGGTATCTTTGGTTATGTGCTCAGAGGTAGAAGAATGGTCTAGGTGTCACTTGGACAATTTTTACCGAGGAGTTACAATTGCACTATAGTTCCAATGTTTCAGAGAACTACTTTAGTCAATTATCAAAGTTACAGCAAACAAGATCAGTCAAAGATTATGTACATCAATTCTAAAACCTATCCTTAAGGGTGGAGAATATTCCAGAAGAGAATCTAAATGACTTATTTCTTGGGGGTCTTAAGGACCACATTGAGCATGAGGTATGTATGTTTAATCTAATCAAGATTTTTGATTCTATTATCATGGCACGTCATGTAGAGTAAAAATTTCTTTGTAGTAGAAGGCCACCTTTCATTAACACCAGAGACCGTAGTATCTCTTCCCTTTCATTTGCTAGGCCAATTAGACTGACTCCTCAAAAAATGGAAGAAAAGAGAGCAAAAGGATTATGTTTTAACTGAGATAGAAAATATGGACCGAGACATAAATGTGCTGAGAAGAAGTTGTTCTATATTGACGGAGGTAATGAGGATGATGAGGAAGCTGAAATTATAGGAGAGGCTGAGGAACCAGTAGAAGATGAAGTAGAGGATCACCAACCTATAATTTCTTGCCATGCATTGTCAAGTATTAGTACTCCTCAAACATTCAAGGTTATTGGCTATCTCAAAAAACACAAGGTGACGGTGTTAATTGACTCAGGGAGTACTCATAACTTCGTAAATAGTAATTTAGCTGCCCACCTCAATTGTTTTATTTACCCAGCTCTAGAAATGCAAGTTATGATTGCTGATGGTGGGACAGTCAAGTGCACAGGAAAGTGCCATAGTATCAAGCTTTCCATGGGAGACTACATGTTAGACTCACCTATGTTTTCTATTTCTATGGGAGGGGCAGATATTGTTTTGGGGGTCCAATGGCTCACAACCTTAGGTACTATAGAGATGAATTTCCAAGAATTTTTCATGCGATTTCATTCAGATGGAAGGACAATACAATTGAATAATATGGTAGCTAAGTCTCCACATATTATTAGCTCTCATCAGATGCATAAGGTTCTTAGAAAAGGAGTGGATGGTTTTATAGCAAAGCTATTTTCCATAGAAGTACAAAATATAGAGTCTTTAATGCCACCCGATCTTCAGAAGATTGTGGATGCTCACTTATCTGTTTTTGATGAAATTCCAAAGGGACTACCACCAGTTAGGGATGATGATCATGCCATTCAGTTGATTCCAGGGAGCCAAACACCTAACATCAGACCATACAGATACCCATATTCCCAGAAAAGTGAGATCGAGAAAATGGTGGAGGAAATGTTGAAGGTAGGTATCATCAGGCATAGCCAAAGTGCATATTCTTCACCAGTGGTCATGGTACATAAGAAGGATGAAACATGGAGGATGTTTCCAAATTACCAAGAACTCAACAAGTAGACCATCAAAGATAAGTTTCCTATTCCACTAATTGATGATTTACTTGATGAATTGCATGGTTTTGTTTATTTCACAAAATTAGATCTTCGTTCGGGGTACCATCACATTAGGATAAAAGAGGAAGATGTTCATAAAATAGCTTTTAGGACTCATGAGGGCCATTATTATTTTTTGGTAATGCCTTTTGGTCTTACAGATGTGCCTTCAACCTTTCAAAGCTTGATGAACACTATTTTTAGGCCATTTTTAAGGAAATTTGTATTATTTTTCTTTGATGACATATTGATTTATAGTAAGACATGGGAAGAACACTTATAACATGCAAATAACATGTTGGAAGTTTTGAAGAAACATACTCTATATGCAAATCCATCCAAATTTTCTTTTGGTGTACAAGAGGTAGAGTACTTGGGTCATATTGTATCCCATGAAGGCATCAAAGTTGATCCTCAGAAGATCAAAGATATGGTGGAATGGCCAAGGCCCAAAAATCTCAAAAATCTTCATGGGTTCCTAGGGATAATAGGGTACTACAGAAGATTTTTGTGGGGATATGGTAGAATAGAAACCCCACTCACTGCATTGCTAAAGAAGGATGCCTTCTATTGGACAGACGTAGCTACTAAATCCTTTGAGTAGCCTGAAGGAAGCCATGTGTAGCACCCCATTTTTGGCTACTCCCAACTTCTCAAAAACCTTCATTGTTGAATGTGACACTTTAGGATTAGGATTGGGAGTAGTTCTCTAATACAAGAAGGAAGACCAATTGAATTTGAGAGTCACTAATTCAAAGGAAAAGATCTGCTCAAACATGTCTATGAGAAAGAAATGATGGCTATTCTTTATGCGGTCAAGAAATGGACGGCCCTATATCATGGGTAGACACTTCAAGGTAAAAACTGATCATGATAGTCTTAAATACTTTTTGGAGCAAAGGTTATCATCTGAGGAACAAAAAAAGTGGGTAACAAAAAATGTTTTGTTATGATTTTGAAATCATATACAAAAAGGGTAAAGAAAATGTAGTAGTTGATGTGTTGTCCAGAAGGGATACAGCCGCAGATGCCTTACTATGTGGAATGTCCATGTTGACGGATGATTGGGTGGATGAAGCAAGATTGGAATGGAATCAAGATAGGGATACACAACCTCTAATACAAAATATCAAACAAGTATCTATGACATCTAACAAATTTGATTGGAAAGGTAATGCCCTATGGTACAAGGATAAGTTAGACTTGAGTAAAGATTCTGAGTTGAAGCATAAGATTCTTACAGAGCTACATGCCTCACCTGTTGGAGGACACTCTGTATTTTTGAAGACATATCATAGAATAAAAAGAAAAATATTTTGGGAAGGACTCAAGAGGGATGTACAAAAGTTTGTATCAGAGTGTTTAGTGTGCCAACAGAATAAAGGGGAAATAATTAAGACACCAAGTTTGTTGCAACCCTTACCAATTCCTAGCCAGAGATGGGAGGAGGTCTCCATGGATTTCATCACCGGATTTCCTTGTTTAGAGAGTAAGAATTTTATCTTCATGATTGTGGATAGGCTCATAAAATATGCCCATTTTTGTGCCGTATCACATCCATTTTCAGCCAATATAGTCGCAGCTATTTTTTTGTAGACAATTCAAAGGCTATATGGAACCCCAAAGATAATTGTAAGTGATCATGATCCTATTTTCACAAGTAATTTTTGGACGGAATTATTTTCATGTTTGGGTACTCAGCTAGCTCATAGTTCATCTTATCATCCTCAAATTGATGGGAAAACAGAAGTGGTCAGCAAATGCTTAGAGGGGTATTTACGTTGTTTTGTATCAGATAAACAGGAAAGGTGGATTAAATGGCTACCACTGGAAGAATGGTGGTATAACACATATTTTCATACCTCTTCTCAAATGACCCCATTTTTAGCACTATATGGTTACCATCCACCTTCTATCACTTCCTCCTTGAGGGTGCAAACTAAGGTCAGAGATGTTGAGGAAAACATTCAACATCAAAAACAGGTTTTGGCTAGTTTGAAGGAGAATTTAGCATTAGCACAAAATAGGATGAAACAACAAGAAAATAAACACCGTAGTGAAAGACACTTTGAAATTGGTGACTGGGTTTTTGTACATCTCTAGCCTTACAAATAGATGTCCCTAAAGCAATAGAAAAAGGAAAACAAACTTGCTCCTAAGTATTATGGCCCTTACCAGGTTCTACAGAAAATTGGTAGTGTTGCTTATAAACTAGAGTTGCCTCCATCTTCACACATACACCCAGTATTCCATATTTCATGCCTGAAGAAGGTTATTGGACAGAAATTTGAAGCCCATACAGAGTTACCAGAACTTGATGAGGAAGGAAGAATCATTTTGGAGCTAAAGAAGATTCTGCAAACACGTACTAAGAGGCTGAGAACTAGAGACATTAAGGAATATTTGATCAAGTGGAAGAATCTGAGCATAGAAGATGCCACCTGGGAGGATGAAGGCTTTCTACAACAACATCCAGGATTATTCAACATTGAGGACAACGTTGGTTTGAAGGGGAAGGGCATGCTACACCCTTAACCTATTGCTTGTATTAGGATATGAGTAGCCAACTTGTGGCTTACCATATCATTTTATTATATCATTTATAATTTCTCATGATTAATAGGTCAGCCTTGGTGATGGCTATAGCATATGAATAGTATATATAGGGGATTATAGGTAGTATTTCATTATCATTTGAGCATTTGAGTCTTATTATATGGTTCAAAGGTTTCCCCCTCGAAGTGGTGAAGCTATTCTAATTGCATATTGAGATCATTATTCTGAAATATTGTGCTATTTGGTGTTCTATTGTTGCTCTTAATCTGAATTATACAAGTAATTTCATATATAATGTCGAACACAAATCTTCGAAAAAAAGTTCAGAACAACACAAAGTTCCAATACAATCTTAGAACAAAACACAAAGCTCCAATACAAGTTCAAACTAAACAAAAGGCTCCAAATAAAAGTTCAGAATGAAACACAAGGCAAAGAATGCCAGTTCAAAACAACACCAGCCTCGAACACATGTTCAAAATGAAATACAGAGCTTTAAATACAAGTTTAACATGCAAGTCAACACTGATCTTACACAGAGAGGAAAGTTCCAAAAGGATAACATTATTTAGCAATGGATTTATATCTAAAAACTACATAGATTCATAAAAGCATAAAAGTAATTAACCAAACAAGTCATGCAAACATTTATCTCATGAGAGTAGAGTTATTTTAATGAATCATTTAGAAGAAAGCAAGATATCTTAATGGGTAGAGCCTATCATGCCTGATAGTGCCTCTGCCAATTCGAAGAAGACTTCCAGTCGAGTTTCCAACATCCCTTCATCTCCAAGCAAGATCAAACAACCATTAATATTTTTCCACAACCTCTTATACATTCCTCGAACCAAAAATAGCTCAACGAATTCAAAAATAGCCACTAAGTGTAGATCAAACTGCTAGTTCAAAAAACTAGATAATTCCATGTAGATAAAAAATCATGAAGCATGCAAAGCAAAACAACCCCCAACAAATCCGCCAGCATGCCTTCCAAGACAACTTGCTCACCAAAACCGAGGATAATTAAAGCCATTAATTTGCATATTCCTGCCTATCTCCCCTTGCCACCACCATTCAAAGTTGGCAAGACTAAGTTTAACTTCCACTTGTATTTCCAAACTTAGTGATGCTTCCACGTAGGTTCCCCCAAATTTCCATGTAATTACAAAGTCTGGTAGTACTCTACTTTTTTTAATACAAAAATCACATCTCATCAATATCCTAGGAACCGCCGCTTAGCTCCCACTTGCTAATGACCCATAGGTTCCCTTTCATATCCCATTAGTTTAGGGTAGATAGAATTTTCTTAGGTTAGATCTTACGTTAGTTTAAAATATATAACCTTAGGATATAACCTTCAAACAATAAATTTCCACCTAGGTTAGGTTTTAGTTTAACCAAATATAATAGGTTAGAAATAACTTAGAATCCCTTAGGTTATTTCCCCTCATGCTAACTTAGTATTATAACTTAGATTAGGTTGTCATCCCACGTAGAGTGGCGTAGGAAGAGGTAGGCAGAATTTACCTAAGTCTCGAATAGCTATTAGAATAGACCTTATAGATATAGGACACATAAAAATCTCTCTTTCTCAAGAATCCTAAAGCAGGTTTCCCTTTCCCTTAACACCATTCAGTGATTTGTAAAAGGTCAATCAAGAAGAGCTAAGCACAACACACAACAAAATGCAGGCACAGTATTTTAAGATAATAAAGAATTTGCAACAAACACAAGTTCAGTCCGTTAAGTCTCTCAATCAATGAATGTCATTTTTTCATTCAGTTTAGATAAGAAGATTTAAAACATACCTTGGATCAATGGAATTGATCCAAGGATGAGTCCAATTGCAAAGGATAAGTTTGTAACCATTCAAACCAGATTACAACTTACTCATAAGAAGTGAAATAGATTATTGCAAGCAACAACATACCATCCCTACAATCAAAGAGTAGAAATGATTTATCCATAGCAATCATGATTTTTCAACATCCATGAAACATGCATTTATCCTGAAAATCACATGTCTACACTTACAATGCAAAAGAGGAATATAAGAGTTTGACAAGGTGTTACATACTTCCCTCCTAGAAAGAATCATCATCTCAATGATTATCTCCTTTTAATCATTGCATTTAGGATAATCAATTTTTATTCACTTTCTTAACATATGTTTGCAACAATATCCGAATTTTAAGTTTCAGAAATCAGCATTTACATAGCTATTTTTTATTCAAAATAATAGTTGTATGTCCATAACCAGGCAAACTTATTGACATATAAAGATAAAATCACAAATTTTTATCAGTCTACAGAATCAATTCTGTTTAAAATAGATATGGAAAATTAGTTTTCATATCATCCAGGTTTTTCCAAGTTGCACTTTCTTCATTAAAATGGTCCCATTGGACCTTGCATTGACTTATCTCACGATTTCTCAAATGCAACTGGCAAGTTTCAAGCACTCGAATGGGTTTAACCACGATTATTCCTGGGTCTTGGACCTACAAGAAATTCCAATTTAACACATGTGATAAATCTTAAATGTATTTCTTAAGCAAAGAAATATGGAAAACATCATGCATTCGTGACAAAGCAGGAGGTAATGTTAAGCAGTAAGCTACAAGGTTGATTACTTCAACTATCTCAAAAGGTCCCACATAACGAGGTGATAACTTAGTAGCCTTGCCAAAAGTTAAAGAGCTCTTTTTTGGGTTTGACCCGAAGAAAGAATTTCTCACCAAGTTCAAATTTCCTGTCTACCCACTTTAAATCAGCATAACTCTTTTGTCTATCTCTTGCTTCTTTCAAGTGCTGACGAATTAATTTAACTTATTGTTCCATTTCAGTAAGAATTTTAGGCCCAATTACCTCTCTATCCTCCATGTTGTCCCAACTAACAAGGGTTATGCATTTTCTTCCAGTATAATGCTTCGAAAGGTGCCATCTTAAGAGAGGCATGATATGTATTATTATAATGCAAACTCAACTAGTGTAAGGTACTCTTCCCACTTATACTGGTGATCCATACAATACATTCGTAACATATCCTCTAAAACTTGATTAATTCTTTCAGCCTGTCCATCCATTTTCCGGATGATACGCAGAACTGAAATTCATCTTAGTTCCTAGAGCTACATTAAGCATTTGCCAAAATCTTGACGTAATTCTATGATCTCTATCATAAATGATTAATTCAGGTACTCCATGTAATCTGAAAATTTCATGTATACAAATCTTTTAGCTAACATAGGAGAATCATCCTTCAGATTACCAATGCAATAAAATGTGCTACCTTTGTTAGTTTATCTATACAACTACTAAAATAACATCATGTTTATTTCTTGACATAGGAAACCTTTGTACAAAGTCCATGCTTATCACTTGCCATTTGTACTGCGGTATGCTATGAGGATACAATAAACCGGATGGGTGCATATGTTCAGCTTTAACACGTTGACATTCTGAAGGAATGTGTCACAAAATTGATAATGTCCTTTTTTATCCCCTTCCAGAAATATTGTTGTTTTATATCAGCAATCATCTTTGTAATACTAGGGTGTCCAAAAAAAGGTTAATTGTGAAATTCTGCTAACAATCTCTTTCTTAAATCATTTAGCGAAGGCATGTATACTCTGTTTTAAATCTTAAGATTCCTTCATTGTCAAAGTGAAAACCTTTATACCTCACATCATTTGGATCTGCAGTAAGCACTGTCTTTACTTGTTAAAAGTAAGAATCAGATTCCATAACATTTTTTACTTCATCCTTAAACTGAGTTCTCAATGTTATAAGAGAAGAAATGTGCTTCTTACGACTCAAAGCTTCAGCCACTTTGTTTTCCTTACCTTTAATGTAATTGATGTCAAAATCATATTGAGACAAAAAATCTAACCATATTCATTGTATTGCATTGATATTTGGCTGAGTGAAAATATACTTCAGCCCAAGATGATCAGTCTTTATTTCAAAAGGTTTACCAAGCAGGTAATGCCTCCAAACTTGTAGTGCATGAACAATGGCAGCAAGCTCTAACAGAAAATCATGTGGAGCATAATTTAACTCATGTAAATTTAGTGTTCTACTTTTGTAAGCTATGACATTATCATTTGTAAAAAAATACCTCCTAGACCTTCCCAAGATGCATCCGTTACTACCATAAAGTCTCCATTATGATCTGGTACAGCTAGAATAGGTGCTGAAGTTAACTATTCCTTCAAAGTTCTGAATGTAGATTCACATTTCTCATTTCAAACAAACTTGAATTATCTTTTTTTGTAATGAAGTTATTATTAGGGTGTCTATGAAAAAGGTGAATTGTGAAATTCTGCTAACAATTTCTTTCTTAAATCATTTAGCGAAGGCATGTATACTCTGTTTTAAAATCTTAAGATTCCTTCGTTGTCCAAGTGAAAACCTTTATACCTCACATCATTTGGATCTGCAGCAAGAGCTATCTTTACTTGTTAAAAGTAAGAATCAAATTCCATAACACTTTTTACTTCATCCTTAAACTGAGTTCTCAATGTTATAAGAGCATAAATGTGCTTCCTACAACTCAGAGCATCAGCCACTCTATTTTCCTTACCTTTAATGTAATTGATGTCAAAATCATATTGAGACAAAAAACTCTAACCATCTTCATTGTATTGCATTGATATTTGGCTGAGTGAAAATATACTTAAGCCCAAGATAATCAGTCTTTATTTCAAAAGGTTTACCAAGCAGGTAATGCCTCCAAACTTGTAGTGTATGAACAATGGCAGCAAGCTCTAAATCATGTGGAGCATAATTCAACTCATGTAACTTTAGTTTTCTACTTTTGTAAGCTATAACATGATCATTTGTAAAAAAATACCTCATATACCTTCCCCAGATGCATCCGTTACTACCATAAAGTCTCCATTATGATCTGGTATAGCTAGAATAGGTGCTAAAGTTAACTATTCCTTCAAAGTTCTGAATGCAGATTCACATTTCTCATTTCAAACAAACTTCTTATCTTTTTTTTGTAATGAAGTTATTACTAGGGTGTCGAGAAAAAGGTGAATTGTGAAATTCTGCTAACAATTTCTTTCTTAAATCATTTAGCGAAGGCATGTATACTATGTTTTAAAATCTTAAGATTCCTTCGTTGTCAAAGTGAAAACCTTTATACCTCACATCATTTGGATCTGCAGCAAGCATTGTCTTTACTTGTTAAAAGTAAGAATCAGATTCCATAACACTTTTTACTTCATCCTTAAACTAAGTTCTCAATGTTATAAGAGCAGAAATTTGCTTCCTACGACTTAGAGCATCAGCCACTCTATTTTCCTTACCTTTAATGTAATTTATGTCAAAATCATATTGAGAAAAAAACTCGAACCATCTTCATTGTATTGCATTGATATTTGGCTGAGTGAAAATATACTTCAGCCCAAGATGATCAGTCTTTATTTCAAAAGATTTACCAAGCAGGTAATGCCTCCAAACTTGTAGTTGCACAAACAATGGCAGTAAACTCTAAATCATGTGGAGCATAATTCAACTCATGTAACTTTATTTTTCTACTTTTGTAAGCTATGACATGATCATTTGTAACAAAATACCTCCTAGACCTTCCCAGATGCATCCGTTACTACCATAAAGTCTCCATTATGATCTGGTACAGCTAGAATATGTGCTGAAGTTAACTATTCCTTCAAAGTTCTGAATGCAAAGTCACAGTTTTCATTTCAAACAAACTTCTTATCTTTTTTTTTGTAATGAATTTATTAGTGCAGCCACCTTAGAAAAATCTTTTACAAATTTTCTATAGTAACCAGAAAGCCCCATGATTCTTCTAACTTCATGTACATTCTTTGGTGCAGACCACTCGGTTATAGCTATAATTTTAGAAGTATCTACAAAAATTCCATTCTTACTTATTACATGTCCCAAATAGTGCACTTCTATTTCATAGAAAGAACATTTTGATAGCTTACCATATAACCTTATTTTTCTCAGAAATTTTCAAAACTATCTTCAAATGCTCATGGTGTTCCTCTATGCTTTTAGAATATATGAGAATGTCGTCCAAGAATATGAGCATAAATTTGTCCAAGTATTCTTGAAAGATATTATTCATTAAATTCATAAATGTTACAGGTGCACTTGTTAATCCAAAGGGTAAGACCGTGAACTCCTAATGTCCATACCTTGTTCTACAAATTTGTTTTATGAATGTCCTCATCCTTAATCCGTAGTTGATGATATCCAGATCAAAGATCTATCATTTTAATACACTGATGCTCCACACATCTGATCAAATATATCATAACTTATAGAGAGTGGGTATCTATTCTTGATTGTTGCTTTGTTTAACATTTTGTAGTCAATGCACAAGGAATAAGTGTTCCATCATTTCTTTTTCACAAAAATTACTGGTGCTCCCCATGGTGAAACACTTGGTCTAATAAAACCTTTAGAAAAAATTTCTTGCAATTGAGCCTTAAGCTCTACTAATTCTATAGTAGTCATTCGATATGGTGCTTTAAAAATAGGCTCAGTTCCAGGCTTGATCTCAATTGTGAAATCAAATTCCCTTTTGGGTGGAAGACCTAGTAAATCTTCTGGAAACACGTCACTGAAGTTTCGTAACAGTAGATATCACTCCATGAAATCACTATTCCCTTCAGTTGTTTCTACAATCTTTACAACATATAAGGTGCAACCTTTGTTTTTGGCCTTTTTAAGTTGCATAGCTGACAGTTTCCTAATAGAAATCTCACATTTCACACCCTGAATCTCTATTGTTTTCTGTAGATCATCTAAACAACTAATATACTTTTTCAAAACAATCCACCTTTGCCTTATGTTCAGCTAACCAATTAACCAATTAGCAACTTATGATACTTTGGCCAAATATGGTTTAATTTATCCTAATCAATTACTTCTAGACAAACAAAAAATCTTGTCACGCAATTACTTCAATAAAATATCAGAATAGAAATACAACATTTATCTTTACTATGTAGCAAAAGAAGTTATTCACATCCTAGCTCATATTAGGATGTTTCATCCTACCACTTAAGAAAAGAAGAATCAATACATACAGTTTCCCTTACACTAATCATCTAAAAGTCAAAATTAGATTCAGAACACACAAAACTACTTCATATCAAAGATAACAATATGGATTCTATATTAAACAGACAACATTTAAACAAGAATCCCAGATTAATCCATGAAGGAATAGAGAATCAACACAATCTAACTGCAAGTCTTACTAACTTCCACATGTTTGAACATATCATTCAAAGATCTAAAATTGGGCATTCCATAGTCAAATCTAGACTCACATAGGGTTAATTTCTTCTCGTGTCCATCCAAAAAGGGTTCATAATAAAACAGAGTGCAAAAAGAGTAAACCTTCCAATATCAAATTCAAATGAAGTATGACTCAGCCAAACAAAGCAATCGGTCTAAGTATGTTATTATTTTCTTTTCAATAGATTGACTCAGCTATTTTCTTTCCATGTCATTACAAGAAACGATTAGTACAAGTAGACTTACAATCCACAAAGAAATTCCCATCTCAAAAGAGAATCAAAATTCAGAGAAATTCCATCAAGTGAACTCATCTTTACAAAAGTAAAAGGATCTCAAATAGAAAAGGGTCCAAATCTATAATTCATTTCATTTATACTATCAAATGAATTCCCACTTCTATTTCAAACTTAGAAGTTCATTAGCTAGTTCCCAATAGGGAACACAAAACCAAACCAACATTTTAAATCCATGTTTCCACAATTTTAGTATTTCCCTTAAGAAAAACATGCCCCCATTAGCGTATGTGTGTCCAATGCATTAAACACAGAGTTCCATACTGTCATACTGGTCCCATATAATGAGAATACCCAGTGTCAATCTCATACATAATGGTTATCCTGTACCTATCTTTTATTGATCCATGATGTGTTGTGTGTGTGTGTGTTGTCTAAAATAACCGCTACGAGGTTCATTTTGCAACCTGTAGCTTCATTTATTGGAATTGAAAACCCAAAACAATATAAGATAAATAATATTCAATGCTAAGGACTTTCGAGGTTTTTAAGTACTGTAATGGGTATTTACAAGCTCTTCGTGAACTCAATCCACATGTTCCAGCAGCTCCTTAAATGATTCACCCCCAAGAATCAGTTATAAAAGAAATCTTGAACCAGGGATAATGTATCCAAGTTCTATACAAAATTTAGTACCCTAGGGTATTTTAGACTCTTCAGGTTTCGGGGATCAAAATGCAGTTTACTAATGAAAATTGCTCATAAAGAGAGTAAGAAAACCCAAAATACATTTAAGTCAAGTAATGTCCCAATCTTACCTCCAATGTGACTGAAACAGAATCACAACAAAGACTCTCAAGTTCCACTTAAAAAAGATTGTGACAAGGAAGGTATTCATTTCAAACATTGATCACAAGAAGGAGAATGCATACTACATTTCCATAAACCTCAAAACTGTTAATGACTATTCCCAAAAAACTCTATATCAAACCAAACCCACAATAAGATATAGTTCTAGTCTATGAACACTTCAACAAAATAGTCAATCCTTCTACAAAGACGCCGGTTTTCTCATAGCAAAGGAGAGGAGATTATCCTCCATATTCACACACCTTTACAATTTCAAAGAAGGAAGTACATTCTCCAACAACAGAAGTACCACAACTAATGCAACAAGAAGCTACAAGGAGAAGATCTCAAAAGAGATTACCAAATCAACTTCAAACCAAAATTAATATCTCTAGCCCTTTTTTAGTAGACAGTCCATAAATGAGTTCAAATCATTTCAAATCCTTGAATATGAGTAAAACTCAATCTCAGAACACAAGTACAAAACCAAACATCTCAAATCAAATATTAGTTCAGGATATGCAAGTATTGAATATGGGTATAGTGACAAACATGAAGCATTGAACAAAATTTTAGAACAACAAAAAGTTCCAATACAAGCTTAAAACAAAACACGAAGCTCCAATACAAGTTCAAACTAAACACAAGGCTCCAAATAAAATTTCAAAATGAAACACAAGGCAACGAATGCCAGTTCAGAACAACACCAACCTCAAACACATGTTTAAAACAAAATACAGAGCTTCGAATACAAGTTAAACATGCATGTCAGTAGTGATCTTGCACACAGAGAAAGTTCCTAAAGGCTAACATTATTTAACAATGGATTTATTTCTAAAAACCACATACATTCATAAAATCATGAAAGAAATTAACCAGGACAAGTCATGAAAACATTTATCTCATGAGATTAGAGTTGTTTTAATGAATCATTTAGAAGAAAACAAGAAATATTAATGGGTAAAGCCTATCATGCCTAATAGTGCCTCTTCTAATTCGAAGGAGACTTCCAGCCGAGCTTCCCACTCTTTTTCTTCTCCATGAAAGATCAACACACCAAAAAACTTTTCTTCCAATGCCTCATATATATTCCCTTGATCAAAAATAGACCAGAGAAACTAAAAATAGCCACAAAGTAGAAGTCAAACTGCTAGTTTGAAGAACCAGATAGTTCCATGCAGAGAAAAATTCACGAGACATGCAAGACCAAAAAACCTCCCACAAATCTACCTCCCTTATTTCCAAGATGGTTTACACGCAAAAATTGAGGTCCATAAATGCAATTACTACCAAATTTCCTGCTCATCTCTCCTTGCCACTACCTCCCAAAACTTGCGAATGCCATTTCTAATTTAACATGCATTTCCATCTTTCGTGAAGCCTCCATGTATGCCTCCACTAGAGTTTACTAGCCTTTGCCAAAACTAGTTTTACCTCCCTTCAATTAACCCAACCAAATCAATTAAATGCCATTGGAACCATCACCATAGTGTGATGTGACCCCTTAGGTTCCCTTTTAATATTTTAGGATAGATTTCCCAAAACTTAGGTTAGTCTAACAATAATTATCTTAGGTCTTAAAACATTGCCATATGTAATTTCCACCTTAGGTTAGGTCAAATTCCCAACCATATAGTATTAGGTCTTAGATCAAATAGCCTAGCATTACTTTAGTAATTTTCTCCCTTATTCATTTAGCACAAGATCTTAGGTTAGGATGTCATCCAAACACAATAGCAATAAGAAGATTAGGTTAGATTATAATCCAATTAAGTAGACATAGCTAGGAAGTAGGTGCTTTTTTCCTAGTGTAGGACACCGTTAGGATAATCCTTTAGTTTTAGGATTTTAATTCCCTTTGGAGTCATGAAGCAGACTATATTTCATTTAAGCCGATAATGTCCTGAAGAGATCAATCCAAAAGATCCAAGCATAATCATACAACCGAATGAAGGCATGCCATACAAGACCAAAGAATTTGTAACATACAAAATTCATTCCGTTATGTCTCTCAAACTAATGAATGTCAATTTATCATTCAGTCTGGTAAGGAGATTTTAAACATTCTTTGGATCACTAGAATTGATCCAAGGAGGAGTTAGTAAAAGAGATAAGTTTGCAACTCCCAAAACTAGATTGCAACTCACCTAAAGAAATGAAGAATAGATTCTTGTAAGCCATATCATTTTAATCTAATGAATCCAAGAAAATTAATGATTTATCCATAACAAGCATGATTTTCAATAATCAAGGAAACACACCTCATTCAATAAAATCACATGCCTATGCTTGTCATGCAAAAGATAAATATAATTGATTGTCAAATGTGTTACATGATGATGCCTCCCTGAGAGGGTTGATAAGAATGGAAGAGATAATCCCATTCCCAAAAGGAGGAGAGATAAATTTGATAGAGGATGAATAGGACTTTGAATAAAACAAGGATATGGACTAGAGCGTACGTGGTGGAGGGAGAAAAAAGAAATGATTAAGGAGATTGAGGATGGGGTGTAATAGGATGAAGAAACCATCATCTGTCAATAATGAGGATCGTGAACTAAGCTTGATTATGAAGGAAATAAGAGGAAGAGAATAAGAGAGAAGGATGATAAGAAATGAAATCAAAGAGGGTGCGATGGGCCTAGAGAAAAATAAAATAGTGAAAGAGAAGAAAAAAAGAAATTGATGAGGACGGATGAACAAGAAGGAGAAGACAAGATGAGAGGAGGGAAGAATTGAAAGTAAGGAGATAAGAGAAGAGGGAAGAGATGTGTCGTAAGAAATAATTAGTAGATATAATAAAGAGTGAAGATGGTGGAAGGAAGAAATGATGAAGGAAAAAGAACAAGAGGACAAGAAAAGGATAGAAGAAATGGTGAAGGAGCAAGGAAAATGAAAATGGACAGAAAAGAGAGTAACAGGTGAAAAAGAGAGAGATATATGTAATATGAAATCATTGGAAACCAATAAAAAGAAAACATGTAGAAGATGATGGAGAGAAATGACTAAAAAATGGAGAGAGAAGGTAGTTCAAACAAAAGAGATGACAAAACTGAGAAAAATAAGGAAATTATGGTGATGAGGAAAGGTGGAGAGGAATGGATGATTGAGAGTGGAATTAAATTGACAAGGGTATGATAGATTATGAGAAGAGAAAGAAAGACCGAAGGTGAAGGAGACAAGGGCATGGAATAGAGAGATGAAGATGGAGGAGGATAAAAGAAGGAATAAGGCCGTGCAGAATGGGGATGAGTGCTTTTTAGGAGAATTCCACCGATAATTATTAATGTGGAAATGAAAGATGATGATGAAATAATGCTAGGAGATGATCAATGACAATGACGGGTAGGTATGTGGGTAGATATGTGGGAGAACTCTAGAAGATGGAGTCGAAAGAGTAAATAAAGGAGAGATTATGAGTTGTACGAAGATGAAGGCGAGGAGTGGACGTGGTGGATGAGAATGAATGAGAGAAAGATGAAGAAAAAAGACACAAAGTGAATGGGGAAGCAACAGTTAAGTAATATTACCAAGTAAGGGATGATGGAGATGAAAAGGAAGTAAGTAGGAAGTGGTGTTTACGAGAATGGAAGAGGATGTGATGATGGGAAATGAAGAAAAAATGTGGATGGTTAGAATATGGAGTGGTGGGAGAGTGTAGGATGATAGATCATCCTTAAGAGGGACTCTTAAGTAAGATATCCATGCCATAGGAGGAGTTAAGTAAGATAACCAAACTGGCAGTGATGATATGGAAGGAGAAAGACAACATAGTATTTGGTACAGGTGTGGAATGGTTGGTTTGAGTAGATGATTACAATGAGAGATGGGAGATAGAAGATGAGGGAAATATGATGGGATGTGGAAGGGTTAGATGGAAAACCATTCTTAAGATAAACTCTTAAGTAAGATTAGCATGCAATAGGGATAGTTAAGTAGGATCGCCAAACCGAAGAAGAAGAAGAATGATGAGAAGACTCAGTGGTGTATACCAAAATGGAATAAGAGATGAAAGGAGATGATAACAAGGTGATAATAAGGAAACAAAGGAGTGTGCTATGAATGGATTTAGGAATATATATATATTGTAGATGGAGAGTGTCAGGGAAATCCTAAATTGGGATGCCCAAGTGGTGAGCATAATGATGTAAGAGTGTCAAGTGAAAAAGGTGGAGCAGAAATACGTTTTTGGTGATGATTAACATTTGATGAAAGAGGAGATGGTGGAGAATATTCTACAGTGGGAGGATATAAGGAAGAATATATACTTTAACTAAGATTCTCTAGTTATATGGATGATTACAGTAATATTGTCAAACTAAAAGCAAAAGAATGAAAGGAAAACTCAGGAGGAAAGGAAAATAAGATACTCAGTGTGATGAAAGAAGACAAAAGGGTGAGAAGGATAATGTGGATACAAATGGTGATGAGTGGAAATGGGGAGAAAAGAGAAATGGATCAAAGATATTATTGACCATGTTGGGGGATAAGAATTTGTAGGATAACGAACTCACCTTGAGAAGGATTCGCAAGTAGGATTCACAAACTACAACAGAGATCAAGTAGAACTCCCAAACTGAAAAGTGCATTTGTGAGAGCATTCATAGTGTGAAATTTGATGTGATTTTGATAAAAGATGGTCTTGATGAGATGAATGAAACATATTTGTATCAAGGTCATATAGGGAAACCATAATTCGAACTAGATTGGAGATAAAAAAGAAAGGTTACCACTTAAGGCATTGCACTTGCAGCCAATATTAGGTGTTAACACATAACCAATTATATTTTTATAACAAAATACCATGAGGGAAATATGGATTAAATATGCTCATAAAGCTACTGTCAACATGAAAAATGGATTGGAGATGTAACTTGTATGGGGAATAGGCAGTTGTTCCTAGAACTACGCCCTAGCTTTGGGAAAGGGGAAGAACAATAATAGAATAAAGTTAATCAATGCGGGAAGATTTCTAAGGATGTTGATAAAAGGAAGGTTGATCAAAGTGGGATACCTTCCTAATTTCATAAGAAATGAGTAGCCATCCTTTGAGGGTATGGTCTACTTTATACATAATATGGATGGCAAGAATAATATGTTTGATAGCCATCCTTCAAGGGGTCGGTCTATTTCCTTTTATTTTGATTTGTGTATTTTTCTTTTCCTCTTTCTTTTTTACATGAAAAATTGTCCTTCAAGGGATCAGTTTGTTTCTTTGATAACTTTTCTTTTACTTTTTACATACATGAATTTTAGCTTTACATGGGGGAGAGCTAGGAATAGCGAAGTAGACCACTTAGAAGGGGATGATGATCATAAAAGTGACACCATGTGGACCCTTTGCATGGATCCAACATGCGAATGAGAGGGTGATGGATGTAACAATCATGGAGCTCTCACCAATAAGGGAGAACCTATCCATAAGGAAAATTCTATGGACAGAGCCGTGGTGCCCATATTTAAGGTCGCATCTAGGAAAGTGATGGAACAACACATAATTCCATATCATTACAATGACATATGGAAGGGGCTAATGATGGAGGAATGACCTAAATATATAACTAAGTGCTCATTAGTAGATATGGTGCAACTGCAATAAGAGGTTCCATCTCTAGTTTACCACTAAGGGAGGGAAGACATTAAGTTGCGAAAGGATGAGAAGATAGTTTGCAAAGTATTAAATTTGATAGACATGTGGGAAATAAAACTATATCATTAAGGAAGTGAAAATTTGACCACAACGGTGGATTTTGATGAAAATAAATGGCACCCCAAAAGAGACACATATATGGAAAAAATAGTGGTCCTTGATAAGCGAATAATACAAAATGGTCCCTCACAGAAGGAAAAACATGGCCTTATAGGAGGACTTTGATGAAACATAAGGTGCCCCAAAAGAGGCACATATGGCCACAATTGTGGAATTTGATAATAAAATAACAAAATTTATCCATCACGATAGGATAAACATGACCACAATGTTGGACTTATAATGAGATGAAGATTTAGAAAAAAATAGTTTAGATTGGATGAATTTGGAGGTGAATAAAACAATGTCAAGGAGTGAAGTCCCCTAGTGTCAAGAAAGTTATACGGATGATATGCTAAAGGGAGAGGGAAGGTTTCTCCCCCAATGAATCAAACGTGGAGGAGTTAAAGGATGACGAAAGAGTTTAGATGAGATTGTTTTATATTTTTATGGGATAAATGGTTGGATACCACAAGTGTGCTTGGAAAGATAAGCGGTATTGATGAATAATGAAGGACTTTCCTTAGGACGAATTTCATGTGCATGAGGGATTTTAAGTGATGATATGGATGGAGGAATCATGGGAAACCTGACAAATGGGATACGAATTTGATTAAATGTAGATGGAGAAGGATATTTCCCTTAAATGAGGAAATTGTCTTTCTCAATAAGGTTGTGGACGATTGTCTGAAATGCCTTACAGTTTTCAATGTCATGGCTCAGGGTACGATGATAAGTGCAACTACAATTAGTATTGAACCATGATGTCTTTGGACCATATGGATTAAAGGCTTTAATGGGAGGAAGTGAAATATCTACGTAGGACCCCGTCAAAGTGTCATCAGGAGGATAACTCTCATGATGTTTTTCTTGGATTTGGATGTAGACCGGATGGGTAAATTATGTGTTTTGGAAGACAAATCAAATTTGGTTGAAGGATTGTATTATTTGGATTCAAATTTAGATGAGGATGTACATTGGATGGGTAGATTATAAGTCTTGGATGACAAATCAAATTTGATTGAAGGATTGAATTGTTTGGATGTAAATTTATCATTGTGAGATGTCGTAAATGGAAGGATTGATCCTAAAATAGATGTGGTATTGGATTGTTGAAAATAGGGAAAATTTGAATGTTTATGAGGATGCGTAGGGGACTATCGGGGATGTTTTCCATGAGCCTTAGAATTTGATCGAGAAGATTTACTCTTAGCAAGGATGATAATAATCTCAATTGGAGGATCTGACGGTGGTGGTGTGGTTATTATGGAGAAAATGTCCTAAAAAAAGAAGAGGATATCAATGGAGAAATAGGTGTTTGTATGATGTGATTAATGAGATCTATGTGAAATGTGGACTGTTTAGGTTTTGGCATGGAAAGAGTTAATTTTGGAGAATGCAAACCATATTTATTTGACTTAGGTGGAGCTGTTTGTTCAATAGATGTTTTAAAGGGTATCTTTGATAGGGTTTCGGATTTAGAGGATTAAGTAAAAAGTATTGGGATAGACCGGGTGATGTGGCCATGGGCAAGGATATAGTTAAAGATGGAAAGGTATGGATAGGTCGATTTGTTAATATGATAGATATAGAGGTAGTTGGGATAGATATGGATGTAGGCATATTTGGGATATTTGGAGATGTGGGTGATATGGTGATGGGCATGTTTGATGAGGGGTTGAATATGATGGGTTAGGGCATGAGAGATGTGGATGAAGTGGTATATATACTTGAAGCTTATGTGGATGTGGTTAGTTTCATTGGTGTGGTCGGTACAACAGAAAGTGTAGAAGGAGGGACTGGGATTAACTTTAAGGAAGGTATATTGGGTGAAGGTGGAATGGATGTAGATAAGGTAGTCAAATCTACTTAAGGGAATGTGGTAACCAATGGAGTAAACATTATAGGTAATGAAAAAAGTTCAAGAGTATTATCGGTTGTAGAAGTAGGTGGGACTACTTGCTTCATAAATGTTTCAAGGGGTAATAATGATATGTTTTCTAATGGGGTTGATGTTGGAGGTGGGGTTGTAAAGGTACATGTGGTAGAAATGAGTTTAGTTGGTATGGTTGTAGAGATGAATGATGTAGGTGTAGTAATATGTTTGTTTGATGAAAATGTGGGTGAAGGCATAAATGTGAGAGATGTAGGGATATGTGTGGATATCAATGGGGCTAAAATATGTGCTAAGGATGAATATGATGTGGTGGATTGTGGCATGATTGAAGTGGATAAAGTAGATATTATATTCAAATTTGATGCAGATGTGTTATGGATAGAAGAAGGTGTAGGTTTAGAAAAAGTAGTAAAAGTTGACATAAGTGTTTTAAGTTCTGAATAAGGAGTTGGAATAATGTCTAAGGTGGGAACATGTGGAGTTGGTGATAGGATGAGATATTTATTAATGGTGTAAATTGCGTAAGAATTTAATAGTTGAGATGTCAAAGGGGTAGCATGATTCATTTTTGGTTGATTACGGAAAGGTTGCATAATTTTGTCAAGGGGTGGGATAGATGAAGTGGTAGAGCTATTTAGTTTGATATCTCCTTGATTTATAAGGTGTTGGATACGACATTTGAAGGAATGACATTTCTTAATGTAACAACCTTTGAATCGATGATATTTACAATAGTGGGCTTCATGACACTAAATAGGTTTGGCTTGTGAATTGTCCACAAATCATATGGGAGGAAGTTGGATGGAGTTTACAGCCATCAACTTGTCAAATATGGAGCTATAGGATTCTCCCAAGGGGATATAGTTGACTATTGGTTGAGGGGCTCGTTGTTAAGGCCATGTGCTGAATTTAGATGCAAATGGGGGATTAATGACCATGGTGTTGGCCACACCCTTAAATTTGTCGTTATGTGTGAATGGTTTAGTAGATTCAATTTTAGGTTTGGCCGATCTGAGTTTAAGATGACCTTGTTTAATGGCACGGGTTTCAAGTTTATCAGCCATTGTGAAAGCTTTGTCAAAGGTTCAGAATTATTTGATTTGCAAGGTATATTATATATGTTTCACACATGAATGTGAGAAGAGTTCAATGAGTTTGTTTTGTGATAGAGTAAATGATAGTTGGTTTACAATGCCATGCCATCTTACGACGAATTCAGCAATGGTCTCATCGTCAAAACTTTCGGATGTTGTATAGGTCACCGATAGTAGTTTTGTTTGCAATGTTAATTGAAAATTGTTCTAAGAACAACTACACAAGCTCGAAAAAAGATAATATGGAATATTGAGGGATATAGTTGTACCAATCCATCGCAAGACTGGACAAGGACATGGGGAAATTGTGTAGTAGATCGTGATCATGCGCAATAAAACAACATGCGTGTTTAAATGTGTAGAGATGTTGTTGGGGATATTTCTTACTGTTGAACTTAGTAAACTTAGGAAGTTTCCAATGAGGAGGTTAGGGTTTGATTGGAACCGACAGATGAATTGATTTGTTACAGATATGTTCATAGGATAATGTATCCTTGGGTGCTAAGGCAGTAGCCTCTAAACTAGCCAACCAATTCATTAAGACATAAATTGGATCACTCGATGTGTTATTTGGTTGAGCTTGGATTGGTTATGTGGTTTGAAATGTAGTTTGATAAGGCGAATGATGCGTTTGTGGATGTGTGGGTATTTGGGGAACCATTTGATAAGGTGGTTAATAAACTTGTGAGTGGGATGTTTGTGAAATAATTTGATAAGAAGGTTGATAAAATTGTGTGTGTAAGTGTCTGGGGAACTATTCGGTAAGGATTAACATGTGTCATGGGTTGAGATTGTTGCATAGGCTGACTTTGAACAATAGGGGCATGATGTGTTCGTTGAAGTTGGGTAGGTTTTTGTGGTAAATGATAATTGGGGATATGAGTGTTAATGGGTTGAGATGGTTGGGTCATATGATGGATAGGAATGTAAGTGTGAAGAGGTTGAGATGGTTGGACAGGAGTATTAGTAGCAGATGGAATAGAATTGACAAAAAGGGATATGGGTGGAATGTGATCCACCAATTGAGGAGATTGGGAGGATTGAGAGATTGTGGGGGATTTTTGAATTACGAACTCATAAATGGGGTTAGGAGGAGGCATGAGTGTCTCTAGAGGAGCGGGAGATGGTGGTGTGGTTGGTTTAGGAAGATTGGATTAATGAGGGATATGAGGATTAGTTTTAAGATAAGGACAATCTTGGATGACATGGCTCTCATGAAGTGAGGTCATAGAGACATGGGGTTCGGTAACTGAAGGTGTGGTTTTGAGTTTAGAATATTGTTGGAAAATATCATTAGGGGGAGTAACATCATTGGGTGGAGGACATTGTTGTTTTGTTTTGATTTGAGAGAGTGTGACAATAGGTGTGAAATAGAGAAACATCTATTTATGTAATTTGTTGACAAACACATCAAATAACATACTTTTTATCATCATGATTAATTATGATATTTGAAATGAAAATTAAAGTGGATAATGGCCTAAAGAATGTAAGTCTAAGGTTGGTTTCAAGTAGTTTTGGCTAGGGAAATGTCTGAAACAGTTTCTTATTGGGTGTTCAAATCCCAATCTGTGAACTAGGTGAAAGGAATGTTTTGATGTGTTGATTTTTTTTGTGAAGTCTCAGGAAGTGTGTGATAAGTGAAATGCAGAAGGTTAAACCCCCTATTTAAGCTATGTGAATAGGCAGGATGCATAAAAGAAATATTATTTTAAAGCCAAAACGAAGTGTGAACTTTTGTTGAGGACACACGCAGGAAAGAGAAATTACAATGCAGAAAGGAGAAAATAGGGGAAAATGAGGAATACCTATATATCACTTTACCATGTTATTTGATTATATGTGATAATGGCATATGTGAAAGTGCCAAGCAATGGCCAGGAACATCCAGGTACCCTAAAATTACACCATTTATGACTGCAAAAGGGGTCTGTTGAAAGAGAATTTAGGTGTGTTTTTGTTTCAATGGTTATCTTTGAGAAAGTAAATTTGTGTCGTTTATAAAATTTACCTAAAAATAAAAATAAAATATAATTAGGTAACGTGGGTTAAAAAGATACAAGAAATAAAAAGTTATAATGTTTGCATCCGTATGGAAAATTAATCTTATGAAGTATATATATATATATAATAGTTCAACGTTCATATGCAATTAGAATAAAAAATATATATGAAAACAAATTGATTAAATTATGAACTAAACTATGAAATAAACGTATTAAATAAGCGATGAAATAGACAATATGACGCAATATCAAATGAGAATATGAATGAATATAAATTATTAAAAATGAGGTGATACGAAATTATGAACTATGTTACTGATAGAAGCAAATGAAAAAATATCAATGAAAGAAATGTTTCATTTATTGAGTTTACTATGAACTATAAATAAGAATAACTGTAGACCATAAACTAGATTTTATAAAATGATCAAATGTGAACATGATGGAGATCAAGATGAAAAGTGGGTGGGGGAGAGTAGAAGCTTTTAGGACATAATGCACTTGGAAGCTTGAGAGGACAAGACAAATAGCTGGGTGGCGGATGAGGAGACTTAGCTAGAGCTTAAATTTGGACATATGATCAATTGGTCGAAGTATGGATTGGATACGATGAAGATGTGGACTTGAGTAATGAAAATGCAATTGGTATTGATATTGGAAAACCCAGAGTGGAGTAGGGTCAGTGAGGACTGACTAATATGGAGGCCTGAATGTCAAAGAGGAACTCATACGGAAAAGACAAAGTGGGAATGTCATCATGGTATTCACATGGCCAAAGCTTTTGAAACTATTTATCTCAAATGAAACAATGTAGGGGATGAGGACATGTCATTGGGGGTCTGTGAGTGCAACTTGATTATAGTAAGCTCATACGGTATGCCTCTTCTTATGTAGGGAGAAACTTGGAACTATGATATGATGCCCACGAATGGTAGCATAAATAGTGCCAATGGAGAAATAGTCTAGTGTAATTTTGATAGAATTATAGGGAAAAGACAACTGAGACTAGATTGATAGCTAGATAAGGACATTAGTGTGGATCCGATGTGGATGATATCGATAGGAACACATGATGCAAATCTCAAATCCCAGTAGGGATCTACTGGATGCAGTTTGATGTACGATTAGAAATGGCCTTAAGCATGCATGTATCTAGGAATGTGGTGGCTCAACCTAATCACAAATCAAGTATGGCGTGAAGATCACGTATTCATCTAGAATGTACATGTTATCCAGGCTGCAAAAATATTATCGTGTGTCATCCAATGTTGATTGAAATAGACAAGATATATGTCTTCTAGTTAGGATTTTTGATACAGTGACATGAACCTTACATGCTAACTAAATACTCAAATACGTGCATTAAATTTGACTTGGTCAATACCCTAGAAAATTGTACTCCATATATTCACGTGACGAGCTTGGAAAGAGATTCTTGAAACTGAAACACAATCAGGTAGCGGCTGATTGCTACATGAAGTTCCTAGGATATTAACACTATGTATGTCGATATAGATAGTCTTATTAGTCTCTCAATTATGGTGTGTGTCATGTTCATGATCTAGATTCATAATTTTGTAAACAGACGAGTTTGTTTACTTTGGCAGTGTACCTTTTACAGAAACCTATTCTGAGAAGTTTTGGCACCATTTCACATGATTGCAAATAGAAAAATTGGGATGTTCTAGATCTTGCATGGTAGTACCAAGAACACTCAGATTATGGTCTTCCAGAAGTAACCATTGATGGTGAGGCTTGATGTAATTATATTGTACAAAATGGATCTTTGTGAGGATTCATAACCGTGAAGCAAAAATGATAAATATAATTTACAAAAAATGTGAAAAGGGATGTCAACAAGTTTCCTGAAGAAGAAGAAATATCTGATTAGAAATAGGTTAGTTACCACTTAGCCTAAGCAAAGGCAGACGAAGGAGATAATGCGAGGTCAAGTAGGGTTGTGTAAAGTGGTGAGTTTAGATGTGGGTAGTTTCGGAGTCATGGAATGAGAATGTTAAATCGAGTGGAGTTGTGAAGTAGGCGTGGAATGAGGTGAAGTGAGAGTAACTCGGTTAGGAGTTGAGGTGAGTGAGAGATGGTTTTGATCAAGTGGAGTTGGTTGAGGAGAGACAGTGAGGGGATGGAGAGTGGACTCAGGGTTGAGACAAGCCATGTGGGAGGTGAGTTTGGAATGGAGAGTATGGCTCAAGTTAGGTCATAGGACCGAGATGTGCTAGGGTGTAGGAGCCTAGTGAGAAGAGTGAGTGAGATCGTGGTGGGTTTGTGACGTTGAGGAGTGGTGCTTTGCTAGGAGGGTCGAGTCAGAGAGTTGAAGAGAAAGGGTCGATTGTAGATGTGGATGGCTTGGCTCACGAAGTTGAGGAGAAGATACGTCAGGAGTTGAGGATATGAGCTCGAGCGTGGGATGAGCCAAGTGGGCGGTTAAGTAGAGTTGAAAGGAGTTGGGCTCGAGAGATAAGGGAAGTGAGTAGCTCAGTTAGGGTGATGGGTGGTGGAATTGGAGTGTGGAGGACTCAAGTGGAGAGTTGGGTAGGAATGGGACTCGGTGTGAGTTAGGATCGCGGATAGATGAGAGGTGAGGTGAATGGGACGATGGTAATACGTCTTAGAACTAATAATTTTTTATTTTATTTCCTTTATTTTTTTATTTTTTAATAAAAATTTCAACTAAAAACTTATACTGATTATACAATACCTGGATAACAAGCCTGTTGAAAGACAAGAAACCCACTTATCTCACGGAGGACATACCATACCATTGAATGTATGTAACATACCAAACTGACGGAGACTCTATGCTAAAACCCTGCAGATCAAGTGAGTTGAAAAATGAAAAATTTGCAAAATATATTTGAAATTGACAATAATTATGAATCCAGATAATTGTTATACTTATGAACACCTACACAAGATGAGTAAAGTAACTAGAAAAAATGACCATATCTAGGGTCTGGTCCCACCGGGCAATGTGCCAAAACTGTTGTATAGGAAACTTCATTTTCTCGTGCAGGTGAATACCGATATTGGAAGCCACCAACAACTTCCAATGATGGAGTGCTTAGGACCTCAGATGCGGATATGAATCTACAGGCGCAAAGAAGATAGATTTGTGATAAAAGAAGATGGATCTGTGATAATATCTGCCAAAACAAAAACATATGTGATTAGATAACAATATGTGGGGGTTTCCAAGACAATGTCGGTTCCAAGAGGCTATGAACTCCCTTGGAGGATGTCAACCCCTATGTCTAGAAAGATAACAATAAATGATGAACAATAGATAACATGCAGAAATAGTGAAATACAAAATTCCAAGTAGCTGGAATGATGAGGGGACTTAGCTTGTGCTCTGATATGGAGATAAAATGGGCATCAAGATAGCAAGATGACAAAAAATTTCAAAGCTTTCTCCGGCACTCCTCACCTTTAACTTCTAACAATCGAAAAATATTTTCCTTGACCTCACACTTGGAAAACTTAATTCAACATTTTCTTCTCTTCTCAAAAACCTCAAGTTTCAAAATATGCAGAGATTTCATATTATTCTTCTTCCTTTTGAAAGAGGGGAGAAGACACATATTCATAGCTTGGAGGTGAGGTTAGATTGGGGTTAACGGGTAACCGGGGTTTGATAAAGTAACTGTTATCCAAAATTTCACCCCCCCAGGGTAAATTTGATAACATGTATCAGAATGTTCAAGTCCCAAGGCAATTGACTAATTCAGAGTAAAAATCAGGTTTCTGGGGTCCCTTCAGGAATTTTTCTAACTCCCCAGGCTGAAGAAGGAAGGAGCAAGCTTTGAGAAAATGCAAAAAAAAAGGTTGCAGAAAGGCAAGTAGGTTAATCCAGGAAAAAGTGTGAAAATTGGCTAAGTCCTGCTCAAGGGAGCAACTGGGACATTTGGGACGTCAAGGTGCGGATCGGCCGAAAAGCCTCCAGGCGGCCCAAATTGCATTTGGGACAATCGGGCCAGAAGTACGTGAAGGGCGCGAAAAGCCGATCTGGCCGAAGGAGGAAGAAAAATTGGCTAAGTGTTGCTCGGGACGTTTGGGACAAAAAGACCCGAACCGGACGGATCGGCCGAAATGAGCACAGGCAGTCAAAAAGTGATTGGGACATCTGGGCCGCGAAGGCACGAACCGGCCGAACCGGGTGAAAAAGGGCGAGTCAGTCCGAAGGCAACTGGGACATTTGGGACAAATGGACGCGAACCGGCCGGTTCGCCCGAAATCAGCACAGGGAGCACTAAGTGTTCGGAACATTCGGGATGAAAAGACGCAAAGGACGCGAAAGAGCCGGCAAGTCCGAAAACCAATGAGATCGCGCCACGTGTCTCAAGGAGAAAAGTCAAAAAGTCAAAGGGCAAGTTTTAAAGGGTCAGCGCGAACCAATGAAATGGTGCCACGTGTCCAAGCTGGGGCCCAGAAGGAAATTTCAAAAAAAGACAGCCCGCCGAAAGATAGAGGAGAGAGAATTGCTCGTCCAATCAAAGCGTGCCACGTGTCATCCAAGTGGCAGAGCGCGGGAAAGATTTCAAAACACGTTTTTGCCTGTTTTGTGCCCTAAAACTTCAGACCTCCATAACTTTCGATCCAGAGCTCGGATTTGCACGTTCCTTATATCAACGAAAAGCTGGTAAAATTCTCTACACGATTCAGGGGTCAATCTTGCGTTTTGGAGTAGTCTGGAGGGAGAAAATCGAGAAACGGATCTGACGCGTGTGCACGGCCAGAAGTGACATTTCAGCGGCCAAATTTAATGCAGAATGGGTCGCATTCTCCTGTAATCCAGTCAAAGTGACAGGGTATGGGTTTGTAAGGTTCCCCATGTCGTTTTAATGCACCTACAGTCAGGAAGAATGGGCTCCCATGCCTTTATACGTTTCTGTCCCCTGGGCTCGACCCATGCAATGTAAAAGCCAGATTTGGCTCATTTTGAAAAAAAAAGTTGTTCATTCTTTCTGCTCTGCTCTCCCTTCTTTTCTTCTCTAGGGTTGAAAATGGAGTTCGAACCTCCTCCCTTGCTCTGTAATGGCATTTTTTCCTCTTATTAATGGAATGATGTTCTGTGCAAACTTCTGAAGCAACAAAACATGTTTTGTGATGCATCTGTCCATCCTTTCTCGTTTTTGCTTGTTTTCTTCTTGCCTCTCTTCATTGCAGGTATTTGTGCATGTTTGAATGTTCATTGCAGGTCTGGAGCTGTGTTCATGGAGTTTTGGGACATTTTCTGTGTGAAATCTATCCTTGGGCCTGTGATGCATCTGTCCATCCTTCCCATTGCTCACCTCTCTTTGTCCCATGGCAGTTTTGATAGATGTCCAACATTCTCCTTCTCTGGTGTATCACCATTTTAGTGTAGGCTTTTGCTGTTTTTCCCTTCTCTCTCTCTCTCTGTCTCCTTGGCATGGTTAGATTAGGATTAGATTAGCTTTCCTGCACTGGAATAGCTTGTGGCAGGTAGTTTAGGAGCAGGAACCAGCCTTCTCTGGAGATTCCTCTCTCGGTTTCACAAGTCCCACGCTTGGAGAGAGGTTTCCATGTTGTGCAATCACACTGGATGCCTGAACATCAACCTAGAAGTCTGATGTGCATCCAGGGGTGCTGTGATTTTGCACTAACAGTTTTGGCACTCCCGGTGGGACCTTAGAGGTCTTTCACTTCATCTTTTGCAGGTTGATGTGTTCCTGTGAAGATTTCAGCCTTTGGAGGCACTTGCAAACACATTTGGCGACTCCATCTGGTCAATAACCATCTCTGAAGTTGCAGACCTTCCTTTCCATTCATTTCCATCCATTTTTTCATTCATCCTTCTTTCCATCCCTTTCATTCTTTTCCATTCCATGAAGTTGTGCAACCATGACTTCATTTCCATCATGGAACTCACATTTACAACAACAGCAGTATTTTCCACTTCCAACATGTTTTACAAATCCTCTAGATCAGCATGCATACTCATATGAACAGCAGTGCCAAAGTCAGTTTGGCAATGAAGCTTCCCAAGAGCAAGAGTATGCATACAATGAAGACCATCAGATCCAAGATGTTGGTCTGTTGGAGAAAATCCAAAAGATGGAGGTGGAGATGTTGCAGTCCAGAGCAACAGCCCAAATGAGAGCTTTCAGAATTGGTTGCAGGACTCCTTGTCCATGGGGAGGCCCTTTTCCAAGACACTTCAGCCCTCAAGAGAAGCTGGACTTCATGATAAAGATGCTGCCCCAACTTGCACAATGGACAGCAAAGATAGAGGCCTACAGACTTGTTGTTGAACAACCCTGTCAATGGGTAAGTTCTACACCATCATCTGGTTTTTTTCTTTCCATTAATCAAGCAGCACCATCTCATTTAAACTCCCCATCTGCTGTCCCAAGTATTGAATCCATGTCTCCACCTCTCAGTCTTCCACCGCACCTCAATTCTTCTTTCCTCTTCCCTTCCAAATAGTCATCCCCTCCACAAGAGCTAACAAAAATACCCCCTCCTCCAAAGAAACAAGAGGTTTCACCTCCTCCACCACCACAAAAAAATGTCAAATCAGTTGAGTTTCAATCTATCCCTCCTCTTGCATCCCCAATTCCATGTGGGGAAGAAGAAATTGAAAAAATCAATCATCAAGGACAATAAGAGGAAGAGCCAAAAAGAAAAGAAATAACAGACGACTTGAAGGTTTGGGCTGCCAAGTTTGGGATGACAAGGATCCCCTTGATGGTTAAGCCTATAGAAGAGGCTAGGGTTGGAGAACAAATGGTGGTCAGGACTGATTTTGTTGCAGCAAAAGAAGAAGATCTTGCAGCCCCAACTTGCCCTCTAGAGCAGCAGAATGAAGAGTTTGACTTGACAAACTTCATGCTAGAGGAAGAGTTTTATCAAGAGCAAGATTCTCTTCAAGTAGTAGAGGAAGGAGAAGCTACTCCAAATCCAAGAGAAGAGGAGCACAATCTAGCTATGGAGGAAGAGAAAGGGCAGAAGGGTTCTACCATTGCTTCCACACCATCCATTCAAGGTCTACAAGAAGACTCCATTCTTGGAGTTGAAAATCAGAGCTATGGGCATATCAAACGGATCAGACCTTGCCCAATCAGGTATTTGGCTTCATTCGAGCCAAAGGAGAAGCCACAACCAGTCATGCTTGCTTCTAAGCATGAGGATGAGCTACAAAGTACCAAGGATCAGCTGGCATACCTCTTCAATCCAAATGCAGAGAAGTTAAAAGAGGCATTGAAATTTTCAGTTGATACATTGATGATTTGGATAGAAGACCAGCTTCTTGTTGATTTTCCATCCATCCAAACAGCCATGATCAGTGCCAAATCAATTGCATGGCTGCCAATTTTGAAGAAAGGAAGCTACTTCTCACAACCAGTTGCAGGGTTTGTTTAGCTTGCCTTTGCTTCCAGTTAGAGTAGAGTAGCCAGGTTTGTTTTCAGCAGAAGAAGTGCTTGTGCACACTCTGCATGTTCCATTTGGGACATGTATGATTTTCAGTTCTGTACATAGTTTTTGGTGTTGCTGGTTTTGCTCTTGCACAGTTCATTTCAGTGGTTTTTGGTGAGAACAACTCCAAGCCCGGTGGGTTTCCAAGTGGCTCAGAGGGGAGATTTTCAAAGTTCAGATCAGTTTTCAGGCTATTACTTATGACTCCATGCCCAATGGATTGCTTCAGGCAACTGGTCTTTTCATCTAGCAGGCAGATGACCCTGCTGAGTCGCCAAATTGTTATCCAAAATTTCACCCCCCAGGGTAAATTTGATAACATGTATCAGAATGTTCAAGTCCCAAGGCAATTGACTGATTCAGAGTAAAAATCAGGTTTCTAGGGTCCCTTCAGGAATTTTTCTAACTCCCCAGGCCGAAGAAGGAAGGAGCAAGCTCTGAGAAAATGCAAAAAAAAAGGTTGCAGAAAGGCAAGTAGGTTGATCCAAGAAAAAGTGTGAAAATTGGCTAAGTCCTGCTCAAGGGAGCAACTGGGACATTTGGGACGTCAAGGTGCGGATCGGCCGAAAAGCCTCTAGGCGGCCCAAATTGCATTTGGGACAATCGGGCCAGAAGTACGCGAAGGGCGCGAAAAGCCGATCTGGCCGAAGGAGGAAGAAAAATTGGCTAAGTGTTGCTCGGGACGTTTGGGACAAAAAGACCCGAACCGGACGGATCGGCCGAAATGAGCATAGGCAGTCAAAAAGTGATTGGGACATCTGGGCCGCGAAGGCGCGAACCGGCCGAACCGGGTGAAAAAGGGCGAGTCAGTCCGAAGGCAACTGGGACATTTGGGACAAATGGACGCGAACCGGCCGGTACGCCCGAAATCAGCACAGGGAGCACTAAGCGTTTGGAACATTCGGGACGAAAAGACGTGAAGGACGTGAAAGAGCCGGCAGGTCCGAAAACCAATGAGATCGCGCCATGTGTCTCAAGGAGAAAAGTCAAAAAGTCAAAGGGCAAGTTTTAAAGGGTCAGCGCGAACCAATGAAATGGCACCACGTGTCCAAGCTGGGGCCCATAAGGAAATTTCAAAAAAAGACAGCCCGCTGAAAGATAGAGGAGAGAGAATTGCTCGTCCAATCAGAACGTGCCACATGTCATCCAAGTGGCAGAGCGCGGGAAAGATTTCAAAACATGTTTTCGCCTGTTTTGTGCCCTAAAACTTTAGACCTCCATAACTTTCGATCCAGAGCTCGGATTTGCACGTTCCTTATATCAACGGAAAGATGGTAAAATTATCTACACGATTCAGGGGTCAATCTTGCATTTTGGAGCAGTCTGGAGGGAGAAAATCGAGAAACAGCTCTGATGCGTGTGCACGGCCAGAAGTGACATTTCAGCGGCCAAATTTAATGCAGAATGGGTCGCATTCTCCTATAATCCGGTCAAAGTGACAGGGTATGGGTTTGTAAGGTTCCCCATGTCGTTTTAATGCACCTACAGTCAGGAAGAATGGGCTCCCATGCCTTTATACGTTTCTGTCCCCTGGGCTCGACCCATGCAATGTAAAAGCCAGATTTGGCTCATTTTGAAAAAAAAAATTGTTCATTCTTTCTACTCTGCTCTCCCTTCTTTTCTTCTCTAGGGTTGAAAATGGAGTTCAAACCTCCTCCCTTGCTCTGTAATGGCGTTTTTGCCTCTTATTAATGGAATGATGTTCTGTGCAAACTTCTGAAGCAACAAAACGTGTTTTGTGATGCATCTGTCCATCCTTTCTCGTTTTTGCTTGTTTTCTTCTTGCCTCTCTTCATTGCAGGTATTTGTGCATGTTTGAATGTTCATTGCAGGTCTGGAGCTGTGTTCATGGAGTTTTGGGACATTTTCTGTGTGAAATCTATCCTTGGGCTTGTGATGCATCTGTCCATCCTTCCCATTGCTCACCTCTCTTTGTCCCATGGCAATTTTGATAGATGTCCAACATTCTCCTTCTCTAGTGTATCACTGTTTTAGTGTAGGCTTTTGTTGTTTTTCCCTTCTCTCTCTCTCTCTGTCTCCTTGGCATGGTTAGATTAGGATTAGATTAGCTTGCCTGCACTGGAACAGCTTGTGGCAGGTAGTTTAGGAACAGGAACCAACCTTCTTTGGAGATTCCTCTCTCAGTTTCACAAGTCCCACGCTTAGAGAGAGGTTTCCATGTTGTGCAATCACACTGGATGCCTGAACATCAACCTAGAAGTCTGATGTGCGTCTAGGGGTGCTGTGATTTTGCACTAACAATAACCCCGGTTAGGTGAGTGGGGGGACATGATTTGACTGGCTAGGTGAGATAATAGATTTTATTTGATTGAGTGGGGTTCATAATTTGGATGGTACGAGACACAATTTCACTGAGTGGGGTGATGTGATTTAATTGGAATATTTTGACATTATGATCACATAATGACAATTAGGGATTTAAAGGAGATTAATTACTTCATCAAACATGTAGGTTTGGTGGGAAATGGATTAAGTCTACTGAGAGAGAGAGAGAGAGAGAGAGAAAATGTGGGGTGATACCAAAATTTGGTGTCTATAGAAACTAACAAGTATATCCTTCTGGCCATGAAACAGTTCAACCTGCTACAAACATGACCTCGGAAGATTTTAAGATAACCAATTTTTTAAATGGAGTGATAGTTGTGTCTTGAGCTAATTTCAAACATTTGAGTTCATTGTGCATTGATCATTTTGGAAAAAGCAGAAATATTGTTCTCATACTCTTCCTCTTTTGCCTTTTACTATATTTGATTGATTAGACAATCTATATTTCCCACTTTTTCACATAATCCTTGCATTGTTAGGAGTGTCATTTATTAATTTGTGAATTAGCACTAATCCTTAACTATTTTGTCCCATTAGTTGTAGTTCAAACTTCCCTCAAATTTTTGTACTTGAAATTGATAAAATAAAGTTAAAACATTAAAATACTTGATTTGAAGTTTGAATGTGTCTATTTGTCGAGGTAGCCTCCTAAGTCATTTTAGGTGAAAACGTATGAAGTGAAACTTTTTCAAGAGCATTGATGGAGGAAGAAGTGGTGATTTAGAAAGCATCATTGATATAAGAAGAAGGCGTTTCCCCTAAAATATTGATGGGAAAAACATTTGAAATTGGTTTTAGGACGAAACTCCTTTGTTGTTTATGTGTACATTTTATGATGATAGTGAAAGGAAGTTTCAAACCAAAACCCATAAAATGGCCCACATGAAAATTAAAAATTTAAAAATTTGAAGATTGATTATATTAATTATGCCAGAGACATTCTTAATATGAAGAAGCATTTGTCAAAATATGTCATATTTTGGGTGACCATTTTCTAGATGGTCCACATTCTCGACATCATCAATAAAACCTAACAGGTTTTTTCCACCCATTTCATAGATGTTGGCAAGGTGTTTGACCAAATGTTTGAATGAGATGTCATAGATAACATAAGACAAGAGAAACTCCATGCAATATTGACACTATTTCATCAAATTCAATCACTAGGTGTCTTACGTGATCAATTCCTTGTAGATCATTAACATCGTTTCACTGACTACAACCAATAGGTGTTCCATCTCATCAGGGTACTTGTGTTAGGTAGCACTGGGTTGAATGCTAACCATGTTTTTTTGTGAGAAATCATCCACTATTGCAGTGGATATTTTGATACTACTCCAGGTTCTAGGTTCTTGTGATTTTTTGTTCACACCATATTTTAAATATATCTATCATTAGTCTTCCTAGATTCTTCCTACAGTGTTTTTGTTGATTTGTGAGGTGATCTATCACATGCTTATTGTGTCTTCCTCTAAAGAATTTTTTATGTTTCTTTTGGTCATTAGGGAATCAAATATTTATCAATAGAAATCAAGGAAGTGTGAAAATCCTCGCTACAAAGCTCTTAAAAACCTAGTGGAATTTGATACTTAGCTAGAGTTAGAGGAGTGTGTGAAGGCCTTACCACCATTTCCTATTGATTTAGTGGGAAGAAGACACTTGGAATTGAGGTAGGATTGCAAGGAATCAGAGGCATAGGTAAGACAAATGGATCCTCTAAATGGATAAGTCATTTTTTTAATTTTTAGGGCACCTTGTGCTTGTCCTTTAGGGTGCATAAAATTTTGGGCCCTAAATGGTTCCAAAAATTGAAATAGTAGTAAATAATCCGTGTTAGGGAAAGGTAAGTCAAAATGAAAAGGAAGAAGGATGCCACTATTAATGATTTGGAACATAAATTGAGTGTTGATCTATATAAATTTGAAGACAAAAGCATTCGCTGGTTAGTTTTTAATTTTCTAGAAAACAAGGAAATGTTTTAATGTTATTGTGGTGTGCTTTCAATTGGGAAGTATGTTGAAACCACCCCTAGATTAATAAGACACATATGTACATTAGGGTAAATTGTAAGGCCCCTTATAAAAATGTCCCTTGGAATTTTCTTGGTGAATTTGTAAATATGTGTTTCGAAATTATGGCAATTAGGAATGAAAGTTATATAGTATATAAGCTAATTTTGAGTATGAATCAAGAAAGGTGGTAAAACAAGATGAATGCCACATGAAAAACATGAAAAATGAGGGTGATGTATGCAACTTTCCAGCTATAAAATGCAACTAATTAGTTCCTCGTACACACTCATCCGATTGTGGTGTGCCACCATCCGACTGTATATTGTGTGCCATTTGGTTAAAGAGTGCATGTCCCTCAATGCAACCAATTATTTACTTTATGCAGTTGAACAGTTGCAATATGCAGTCAATTATTGATGCATAAATCAGAGCCTCATCGTGTATGATTGAATGGAATTGATGTTTACCATCATAATCATATTTAGTATATATATGCGAATTCAGTTAGTTTGTTTTGTAAGGTAATGACAATATATATTCAAAAATCCAGAATTATTATAAACCATTGTCGACCCGACCCAAAATAGTAACTTATAGCCAGATAATTTATGTAAATTGGTGTTATATAGTAGTCCTAAAAAATAGCCAAATGCAAATTTCAAAAACCCAAATATTCGCGAAATAGTGAAAAAATTCACCACTAAATGTTTTCTTGATTTACATGCTTATGGTTTATGTAAGACCAAAACTGCTATGAAATGAAAGATTTTTAATTTTTTAAAGGATGATAAAAAATTCATGTTTTGGATTTGGAAATTCATTAGTATTAGTGTTTATTTATGGTTTTGATCGTCAATTGGTGAGGTGGCTTGAATGGACATCACATGGTTATAACTTTTTATTGGCTTCCCAAGTTCAATCTTAGTTTCAGGTGTTCTTGAATAGGGATAGGCATAGGTCACGGTCAACAAATGATCCCATTGACCTAGGGATTTCTTATATTGAAAGAAGAATTGTCCTAGTCCTAGAACTCTGAATAAGTGGGAAATGAATTTTCTAGCCACCCATTCGGGAAATATTATAGATTTTGCATAACTTGAAATGGGGTGTGGACATCTGTTGAATCATTATGGAATATGGACTTCTAGTAGATGTTGTAGTTATAGGTTCCTTGGGAGATATGTTTGCAAAATGTGGAAGCATGCACAACCTGGAAGAAACGCAATCTCATGGACGTTAATGATTGCGGGATATGCACAAAATAGTTTTATTGAAAATGCAAACCATGAGCGAGAGTCTCATTTCAATAGTTGGGTTGGGCCTACCACTCTAGGTGAAATCTACAAAGCGATACTCACAAAATGGGGTTGTTGAAAAGGCCTTGGTAACATTTAAATGCCAAAATGGGAGCTTTAGTAGAAGGACGCCAAGTGTTTGACCAAATGACGACACGTGATAGCTTTTCATGGAATAATCATTGTTGTAGCTTACATACATGGTCATCCTCAAGAGTCATTTCGATTGTTTTGCCAAATGCAATAAACAAATATTCAACCCAATCAAGTCACCTTTGCCAACATATTTGTGGGTCGTAGCAAAATAAGTGCTTTGCAACAAGGTACAAATATCCATCAAGGCAAAATAAGAAGTGTTGTTGGTCAAATGTTGTAGTTGTACTACATTGTTCACTCCTCCCATCACAAAAACTTCAAACAATTTAAAATAATAAACATTTTTATTGTAAATTACAAAGTTTGTTATCGTGGTGTGGTTTGCAAACTCATAAAATTCCTAGTTAAAAAAAATTAGGAGAACTCTTCCACACGATGACGAGTCAAATTTAAGGTCATATGCACATATTTAAGATTTAAAAATATATAGGAGTGTGGAAAAAGTTTCAACGGCATTTTCATGCGACTGTCAAATATACGAAGGGGATTGGAAGTAGAACAGGTGCGTAAATGGGAGAGGAAAATGTTACTGAAGGGCGGAGGTACCAAGTGGGAAAATTGTCGGGGTTGCAACTATATGTGGGACCTCTCAAACGGTTAAGATTTCTCGCCCGTCGCACTCACTATTAAATCGAAACCTGTAAACGGTTGAGATGGCCCACGCACGCGGAGTGTTTAGGAATATATTATATGGGCGGAGGCGGAGGCGGAGGCGGAGGCGGAGCATTTAAATAATGCGTTTGGAAGCGGGGGAGCACAGTGAGTTCCTCCTCCTCCTCCTCCAGACGACTTGACAGCGGGTGTGTGGTCGGGCGACCGCCCCTCACGTGGATAAAGGCCCTCCGTATCTGTGCCTGCCCCTCTCCCACCCCAACATCGCCAACTTCGTCAACGCCTCTTCTCTAAAGCTCTATAGAAATTTTATGAAACACCCTTTCTAGCTATACCTAGGATCACAACCAACGGGGAAATTGTATTCACACCTAGGAAATATATATTCCCTTCTTTTCAACAACAATGTTGTACGAATTATATTTTAATGATTTCACATTAAACTAATAGTCTTAATATTGATGATGGAGTAAAACGTTGATTAAAATGTTCATACTCTATGCTTTCTAGAAACTTTCTCAATAAGGATTATCTCTCCTATAATAGCACCCCACCAAATCTTAAGAGTTTGAATAACCTTTTATCTTCCATGAGGTTTGACCAATGAGGTAGAGTTTATGTTAAGACTTGCGAGATGTTATAGTAAATAATTCTTTTTAAGTGTGTTGTTAAGTACCTTGTTTTGCTGTTGACTTAAATTTACAAGTGAATTGACTCAAGTTTAAATTTGAATGACAAATGGTATGTCTATATCAAGCAAACATAAAACTCTGTTTGAGAGACACTATTTTAAATTAAAAAAAAAAATGTAAGTGCCTTGTCAAGCACCATTGTTTGATGTAGACTTACATTTATAAGTAAATTGACCCGAGTTTAAATCTCATTGGGAAATGAGAAGTTAATGCCAAGTAAAACTTTAACCTTCACTTCAAAAAAAAAAAGTTCAGAAAAGGTGTAATAAATCAAAAATTAGTAAATGCCTTACCAAGCACCTTGGTTTGGAGTTTTGGTGTGGACTTACATTTACAAGTTAATTGATTCGACTTATATTTATAGGTGTTTTATAATGACAACAAAGGGTGGGTTTTAATGGAGCGAGTGCATTCACTTTTATTCTGGACCTCAAATTTGATATTTGTTTCACTGTCACAAGACAAATTCAACCATAAATCAAATGCCCATTTGATTGTTACTTAAGTGTAGACACTAAAGTTTACTAACTTCTCGTGAAATGTCAAGTTTGACAATGTTCCCTTGCTAAAAATATGTTCACATTTAGAATCCAATCTCCTCAGCTCTCTAGCTCTTCTACAACATGATTATCTTTACACTCTACTCTGTTTGTTTAAGGTGTTTTTCGGTTAGCGCTATGAATGCTAGAAATACCATAAACTCAAATGAGCAAGGTGATTTAACAAAAATAAACTTCTATGCTAAACCCTTATATTGCATAGTAACAAATGTAAACTATGTTAAATAGTTGCTAGATACAAGATGACACAAGATAATAAGTTGATAAATGAAAAACCCTAGGTGCAAGAGAGGGAAAGAGTGACTTAGTTGGTTTACACCTGATGTTAAGTCTGTGCAGACTGGAGAAACTAATGAACATGAAGGGTAGATTCGTCACAACTGAGCACAGTAAATCATGGAACTATTTGATAAGCCTAGACTAGGGCACTTGGACTGGGTCAGGGGAAGTGCCAGAGTCTGCTTTTGGGCACCTATGACTACGAAAATGGCCGGAACCTGAATTTTCTAGTGTCGCAAGGTTGTCGCTGATAGTTGTTATTAGTCGCCTGTATGTCATTGGATGATTACAAAATTCACATGTAAGCTACAAAGAGATGATGACTTGCAAAACCCTCAAACTACATCAAATCCCAAAAAAAAAAAAATGCAATATGGGGAGTCAGACTTGTTAACCTTACAAGTTACCCTTTCTGGGAGGGCCATAATTTTTTTTAACTTTTTTCCCTTGCATTCTGAAAATTTTTACTTTGAAATTTTCTCCTTATCACGCAAAAAATCGAGATTTTGCGTTTCTGCTTATATTTTACTCCCAGAGTTCATGGGGTATTCCGAGTTTTGAAGTCTAAAATTCAGACTTTGGAGGGTTTTTCATTCGGAATTCAAAGTTTTGATCACCTTTTTACAAAGATACTTGGGGAAGTTTTGAAGTCTGAAATCCTGAAGTTCCAATATTTCAGAACTTCAGAGTTTTGGGTTTTGGACTTTGAGTGAGCATTTTCGGGAAGATTAAGAAGTAAGGTCCAAAGTCCGAAGTTCTGAAATTTCACAACTTTAGGTTTTCAAATTTTGGGGTTCTGGTTGAATAGTGAGAACAGTTCGTGCAGGAATTTTAGACTCTGACCTCCTAGCATTAATGGCTCAACAGCGCCACAGGTGTCGGCACTTAGGCATTAATTTCTAGTTTACCTATAAAAAATTTAATTTTTACCTTTCATTTTCACCCGATAATGTGCTCTGACACATTGAATTTTACTAAAATCTTCACCGTACTTCCCAAGGCATCTTTTCAAGGTAATTTTCTCATGTTTTCTTCATTCTTGGTTAAAGTTTGTGTTGGGGTGATAGTGTTAAGTGGGATCAGTCACTGCAGTACACCCCAACATTAAATTAAAAGTTTGTTCATCAAACTTTATTGTGAAGGTCCTTTCATATTTAAGAGTCAAGCGGCCTGACCGATTCAACCACCCACATTGATTTAGGTGATCCCTCTCAGGACTGGGCTATCAACAACATTTACATTTGTATAGTCTAATATTAAAGACTGGGATCAAAATGTAAGAAAGGCTATCAAACCCTAAACACGGTATCATATCACCCAACTTGACTAGGGAGCTCACCCAAGGCATGCGTAGGCACTGAGCCCCTCTTTTATATGAGCTTTGCAAGAATGTTTATAACCATGAGACGAACAATGCTCAAATATGACTGAATGTATTCAAATATAGAAAACAAATAAACTAGATCTAAGCATCAATGTACTATAAGATAGATGAGAACATCACAACCACAAGGAGGAATTAGATCTAAAACCATGGGTATTATCAAGAACACAAGGATTTGGATCCATAAGCATAAAAGGAGATGCACAGATTGATATCCATAACATATATGTTTAGAACCACTCCATTTTATTAATTCATCACATTACAGTAGCCAAGAACACATTAAGTATTCCATGGATGGAGATAATACAACAACAAAGCCTCAACATGCTCTCTATGATAGATTCATTACAAAGCTTATAATCATGTATCACACACACCTTATATCCTAATGTCATGCAAAACCCTACAAAAGAAAGGATTGAAAGGAATCTCCTCTAACCGTTCATCATTACAAGAAAAGGCATGAAGGAATCTTTCATGATCGCCTAACCACTACCTAAGAACATGCCAAATGGTCATCATGTGTTTCTCTAATCGAATATCCTCAACATGCACATGCAAGCTAATCCATAATAAACTCAACCCCTTGTCATGTTATGATAACTGTAATGATGCCCTGGGGTATGTTTTTCTTGAGCTGCAAGTCTCCATAGTTTAACATTATCCATAACTATATTTGGTCACTTTTCCATTCGTTCCCCTAACTCAGTCTAAAAATGACTAAGTTTGAAATCCATCCTACCTGGGCATGAGCCATCACGCATCCCAAAAAATGACTTCTGTGCATGCCTTTGTGACCTATTCTTGAGTACCACAACCCTTTGCACCTCAGTTACTTGGTCATTTTAGGGGTTCAACATCACCCCAAACTAATGTGATTTCCACCCATGACAATCCCTTGCACTGTTTCGAACAAAACTTTAATGACCAAAATTCTGCAAGAATATTCTAAGGCCAAAAGGGATATCTAGGCTGTCACCGCTTATGATGGGTCATTGTATTCTCCAATCATTTAACTAATATATTCTTCTACTAGTTTCATTATAAAACCAGGGTTGTGTGTCCAAGGTTGTATGCATTGAAGCTTTATGAAACTCAATTGTTTGGTGGTTCCTTTAGGGGCATTTTGGTTGTTATGTTTTTCTCTGTCTCTGCTAATCTATGGAAATGTAATGATAAAATTGTTGAGAAGAAAAAGTATGAAACTTAGCAGAAGGAACACAGAAGATTCACACGTGGGAATAGGGCACGTTCAAAGGCACATAAGGATAGGGAAGGAAACGCGCACGAAAGACAATGACAAATTTAGGACTTAACCATTTTCATGATTACAGGCTATTTTTGGAGATAGCATGTAGAGCACACAAATTGGATAAAAATTTTAGGAAATAAGTGATAAAATATGTGGAACAATCCCTCACATAATCAAAATAGTAGAAACTAATATGCATAAAATATTACAGATCTCAAATAAAAGTGCATAATAAAATAACACAACACAAAAAGACAGTATTTAATGTGGTTCACCCAATTTGGGCTACATCCACCAAGAATCACTTGCTCAAATTTCATTACAAACCACCACTCCTCTTAATATAATACCCAGATTTGTTTGGAGCTATGCTCAACAAACTCTATAGAATTCACACCCCAATTCAGACACATTTACAATATTACATCATACCTACCATATGCACAAAACCACATAAGTAGACAACTATTTAAGAAGTTTTACAAAACCGTGGGTATCAAAACCATGGGCCAAATCCTTCCCATAAACCTATGGGTCAAAATCCTACCCATATGAGAAAATCACGTTTCCCCGGTATCCCCCGGCGAGACAAATGTGGAAAGTGTACATTACTCTTAGTGTATAGTCTTCAACACTTTCACACAAGAAAAAATACTCCACAACATAACAATCTCCCACTTGGAGACTATTTTTCTTCTGAGCAAGCTTTCTCAAACGCTTTTACTAGTTTCTGTGAAGACCAACTAAAGTTGAACACAACTTCAGTTTTTCCCTTGTGACCACCTTGGTCATCATGTCTGTAGGATTGAGACTGGTATGAATCTTCTCTACCTTCAAATTATCTTCCTCCAAAGTTGTTCTTATGAAATGGTACCTTAAATGTATATGCTCTGTCCTAGAGTGGAAAGCAGAGTTCTTAGCTAGGTGTATAGCACTGTGACTATCACTATGTAACTTTCCTTCCTCCTTATTCCCCAATTCCTCAAGAAATTGTTGTAACGAAATCATTTTTTTTGCTTTCTTATGTGGCAAACAAAATACTCAGCTTTCGTGGTTGAAAAAACCACCAGTTTTTGTAGTCGTGAAATCCATCTCACTAATGTCCCACCTACAATGTAAACATAGCCTGTCACACTCCTCTTGCTATCTACATCTCCAACCATATATAAATCTACATAACCACACAAAATGGTGTCTGATCCACTGTAGCACAAAATTTTCCCCATGGTCCCTCTCAAATACTGAGGGATCCACTTTACTACCTGTCAGTGATCTCTACCTGGATCACTCATAAATCTATTCACCGCTCCCACTGCATGGGCAATATCAGGCATAGTGGACACCATGACATACATCAAACTGCCAACCACTAATGAGTAAGGTACCTTGCACATCTAGTTTCTCTCCTGCTCTATCTTGGGACACTGCTCCTTTGATAACTTAAAATGGCTAGCCAAAGGAGTCCCAACCAGTTTAACATCCTACATATTAAACCTCTCCAAGACCTTCTTAATGCACTCTTCCTGAGATAAAGTCATATTTTGTTCCTTCCTATCCCGAGATATCCTCATACCAAGGATTTATTTGGCTGCCCCCAAATCCTTCATACCAAAGGATTCACTTAGCTACTTCTTGAGTACTTTTATTTCCTGCATGTTTTTACCTACAACCAACATGTCATCCACATACATACACACAATAATATAATTGCTATCCTCTAATTTCTTTGTATACACGCAATGGTTAGAATGACATTTAATACAGCCTTGCTCCATCATGAAGCTATCAAATTTCTTATACCATTGACTTGGAGCTTGTTTCAAGCTATATAAGCTCTTCTTCAGTTTACACACCATATCCTCTTTACCTTTGACATCATAGCCCTCAAGTTGTTACATGTATAGATCCTCCTCCAAATCACCATGGAGAAATGTAGTCTTTACATCAATCTTCTCTAAGTGCAAGTCTTCTGCTGTAACTATTCCAAGAACAATTCTAATAGAAGTCATTTTTACTACAGGAGAAAAAATATCATCAAAATCTTTCCCTTTTTTTTTGTGCAAACCTCTTGACCAACAACTGGGCCTTGTATCTTGTCTTGCCTCCTTCTTCCTCTTTGACTTTGAACAACCACTTGTTCTATAATGCTCTTTTACCTTTGGGTAGCTTCACCAAATGTCATGTCTAGTTCTCTATGAGAGCTTGATGTTTCTCATCCATGGCTTGCTCCCACTTCTTCCTGACATCTACCTGCATTGCTTCATCAAAGCTCTCTGGCTCTCCACTGTTAGTGAGTACTAAATAATAAAGAGAAGCGGAAAAACATTCAGGTTCTCTTCTTACCCCAGAAGACCTCCTCAATATAGGAGTTTGGGGTTCATATTGAGGAGGTTCCTGAACATATTGAGGAAGATCCTCTACCGCTGCATATTATTTCTTGGATTCTTCCCTATTTTCCTATAACTACTGCTTATATATGACTTTCTCATTAAAGACCACATCCCTACATCAAATGATTTTCTTGTCCTTAATACTCCAACATTTATATCCAAAGTCATCACCACCATAACCAATGAAAGTACATTTTTCCGATTTAGCCTCTAGCTTGGTCTTATTATCCTTGTCTATATGGACAAACACCTCACATCCAAAGACTCTAAGAAATGAATAAACTTTCTTACCATACCAAGCCTCCTTAGGTATGCCTCCATCCAAGGAAATTGAGGGTCCTCTATTTATCAAGTACACAACTATGTTCACCGCTTCTACCCAAAAAGAAAAAGGCAGTCCTACATGTAACCTCATGCTCCTAGCACGTTCCATTATTGTTATGTTCATCCTTTCTAACACCTCATTCTGTTACGGAGTTCCTGGAATTGTATTTTACCTACAGATTCCATTCTTATAACAATAATCATCAAATTCATTGCTACAATACTCCCCTCCATTATCTGACCTGATACATTTTAGTTAAGGCATGTTTCATTCTCAACCAAGGATTTCCATTTAACAAAAGTGTCAAATACATAAAATTTGTTTCTAATACAATAAAACAAAACTTTCCTTGTTGCATCATCAATAAAAGTAACATAATAATTTGAACCCCCAAGAGATGATACTTGAGTCGACCGCCACACATCAGAATGCACCACCTCTAACTTATTCTCTTTCTCTGTAGGTCCAGCCTTGAGAAATATTACTTGCTTATGTTTCCCATATATGCATTCCTCACATAGCTTATTGTCATGTAAATGTGTAACAAGGAAATTGACAATTTCCAAGCACGACAACAATACCCCAGTGTTAATTTTTTCAAGTCCCATCGTTCCAAGACACCCTGGGTCTATATAATTAGTCTAAATGCCCACTTGAATAATGTAATCTCATCCCCCTAGGTGATTTAGGTAAGTCTATTCATCACCCCTAGGTGATTTTAGGGAGTTATGAAAAGATACTATCTTCTAGCAGTATTGGGAAGGCCTATCGCTAGCCTTCCCAGGACTGGATTCAACTCCCTGGAGTGGAATGGAAGGTAAAAATTCAACACGGAGATCAAATGAAGACCTTAAAACATAATAGAAATGATTTTTGAAGGTTTGGGGAAGTTTTACAATACTTGGAGCAGTTTGAGTAAAAAATAGGGTTCACAAGCCTAGGCGGTACACAGACCTAAAACAACTGTTGGGCTTCAAAAGAAGATTACGGGAGCTCCGGATGGAGTTAGGAGTAAAAAAAATATATCTCAAGAAAGATGATTCTAAGGCATAAATTATGGTGAAATAATTTTTTTCACAACACTTTGGCGCATCATGTCAGCAGGCAGGTTTTTTCAGGCATAGGTGGAGTAAAAAATCATTAAATATGATTTTTCAGGGATCAAATGGAATAATAAAGACATAAAACCCCCACCATAATATGTAAAAGGACATTTCTAGTCAGTATCATATACAATTTTTCCAAAAAAGTCCATCAGGAGCTCAAGTTATCACTGTTACAAGTTCAAGACTTAGGCAAATTTTTGGGAGGACACGTGTCAGCACCAGGAGCCTGGCGGGATTTTGTGTCCCTCATGTCCCCTAAGGTCAGGAAAAACAAGGTTAGAAAAGTGTACCTAGCCCCCTTGAAGCCCTCTCAGCCCTTGTATGACCTCTTGGACCCTCATATGACCTCCAAACTTGAAATTTCAGCCCCCAGGTGCTTATTTGGAGCATGCATTCCCTACTATTGGATAGGGCGCCATGTGTCAGCTCCAAGACCACTGTGAAAATTGATATCCCTTATGCACCTAAGGTGGGGAACATCAGACATGGAAAAAATCACCTAGCCCCTATGGGGAATCATTTGGACACCCACGTGACCGACTTTCAGCCCCCAGGTGCATTTTTCAAGTAAATCTCCTGGCATCAGATCGAGGACAATGGCATCGCCTTAACCACCACCGTGGAAATTGATGTCCCTCACATCCTTGAGGTCAAGGACATCAGGGACATAAAAATGCACCCATCCCCTCCATGTGCATGTTTTTAAAGTTTAAATCCGGCACTTAGCCGTTTCTTCCTCATCATTTCTCCTTCACAGCTTCATACCTTGCCATGGCTCTGTGCATAATTTTCCAGACACCCGGTCCACCATTGTTGCTCCAAACAAGATTTTCCATGGCCACATAAACTATCCACACCATGAATACACATAAATATGTAGGTCTCAAAGAAAAATGGAGTGATATGACGAAGAATGAGGAGAAAATGAAGGGTTTTTGCTAGATAACCATGAAGTCATCCGATATAAAATTCTTCATATCTCACAAGATACAAGTCAGATCGAGATACCATTTTTTTTCTGAATCCTTAATTTTTCAAGGTGATCAAGATGCAACAAACAATTGGTTAAATGGTGCCTAGAATCATTTTCTCTAACAAAATCCTCTCTTCATGCACCGACTCACATTCGTCAGATTTCCCGTCATTCCGGCAATGGAAATGAGCTAAAAACTTGCACACGAGATCCAAATAAAAAACCTATCAAAATGGAGTTGTTTTCATTAAAAATGGAGACAAAATCCATACCTGCAAATTTCGAGCTCCATTAATGGCCGCCATGGCAGCTCCGTGCCCGAAGCCACTGCCGGGTCAAAATTTCAAAATTTATTTCCAGGCATTTTAGAGGGCAAAACTATCTGAAATTCGAAGGGTGTGATCGTAACAAAAAGAAGAGTCCAAAAAAGTATGTTCCATCACAAATAAAGTACTGGAAACACCCTTTCTAAAAATAGTAAGTTTTCCTACACATGCTTGCTATTTTTGGTAAGTCTTCATCAAAAGCGGCTATGGAAAAAGCAGTGTGCATTGAAGATCTCCAAAAGGTCAGAATGATTATTCGGAGTAGAAAACAATGAAAATGGCCACTTACTACAAATATTAAGTCCCCCATCTGGGCATTTACTAAAAATAGTAAGCCACGCTCAAAGAGCAGTTTTGGCACAATAGGACATTTAGAACTTCACCGCATAAGAGATTTCCATGAACGGGGACCAGCGGAATTCATCGGGTGACATATCCTCTTCTTCTTCTCTCTCTCTTTCCCTCTCCTCTTCCCCCAACTTTCTCTCACTTTAAAATGTTCTAATTCTTCGTTGGGGTTTGCACTTTTTGATATTCCTTTAAGTCACTTAAAAGTGACTTTAGAAACATAATGTAAATTAAGTCGCCTTACTATTATAAAAGGGAATTAAATATTTAAAGTGGAATATGAACAATCTTAAGTCATATTAAGGCATATGGAAGGTCATGATGAAGATGATAAGTCACCTCTCATTCTATAAATTGTAACGCCATTCCCATTGCAAAGGGTTGGCGATTGATCTTGTAAACTCAAGAGTGCATTGTACATAGAGAAAGCAAAGGAGATAGCCAATTTTCTTCTACTTTCCTCCACTTCTCAATTTCTTCCATTCTCACATTATATACAACTTTGATTTGAGCAATCAATACAAGAAGAAGGATTTTCTAGTTTTCTTTGACTAAGGGGTATCTTGATACTTGGTGAATAGTGAATTATATTTGGTCTTGTTGCTATTCGCAAAGTTATTTCTTCCCATAAATGCATGTGTTGAAGTTTCTAACTAGTGTGTGTGTGTGCAGGAATCTGATTTTATCCTTGTAGCATTAGTTCTCCTACCTCTATTCTCACTCCCTTTCCCACCTTCAAACAAATTCTTCCCTAGCAAGAGATTGCTAGCTTTTTCGCAGGGTCAGTGGAGTGCCCCTGTTGGATCCCTGGTCGAAAGGCCACCACAAAAATCCACCTTTTCATGTACATGCATATACGGTAGCTGCACCGGTTAAGTAGAGGGACTTAGATTCCCAGAGCATTGGCAAGAAATCCACAAGTTTGTCTATCTGACAAATTTTCTTGCCAATAGTTTTTAGCACCCACCATGGGGTAGATTTAGCAGCATCTGCACTCAAAATACAACCGCAAGGTCCCAAAATTAAAAAAGAAAAATCAAATATTAAAAAATAAAAAAAGGATTTCATGAAAGTCCATTGCTAAAGGCTACACTACTAATTTCTGCACGTGTCTTTTCATATTCCTACTTTAAGAATTTCAAAAAATTGGCTGAAGGAAGACACACCAGGTTGATCAGGTCGAGAGGTGTTGATGATTTGAATTTTGAGGCTTCAAAAAATCAGCAAGAATGAATTAGAGATAATCCATACTTCTTCTCTCAAGCCTCCTCTCCATCTGGATCTTCACGAAGTTCACCGGGTAATCCTATCAAAACTCCTCTGGATATTCCACCTTCAAATTCTCCCATTTCTCAACCACCATTGAGCATTGAGTTCCTAGAAGAAGAATAATTTGAAGAAGAATTCATAGAAGAAAGAGCAGAAGCATAAATGATAATGACATATGAAGAAGAAATACCTCAACCCATTATTCCATGGGGAAGGAATACGGGCCTGCTTGCTCTTGAGCCACCTCTCCATGATCTACCAATGGGTTCCTGCAAGAACTTTTTGAAGTTCAAAGGTGATAACACACAACATCCTGAAGAACACATTGCTGCTTTCATGACATCATGTGGAATTCTTGGTCTCTAGCATGAAGATGTTACTGTAAGATTGTTCGTGGAGTCCCTCTAAGAAAAAGTAGTAGAATGGTTCTACCTCCTACCTTCCTGATCCATCACTGGTTGGGATGACATCAAGGCTTCCTTCGAGGAAAGATTTAAATCAACTGAAGATTTTCAAGACCTCTTGGTGTAGTTGGCTCAAATGAGGAAAGGAGAGGGTGAAATGATGAGAGACTTCATGGCTTGTTTTGAACGGTTGCTTCACAGGATACCGGAAGAAGATTCATCCTCTCAAAACAATATCAAAATATTCTTCATAAATTCTCAATCACCAAAGGTAGGATTTCTCCTACGAAGAGTTCAACCAAGGAACATTGTAGAAGCACAAAGGAGGGCCATTGAATTGGATGACGATCTCATCCTCTCTGGAAATATTAAGAATCCATCAAAGAGCAAGGCCCAACATCCTAAAGATGAGAGAACCAATCCATCATTGCAAAAGTTGGCGAATGAGATAACATCTTTGAAGAGGGAAATATTTGAACGTGTTTCTTCCCAAAGAAGCAACAAAAATCAGATTGCAGGAGCACCCCAAAGGCTCACCTTAGAGGCCCCATTCATGAACATAAATTTCAGATTTTAAGAAGATGAAGAAGAGCTTGAACAAGAAAGTGAAGGTGGTGGTTTCCTAAAAAGTGACGAGTTTGAGAATGATGCACAAATCAGATTTTGTGAGTATTCTGGAGGTTATGAAGAAATTGAAGAAAGGAGTTTTGAGACCTCTAAAGATGAAGCTCTTTTTGATGAAGGATTGGTAGAGTGCAGTGATTCTCAAGATGATGAGGTAATCCCTCTAGATAATTGCCTTGAGCTGCAAAATAAAGAGGAACTATAAGAAATAATGAAGCAGATCTCTGTGAAAGAAATTTTAGATGCAGTAGAAGTTGCAGAAGATCCTAAGCTGATTCTTGACCTCTTCACTCATGTCATGGACATACAAGAAAAGTATGAGGTCATGCCCAATTCTTCCGTCAGTACTCAAGCACTTCATAGTGGAGTAGGGATAAGAGAGGAATATAATGTTTCTCATGGAGAAGATGTCAATGAGCATTGACCTGGGAAAGAAAGTAACTCAAAATATTAAAGGAATTGGAATGAAAATCAGCATTGAGGTAGTGATGAGATGCTCAATGGAAAATCAGCTATAAGGATAAACATGGAAGGCAACTGGCACTATGAGACCGACTTCAAAGAACAAGAAGGAAGTGGAATTTCAAAGCAAGGACCAGAGCATCAAGAAGCTCACATGGACTCACTCCTACAAAGTAAAAGGACAATCATGAAAGCACATGGATTTCATAAACAATTAAGGAAAGGAGGCTACTTTCTGGAACCCGTCAACGGCTTCACAGAACATCATCATTCGGCGTTGCCTCTTCAAGGGTAACTTTTGAGAAATGAATAGTACTTCAGTGAAAGTGGGTTGTCCCTCACCTTGTACCATAGGTGATTGATAGGTGTGTTTCCATTTCTGTTGCATGTGTTTCCTTTCCTGTTGTGTGTCGTGTTTTTCCTTCTAATCTTCCTTTCTAGAGGTTGTACATGACTCCGCAGGGCCCAATGGATAAGGCACTGGTCAATGAACTATATGGTTTAAAATTGAGATTCTGGATTCCCATGTCATGTCTTCACTATGCTCAGTCCATGTCATGTTCCCAAGCTAGATCCAGTTGTTGTCATGTAAATGTGTAATAAGGAAATTGACAATTTCCAAGCACAACAACGATACCACAGTGTTAATTTTTTCAAGTCCCATCATTCTGTTGGTTGGATATTTTGTCATGCCAAAATATGAGGTTTAACCATAGTGCATGGAATTAAAGCCCTCCTCAAAGACAGGTGAGGCTGCCTGTTTATTACTAATCTAAAACACAACAAAAATAATATGTGAAATATTCACATTAATCTAACCATTGGGGTTGGGATAGAATCCCAAAATCCAAATCCACACTAGATAAGGATATTGTTTTTTTCTAAAATGAAATGGATCACAAAAGAATACACAATGGAAAGGAAATGACGGGAATGTATTTTCTTTTGAGCAAACACAGATCATGAAATAATCATACGAGTTCTAGATAACAGATGTAATGTCGTGTTTAAAACAATTAAAATGATTGAGAATGATAAACAAAGAATAGCTTAAGATCCTGAACATAAAAACAATATCTTAAAAGAGATGAATCTCACAACACAAAGTTTACAAAAATAGCATCGAATTCTATGCCTCAAATGATTAAAAGAAAACACAAAGTTTTTTCTTTCTTCTTCACAATAGTTCTCAATATTCCAAAAATCTCAACCCTTTGGAATGCATAAGCATCCCTTATTTATAATAAAAGGCGTTGAGATAAAATAGGATAAATCGTAGAAAATAGTCCTTTAAAAGAGAGTCCTATTTTTCTTGACTCTCACGTAGGAGACCAAGTCAAAATTTTCTTCCTATGTGATGAAACAAAAATGAAAAAGACATGTCAATTTCAAGATTGAAATGACATGTCGCATTGTGATTATTCTGTATCATCATATTTATCTTCCTCCAACAAAGCCTGCTTGTCTCGAAATTCTTGGAATCTTCGGATTATACCCTACATCTCATTATCATCAGGTGTGGTGGAATGATCACTTAGAACTTCACATGTTTCCTAAGTATCAGTAGCATTTCCAGGAAGCTTTTTCAATCTCTTGTTGAGTTTCCTCAGGGTCTCCAAAGAATGTTCAATTTTCATGAACCTGTCAATGATTTCCATGCCGAATCCATAAGTTGGTTGATGCTGAATTGATTGTTGGATCTATTTGTAAAGGTCATCAATAGGTAGGATACCCGAGCTTTCACTCAACACTTTAACATAGATTTTGACTAGCTCTTCTTCTAAGTTGTTCTTACCATTGACCAATTGATCTCTTGATTCTCTTAATTTGCTACAAGCTTCATTGAGAATCTTTATTTTGAACTTGATGGATTTAGTTAGCTGAAAATGTTTATCCCCATGTGGAATGATACCATCTTCGACCAAGATGCGGGATGGAATTTGTTTCAGCATTTGGAGAGCTTTGAAAGTCAACTCTAGGTTCCCGATTTCTACTGAAAACTCATCATCCATTATCTCTCCATCTTTCTTTATATCCTCTAAGGATTGGTATACTTCCACAATATCTTCGATGACTTCTTTTCCTTGTAGGAGCATCCTTTGGATCCATTCATCGACCATTCTCCCCTTTTCATTAATCTTCTCGATCATGGGTACCGATGAGAAATCGAACCCGATAGGAGTAGAGGATGATGGTGTTGACTCTGGAGGCTTTGAGAGCTTGAGTAACACTTCTGTTAGTTGCTATATTTTCTCTTTTAATTCATCTCTATTTTCTTTAGTTTCCCTCAGCTTCTAGCACAACACATTTATGGCATCTTGTGCATCCTGTTGTGCTCCCTCTGTTGTTAATTTCCCTAAATCCACCCTTGTGTTTTGATAATCTGTGACCATTATGTCATCCTTAGTTTTATCAGTTGCGGGAGTAGCAATCTCTGCAAATTTATGCTCTGAGGCATCCACTAAAATCCTTGAGACTATTTTTGGTTTCTTGGCTGACTTAGTGGGAGTGGCCTTGAGGGCACTGAAATCAAAGGCTGGTAATGGGACAATTATCTTCCTCTTTCTCAGAGTTTGATCTACCAACCATTGAGGCATATTGGAAGAAGTTACTTCCACTGTAGGCGTTATGGTCACATATTCAAGTGGAGGAGGATTAGCTTGTGGAGTGGTAACCACCGTAAGTGTAGTACCTGTGGTAGTGGATTCAAGGAATAAAGGTGCAGTAGGAGGAGGCATGTCTAGGGTTAACTAGGGTCTGGTGGGAAGAGGTGAGAGACCAGAAAAGATACTAGCCATGGCTGAGGAACTTGGTGAAGAAATCTGAGGCAAAGAAGGTTGAATGGGAGGAGGCAAGGATGGTTGAATGGGAGGAAGCAAGGATTCCTGAATTAGAGCTTGAGAAGTGGAAGGAAGACTTACCTCTAATGAATTATCTACCAAAGGAGGAATGGAAGGGTGAATAATCTCTTCCTCTGAAGGAGGAATCCCTTGTTCAGGTTGTGGAGGTGAGTCAAGAACTTCAACTGTTTGTGGGAGAGTAACCATTGGTGTAGTTACTTGATCTTCTACCTTTCTTACAAACTTAACCTTCATTGGCCTTTTGGAAGGGTTATTATCTTTTTCCTTTTTTCCTTTTGAGAGTCCCTCTTCCAAAGCATCTAACTTTGCAAAACTTCCTTTTTTATAACTCATTCCCTAAGAAATGAGCCACGCCTTAGTATGGGCAAGAATTTGAGTAGCTCTTCCCATGATAGAAGCTTTCTCAGCAATGGACCAATCAATGACCGGGAATACATATTGATCTTTGTTCAACCCATCATACGAGGGGTCAAAGACACTCTCGTTATCTTTAGTGCCTTTTGGGATGTCAGATAAATCCAACATCTAAACTTCTTCAATTGTCAACCTACTATTATCTTTTCTTCAGATGGAAACTTCATCTCAAAGATCAACCCAAATATCCTCTATGTTGGGAACATGTAGGTATAAAGTCCCGTATGACTTAAGGACTCCCAGGAAATCAAATCCATCTCTGTGCTTCATGTGCTTCTTCAATTTGTCCTGAAGCTCGTGCACTACATTCTTAGCTTTGACCACTGTCGAGCACGTGTATCTTCCAATCGAAATGGGGAAGGATACGACAGCCTTGTGTTTGCTTTGTTGGAATTTGTGGAAATCCAACAACTGTCTTACCAATTCCATTAGGATCAGCTTGTCACCTGGATATTTGGGCAATCAGAAAGGGTCACCTGGATACATGACCACCCGAAGGTATGTGAACTTCTTGAACTATAAGAAGATGCATCCCCATTTTGGAAAACAACAATATCCTTATCTAGTGTGGATCTAGATTTTGGGATTCTATCCCAACCCCAATGGTTAGATTAATGTGAATACTACACATATTATTTTTTTGTGTGTTAGATTAGTAATAAATAGGCAACCTCACCTGTCTTTGAGGAGGGATTTAATTCCATGCATTTTGGTTGAAGCTCATATTTTGGCATGACAAAATATCCAACCAACACATTCCAAGATACCCTGAGTCTATCAAATCAGTCCAAATGACCTCCTAAATAATTTAATTTCATCCCCTAGGTGATTTAGGTAAGTCTATTCATCACCCCTAGGTGATTTTAGGGAGTTCTGAAAAGATACTATCTTCTGGCAGTATTGGGAAGGGCTATCGCTAGCCTTTCCAGGACTGAATTCAACTCCCTGGAGTGGAACAGAAGATAAAAATTCAACACGGAGATGAAATGAATACCTTAAAACATAATAGAAATTATTTTTGAACGTTTGGGGAAGTTTTGCAATACTTGGAGCAGTCTGAGTAAAAAATAGGGTTTATAAGCCTAGGCGGTACACAGGCCTAAAACAACTACTGGGCTTCAGAAGAAGATTACAGGAGCTATGGATGGAGTAAGGAGCAAAAAAAACTCTCAAGAAAGAGGATTCTAATGCCTAAATTATGGTGAAATAATATTTTTCACAGCACTTTGGCACATCATGTCTGCAAGCAGGTTTTCTCAGGCATAGGTAGAATAAAAAATAAAAAATCTTATTTTTCAGGGATCAAAAGGAATAATAAAGACATAAGACCCTAACCATTAGATTCATAAGGCCATTTAAAGTCATTATCATATAAATTTTTTCCAAAAAATTCCATTAGGAGCTCAAGTTATCACTGTTACAAGTTCAGGACTTAGCCAAATTTTTGGGAGGACATGTGTTAGCGCCAGGAGCCTGGCGGGATTTTGTGTCCCTCACGTCCCCCAAGGTCAGGGACACCAAGGTTGAAAAAGTGCACCCAACCCCATTGAATCCCTCTCAGCCCTCATATGACCTCTTGGACCCTCATATGACCTCCAGAATTGACAGTTTAACCCCTAGGTGCTTATTTGGAGCATGCATTCCCTATTGTTGGATCGAGCGCCACGTGTCAGCTCCAGGACCACCGTGGAAACTGATGTCCCTTATGAACCTAAGGTGGGGGACATTAGATATGGAAAAATGTGACCATCCCCTATGGGGAGTCATTTAGACACCCACGTGACTGACTTTTAGCCCCCATGTGCATTTTTCAAGCAAATCCCCTACTGTTGGATCGAGGACACATGGCATCGGCTTGACCACCGTGGAAATTGATGTCCCTCACATCCTTAAGGTTAGGGACATCAAGGACATAAAGATTCACCCAGCCCCTCCATGTGCATGTTTTTAAAGTTTAAATCCAGCACTTAGTCGTTTCTTCCTCCTCATTTCTCCTTCACAGCTTCATACCTTACCATGGCTCCGTGCATGATTTTCCAGACACCCGGTCCACCATTGTTGCTCCGAACTAGCTCTATCGTGGCCACATAAACTCTCCACACCATGTATACATAGAAATATGTAGGTATTAAAGAAATATGGAGTGAAATGACGAAGAACGGGGAGAAAATGAAGGGTTTTTGCCAGATAACCATGAAGTCATCCAATCGAAAAATTGTCATATCTCACAAGATACAAGTCAGATCGAGATGCCATTTTTTCAGAATTATTCATTTTTCAAGGTGATCAAGATGAAACAAATAAGAGGTCAAATGGTGCCTATAATTATTTTCTCCAACAAAATCTTGTCTTTGTGCACCGATTCACATTCGTCAGATTTCTTGTCATTCTGGCAATGGAAACGAGGTAAAAACTTGCACACGAGCTCAAAATAGAAAACCTATCACAATGGAGTTGTTTTCATTGAAAATGGAGACAAAACCATACCTAAAAATTTTGAGCTCCATTAATGGCCGCCATGGCAGCTCCGTGCTTGAAGCCACTGCCAGGTCAAAATTTCAAAATTTATTTCCAGGCATTCTAGAGGGCAAAACTATGTGAAATTCGAAGGGTTTGATCACAATGACAAGAAGATTCCAAAAAAGTATGTTCCATCATAAATCAAGTACTGGAAACACCCTTTCTAAAAATAATAAGTTTTCCTACACATGCTTGCTATTTTTGGTAAGTCTTCATCAAAAGCGGCTATGCAAAGAGAAGTGTGCACTGAAGATCTCCAAAAGGTCAGAACGATTATCTGGAGCAGAAAACAGTGAAAATGGCCACTTACTAAAAACAATAATTCCCCCATCTAGGCATTTACTAAAAATAGTAAGCCATGATCAAAGAGCAGTTTTGGCACAATAGGACATTTAGAACTTCACCGTATAAGAGATTTCCATGAACGGGGACCAACGGAATTCATCGGGCTACATCTCCTCTTCTTCTTCTCTCTCTCTTTTCCTCTCCTCTTCCCCCAAATTTCTCTCACTTTAAAATGTTCTAATTCTTCGTTGGGGTTTGCACTTTTTGATATGCCTTTAAGTCACTTAAAAGTGACTTTAGAAGCATAATGTAAATTAAGTCACCTTGCTATTATAAAAGGGAATTAAATATTTAAAGTGGAATATGAATAGTCTTAAGTCATATTAAGGCATATGGAAGGTCATGAGGAAGATGATAAGTCACCTCTCATTCTATAAATTGTAACACCATTCCCATTGCAAAGGGTTGGTGATTGATCTTGTAAACTCAAGAGTGCATTGTACATAGAGAAAGTAAAGGAGATAGCCAATTTTATTCTACTTTCCTCCACTTCTCAATTTCTTCCACTCTCACATTATGTACAACTTTGATTTGAGCAATTAATACAAGAAGAAGGAGTTTCTAGCTTTCTTTGACTTAGGGGTTTCTTGATACTTTGCGATCAGTGAATTCTATTTGGTCTTAATTACTATTCGTAGAGTTGTTTCTTCCCATAAATTCATGTGTTGAAGTTTCTAACTAGTGTGTGTGTAGGAATTTAATTTTCTACTTGTAGCATTAGTTCTCCTACCTCTATTCTCACTCACTTTCCCACCTTCAGAAAAAGTCTTCCCTAGCAAGAGATTGCTAGCTTTGATGCAGGGTTAGTGGAGTTCCCCTGTTGGATCCCCGGTCAAAAGGACACCACAGAAATCCACCTTTTCACACACATGCATATACGGTAGCTGCACCAGTTAAGTAGAGGGACTTAGATTCCTAGAGCGTTGGAAAGAAATCCATAAATTTGTCCACCCGAAAATTTTTCTCGACAACATAAATCCAAACCTATTTCTATATATATGAGAAAATCCTTCTTTATGATCTCCATGCACTTATGGCTCATATGATTGAGCCTATAGTGGCACAATGTTGTATCTACTTCTAAAGCCACAAGATTATAAACATATGTGCTATAAGTGGTTAAATACAAGGTTACAACCTTCTTACCTCTTGCCAGCATAAGATCACCCTTGGTAACCTTCCAAGAGTCTGCTATAAATATCATAGCACAACCATCACTTCCCAACTAGAGTGCCGATATCAAATTTCATTTTAAGGTAGGCACATGTTTGACATCCTTCAATAGCCATGTATTCCCATTCTTCATCTTAACCCAAACAAAACCTTTTCCAACTATACTGCAAGGCTCATCATCACCAAGAAAAACATGCCCAAAATCCCCTTGAACATAATCAACAAAATAATGCCTATGTGGAGTAGCATGGAAAGAAGCCCCCAAATCTAAAACCTAAGATTCAGAAATATTGTGGAAAGAAATAATCAAAGCATCCTGACATACATTACCTATTGCCACATTTGCCTCCTTGTTTTCTTTGTGTTGTTTCTTCTTGTCCTGAAGCTCCCAACAGTCCTTCTTTGCATGCCTAAACTTTCCACAGTGCCAGTATATTATCTTGCTTTTGGATTTTGACCTTTCTTGATCTTTTAATTTTCCACAGCTTCCTCTATTCTTCTGTCTCCCTCTAGTTTCCATTGTTAAAGCATTCCCTAAAGTAGAATATTCCCCAAATATTTTTCTTCACATTTCATTGCTTAGAATCACCCCTAAAACATCCTCAAACTTAAACTTTGAGTTATCTGGAACTGAGTTGCTTACCGCCATTACTAGGCTAAACCAACTCTCAAGTAAAGAGCACAAAATTAATAAAGCCCTAAATTCTTCATCAAATTCTATTGTAACTGAGGCTAGCATATTTACAATTGTATTAAAATCATTTAAATGATCTGCTACCAAACCATTCTCACACATTTTCATTGTAATGCCATGCTCCCTTTCTCCTAATCATTGAGGTACAGGTACCAGCTTCACACCTAACCATTAGTATACTCGAGAACATAGTTCACCTTTTCCTCGAACAGGTTGTGGGGGACCTGAGCCAGTTCGTATTTTATGTAAATCTTATGAGATGACTCTATATCATTTCAAGGCACAAGTTAGACCTCAGTTGTTGGCACAACCTATGCAAGGAAAATGATACCTATCTAGGTGTCGAATGTCATCTATGAATTAAGGAAATTTATCTCCCGTATCAGGTTTGGTTGGATAGTAATCTTAGTAACATTATTATACATGTTCATAATACGTAAATTATATAAAGTATGATACCATTTAAATATAACATGATAATAATAATGATGGTTACATAATAATGTTTGAATATAATAAAAATATTTTAAAGATAAATGGAGTAAACTAAATGAATGTAATATAAAGATGATCCACAATATTTTTAAAAAAAAAGGGGAAAAAAATAAAATAAAATAGAACAAAATAATAAAGTAATTAGATGGGGGCATTTAAAGTTGTTGGCATAGTGGTTTGGTGAAATTTAATAAAATGTGGATTATATTAGATGGAGACATGGAATGATGGGATATAATTTTTCTATGAATTTAATCATGCCTTGTTTTACACGGCACCAACTTAGAGGGAGAATGGGCGGTGGAAGAATAAATGATGCATTAAATTCTTTAATGGCCTTGGAATTTGGATAGTGACTCCATTAACTTGCATTTTAGGTGGAGTGTTTCTCTTTGTCATTTTCATTTATGGGTTCATATTTTGTTTGGTTCTACTTAACTTGGAAGTTGTTTTGCAAAATATTTCAAGAGAGAGTAGAAGAGGGTTCTCAAACAAATTTCCAGGCATGGATCTCCACCTTTTACTTTGTTTGTATTCATTTGTAGCAAGCACCATTATGTAACTTACTATTATGTTGGAATTAGAGACATTTGAATGCATGTTTGAGCACTTCTTTGTCTTGCTTATTCAATATGAATGAATAGAATAGTTTCCGGGTGAATTCACCGATAAAAGAAATTATGTTTCTTTTGACAATCCTTTTGACTAAAAGTAAGAATAGAGTTGTTTTACCCTTTTTCTAAGCATCCTATAAATCAATATTTATGTGGTGTATCCTTAGCACTTTGAGAATGTTTTACTGCCTGCATTTTCATGATTATTTCACTCAGAATAGTTATATTGCTTCTGTTTGTTACCTCTTAAATGTATGTCTTCAATCTTATCTGGAAAACGCATGAATATTGATCTGGGTAATGCCTATAATTGGGTGTTTGGTTATATAATCTAATGATGGTGCGTCATTGGCTTCTCACTCAAAACTTGACCGTGTACATTGGCTTTAGAGGGAAAATCTATTAACAAAATGATTTTTGGTTATGGGTCGAAATTATACCATTTCTAGGTAGTCTCATTTTTATTAAATGTTTCTCTAAATAATGAAAAAAAATCCCTGAGCATTGAAATTAGGATGCAAATATTATTTCTTCCATGCTAGGAACCCATGTTGACTGCAGAACAAGAACTGGTCTAACGAAAGTAAGATTCCTAAGTCGATCCTGTATAATAAATAGATGTATTGTGGGTGTTTAGCCCTTATTGGGTGTTGTACGGTCAATATGATAATTCTGGGATTGATCTCATGACATCTAAGTCACTAAACCTTGTTGGAGAGTGAGTTCGTATTAAATATTGCCTAATTTTAAGGCATAGACAAAATTGCATATGATGTAAACTAGGTTGGAAAAAAAAATCATCTTGCCTATTAATTTTTGAACTCCTTAATTATCTATGCTTGTACAATTATGAATCATGAAGGTCATCACTGTTGTTACTCACATCTTAAATGTTTTAATTAAACACAAGTTGTGATATGTTAATTGTAGAAATGTGCACCTCGAGAAAGTAATCATGTCAAATCCTTTATCATACGAGGAATGGGATGATCTGATAGCTTCAAGGAATTGATGAAGGGAAATGTTATATGAATTCAAACCTAGAATTTCAATTGTTAGTTCCTGTTAAATAAAATTCATGGACAACTTAGCTCTTTCAGGTGGCTGCAAATTTTTAAGATTTTTATATATATAATAAAATATGTTCTGATATATATAACCTGATCTTATATCTATAAACAGGTATTATGTTTTTAGATAATATATTTAAACCTTTCATTGTTTACGATTTTGGTATATTTGCATCTGTGATATACGGTTAAAATCACAAAAAAGATGACTTACACCCTGCCAATTTCATGTCCTGTATGAACTCTATAAGAAAGGTCCTAAGTCAGTAGAATTTAACGGTTTTTGCATGTTATACTAATTAATGGTCTTCACATGACTCTAACCATCTATATCTCCCATAATGTCAAGTGAATGTTGATATACTATTGACTACCTTCATCATTTAGAATCTCGAAGAGGTTTAAATTGTTGAGATGTGTGCAGGTTGCTTTCTCACTGAGAATATATATATATATATATATATATATATATATATTCTTATTACTTGTATATCTTAAATATTGACTATGTACTTACGTTTATGAGAAGGAAATAAGTTCAATAGTATTATAGTTTATACGGTTCCAGGTATGGATACATGCTCATGGAAGATTAATGATGTTTTTTTAATTTGGAGTGTAATTTGAGTTGTCTTAGTTGATAAATTAATTGTTATTAATTCTCTTCATTGACTACTGCAACATAATGAATGTTATGAACTTAAATGATGTTGTAGAAAAAAAAATGTCTTTACTTGTTTGGGAAGTAAATTGAGCTATGTTTTTTTATTATTGGCAAATAGTTTTTTGAAAGGGACTATACCCTTATACAACAGTGCTCAAAAGAAAAATTTCACCCCAAAAATCCTAAAAATAGAAAAAAACTGCCAAGAACCAACAAAAACAAAATAGCTGCTATAAAAACAACAAAAAACAAATTAACAACAACACAGCTGCCCAACAACTGTGTAGTTGGTCATTTTCCCAGATGTAACAATAATAGCACCAAAAACAACAAGAATCAAACCTTGTCTGGAGTGGTGGGGGATTTATATTTGACATTTCCCTTCTTTTTCTGATCCACCACTGTCCATTCCAGATTTCCTGCATCCAATGCAAACGAAGCATCTATAATGGATTTGATGGGGATGTGACCTATAGGAGCCGAAACTTCCTTAAACACTGAATCAACAATCTGTGGAGCATAGTCTATAGGTAGTTTCTCTATGTTGGTCTATGAATCAACCACGATGGGTGAGTCAAATTGCAAGGGGACACTAGAATGCTCAGCCGGATCTGAGTCAATTGTGAGATGTTCAGGAAGAGAATCCTTCCACCAGGTAGTATTGGTATTTCATTTGGAATGTTCACAATCATTTGTAGCATGACCAGTTTGGAAGCAACGCCGACATCTGAAGGTAAGTCTCTCATAGTCAATCCTCTGTACCCAGAGCCTTTCTCCAATCTGAAGATTGATTTCTGCTGGTAAGAGTTTGGAGGTATCAATATCAACCAGGATTTGAGCAAACATAGTATGTGTTTGAATGGAGGTCTTACCATCAACTGCCACACATGAGCCAAGAGTATCTCCTATAGCAATGAGATAAGATCTATTCCAAAGTTGTAATGGAACTCCTGGTAAACGAACCCAAATCGGGTAGGTATCAAAAGAATCCTTTAACGGGTCGAAGGACGGAAACCATGGTTTAGACATAAGCCCATGTTCCCCCCAAACCCAATGCTGGCTAAAAATTAAATCCCTATCAGCAAGGGTTTCAAAGACCCCAATGAAGTAAGCTTTAGCATAGGGATAAAACTCAATCTTACCTTGTATTTTTTCTCTCCATCTCTGGGCTATCCATTCATGGAGCTGAGATAGCTTAGGCCAAAATTTATGGAATCTGCATATGAGACCTAGCTGGGAGATATTTTCTTCCTCCTTAAGAATCTTTATAAGTAGATCCTCCTCAATTTTCAACATCGGGACCTCCTGGGAGGGTTTCAAGAGCTCTTTTCTGGTATTCTCCTTTTGTTTGGAGACTTTTGAAGCATAAGAAGTGGACTTATCTCCACCAGAGGTTCCTGTGTTGGATCTATCCATGTTCTTGAGAGAAGATCCGTCATTTTTAAATGATCCATTACCATTGTTGAGATATGTGGAAGAGACTAAGCCAACTTTACCTGTCCCAATGGAGAGACCCCCTGTTTTTTGACAGGTTGGAGAAACTCTATCCTGAATTTTCTTTGAAGGGGGGTCTTGATTAGTATCAAAAGCCATGTCAATCCAAGAGATTGATGATGTATTTTCCACACCATTTTTACAGGTGCCACCATCAGATTTACATGCTAGGGATAGGTTCCCATAGCCGCCGCCAAGGGGAAGGGCTTCCTATTTTGGTTCGCTGATTGTTTCTCCTACAGACCCGTGTTCTGTCTAATCCATGTGCAGTTGAAAGGAGCTTGCAGACCTGCACAAACACGTAGCAACCATGGCAGCACGACTAGGGCATGACACTGTTAAAAATGGCAAGATATAGTTGGCAATAATTATAGGCAAGAATTTCTTGTTAAAAATTGAGCTATGTTGATCACTATTCATTTGGTTGTTATACTATGTTAAGAGTTATGCATTTGATTAAATGCAAGTAATGTGAACGTAAAATTTTTGATAGGAAGAATAGTAAATTGCAAAATATATCTTGCTCCTAGTCAATGCAATAAGAATAAGAGATGGAGATTCATGCCAGTTTCCGTGAAACTGACCATGTTCTAATCATGCAGGTGGCAAGATCAGTGAGCCTTGAATTTGAATTGTCGTACAAACTTCATGAATGAAAATATTGTAAATTTAATTGATCTAAGGAAAGATATAATTTTTAGTTTCTTTTGTACTCTAGGAAGATTATTGTAAAAAAAAGGGGAGGCTTTCTTTACATAAAAACCACCTTCTGATACTTGGAAATTGTATTGACAATGTAAGACTACTTAAATTAATTTTTGAGCATGAAATTAATGACATGATCCATTTTTATATGAGGAGATGTTTGAGATGTTCTGCCGTTAAATTCAATAATGTACATAGTGATAACATATAAAGTAGGTGATATTATGATTTTTGTAAAGTATATGCTAAGGTAGAAATTGAAGTATAAATGTGATTATACTAATATATATCATTCTATTTCAAACAATGAGTTAGCTATTATGAAATTGTTTGGTTGATAAAAATAAATATAGTTGCAAGATTCCATGATGGACCTAGTTAGTAGAATCCTTTTTATCAGAGAATTTATATGAGTATAAATATTAGCAGGGTTATGTACAAGTAATAATCTTGTTGTTTTGGGTTACCGAAGTTGTACCCATCTTAAGCCCTTAATGAAAGAGAACTTGTCACAAAAATGAATATTGTATGTATCTCCCTATCTAGTTCTCATCTCAATCTTATGAATGTGTGAATGTCGCTTTACAATATATTATGTTTAGACCACCATATTTTTTTAATGTATGATAAGGAGCATAGGTCATTGCATCATATCATTATTGTGGTAAGGAGATGGATTGAATCAACTCTTAACCTTTAAGTCACCAAGTCATGAATAAGAATTTATGTTCCATGGACTTCGGGAGATTAACAACCTATGTAAGAGTTTTGGAGCTTACAGGTGTGCTTGAGTTATGCCCTTTTTACGACATTAAGAATAAAAGACAATTTCACATGTGGGATCAAAAATGCTGATAATTAGGATCTTACCTTGAACACAAATCACTTATGGTTCATGAGTAGCTTATAATGTTTCCAATATTATAATTCTTCAGGATGTTAGGCAAATACTTCAGTAGCTCCTTTCATTTTAAAACAATGCTAATACTGAAACCATATTGTAATCATTAAAGAGTAAAATAATTTTTTTAATTAGGACCAAGGATACTCCTGGAGTCCTTATAACTCAATTAAACAATTTCATGTGTTATAAAGATTATGAATATCCCTTGGTGGGAACAATTTTCGAGAAAATGAAGTTTGCATATATATATATATATATATACACACACATCTAAATAATATTTCTTGGTGTGGAAATTTTGAATGGATTCAATAAGAGTTTGAATTATATTAACTATGGTAGGGAAATAAGTTTTCTATTATTGAAGATTGTCATGGGGAAAAGGTATCATTAACCTAAATCCCCCTTTTTCCTAAGATGTCTTGCTCTACATCAGGTAAGATTTATTTTTGTAGAAAGGATAAAAATTTAAACATTGGATAAATATTTGAAAAGCATAATATTATCCTAAGAAAGAGAGAATGGGGGACTTGTATGCTTTTTGAAATATGGAAAGTACTTATGTTAATCACGGAGATTGTCATAAGGGATAAAAAGCTAACCTAAATGGTCAAAATGTAAGTTATATGTGAAATGAATTTTGAACTGTTAGGTGGAGAAAGTAAAAATTATCCTTGCAGAGTGATTATCTTGGTTTGTTAATCATAACTAATATGTATTTATGGAAATGTATGTGTGGGGGATATCCATCCCTTAGGTCCCTTCTTTTGGTGGTTGGGTCTTTGCTAGATTTCATTCATTTGGGAAATTGTGGCATTATCATGTATGTGGTTTTTTTTTTCCTTCATGTGTCTATGTGAGTCGATGACTTATGTAAGTGTCTTATGCATTGTTTAATTTCTCTTCTTAGAGCCTTGTGGTGTTGTGTAGTAGCATTATAAGTCAAAAAAAATAATCCTGGTATTTTTTTTTACTGTTGTTAATGTGTGTGTTAAAAGTGGGCCTGACATTTGGTATTAAAGTAGAGGTTCATGCTCTCGAACCTCTGGGCCAGATTGGAGTGGTGATGTGTTACATGATGGTGTTATAGGATGATGATGGTGTTGCATGATTGTGGTTGATATTGGAAGAGTAATGTGATATAAGCATGATGTGAACTATGTCGTAATGGTGATATTGTGAACGCACATGATGTGTATGTCACTCAGTGCGTATTTGTTATCATGTTGATGTGATGGGGATGAGAGTGTTCTATCTCCTTCTTGTGGATTCTATGAAGAGTTCACGTGTGAATTATTTCCGGTGATGTGTGGAAATAATTATAATGTGGATGATGGAGTGTTGGAGCATTGTGGCATATTATGATATGTAGGTGTGTCGATATATTGTATGACTAGATTGATGTAAAGTGAATTGAGTTGTATCAAGATGTTTTACCATTTTTTGAAGAAATGTGTGTATCACCTTGTTATGTAGCAAATGAATGTTATGTTGTGATGTTACTATGTTCATCATATGTATGATTTGTGTAATATGTAATGATTCATGTCGTGATTTAGGGTCATGTGGTTAGCATATGAACCCTACTGTATAGTGATTTCACGTTGGGTGCATAATGTGGTTAAGTGATGTATTTCACCCAGTGAATGTATGATTGTGATCTAACCTGTATATATACCATATGTAATATGTTATGGTAGTTATGTGTGTACCACCATTGTGTTAGTGATGTAGTTACATGTTATGTTGTGAACCTTACGCTAACCGAACCTGAGGGAAATTGGTAGAAGTGTATGTTGAGAGTGAGGAATGGTGTACCATGGGCCAATAACTCAAGCTGAAATTTGGTTTAGTAGATAACGACCTGTGATTATTTCCTCTCTCCCTATGTGGTTGTATGTATGCAACCTAAGTGTAACCATGATTGTGTTTAGCCTTGTCAAATTGGTGGTAGGATGATTTCGATTGAGATGATGATAGTTGTATTATTGATATGTATTTTTTTATGGGCTGAGGCTCAATGTTTCGAGTGCTAGAAACTCGTTGAGTACCCCTTGGTGGCCAGATAAGGCCACACAGTTATCATAATGTGACATTATTATAAGTTTATTTTATTTGAAAATTGAGCTTTTTACTTTATTTTGTAAGGACCAGCGGTTTTTCTTGATTGCGATGATTTACAATTTTGGGCATTTCCTTGGTTTGTGGCACTAACATATGGATTTTGACACTAACTATGGCTATTTGACCATTTATTTTTCTTGGTTTTGGATCTTATTTTAAATTTTAAGATTTTACCACCTTTCCCAAGGCTTGTACTTTGCCACTTGGCATTTGGATTGGATTATTATGATGGTTCTATTATCGTGATGTGTGGAATAGGGTCATGGGACACACCATGGAATGTTTGGACCTATGGACCCACTTCATCATATGGGGTATGCCCCAAGGAGTTACAGATAACTGGCGGGTTGTTAAGCCATGTGTTATTATGTCACTTGGGTTAGGAGTGTCCAAACCCTATGTGTCTTGGGCCATGGGGACAATCGGCCTCCTTGAGGGGGGGCATAAGGGAATGCCAATGGCATTAGTTTTATCATGGAGGAAGCTTGAGGGGGGGGGCATAAGGGCTTGAGGGAGGCATAAGAGATTTGCGTGTATGTGTGACTGATGCTTCAGGAGGTATGTTGATGTGTTATGGTGTTTTGGTTATGGTGTTATGATGTATGTGTTACTCATGTCAGTTGGATATGTTTTATGATGTTGTGGATATGGCATTGATTCCCTTGTTGAACCTATGTACATGTAGCTATTGTTCCAAGTTATGTGAAATCTTCATCTATGAAATCATGGGAATTTTTGGTTGTTGTACACTTTTGTTTGAATATTATATGTCGGTCATAGATGTGTGAAAAGTACTATGTTATGTGGACCGTGTATGTTCTCTTCCATATTATGGTTAAGCTCTTGTGGTGTAGTACAGTCGTGAAAATATGTGACATTTTCCTGTAAACCATTAGTGTTGTGTATGACCGTAGTATAGTATTGTGGTAGTTGTTCCTATTGAGCACCCACAAAAATAAGTAAACTGAAATCCTTCAACAATGAAATCTTAAGGACTTGGGTTTAATAATAATGTAAACAAAAAGAGATTAATTAAATAATGAAGTAAGAAAGAACTGTCAATCTTCATAGAAAAATGAAAGTTAAATAATATGCCAAATTTTCTAAGTGTACCGTATGGTCGTGCTTTAAAAACGTATTTTTTTTACCATTGGAAGAATCCTTGTCTTTATCTATCATTTGTTGCTTATCCTCTTTATCTTTCTTTTCCATCATGTCACATCGAGGATGATTTTTTCTTAAGGGGAGGAGAATGTAATGCCATGCTCCCTTTGTCTTAATTGTCAAGGTAAAGGTACCGTCTTCACACATAGCCATTAGTATACTCGAGAACATAGTTCACCTTTGCCTTGAACAGGTTGCGGGGGACTGTTGTTGCATACTCACAGCACCCCTGGATGCAGATCAGTCTTCTAGGTTGATCACTCTAGCATCCAGTGTGATTGCACAACATGGAAACCTCTCTCCAAGCGTGGGACTTGTGAGACTGAGAGAGGAATCTCCAGATTAGAGGCTAGTTCCTCAAACTCCTCTGATTTAGATCTAATGCTTGCACAACTACAGAGGTTTAGATCCTAATCCTACTCTAACTTGCAAGGAGATAGGGGGTAGAAGTGCAAAAATTGAAACTAACTAACGATGGTGATGCAACAAAAGGAGTGGTGAAACATATTTGTCATGCAAATAGACACAAATCAAAGTTCACAGCATAAAACATACATAGACTGATAAGGTATAATTTAGGATCTGAAATGAAACAAATAATACAAACAGAGGACTGAAACCCATTCACAGAGCTTGCATTATCATTTCAGTGTCAAAAAACACGCATTACACCCTCAGAGAGGTAAAAGAAAACTGTTACAATCTTTAGAGAGGTCTGATCCTTGCATCAATCACTTTCTGGAGGTGAAAGAAGAAGTCTGCTATGCCCAAAAATGTTCCCCCCTTTAGAAATGAGCCAAATCTGGCTTTTACATTACATGGGTCGAGCCCGGGGGACAGAAAACGTACAAAAACATGAGAGCCCATCCCTTCTTGATTGCAGGTGCATTAAAATGGCATGGGGGACCTTACAAACCCATACCCTATCATTTTGACCAGATTACAGGAGAATGCAACCCATTCTGCATTAAATCTGGTCACGGGAATGTCACTTCTGGCCATGAACACGCGTCAGATCTGTTTCTCAATTTTCTCTCTCCAGAATGCACCAAAACTCAATATTAACCCTGAAATCATGTAGAGAATTTAACAAGCTTTCCGTTGATATAAAGAATGTGCAAATACAAGCTCTGGATCGAAAGATATGTCGATATGAAGATTTAGGGCACAAAATAGGTGAAAATGCGTTTTGAATTTTTTCCAGCGCTCTGCCACCTGGATGACACGTGGCACACGCTGATTAGATATGTAATTCTCTCTCCTCTCTATCCCGTGGGTTTTCTTGCTTCATTGGACACGTGTCCTCTTTTGATTGGCTTGGGTCAGTGCTTGAAACCTCACCCTTTGACTTTTGGACTTTCTCTCTTGTGACACGTGTCACGATTTGATTGGTCCGCGGGTCTGCCGGCTTTTCGCGCCCTTCACGTCTTTTTGTCCCGGATGTCCCAGTGCTATTTGGGATAGAATCTTTTGATCCACCCGAAATGGGCTTCCTTGTCCCTCATTCGGCCGATGACACATGGCATTTCTTGACTGGCTTTCGGCTTCTTTGGCTATCCGCGTCCCACGCGTCCCTTTGTCCTAACTGTCCTAGTGCAGAAGTTCCCTGATTCAGCCGAACCGGCCGGTTCACGTCCTTCACATACATTTGTTCTAACTATCCTGGACTGTCTGGGATGAATTCTTCCGGTTCACCCAATTCGGCCGGTTCACGTTCCTTTGTCCCACATGTCCCAAAGCAGTTTGTCGATTTTTTTCTCCTTCGGCCGAACCGGCTTTCCGCATCCACCGCGTACTTCTGGCCCGATTGTCCCGATGCTAAATTTCTCTGTTTCAGCCGATCTGGGTGGTTTGCGTCCTCATGGCCTGAATGTCCCAAACTATTTTGCTCAGCAGTTAGTCAATTTTGCTTCCTCCTTCGGCCGAATCATCTTCTCGCGCCCTGCGCGTCCTTCTGTCCCAGATGTCCCTTTGCTTCGCGGGCCACCTGGAGGCTTTTCGGCCGATCCGCGTCTTGATGTCCCTCACGTCCCTACTATTGTGAGGACTAGGACTTAGCCAATTTTCATGATTTTTCCTGTCCCAAGCTTGTTTTTGCCACTTTTTTCACCTTTCCTCAGAACTTGCTCTTTTCCTCCTAGACAGGAATGTTAGAAAAAATCTGAGGGGACCCTGGAAACATGATTTTTTGCCCTGGATCAATCAATTTTCCTAGGACTTGAGAATTCTAATGTATGTTATCAAATTAACCCTGGGGGGTGAATTTGGATAACAATTTGGTGACTCAGCGGGGTCATCTACCTGCTAGATGAAAAGACCAGTTTCCTGAAGCAGTCCATTGGGCATGGAGTCATCAAATATTCTGTTTAGAACCCTAACTGACTCATAATGTGCAAGGAGGAAGATGGAATGTCACCTGATGAAAGCAAGGACTGCTAAACATCTCCATGGACAGCAAGCTGTGCCAAAGCACTTAGGGAAAACAAAACTAACCTACAGCAAAACAATGTGCACAAGCACTTGGAGGAAAGAAAATCTAATCTAATATTTACAGAGGTAGTGAACTTCCTTCTAGAAGAAACACTTGAGATAGATTCCATTGACTGGAATCTGCAGTTCTTCACCATCCAATGAGGCCAATTGGAAAGCATTGTTGTTCTTGCACTTTGTGACCATGTATGGGCCACTCCAAATGGCATCAAATTTTGAATGCCTTCCCGGTTTTGCTCTATCCACATCCCATTTCAACACTAGATCTCCAACTTGAAAAGATCTATCTTTGGCCTTCCTATCAAAGGTCTTCTTGATCAAAGCTTGATCCTTTTCCATTGCTTGGGATGCCTGATTTCTGATCTCTTGTAGCTCCATCAGCTCTGCATACCTCACTTCCATGGGCTCAAATTCCAGCAACTCTAGCTGCTTTCATGAGTTCCAATGTTGGAAACTCAAGTGACATGGGCAAGATTGCCTCTCTTCCATAGACAAGCCTGAATGGAGAGTTACCTGTGGATCTTTTGGGAGTTATCCTATCAGCCCATAAGGCTGATTTCAGTTTGGTATGCCAAGACCTCTGATTCTCATCAAGAGTTCTCCTAATGATCCTCAACAAGTTCTTGTTTGTAGACTCAGCCTGGCCATTACCCTGAGGGTAATAGTTCGATGAAGTGCTTAGGTAAATACCGTTCTTGACAGCCCACTCAGTCACCTTAGATCCAATGAATGCCAATGCATTATCAGAGATTATCGTAGCAGGTACACCAAATCTGGTTGTTATTCCCTCATAAAAGTCTAAGATGCTAGACTCATTCGCCTCTTTGAGTGCTACTGCTTCTGTCCATTTGGTGAAGTAGTCTGTGGCTGTCAAAATCCATTTGTGCCCTTGGCTTGAATTGGGATTAATGACTCCGATGAAGTCCAAACCCCATTGCATGAATGGCTGGTCAACTGAGATTGGATGCAATGGGAGGGCAGCAAGTCTCTCTTTTCCTGTGAAGAATGCACAATTCTTACACCTCTTGATCCATGCATAACAATCACTGAAGATTTTAGGCCAATAATAACCAGCCTTCATGATTTTTAGAGCTGTCACTCTTGGTGCAAAATGGCCGCCAGCTGGTCCACCATGAAACTCTTCCAACACCCTTTGAATCTGATTTGTGCTAATGCATCTCAGCAGCACTCCATTCACATCTTTCTTGAACAAAACTCCATCAACAATGGCATACGGGACAGCCTGCAATCTGAAGTGTCTCCTTTGGGTCTTGTTCATCTCTGGAGGGCATAGGCCTGTGCCTAGGAAGTGCATAATACCTTGGGTCCAGCAAGGAGTGGGGGCAGCATTGTCTTCTTCTTTCCTACCACTCGGCTCATGGCTGTCTTGGACTGTCAAAACAGTTTCTTCTTTGTTGCATACTTCCTTTTGCTTCCCCAAAACCAGCTGCTCACACAATCCTTTCCCTCTTACCAGCTTGGTGATCTTGATCTCAATGTCATACTCCATGACACGGGTGATCCAACCTGCCCTTTTCTCATTCAAATCCTTGTTGAGGAGGAAGTCCTTAACTCCAGCATGTGAGACCAGCAACTGGACTTTGTTGTTTGAGATTAAATGCTTGAATTTCTTCAAGCTTCTGATTACTGCAAGCACATGCTTCTCAATAAAAGAGTACCTCACCTCATAGTCATCTAGGCTCTGGCTGAAGAAGGCAACCGAGCTGCTCATCATTATCTTTGTTCTGCTGTACTAGAATGGCAGAAATAGTGTCATCACCTCCAAATGCATAGAGGATGAAATCCTTGGAGAAGTTTGGGTTGATGAGAGTTGGTGCTTGAGAGATAGCTTCTTTGATTACTTCAAAGCTCTCTTTGCCTTCTGCTGTCCACTTAAAAGCCATGCTCTTCTTTAACATTTTGGTGATGGGCTTGACAAGGGCTGCAAAATCTGGGACAAACCTGCGGACAAAATTGATCCTTCCCAAGAAGCTTTGAAGAGCCTTCTTGTGACTTGGCAATGGTAGTGCTCTTATGGCTTCAACTCTCTCTAGATCAATTACCAGTCCCTCTTTTGAGACAATATGGCCTAGAAGTTTCCCCTCATGAGCAAGAAATATGCATTTTTTGGGATTCAAAGATACTCCAAACTTTCTACACCTCTGAAACACTTGCCTGAGGTGAAAGAGATGGTCTGCTGCATTCTTTGAGAAGATAGTGATATCATCTAGGTATACCAGCACTATCTTGTTGATCAAGCCTTTGAATGCCATGTCCATTGCCCTTTGAAAGGTAGCACCAGCGTTGGACAGCCCAAATGGCATCTTCTTGTAAGCATATGTGCCCCATTTAGTTGTGAAGGCTTGTCTTGAATTGGTCTTCTCCCTTCACCATAATCTGATTATAGCCTGAGTAGCCATCAAGTAGTGAAAACCTTTCTGAACCAGCTACCACTTGCAATATTTGCTCCATGGAAGGGAGTGGATAATGATCCTTGAGAGAGGCTCTATTCAAATCTCTGAAGTCGACACACAACCTGATCTCTCCATTCTTCTTCCTGACTGGGACTAAGTTTGCAACCCAACTTGAGTGTTTGATGGGGAAGATGATACTGGCCTCAATAAGCTTGCTTAACTCTTTTCTCATGAGAGGTTCAATATGGGGATTCACTGGCCTTTGCTTTTTCCTAACAGGCTTGGATTCCGGATCCAGCTCAATAGTATGTTGTGCCAGCTTTGGGTTGAAACCTCTTAGATCTTTGTAAGTCCAAGCAAAGATATCTGGGAACTCTTGACAAAGCTGAACAAAATCAGATTTCTCTTGTGAAGTACTTACTTTTCCAATCTACAATGTTTTGCCTTCTTCCACTAAAATAGGCTCTGAATCTTCACCCTTCACTTGAATGTTTGCTTTCTCCTTCCGGAACTGATCATTCAGGTTGAAGATTGACTCCAGGGTTATGAGGCCTTTTGGTAATTTGTTAGTTCTCAGCTGTACTACCTGATCACCATATTGCTGCTCTAGCTTGTCTTGATTTCTGGCGGAGAACTCAGCTTCTTCTTGTAGGAAATTAACAATTTGCTGATCATTCTCGAAGACTTGCCAACTTGTGTTGTTATCTGGAACAGCTGGTCTCACAACCAATTTGATATGAGGCTGAGATTTCTCACTTTTGATACTCTCTACAACATCAAACGCAGCCCCAATTGCTGCAAGTCTGTCAGCGGCTTCATTCTTTTTTCTTGGGATGGAATTGATGCTAAAAGCTTCAAAATCTTCAATAAGATCCCATACCTAATTTTTGTAGCACTTAAGCAGATCATTTTTGGCAGCATTTTTTCCTTTGACTTGGTTTACGACCAGCTCACTATCACCAAATACTTGTAAATTCCTAATGCCTCTCTTCATTGCCTAGTGCAGTCCATGAATTAAGGCTTCATACTCAGCTGTGTTGTTTGAGCAAGAAAACTGAAAACGGAAGGCTGAGTAATACTTTATACCTTGAGGTGAAATGAGCATAGCTCCTCCTCCTGCACCTTGTCTACTCCTTGATCCATCAAAGAACAATTGCCATACTTCATTCTTGTCCTTATGATCTGGCTTGGTGATGCTAGGAATAGGTTGATTTTCTTCGTGTATACAATAGACTCCTAGCTCAGATTCTTCTACTTCTTGATAGGGATCAAAAGCATGTATCTTGTTTGCCCATTCATCAAGAGTTAGATCTAGGATGCTTCCAACCTTGGTGTCAGCTTCATCAGTGCTAGGGTGATCTTCTTGATCAAATGCTGAGCAATTGGCATTAATCTGACTTGGAGTGTAAGGCTCAATATGGAAGTTTGCAATAGGTTCAGACCTAATTATGGCCTTAGTTCCATATCTTGTTCTAAATAGCATGTGTGACCAATCAGCAGACAAATACCCCCCAATCTTGGCTGTGAAGTCCCTTGACAAGCAAAGGGCAAAGAGTGGTGGAAGGTCTATGATTGATACATCTTGTAAAACAACAACATTTGGACATGCATGCAAGGTAAGACTCAAGTTTTTAATCACTCCAACTGTTGCTATTGCTGTCCCATCTAACTACACTACCCCTTTGGATGTTATTTCATACTGGAGCCCTAGCTGATCAGCTATTTGTTTGGGCATCACTGAGCTACTTGCCCCGGAATCAATCATGCAATTGTGTACTAGCTGATTTCCAATGATTAATGAAACATAGAAAGGAGGGGGCTTCAACATTTTACCTTGTTGTCCTCCATGACTTCCTTCAGGTTGGGCAGCATTTGTAAGCACTTTGTCTTGCATCTGAACCTGCTGATTTGAAGTTGGCCAATCCTTCATGGCAGCTTGCAGCAGATCTCTTTGTCCTGGGATGGATAGGGATTCCCACATTGATATATTGATGTTAGTCTTCTTCATCTGATCAATGATACTGAATGGTGATGAAGTATCCTCTCTATTGTCCCTTGGTTTGCACATTTACTCCTTGCACGTGGGTAGCAACAGCTGGCATTTGAGTTGGCCTAGGGGCTGTTCTTGGCTGCCCTTGTGCATTTGAAACTGGATTTTGCTTGCCAATCATTTGTGGAGCCATGGAAGGTTGTGGATTGGCTGGGGCTAATGGTCTGTTCTTCACCCAAATTTCTCCTCTTTGACCTTGTGTTGGCTGCAACACCTTGAGAAACTAGCCTGATTCATGCCACAGAAATCCTCTGCTTGCCAGTTCACCAATGTGGTGTCATTTGGGGCTGATTGCTGTTGGAATGTTTCTTGTTGTTGGCTGTTTCCTTAACTGCCCTCACCCTCCACACCAGTAGTTGTCACCATCAATGCTTGATTGAGAGCACCATTGAAACACATGGATTGGTTATGAGGCTCGTTGCATGGAAAGCACCAATCATATTCTTGGGCCATGTTATTTTGGACTGGCACTAATGCTTTAGAAGCAGATATAGACATTGGGGTTATAGGGCTGAAATGGTCTATTAGTAGGGAGGCCTTACTTGGCTTTGATTTTGATTTGCAGCCTGGATTTGGTGAGTCTATTGTGGTTGGTATGGTGGCTGCCTATTAGGCTGAGCTTGAGGTTGATAGGAAGGTCTGAAACCTTGGGCTTGTTGCCTCTTAATAGTAACCAGCTCTTTTCCCAAATTTTGAAACTATTTCATGACCTCTTGGAGTTCATTTGAAGCACTTGGAGATGAAGTGGAAGCTTCATTTGAACTCTGATTTCTAGGAGTGGGAACAGGAGCCAAAGTGGGTGCTTGACTAGTGCTTGGATTTTCTAAGTTTGGATACAAGGGCATGGGAGGCCTAGGAGCCAGTTTACCAGCTTGAATAAGACAGTTTTCGGCTCTAATGGCAATGCTATAAGCCATAGGGATTTTTGTGCCTCCTATGGACTGAATTAACATAGAAATATCAGAATTCAAAGCTTTAAGGTAATATAGAAAAGCACCTTCTGTTGTTGGCCTGACTGCCACTGGAATCCTATCCCAAGACCTTTGAAATCTGAAGTTGAAGTCAGTCAGCTGCTCGTTGGAGGCTCTCTTGATAGTTTTCAGCTGCTCCAAAAGAGACAAGTTGTCTCCCTTCTCTCCAAATTGCTCGTGAAGTGCAATACACAGCTGATTCCAGTTTGTGATAGAACTAGCTCCCAGGCTCCTAAACCATTGTAATGCTTTACCCTTGAAGGAAGATGCCAGTAACTTGACAGCCACTTGCATTTCATTGATTTCATGAATTGCACAAAGGTTAGCAATATCTTTAACATGATCACCTGGAGTAGTTTTGATTTTCTCTGGTGAAGTAGGGAATGTTCTTCAAGGCTGCAATAGGAACTGGATGTTGTGCATTGAGAGCAAGTGGGCTGCTGCCTATGAAGTCGATGTAAGGATTGTTCTGAGCCATTCTAATCGGTCTTAAAACCCTTGTATGACTGAATGAAAGGTATATCAAGTGGAAGAGTTGAGAGAGTTCTGTTTGGTGGAGATGGAGACCTTTGAACCCTTCTTCCTCTTTTCCTTCTTCTTGGAGATAACTACAGATATTTAAACAACACTTCTTCTTCTCCAACTCTTGACATTGTGGTGATTCTTCTCATGAGTTTTCAGGCCTAGCACTACTGAAACCAGTCGATTCTTCCCCTTGGAGTCACCAGATATGTAGATAATAGCTCTTTTATAAACACGAAAACTGTAGCAGATGCATATCAACTTTAATGCAATAAAAATGAGACCTCTAATGTCCCATCCGGCGTGCCAAAAATGTTGTTGCAGACTCACAGCACCCCTGGATGCAAATCAGGCTTCTAGGTTGATCATTCTAGGCATCCAGTGTGATTGCACAACATGGAATCCTTTCTCCAAGCGTGGGGACTTGTAAAGACTAAGAAAAGATTCTCCAGATTAGAGGCTGGTTCCTCAAATTCCTCTGATTCAAATGCTACATTTTTGCAAAATGTAGAGAGGTTTGAAACCTAAAACCTAATCTAAAATGCCAAGGAGACAGGGTATAGAAAATGCATAGAATAAAACCTAAACTACACAGGTGATACACCAAAGGAGGAATGGTTAACACATTCATTGTTCTGCAAATTTAGACATAGACCATACATATGCACGCAATACAAACACCATGCACAAGGTAACCAAGACTGCAATAAGAGGTCTAAAATGATAGCAAATGAACACAAATGAGAGGACTGAAAGAGTCAATCACAGAGCACATATATTGTCATGCTCCAAGAGTTGATACAGTACATTGTAGTACAACATCAAAAAAGGCAAAAAGACCTGGCATTACAACCCATATAGAAGAGGTTTGAAAGCTTCCAAAAATTCTCTGGCAAGCGAGGTGAATAAGAAGAGGCTTGTTATCCAAAGAAATGTCTGACCCTGTTTCAAAAATGAGCCAGGTCTGGCTTTTTACAATATATATCAAGAAATCGAGCCCAGGAAGAGAGAGGAAACGTCCAGAATCATGAGAGCCCAACCACTTCTTGACTAGCAGGTGTATTAAAACGGCATGGGGGACCTATGACAGAAGTGGCAGATCCTAGCAAAACGGTGGGCCGGATCTAACAGGAGAATGTGAGCTATCTGCTGCATTAAAGTCTGGTCACTGTTGAATGCATTACTTCTGTCTATCACCACACGTCAGATACGTGTTTCTTAATTTTCTCCCTCTAAACTGCACCAAAACTGTGAGATTGATCCTAGAATCATGTAGAGAATTTCAACAAGCTTTTCGTTGATATAAATAACATGCAAATCCGAGTTCTGGATAGAAAGATACGTCAAGGTCTGAAGATTTAGGGCACGAAACAGGCAAAAACGCGATTTTTAAATTTCTTTTCCCGTGCTCTGCCATCTGGATGACACGTGGCAGGCTCTGGTTCGCTGATGAAATTTTCTCTCTCCACCTTTGTCCCACGGGCTTTTCTTATGGGCCCCTTAAACTTGGACACGTGTCACACTATTTCATTGGTTCGGATCAGTGCTTCGAAAACTTGCCCCTTTGACTTTTTGGACCTTTCTTCCTTGGCGACACGTGTCATGCTGTGATTTGTCCACGGGTCTAGCCAGATTTTTGCGTCCACCGCATCCTTTTGTCCTGGATGTCCTAGTGCTTTGCTGGAAGGAATCCTTCGATCCACCTGAAATGGGCTTCCTCGTCCCTTTTCTGCCGGTGACACATGGCGTGATCTGATTGGCTTTCGGCTCCTTCGGCTATCCGCGTCCCGCGCGCCCCTTTGTCCCACTTGTCCTTGTGCTGAATTTTCCTGTTTCGGCCGATCCGGCCGGTTCGTGTCCTTCACATCCATTTGTCCCAAATGTCCCAGTGCTTTCTGGGACAAATTCTTCCGGTTCGCCCGATTCGGCCGGTTCACATCCTCCGCGCACTCTTATCCCACTTGCTCCCAGTAAAGGACTTGGACAAATTTTCTTTCTTTCGGCCGATCCGGGCATTTCGCGTCCATTTGTCCCAGATGTGCCTTTTCTGTTTGGGCTGCCTGGAGGCTTTTCGGCCGATCCGCGTCTTCCGCGTATAATTGTTCCAACTGTCCCAAACTTTTTTGCTGAGCAGTTAGTCAATTTTGCTTCCTCCTTTGGCCGAATCGGCTTCTCACGCCCTGCGCGTCCTTCTATCCCAGATGTCCCTTTGCTTCGTGGGCCGCCTGGAGGCTTTTCAGCTGATCCGCGTCTCGATGTCCCTCACATCCCTACTGTTGCGAGGACTAGGACTTAGCCAATTTTCATGTTTTTTCCTGTCCCAAGCTTGTTTTTGCCGCTTTTTTCACCTTTCCTCAGAACTTTCTCTTTTCCTCCTGGACAGGAAAGTTAGAAAAAATCTGAGGGGACCCTGGAAACATGATTTTTTTCCCTGGATCAATCAATTTGCCTGGGACTTGAGAATTCTAATGTATGCTATTGAATTAACCCTGGGGGTGAATTTGGAGAACAGGGACCTGAAAAAGTCCGTATTTTATGTAAATATTATGAGATGACTCTATATCATTTCAAGGCACAAGTTAGACCTCGGTTGTTGGCACAACCTATGTAAGGAAAATCATACCTATCTGGGTGTTGAATGTCATCTATGAATTAAGGAAATTTATCTCCTGTATCAGGTTTGGGTTGATAGTAATCTTAGTAACATTATTATACATGTTCATAATACGTAAATTATATAAAGTACGATACCATTTAAATATAACATGATAATAATAATGATAGTTACACAATAATGTTTAAATATAATAAAAATATTTTTAAGATAAATGGAGTAAACTAAATGAATGTAATATAAAGATGATCCATAATATTTTTAAAAAAAAAGGGGCAAAAAATAAAATAAAATAGAACAAAATAATAAAGTAATTAGATGCGGGCATTTAAAGTTGTTGGCAGAGTGGTTTGGTGAAATTTAATAAAATATGGATTATATTAGATGGAGACGTGAAATGATAGGATATAATTTTTCTATGAATTTAATCATGCCTTGTTTTACATGACACCAACTTAGAGGGAGAATGGGCGGTGGAAGAATAAATGATGCATTAAATTATTTAATGTCCTTGGAATTTGGATAGTGACACCATTAACCCACATTTTAGGTGGAGTGTTTCTCTTTATCATTTTCATTTATGGGTTCATATTTTGTTTGGTTCTACTTAACTTGGAAGATGTTTTGCAAAAGATTTCAAGAGAGAGTAGTAGAGGGTTCTCAAACAAATTTCCAGGCATGGATCTACTTTGTTTGTATTCATTTGTAGCAAGCACCATTATGCAGCTTACTATTATGTTGGAATTAGAGACATTTAAATGCATGTTTGAGCCCTTCTCTATCTTGCTTATTCAATACGAATGAATAGAATAGTTTTTGGGTGAATTCACTGATAAAAGAAATTATGTTTCTTCTGAAAATCCTTCTGACTAAAATTAAGAATAGAGTTGTTTACCCTTTTCCTGAGCATCCTATAAATCGATATTTATGTGGTGTATCCTTAGCACTCTAAGAATGTTTTACTACCTGCATTTTCATGATTATTTCACTTAGAATAATTGTATCACTTCTTTTTGTTACCTCTTAAATGTATGTCTTCAATCTTATCTGGAAAATGCATGAATATTGATATGGGTAATGCCTATAATTGGGTGTTTGGTTATATAATCTAATGATGGTGCGTCATTGGCTTCTCACTCAAAACTTGACCATGTACACTGGCTTTAGAGGGAAAATCTATTAAAAAAATAAGTTTTGGTTATGGGTAGAAATTTTACCCTTTCTAGGCAGTCTCATTTTTATTAAATTCTGCTCTAAATAATGAAAAAAAACCCCAAGCATTGAAATTAGGATGCAGATATTTTTTTTGCTATGCTAGGAACCCATGTTGACGGCAGAGCAAGAATTGGTCTAATGAAAGTAAGATTCCTAAGTCGATCCTATATAATTAATAGATGTACTGTGGGTGTGTAGCCCTTACTGGGTGTTGTACGGTCAATATGATAATTCTAGGATTGATCTCATGACATCTAAGTCACTAAACCTTGTTGGAGAGTGAGTTTGTATTAAATATTTCTTGATTTTAAGGCATAGACAAAATTGCATATGATGTAAACTAGGTTGGAAAAAAAGCATCTTGCATGTTAAGTTTTGAACTCCTTAATTATTTATGTTTGTACAATTATGAATCATGAAGGTCATCACTGTTGTTACTCACATCTTAAATTTTTTAATTAAACACAAGTTGTGATATGTTAATTGTAGAAATGTGCACCTCGAGAACATAATTATGCCAAATCCTTTATCATACGAGGAATGGGATGATCTGATAGCTTCAAGGAATTGATGAAGGGAAATGTTATATGAATTCAGACCTAGAATTTCAATTGTTTGTGCCTGTTAAATAAAATTCATGGATAGCTTAGCTCTTTCAGATGGCTGTAAATTTTTAAGAATTTATATATATAATAAAATATGTTCTGATATATATAACCTGATCTTATATCTATAAATAGGTATTATGTTTTTATATAATATATTTAAACCTTTCATTGTCTATGATTTTGGTATATTTTCATCTATGATATACGGTTAAAATCACAAAAAAAGACAGCTTATACCCTGTCAATATCGTGTCCTGTATGAAATCTACGAGGAAGGTCCTAAGTCATTAGAATTTAATGGTTTTTGCATGTTATACTGATTAATGGTCTTCACATGACTGTAACCATCTATATCTCCCGTAATGTCAAGTGAATGTTGATATACTATTGACTACCTTCATCATTTAGAATCTCAGAGAGGTTAAAATTGTTGAGATGGGTGCAGGTTGCTTTCTCACTGAGAATATATATATATATATATTCTTATTACTTGTATATCTTAAATATTGACTATGTACTTACATTTAGGAGAAGGAAATAAGTTCAATAGTATTATAGTTTATACGGTTCCAGGTATGGATACATGCTCATGGAAGATTAATGATGTTTTTTTTATTTGGAGGGTAATTTGAGTTGTCTTAGTTGATAAATTAATTGTTATTAATGCTCTTCATTGACTGTTGTAGCATAATGAATGTTATGAACTTAAATGATGTTGTAGGAAAAAAATGTCTTTACTTATTTGGGAAGTAAATTGAGCTATGTTGATCACTATTCATTTTGCTGTTATAACATGTTAGGAGTTATGCATTTGATTAAAAGGAAGTAATGTGAACGTAAAATTTTTGATAGGAAGAATAGTAAATTGCAAAATATATCTTGCTCCTAGTCAATGCAATAAGAATAAGAGATGGAGATTCATGCCAGTTTCCGTGAAACTGACCATGTTCTAATCATGCAGGTGGCAGGATTAGTGAGCCTTGAATTTGAATTGTCGTACAAACTTCATGAATGAAAATATTGTAAATTTAATTGATCTAAGGAAAGATATAATTTTTAGTTTCTTTTGTACTCTAGGAAGATTATTGTAAAAAAAGGGGGGGGGGACTTTCTTTACATAACAACCACCTTCTGATACTTGGAAATTGTATTGACAATGTAAGACTTGTTAAATTCATTTTTGAGCAAGAAATTAAGGACATGATCCATGTTTATATGAGGAAATGTTTGAGACGTTCTGCCATTAAATTCAACAATGTACATAGTGATAACATATAAAGTAGGTGATATTATGATTGTTGTAAAGTATATGCTAAGGTAGAAATTGAAGTATAAATGTGATTATACTAATATATATCGTTCTATTTCAAACAATGAGTTAGCTATTATGAAATTGTTTGGTTGATAAAAATAAATATAGTTGCAAGATTCCATGATGGACCTAGTTAGTGAAAAATAGAATCCTTTTTATTAGATAATTTATATGAGTATAAATATTAGCAAGGTTATGTACAAGTAATAATCTTGTTGTTTTGGGTTACCCAAGATTTACCCATCTTAATCCCTTAACAAAAGAGAACTTGTCACAAAATATGAATATTGTATGTATCTCCCTATCTGGTTCTCATCCCAATATTGTGAATGTACGAATGTTTCTTTACAATATATTATGTTTAGACCACCATATTTGTTTAATGTATGATAAGGAGCATAGGTCATTGCATCATATCATTATTGTGGTAAGGAGATGGACTGAATCAACTCTTAACCTGTAAGTCACCAAGTCCTGAATAAGAATTTATGTTCCATGGACTTTGGGAGATTAAAAAACTATGTAAGAGTTTTTGAGCTAGTTCATTATGTAATTTATAGGTCTACAGGTGTGCTTGAGTTATGCCCTTTTTACGGCATTAAGAATAAAAGACAATTTCACATGTGGGATCAAAAATGTTGATAATTGGGATCTTACCTTGAACACAAATCACTTATGGCTCATGAGTAGCTTATAATGTTTCCAATCTTATACTTCTTTAGGATGTTAGGCAAATACTTCAGTAGCTCCTTTCATTTTAAAACAATGCTAATAATGAAACCATATTGCAATCATTAAAGAGTAAAATGATTTTTTTAATTAGGACCAAAGATACTTCTAGAGTCCTTATAACTCAATTAAGCAATTTCATGTGTTATAAAGATTATGAATATCCCTTGGTGGGAACAATTTTCGAGAAAACGAAGTATGCATATATATTTATATATATAAATCTAAATAAAATTTCTTGGTGTGGAAATTTTGAATGGATTCAATAAGAGTTTGAATTATATTAACTATGGTAGGGAAATAATTTTTCCGTTATTGAAGATTGTTGTGGGGAAAAGATATCATGAACCTAAATCCCCCTTTTTCCTAAGATGTCTTGCTCTACATCACGTCATATTTAATTTTGTAGTAAGGATAAAAATGTAAACATTGGATAGATATTTGAAAAGCATAATATTATCCTAAGAAAGAGAGAATGGGGGACTTGTATGCTTTTTGAAATATGGCAAGTACTTATGTTAATCATGTAGATTGTCATAAGGGATAAAAATCTAACCTAAACGGTCAAAATGTAAGTTATATGCAAAATGAATTTTGAACTGTTAGGTGGAGAAAGTAAAAATTATCCTTGCAGAGTGATTATCTTTGTTTGTTAATCATAACTAAGATGTATTTATGGAAATGTGTGTGTGGGGGATATCCATCCCTTAGGTCCCTTCTTTTGGTGGTTGGATCTTTGCTAGATTTTGTTCATTTGGGAAATTGTGGCATTATCATGTGTGGGGTTTTTTTTTTCATGTGTCTATATGAGTCGATGACTTATGTAAGTGTCTTATGCATTGTTTAATTTCTCTTCTTAGAGCCTTTTTGTGTTGTGTAGTGGCATTATAAGTAAAAAAAAAATTCATCCTGGTAATTTTTTTACTGTTAATGTGTGTGTTAAAAGTTGTCCTATCATTCATATAAACAACTTTTCATTAAAAATATCTTATTTGAGGCAGAGGGTTTTTCATACAACTTTCCTAATGCATCCATCAGTTCTTTTGTAGTCTTTTCCTTTGAAACATTAAATAATACTGAAGATGCAAGACATAACCAGATTGTACCAAGTGGTTTCCTATCCAACAAATCCCATTCCGCATCCATCATGCTCAAGGGTTTGTTCACCTTATTAGACAATAGAATATAAATATCCTTCTGATAAATGTAATCTTCCATTTACATCTTCCAAAGATTGAAATTCGGCCCGTTGAATTTATCAACCCTTGATCTTCCATCACCTTACATAGCTCCCACTCAAGATAAAATTTTCCCATGATTCAACACTTCAGAAAACCAAAACCAAGCTATGATACCAATTGTTAGGAAATAAAGGATAAAACATGCAGAACAATCCCTCACAGAATCACAATAGTAGAAACTAATATGTAGAAAATATTACAGATCTCAAATAAAAGTGTAGAATAAAATAACAAAACACAATAATATAGTATTTAACATGGTTCACCTAATTTGGTCTACATCCACCAAGAATCATTTTCTTAGATTTTATTACAAGCCACCACTCTCTCAATACAATATCCAGATTTTTTTGGAGCTATGCTCAACAAACTCTACAGAATTCACACCAAATTCAGACATATTTGCAATGTTACATCATACCTACCATATGCACAAAACCACATAAGTTAACAACTGCTTAAGTTGTTTTACAAAACTGTGGGTATCAAAATCATGGGCCAAAACCTTCCCATAAACCTATGGGTCAAAACCCTACCCATATGAAAAAATCATGTTACCCGGTATCCCCGACGAGACAACTGTGGAAAGTGTACAATACTCTTAGTGTATAGTATTCAACACTTTCACACATGAAAATAGGCTCCACAACATAACCTAAGACTTGCGCGATACATATAGGATATTTTTGGAAGAGCCTCTACTAAGCACTTTGCATGGGTTTGAGTTAATAATAGAATTACCACTGCTAGTTAACCAGAAGATATCTATTATTAGGGAACTTGCATGTGTGTTTATTATTATAAAGGTACGTGAATATTTTCAGTATGCAACCTATTTTGGGAATTATGTAAGTGGTGAAGGGAAAGTACTCACCCTTATAAGTATGTACTAATCTATGAAAAAAGAGTGAGTGATTAGTGAGCTATTATGGATTTATGCTGCTAGACTTGATGCACACATAAGTTTATGATACTGAATATTGTAAGAATCTTCTATGTATTTACTGTGTTTAATATAATTAAGTGTATTGACTGATTCAAGGTGTTAAACATGAATGTAATTAGTTCTTTCATGGTTGAATTGATTATGGTTATTGTTTAAATCCATTACTCCTTAGATCTAGACCTGGAATATACTCTGTAGAATGTTTATACTATTTATGGATCTGAATGCATCAAATCTTCATTTTTCTAACATCATGCACAAAAAACCCTAAAGAGGGACGTGGTACCTTTGCACACTTTGGGTGAGCGCTCATTCTAGGCCGAGTGATGTGCCAACATGCCTGGGTTATTTTTGGTAAATTCTAGGTTGAATCATTGGTTCTATTGCTGGGACCTCTTTTTCAGTTGTTTTCAAAATGGTTCACTATGAAGATGTACCAGTTGAACTTAAAAAGTGTTGAGGAGTGGATAAAAGATGTAGAATAAGAGTACGCACGGAGGTTCAACACTAGATTTGAGTTTGGTGTATGCACGTGGGTGGAACAAAATATGTATCATAGTTTTTCAGGAGAATAGGTAATAACCCTGAACCTTGATACACTAGGGAAGGGGACCCTATGTTATTCCTGCGCGCTATGGAGGAATAATGGATAGACCAGTTGGAGAGAAGAATTATGCTAGCTTATACCCTACATGGGACAGCAACGCATTGATGGGTGGTTCACAAGGATAATATTGTAGAATGGAATGAAGTCAAGATTGCTCTTGTAACTCATTTTTCTAGGAGCAATGCACCAACTCGAATCTGTACATATCATTGTAATCAACTTGTTCAGCACCACATCTAATAGTGTGAGAGGCTCTAAACAAAGGGACATGAAAATTTACCACCTTCATTATTAGTGCAAAAACTTTATTCCACTTTACAAGGTTGTGCACACACTTGGTATGTGTTAGTGCAAATTCACAACACCCCCAAATTGACCCTCAGATCTGCTGTAGAAAAATGGTCAATTTGGTGTGTGAATGCACAACAAGGAGTTTTCCCTAAGTGTGGGACCTTGAAAATTGGGGAAAACTCTTAAGATTGAGGTTGGTTCCTACTCCTATGTTTAGGTGTATGCATGTAATTTTTGTAGAGGTTCTGATTCAAAAATTCCTACTGTAAAACTACCAAGGAGACAGGATTGAGAGAAAACATGGAAATGGGAAACAAAACTGAGCAAAAACATAAAACGGTGATACACCAAAGGAGTGTCTGAGACTTCTTGTTTTGAAAAAAATAGACATAGATCATGGGGATGCAACATCAAAACATGCATACAGATTGCTAAAATATAATGAAATATCATAAGGACAACAATACCAATGCATGATAGGATTGGAAAACTCATTCAAAAAACATGCATTATCAGTTCCCAAGATTTGATACAATACATTACACTGGCAGAGGAGGCAAAAAATCATGCTGCAGTCTTCATGGGAGGTCTTAAACTCCTTTAAATCCACCTGCTAAGGAGAAAAGAAGATCTTGTTAGAGCAATCACGTCCAACCATTACAAAAATGAGCCAAAACTAGCTTTTAATCAATGAAAATGCAGAACATGAGGAGAGATAAATGCGAGAAATCCATTGATTTGCAGGTCCCACTAACTGATAACATCCATTAAAATGGAAAGGGTACCTTTGAAAATCCATTTTCCAATGTATTCGACCATGCTGGACAAAAATGGGTGCCATACTACATTAATTTTTGGTGGTTGGATGTTTGTTATGCATTTTTTCCCGTGCCCATGACTTTTCTTTAATTTTCTCCCTCCAAATTTTCCCAAAACTCAAAATTGAAGCTTTCATGGTATAGAGGGTGTTGATAGCTTTCCAACGGTACAAAATTTGATGAATTTCAATCACTAGATCAAAATATATGACCTTTTGAAATTTTGTGGCCAAATTAGGGCAAACAATGGTGAAAAAGGGGTCAAAATTGGGGGTAAGCGGGGTCAAACTTTAAAATTTTTCCCTTTTGGAAATATTTTTCCAAAAATATGCATGGCCCCTTAGGTCTGCATGACACGTGGTGCGCTCGAGATGATCATGTGGGTCAACTTGAGAAAATTTCCCAAAAGATCTTCGTGGATTGCCACTCTGAGACATGTGGCACTTCCCAATTTGCTGATGGGATCCACAGGCTCAATTCTTCGTCTTTAACTTTTTTTGCCCAAAAAGGCAAAGTGGCAACTTAACTTCTTCCTGACCCCTGCCACGGTGCTGCTGACGTGTCATAAAAATGACACGTGTTGGCCTCTGATTGGCACAGAGATGTTACCTAAATCTTTCTCTTCTCCTTTACGAGCTGATGGGCCAATTTTGGAATTTGAGTCTTTAGCCAAAGAGGCTAAGTGTCAACAATTTCTCCCTAGCCCCGCAAGTCTGCTTCCTTCCTTCATCGGGCCCGCGAGCTGATTTTTTCCTTAGTGCCTTTTAACCCCAAAAGGGCTAAGTTCAAAATTTCTCTCCGTGCCTCTTCCGACCCGCCAATTTCCTTGGAAAATTTTCCAACTCTACTCCGCCAGCCCGATACTCCCTAGAAATTTTTTCTCCTCACCTCCACGGGCCCGCCTAGGGAAACTTTTCCGCTCCAAACTCCACCGAGCCATAATTCAAAAAATGCAAGGAGTTAGGAGGACTTATTTACCTTTTTGGAAAGGTGGAAAATTTATCTATCTGATGAATTTATACCTAGAAAATTTTGAGTCCTTGAAGCATGTAAAAAAATCTTTTTAAGTACCAAAAAAGGAAAAGGAGGAGTTAGCCAAAAATAAGCATGGGCTTATTTTGGATAACACTTTTGGTGACTCGGAGGGGTCATCTTCCTACTAGATGAAAATACCAATCTACCTTGAAGCATCCATTAGGCATGGAGTCATGATATGATAGCCTGATAACTGATATTCACTTGTAAAACTTCCCTTTTAGGCCTCTTGGAAACTACTGAAAACTGAAACCAGTTGTGACCAAAAGCCAAAACAATGCACTGTACAAGAGTAAAACTGATCACCATAGAAACTATGTACAAACATGAAAATCATACATACCCCAAGTGGGATATGGAGAGTCTACACAAGCACTTATTCTTTCTAAAATAAAACCTACCTACTCTACTCTAACCAAAGAGCAAAGGTAAGCTAAACAAACCCTACAACTAAATGGGAGAAGTAGCTTCCCTTTCTCAAGAGAGGCAGCCATGTAAATGATTTGATACTGAATATAGCTACCTGTGTTAGTGGAAAAACTGAACTCTAAGCCTGTCCTCCACCCAAATCATAAAAGGTATCATCATTAATGGAAAATATCTCCTCAAGAAGACCTGACATTGGACTCCTGGAGGTATTGATGATGACCCTTGGTACTTTGATGTTCATCCTCATGCCCTGAAGTAGGCATGATTGGTTTTGGTTGCTCCTTTGGCTCCAATGAAGCCAAGTACCAGATTGGGCATGGTCTGATCCTTTGGATGTGCCCATTTCTCTAAAATCTAAACTCCAAAAAATGGAGTCCTCTTATGGACCTTATTGGAGTGGATGATGTGGAAGGAAGTGGTGAAAATATCTTCTGCTCTTCCCCTTCCTTCCTCCCATGAAGCACATGGAAGATTTAAGATATTCCAATACCTTGGCTCCAAAAGGTTGTTACAAAATGCAGGATGTTGTTCCTTGAATCATCTCCTCAATGGCAACAGGTTCCTGTTGCTTGGAAGGTTGAATGATGGAGTAGAAAAGTGTTGTGATTTCCATGCGAGCTCTTCTCCATCAAAGACAATCCTCCAGGTCAGACAAGATAATCCGCCTCCTTGCTATCATGTCCTACTGCATGTGTTCAACCTTCTCCATGGTGTTATTTTGAATCTAGAAACTTGGTCACCATGGTTCTCTTGATTCTTCAGAGATGAATTTTGAAAGATAAAAACTCTTCTTTAACATTATAATCTTGAAGAAGATGAAGTGGGAGGAAGAACTGAAGATTCTTCTATGGCATTCTCTACACTTGGGGCCTTTGAAACTGTATGGTCCTCCTCCATAGCCAAAATGTACTCCTCTTCTTTTGTATTAGGAGTAACTCCTTCTTCCCCTACTTGTGTTGTAGCTGGAGCTTCCACCACTTGTGTCTTGACCTCGGCCTCCTCCATAGGATTAACCAACAAGGGAACCTTTGAAAAACAAAAAATTAGCAGCCCAAACTCTTTAGATTTTCTATCATTTCTTCTCTATTGGGTTCCTCTATTTGATGTTCTATTTGGTTGGTTTTTTTATTGTTTTGTTCCCAACATGGAATTGGGAAGGAAAGAAGAGTAGTGGGTGGGGAAGGCATTTCTTTTAGTCTCTTGTAGAGGGGAATTGGATTTGGAAGGGAAAAAGGGCAGAGAAACTAAGGTGAGGTGGAAGACTAGGGGATGGAGAGATGAAACTAACACTTGAGGCATAGCAACTAAGGGGATTGAATCTTGATCATGCTGAAATGGTAAATCTTGAGAGGGTGGAAAGAGAAAGACAAGGAGCTGTTGAATGACTTACCCATTGACAATGTTGATTCAGACTTTTTTCATATGCTTCTATCTCCTCAATCTATTGTGCAAGTTGGGGAAAAATTTCAACCATGCAGTCAAAATTCTCTTGAGGGCTATAGTGTCTTGGAAAAGGGCCTTCCCATAGACAAGGTGCCCTAAAACCAATCTTAAATGCCTTCATTTGTGCTATGCCCCTGGACTGCACCATGCTAGCCTCCATTTTTTGAATCTTCTCGAATAGATCCAAAATCCTCCATTTGGTTGTTATCATTATATGCATATCCCTTTTCCTGATAAACTTCGTGGCCAAAAAATGGTTTTGGAATTGCTGATGTGGATAGGTATAATGATTTTGAATATTACTCATAATGCTGATTTGGAGGAATTGTGAAAAGCATTAGAGGTGGAACGTATTGTTGTTGCTGCAAGTGTGAGTTCCATGAAGGGAATGAAGTCATGATTGCACAACTTCATGGAGTGGGAGAAAATGAAAGAGATGGAAGAAGAAAATGGATGAAAATGAGTGGAAAATGAATGGAAAGAAGGTCTGTAACTTTAGAACTGGGTTACTGATCAGATGGAGTCGCCAGATGTGCTTGCAAGTGCCTCGAAAGGCTGAAATCTTCACCAAGAGCGCATCAACTTGATGAGATGAAGTCGAATACCTCTAAGGTCCCATCGGGTGTGCCAAAATTGTTAGTGCAAATTCACAGCACCCCCAAATCGACCCTCAAATCTGCTGCAGACAAATGGCCAATTTGGTGTGAATGCACAACATGGAGTTTTCCATAAGTATGGGACCTTGCAAATTGGGAAAAATATCCAGATTGAGGTTGGTTCCTACTCCTCTATTTAGGTGTATGCATGTAATTTTTGCAGAGGTTCTGATTCAAAATTCCTACTCTAAAACTACCAAGGAGACAGGGTTGAGAGAAAACATGGAAATGGAAACAAAACAAAGCAAAAAATAAAACGGTGATACACGAAAGGAGTTCTGGACTTATTGTTTTGCAAAAATAGGCATAGATCATGAGGATGCAACATCAAAACATGGATAAATTTCCAAAATGCAATGAAGGATCAGAAGGAAACAAACAAACACAAGGGAGGATTGAAAACTCATTTATAGAGCATGCATTGTCAGTTCCAAATTTGATACGATACATTACAATAGAAAGGAGGAAAAATATGTGTTACAATCTCCATGGGAGGTCTAAAACTCCTTCAAATCCACCTGTTAAGGGGAAAAGAAGAGCTTGCAAGAGCAAGGACATCCACCCATTACAAAAATGAGCCAAAAATAGCTTTTAATCGATGAAAACGTAGAACAGAGGAGAGAGAAATGTGGGAAAATTGATTTGAAGGTCCAGACCATACCATAAAACATATCCATTAAAATTGAAAGGGAAACTTTGAAAATCCATTTTCCAATGTATTCAACCATGCTAGAGAAAAATGCGTGCCATACTGCATTAATTTTTGGTGGTTAGATGGTGTTATGCATTTTTTCCCATGCCTGGGACTTTTCTTCAATTTTCTCCCTCCAATTTTTCCCAAAACTCAAAATTGAAGCTTCCATGGTGTAGAGGGCAATTGATAGATTTCTAATGGTGCTCAAATTTGATGAATTTTGACCACTAGATTGAAAGATATGACCTTTTGAAATTTTGTGGCCAAATTAGGGCAAAAATGGTGAAAAACGGGTCAAAATTAGGGTCGGCAGGGTCAAACTTTAAATTTTTCTCCTTTTGGAATCCGTTCTTTACCAAAAATCTCAACATGACCCTTCAAGATTGTATTACATGCTTCAGAAAATGCTCTTCGGATGATCTCTCGCCCAACATAGGACCCACCTTGCTTACCACAATAAAAATTTCACAGATACAGTATGCAATTTCCTACATATAACAAGGAATTTTATACTGTTGTCTAGGCTCTGCAGGCAATGTGAAGCATTCCCATTTACAAGTTGATGACTATCTTCCGCACAAACTAACAAGCCCTGCAACCTTAATGACCAGACACGAGGAAAGTTACAGAATGAACCATTACAAATGGTCTCTACCTACCATAATCTCACTGTTGACGTATTAGGTAAAAATGAGGCAGTGTCAACCTCGTGATTGCAAACTACTTAAGACGTCCATTTGCAGCAAATATTTAATCCTAGATCTCCTGTGGCCACGAGGCTTCTTAATGGCCGATGTTCTGGACGTTAGTGATTCTTTTTCCAGCCATATATCTAAGTGTCACAAAATTTCTCCCTGATATGGGAAGTCTGCAAACTACCTTCAACAAGGGCCTTTGTGTCGATTTGGAAAACCTATATGTTCCAACATTTTAACCCCAAAAATGATTTAAGTGCCAAATATATCTCCTTGTCTCTAGCCGATCACCTCAATTTCGGTGGAAAAGATAGTGGCAGTGCTCCAACTGCCCCTATTGTTAGAAGCTTCCCGTGAATCCCTGGACAATTTTTTCTCCTTACTGCATACGGGCCCACCCAATAGAAAATTTTCCATCCAAAGTACAGGCCTAAGCCATAACTCAAAAAATACCTTGGGAGTTAGGAGGACTTCTTTGCCTTTCTAAAAATGTGGAAAAATTCTCTATCTGATGAAATCATACCCAAAAAGTTTTAAGTGCCCTTACAAAGCGTGCCAAAAATCATTTAAGTACCAACAAAGGACTTTGAGGAGGAGGAGTTAGCCAAAAATAAGCATGGGCTTATAGGTGCAGCACGATTCTTTTTATTTTATTGATTCAGAGCTACATAGAGAAACTTGACATTGCTATGGCTCAATATTATAGCTAATGAAAAAGATGCAGAAGTACGAAATACTTATCGATCCAACTACTTTTCAAGCTAGCTGAGGCATTAGGGTCTGTAAAGTGTGTTATCTATTGGAAATTAGTGCAACGGTGGAAGAACTCATTCAAGAGTTATCTACTGATTGAATTAAATCAGGAGTGCCTCTTTGCTAAGAAAACCAGATAGATAAAAAACTACTTAAGCACAAGAACTAACATTCTGATCAATCCAACTACCTATGATGGTCTAACATAGTAGATGATGAAGAAGTCTACATGAACTAGATATAGACCATTCAAATAGGTCGATGATAAGGTCTCAGATATTGCAGATTGACATAGATTATAGAGCATATATCATGAACCTATGAGGACTATTATAAGTCTAATACCCTGGCCCTTAATGACTAAACCTAAAGAGGACAATTACAAGTTGGAGACTCTTAACTTTACAAACTAATCTTTACCAAGAGATAGTGGAGTTATTCCAGGTGGCATTTTGCCAGCAATTTAGTTCATTGTAGATACAATAATAATGAAAGGATGTGCATTCATTATTAACCAATTGGCGGATGTAATGGTGATGAAGCATCAATGTGCTTGGTTTACGCATGGTCAAGACTAGATTCTTCGCCATCTTGGATGAACCCCAACTTTGGTTATCACACAAAAGGTCAAGGAAGAAATGTGTGCAGTTTGATCAAGTTTGAAGATCCTCCAATCCCTTGGATTTGAATCCAGAATGGATTAGCACAACCTGCGTGATTAGCTACTGCTTTGAAATATGGTCAGACTTTAGGATCTGTGAGGACTAGAGGGAGTTGAATGCTATATGTTTGAAGCTGATGCTCTGCCTACGACAAAACTCCTACACCAAGAGTGAGAACATTAGACAGGTGTTGTAGGGCACGATATCATGAATCCTTTACATATGGATTCTCTAGCCATAATCTGAGGTCAATATATGCATATTAGGCTCAGGAATCAATAGTAATTTCACAATATAGAATGCCAAAGTCTAGAGTCCTTTGCATTTACTTATAGAACTCATTTTGCAGCTAGAAAAATGTTTCTTCTATGTGGTTTTGACATGAAGCAAGAAAGAAAACATTACTACAAGATTTATGAATCTGCTTGGGTGGCAAGTTGAGATTAGATGACCAGATACTACCTATGGGTTTGTCGATGATCATCGATAACAATTGTTACACTTGACCGGTCATGAATTAGTGTTAGATAGCTAGAGTTGAATCCCAACTTCCACACTCAAAAAGTTGTTGTGTAGTTGTATTACAATCAAACATTTTGGCAATTTGTTCGAAGGCATATTAGCTATAAGGCATAGGTTAGTTTGTAGATCAAGCTAAAGTTGCAGTTATTGTCAGACTACAAGAACCTACCAGTCAAAGTGAGGTGCGTGGATTTTTGGGTCACACTAGGTATTATAGAAAATTTATCTAAGGATATGCTAAAGTTTCCACACCCTTGGAGGAGTTACTAAAACAAAAAGGGACATTTAATTAGAGGGAGCCACAATAGTGCTCATTTGAGACATTAAAGGAGAAACTTATTATAATGCCTATTCTATGCTTTCCCTCGTGGGACCAACCATTTCATGTACATGTGGACACTTCAGGCATGGCCATTGGTGTGGTATTGGCTCAACCTAGAGACAATATTATAGATCATCCTATTTGTTTTGCTAGTAGAAAGTTTCCGCATGTAGATAAAAATTATACAACTACACAGCGCGGAGCTTTTTTAATGATCTATGCACTACATAAATTCAGATAGTACCTGCTAGTAGCACAATTTGTATTCTATAACAATCACATGGCATTGAAGTACTTGGTAAATAATTCAGTCTTACAGGGGCACATATGTCGATGGGTGTGTTGGTATCCAAATATGTTCTCCTTTTCAAGCCGAGTAGCAACACAGATTTAACAGGGAGCTTAGAGGCAGATAGATCATAAATGTGTATCATTTTGTATCCGGGGATGAAATCTAATTGACCCTTTATTACTCAAGTTTGTGGAGAGATGGATAACACCTTAAAAGGATGTGATCTTATCCTAACTATTTTAGGTTGTTCCTTTCAACCAAAGTAAGAGAACCTACTTAGTGTAACCTCTATTATTAAAGAAGACAAATATAACTTTCTTTTGCACAAATTTTATAGAGAAGACCTTGGGGAAAATATGATCAACACACCAAATCTGACTCTCATGAGTTGTCACTTTTAGATTATGGGGATATTTTCCACACAAGGCAAAGGTTACTAAAGACATTAAGAGATCCTGATTGTTCTGCATATTTTTGCAAGTAGATTTCGTTCCTTTGTTGATACACAAGGAAAACAAGGGTAGTTCAGGGTAGGATTAATTGTTTTTTGAAAGATTTTGGTGGGAGATGAAGTAGGATAAAGCTGATTATACCAGATATTTGGAAGGACTTCATAATAATAAATAAATTCACAATAAAAAAGCTCCAGAACAGTCAAGACGTTCCTTCAACTAGAAGGTTTGCTTCAATGGAGGCCCAGATCAACACATTTTCACATAATATTTGAGACTCCAACATGAAGGCTCGAATTGGAAGACTCAATTAAACACTAAGTTTTTGATTAATCACACCTAAGGTACACCCAAAGACTTACAGACAATATTTATCAAAAAATGACAGTAAATTGATTTTAAATTTGTTTATCTCATCCAAGATGAAGGATCTTCTGGAAATGAAATTGCAAATACCATTAGACTGTCACAAGGACAAGATCCTATGTGATTTCAAAAAAAATTCAGCATAAGATTCCAATAGGAATGAAAGAAACTATTTGCAGACATTCTAGAAATAAAGCAAACACAAAATTGCTAGAGATTAGACACAAATTAATTCCAAAATTTCTTAGATTCATCAGCAAGGGAAATTTACATAGAACAATATCAGATGTTGTCAATGGTTGTACACTCACAACCAACTTGACATGATAGAAAATATAACACAGAATAAATTAACAGGTTATCTCAGATTGGTCTCTCAGGAAGACGACTTTCTCAAATTCTCTTAGGGATTCAAACTCTAACCATTTGCAAGAGTAATCTCATTGCATTTATAATATAACCTTTATTCGAAGCACCTTTGTTGCACATATCAGATTATGATTTGTAGAAAGTGACATTCAACAGATTCGTAAAAACGTTGCCATGTGTTTTCAAAAAAGGTGAATCATTGCAAATATTTGCATCGTTGCTCTAACTAGAGGCATATTCTTCATCCTTGGTGCCTGCAACACCTTTTCCCCTCATCATTTCACCTTTTTCCCTCTGAAATTTTACTCTACAAATTTTGGATCAGGTATTTTGCATTTTTACACGAGCCTGAGAAAAAATCTAATTCAAAAGTACTTCATATCTAAAAATTGAGATCCCAAATTGATTCAATTAAACTTTGCAGACCAAAACAACATAATTTTGCCAAAAATTTGATGAGGAATGATGCAAAAAATTCATCTCCAAACATCCTGGAGCTTCAATGGTGGAAAAATAAAATGAAATGCATAGCTACTGTTGATACTACATTTCAAATTTTAATCTGAGCCCTTTGCATGGCAAAATGTGATTGGAAATGGGTCTGGGGGCATCTTTTGACAATTTATAACTTTTGGAGAAAGGAAAATTTTTAAATTTTTCCCCATAGCTCTGCCCTTCCACCTTTATCCTTTCATGTGGGTCCCATTGGACATGCACTTCATTTTTTCATTTTTTATTTATTTTCCCTATAAGGAAAAAGTTCCATATTTTCCCCGCGGGCCCTCACCTCCATTTCCCCGCCTACTACGTGTCTCAACAACATACTTTGAGATGGTCCTGAAAAGTAGAGACCCCAAACAAGTGCATGCCTAACACATGTCTTAGTTCGGTAGAGTCTCCAAGTGTCCTCCTAGCGCTACTTCAAAATAAAACTCAAGGGTTAGTCCCCAAACATGCGCGGTCCCTCCATGTGTCCTAGACCCCTTTAGGAAGTTGCGTGAAAATTCTAAGTATAGGAAGACCCAGCAGAAGCCTCCTCGTGGACATGTTTTATGTTGAAGTAAGCCTTAGAATTTTTAAAAGTCCCCAGTAGATCCGAATTCAACTAGAAAGGACCACTTTTCTATAGACACCAAATTTGTGTCTTATGACCCCCTGTGCCCTGCATCTCATTTCTCAACCTAACCTCATCACCTAAACCTTACACAATTATTTATTAATTACCTTATAATTAATAAATCCACATTGCCATACCTACCACCTCATTTCGCCACCTCATCATGACCTAGTCTTAACCCTAAATTAACCTAATTAAGACCTATAACTTGGTCCACATCTCCACCCATGACTAATTACTCCTCATCCGCACCTAAAACCAGCCTCATAATGACTTGACCAAGCCCGCAACTAATCCCTCAGGAGAAAAAGACGAAAAGCTGGCTATTTTACTAAAAATAGCCCGCTTTGACCTGACCGATACTGATTCCTACTCGACCGCCGTTAGTTACGTAACCGCCATCAGTTCCCTGTAAATGACCACTCCCAACCAAAAACAAGGGGTTGGATTTTAGTGGATCTGAAGGAGAAATCATGGGAAGAATCCAAAATTTACTTGGCTGAACAGAGACAAGTGAAAGAAAGAAGAAGAGTTTGCAGAGAAGGACATCAAGCCCAAAAACTACAACTGAGTAACCAGAGCCTTGTGACACTCATCAGAGTATCAGGAGAGGAGATAGCTCATCTTGGATTGTCAGATCATCCTACTTGAGCCCTGTCTTCATCATCACAGTCCCAGAACCTGCATTTTCCATCAAGAACTAGTAAGTCTTATACGTTCTTTTAATAACATTTCTTGAACTTCTGAATCACTGCCATCATAAGTCTATTCCTAGATCTACTACCCAGTAACACACTACATCTAACTGTCATTCCTCCACCCTTACATTACCCCAAGAACACCCCCCATATTCTCTGAGTCCTTCTCATCACCCCATTACCTAACCCCACCCATTTATCAGCCTTATAAAACAACACAACCACCTTACAACCAACCTTCACCAAAAGCCCCTAAAACATTGCCCCTACCGATATCGGTTAGCACCAACCGGTACCGGTTACAGTGACCGGCATCGGTCACCTTGATTCTAAACCAAGACCAGCCCTTTCTCTATTGTTCTAACAAGGTAAACAAATTGTAATTGGACAATAGCTTATTTGTTAGAATTTGTGTTAATTCATATTAGCAGGGGAACTGACCACCTTTGAAAGGAAGTTTTATATTTCCTGGGCCCAAGGCAGTTCCCTCATTTATTGTCTAATTAAAATCTGGTGGTCTTGTATTCTTACTTACAGGTAGTCCTTCCCAGACAAAAAGGAGTTCTTCGCAGTCGATCTGATCTTTCTCTATGGTACGCGCACACCCTCTCGACATTCAACAGGTATTCCTCCTAGCCCTAACCCTTATCTATTTCTTAAAGGAATGAAAGGATAGAAGCAACTCTATTCCCAAAAGTTGAAACATTCCGTGTGAAACATTTTGGCACGCCCGGTGGGACCCATTTCAGGTTTCTGTTTCTCTTGCTTGCTTTCATATAGGGAGCATACTTGCTGTTTTCTTCTTCTAAAGATATTCACAAGGTATTTTGTTATTTTGGTAAAAGAACTTGCTTTGCTTTTACATCTTTGCATTAGTGAAAGTCATCTCTTTTGCTTCATCGAATATCATTTTCGATTTGGGTTTAAAACACGTGCATTACATTCTTGCTTGTTGTTTTCAATTCTAGTGAACATAGACTAAGTAACAGGTCGTACACGTGGGGGTGATTTCCATGGTATTGACAGGAAATTAATCTTACTTTCACTGCACAACACATACTGAATCACTTCATAATTAACACAACAGCTCAAAACATCCCCCCTTCTCTGCGGTATTCCTCCGCCCGATTGAGGTAACCTTATAAGCCAAAACAAACTTGACATTTCCCCTAGGTCTTGTGTTTAGGATTCTGACATCATTTTGTGTCTAAGGGCATAAGCTCAAATTGATAAACACTAATCCTAGGGTTAGTCTGTTAATTTGTTTGTGTATCTTGTTTGTTTTCAGTTCTATTTCTCTGTCATACACTGTTTCAGTTATCACTTCAGAACAATTTGATAGATGTACTAAGCATTGTTAAAAACTCAAATCAGCAGCTTCTTATATTTTCTTATACTAGTCTTATTACACTGACATCGGTTAACTGACCAACGTCGGCTATAGTCTAACCGACATCAGTTAGTAGACCGATATCGGTTACTGTCTTTTACAGTTCCTGACAAACCAGCAACCTACCAATTTCAACATTCTGAGGCTGTTTCTGTTCCTAATAGATTGAAACCCTACTGTGTACTCTTGTCCATGGTTGTTATCACTCGAAAGCAAGCCACCGCCATGGTTTCACATGCCTGCTCTGTGCCTTTGCCTGAATCACCCCCTTCACATTCTATAGGGAATCCTACGGATACCAGCGAGGTTCCTAAAATTCCTGTAGGAGATAAGGAATTTGCCAAATTTCTTGATGCTAATCCTAGCGCTGTACAATACTATTTGTCTCATGCCCCTGACCGTACGCCCGATGGTCAACTCCTTGTTGGCATGCCTATTAGTATAGCTGCTCATTTAGCTCCTTCTCCGCCTGATAGCTCCGCTTTGCCTGCTGCATCCTTAGCCCCGTCTCCCAATCCAGCGGCTTCAGAGGTTCATACGACAAAGATTGGCTTTCCTTTGGTTAATCTTGGGCCCCACATGTCATTACCGCCGACTGCTCCTACCTCGTCTCTCTTGCAGACTGCTCCGTTCATGACTTGCTCTCTACCACCTATCCACACGAGCTTTCCTTCTCAAGCTCCGCCCACCTTTTCATTCCCACACACGTATCTAGTGACCTCAACATCTTATATAGGACATCCCTATTCGGTCGCCTCAACATATTCGTCCTCCATACCTTATCAACACTTAACCCCACCATTGTCTAGTGGAGGCCCTTGGCCCAATTTGCCTCCGTTCACCACAACCGCACCATCATCTCATCCAACCACGGATTTCATCAAACAAATGATGGACAAAATGCAAAATCTGGAGGCTTCCGTTTTCGGGAAGTCGTAGCACCTTGACATAGGAGCAAGTTTGTTGGGAGCCTATTCACCCTTCTGTCCCCCTTCATTCATATCCTCCTCAATGGGAATTGCCGAAATTTACTCGTTTTAATAGTAAAGAGGATCCTCAACAACACTTGCGATCATTTAGACATGCTTGTTATTTGATTGCTCATGATGATGCTTTGCTACTCCGCACCTTTCCCATGTCCTTATCAGGACCCGCCTTGGAGTGGTACAGTGCTTTAACCCAGCACTCAATCTTCTCTTTTAACCAACTAGCCCAATCTTTCTTGGATCATTTCTCCATTAACATTGCCAAGAAAGTATCTATCACCGACCTCTATGCCATCCGACAATTTGAAGACGAATCTATCGCAGATTTTGTTGGACGATGGTGGGGCCTTATCAACCAACTTACATATGCCTTGCCTCAGGCTGAACTTATCAAACTTTTTACGCGGGCCTGCGCTAAGCACATCTCTCCTACCCTTCAAATTCAAACTTTCCACACATTTGACGAGGCCTTTACTATGGCTTGGAAACTAGAAATTCGAGCCTTAGAAGAAGAGAAATTACGGTTGCGCAACAAAAACCCCAATTTCTGAACTCCAGATTCCACCAATAAACCAAACACCACCACTCCTCACACATCCACTTCTTCGAAATCAAAAGGAGCTGTCCACGTGGTGATGGTCAAATCTCAAGCACCGTCTAATACCCCACCAAAAACCACCTATAAATATAAAGCCGAGCCCATCAATTACACCCCCTTGGGAGAAACTTATGGTGTCATCTTGGAAAAATTGCTCAAAGCCGGAGCTATCACCTTGCCTCCTGTTAAACCTCACTCCGGGTTTGACTCCACCTGCGCTATACCTTCCTGGTACAAAGAAAATGACTTCTGTAACTTTCACCGCGTAAAGGGACATAGTCACGAAAACTGCAAGATGTTGAAAAACATAGTGCAGGAAATGGTTGATGCAGGGGATATAACCCTCGATAATCCTAATGCCCCTGCTAACCGAAATTTGAAAATCTTCAACAAACCATTCCCGAATCACTCTTCTAACAGTAACATAAACCAAGATATCTTAGCCGAGGAGAGTGTTCATGAGATCCATGCAGTCTTCGACTCCCAGCCAAAAGCCTCTATCGAGAAAATTTTGAATCAAGCCTCTTCACTAACGCAGGGGCCCGAACCTCCTTCACCACCATCAAGACAAGGCGAAATCATTCCTTTACCCATAAAGGAATTAACTACCCAGAGTTCTCTTCTCATAGATGAGCCTTCTTATACCACATCCTTGCAAGACTGTGAGTGGATGTTATCTAATTTATCTATTTCCCAAATGTCTCCTTCTACCATTCTGGCTGTACAAGAGGAAGGCTCGCCACTTCTTTTGTCATCCTTAGACGAGAAACCTCTTGCACCGACATCACCAAACTCTTTAATCATGATGGATCCTCTCAAACATGTCCTCCTACCTATTAGTTCTTCATCACCTAAATCTTTTCAGCGACCGGTTGACCTCTTAACACCTATTGATACAGTGCCTCATCTACCCCTGTATCACACCCACAATGGACTGGAATCACAACCCACCTTTCTTCCATACAAAAGTTCCAATTCACACGTGAGGACTGTCATTCCCCAGAAGATAGAAAGGTCCTATGGGAACGTTTGAGTACGCCATATTCTACTCAAATGCAGATGACCAACCCAGATGCCTCTACCATATACCCAAAGTGTTTACAGAAGCTTAAAATGCCTATGTTCTCATCTTCACCCCCCTCATCTCTACCAAATACCTCATCCACCTCTATTAACCTAACCCAATCTTCCCCTACGCTTGGGACCTCACCAATACCCAGTCTAACACACCCACCTAAGTGGCTTGATTTATCTAAAAATAAAGCTACTCATCCACTTAGGAGACAGACTCAGTCTCCTCAACCTATGTCTCTATTACAACTAAAACCATCATCATCACACCTACCTTCCATATTGGGACCTCATCCCTCCACCTTGCATCAATATATCATACCTCCTGTGTTTTCTTTAAAACGACCTACACCTTCTGCACCCATACAGCGATCCAAGGGTACATCAACACAGTCACCCCACGTATCCTATCCACCTACTAACCCTAAACAAATTCCATCATCAAAAGATTTGTTTGTTGTCACTCCTATTTCTCCGTGGTTGTTTTCTGATACCACATCATCTGTGGCCTCATCATCTAACCAGCTAAACATAGCTTCTGCGCCAAAGAAGCGACGTTTAGTTAAAACTCATTATCAAAACTCCTTGGCTAAACCACCACCCATACAAACCAACCATACCGCATCATCACTAGAATCTACCCCGTCCCCTCATCTTCCTCTGATTTTGACCCACTCAAAGGGTCTTACGCCAAAATCCTTGCTATGTTGGTGGAGAATGCGACCATTTCCCTACCTCCACTTAGACCTTATGATCCATCTAAACCTCGACCTATAGGTTATGATGAGTCTAAAATCTGTGCTTACCACCCCACACCGGGACATGATGTAGAGGGATGCAAAGCTTTGAAAGCCATCCTTCGTCAGTCACCTCTCTCAGATAGAAAGGTTAAGAAAGACAACTTACGAAGGGAGAGACCTTTAGCTTCAATTCCCTCTCCTATACCACCTGTCCCCACCTCACCAAGATCTATCATTATTACAACCCCACCTCTCGAAGACCATGACCTATCCCAACCATCTTCCTCCTCTCGTATTCACGAGATCAATATGATTAGTGTTGCTACTCGAGGGCAGAAAAATAATGAGAAAGCGAAAGAAAACACACCTGCGGCATCTCTTTCTTCGTCCACCATCCCGATCGCACCACCACCTAAAGTGGTTATTCGTGGACCCGCCTACCCCGTCTCTAATGGAATTTCCCACCGGACCATGATCAAACAGCTTCACCAATTACCTGTAAAAATGACACTGTATGATCTCATTCAGACTTCTGAATCTCATCGACAAGCTCTTATTGAAATCCTTCAAGGGATAGAGGTCTTACCTAATGAAACCTTGCCTGTTACTTCCATTCTAACACCCAATCATGTTGCTTCACTCACCAAACAACCTATCTCCCCGACCACTTCTGTCTCTGTACAGCAAGCCGCTGCTGTCAGTTTCTCCGAAGACGAAATTATCGACTTTGGTGCTGAAGATCCTGACCCTACTCTTTTCATCTCAGCTTATGTCCGGGACATTCGGGTGCGTCGTGTTATGATCGACGGGGGTGCTAGCCTAAACATCATCTCTTCAAAATCCTTCCAACAAATGAACATCCCTTCTAGCTGCATGTGTGCCAACCCCATCATGTTGCGGTCATTCAATGATGCTATTACTTCTACCTTAGGCACCGTGATCCTTAACATTTGTGTAGGACCACGTACTTTACCCGAACTCTTCTATGTCCTTGAGGGAGAGTTCCAATACAATATGTTGTTAGGCCACCCTTGGATCCGGGCTATGGGATGCGTTCCCTCCACCTTACATAGATGCATAAAATTTGAGTACGAGGGGAAGTCCTACACCATAAAAGCTGATCCTCCCCCCTTCAAAACCTGCAATATGTTGTATCTCCCTAATGATGTGCTTGTACCAGTCAAGACACCCATTCATCCAACCCAACCATCCACTTCAACCGCACCTCAACCATCTACCTCAACCGCACCCACACCTTCAACCAATGAAACCGCCAGTCGCAAATACCACTTCCTTTCCCAAAGATAACATCCCAACCTCTGACCCCTTAGTAGATGTTTTTCAATGCCTTACGCTGGGGGAATACCTCCTATATAACGTTAGTTCTTTCCATACCCCATAGGAGTATGGACAGTTACATGCGCATCCTACCTACGACCGTCGCACGTGGGGGAGGTAATCCCCTACGGACCACCTCATTTTCACACCAACCTAACGTATGGGGGTGTCGATGCATCCTCTGTTACCCCTGAACCTCCTTTTGGGGTGGTTCCCTTCCAATCTGATTTTCAATACCTGACAAATCGTCATTTCACCCTCACCTTCTTGACTCGCTGTGCTTGGAAAGGCTTTGGTTTTGGTCTTTATGAACAAGGCCGACATACACTCATTCCCGTGACTACGTGCAAACACAATGATCGTAGTGGTCTCGGTTTTCCTGAAACACTTACACTGGAGAAACCTCATGTCAGTTGTATCCTGGAAGATGAAGATGTCACCCCTACCAAACCATCATCACCCATTTTGCCATCGTCACCCACAGAGTCGATAGACCCTGAATCTATCCCTCCTAACTTTTTTTTTTCGTAAATGCTATCTTCCTAGGTCCTCTCACTTATCAACGCGATAATGAGGACCCATCTTCTCTTCCCCTTCTGTATCCCAACATGATTGAAGAGGATTTGCCTTCGATTAATGTTGTTGAGTGCCAGGATGACGACTCCATCCTCACTTACCTTGGTGCAGACGACTCCTATATTCAACGCGCATTACCATCTGAAACTCAAACCATGTTGAATGAGTCTACTATAGAAATTAACATCCACACAGAGGAGGATCCTCACATTGTGAAGATCGGACAATCCCTTAATGCATCAGAACAAGTTGCCTTTACTACCTTTCTCCGTACCCACAACCAAGCTTTCGCTTGGTCCTACGCTGACATGCCAGGAATTGATCCTGACATTGCTATCCATAACATCACCCTAAACCCTGATTCCAAACCAGTCAAACAAAAACTGAGAAAAATGCATCCACGCATTGCCCTCTTGGTCAAAGAAGAGCTTCAATGACTTCTTTCTGTTTCCTTCATCTTGCCTATTGACTATCCTCAATGGATTTCTAACATCGTACCTATCACTAAAGCGACGGGGGGACTTTGGATATGCACGGATTTTTGAGACCTTAACCTCGCTTGCCCCAAGGATGACTTCCCCCTCCCAAGTATTGATCAACTTGTTGATCTCACTGTGGGCCATGAAATGCTTTCTGTCATGGATGGCTTTTCGGGATACAATCAAATTTTGGTAGCCCCGGCCGATCAACATAAAACTGCCTTCATAACTCCTTGGGGAACCTTCTGTTATCATGTCATGCCATTTGGCCTTAAGAATGCTGGTGCGACCTATCAGCGGGCTATGACTTACATTTTTCATGACATTATGCACACTATCCTTGAGGATTATGTCGATGATCTTCTTGGCAAATCTAAACATCGCAGTGAACATCTCGATATTTTAACCATTATTTTCGGTCGCCTGTTACAATATTCGGTCCGGCTTCAATTAAAGAAATGTGTCTTTGGTGTTCTTTCGGGAAAACTTCTTGGCTTTATCGTCTCTTTGCGTGGCATTGAGGTTGATCCATCTAAAGTCAAAGCTATCCTAGAAATGCCCCCACCCAAAAACCTCAAACAATTACGTAGTTTGCAAGGTAAACTTCAATCTATCCAGCTTTTCATTTCCCAACTCTTGGATCGATGTCAGCCTTTCCATCACCTTCTTAAAAAGGACATTGCCTTTCAATGGAGCGAAGAGTGTCACCAAGCCTTTGAAGCTCTCAAAGCCTATCTCTTGCAGCCACCCGTGCTTATCCCAGCACAGGACGATCGCCCTTTCTACCTTTACCTTTCCGCCACCGACCATGCCATAGGAGCCATGCTCGCACATCGTGACTCTGAGCATCGAGAACAAGCCGTTTATTATATAAGTCGTACTCTCATGGATTACGAGACTAGGTATACACATGTAGAAAAACTGTGCCTAGCCCTATCATTCGTAGCCACCAAACTCCGACACTACCTCTTGAATCACAAAACTTTCGTCATCACCAACACGGACCCCATTCATTATATGTATACCAAACCACATCTAAACCAACGCATCGCTCGATGGATTATGCTCCTTGCTGACCTCGACCTTGAATTTATACACCAGAAGTCAATCAAAGGACAAACCATTGCCAACCAACTCGCGGACGCCCCTTTACCTGGGGAACAATTTACCAATTTTAATTTCCCTGACAAACTCATCGCCACTCTTTCACTCAGGGAAGAGTCGTATCCAATGACCCTCTTCTTCGATGGATCCAAATGCCAGCGCGGCGGAGGGGCCGGTGTTGTTCTCATTCCTCTTGATGCTGAGCCTATGCCTCTTTCATTCCAGCTCGATTTCCCCTGCACTAATAATACAGTGGAATACGAGGCCCTTGTTTTGGGTCTCCAGGTTGCATTACACTTAGGTGTCAAATCTATTAATATTTTCGACGACTCTCAATTGGTAGTCAATCAAGTTATGGGCATCTACCAATGTAAAAATGAGGAACTTCAAAAGTACAAACATTACGTGGATTCACTTTTGACCTCATTTACTCGTTATTCTATCCAGACCATTCCCCGCTCCACTAACAAATTTGCGGATACTATGGCTTGCTTAGCCTCACAAATTCCTGCCTCACCAACTGACTCTGACATATTCGTCTTGGTCCAACAACTCTTTTCCCCATCTTACTCAGCCCTGATTGTTTGTATGATAAATAATGTGTCTGCTAATTCGCAGGATACCTGGTACCACCAATTTCACGACTACCTTACAACCTCCGTTCTCCCACCTGACCTTACTAGTACTGGCAAACGCGCTTTTCTTAAACGTGTTTCTCGTTATGTCATCATGGGGGGACTCCTTTATAAACGTGGCTTTGATGGCATCCTCCTTCGATGTCTAACCGGCGCGGAGGTCACCTATACCATCCAACAGGTCCATGACGGTATTTGTGGTGGACATTTTAGTGGCCTTGCCGTGGCCAAACGAATCCTTCGCCTAGGTTATTATTGGCCTACTCTCAATAACGACTACTACGAATATGTTAAGCATTGTGTTATGTGTCAACAACATGCCAACCTTCAACATACTCCTAGCCATCCGCTACAGGTCGCACGAGATCTTTGGCCTTTCTCACAATGGGGTTTAGACCTTATTGGTGAGATTCACCCGCCCTCTTCGCAACGTCACCGTTGGATAATCACAGCAACAGAATATTACACAAAATGGGTGGAGGCCATTCCACTCATTTCAACCAAAAAAGAAAAAATTGTAGAGTTCGTTAACCATCACATTATCTGTCGTTTTGGTATTCCTCATCGCCTAATAACAGATAATGGTAAATCTTTCAAAAATAAGTTGTTACAAGACCTTTGTGACAACTTTGATATCAAACTTAGTTTCTCATCACCTTACTATCCACAGGCCAATGGTCAGGCTGAATCTTCTAATAAAACCCTAACCAAAATCCTCATGAAAGTTGTCAATGAGTCCGGAAGAAATTGGCATGATCACATCCCCTTTGCCCTTTGGGCTTATCATACTAGCATTCGTACCTCCACTAATGCCACACCTTTTTCTTTGGTATATGGTACCGAGGCTGTCTTGCCTCTCGAAATACAAATACCTTCCCTCAGAATATCTCTTCAGGATATTCTCACCAACGACGATTTCCGCCAAGAGCGGTTAGCCCAATTGGAGCTTCTTGACGAGCGTCGTCTTACAGCTCTTGATCACCTTCAAATCTATCAAAAACGCATCAAGCGTGCTTATGATAAGCGACTTCATGAGCGTACCTTTAAGGTTGGTGATCTTGTCCTCAAAGAGAATCAACATGTAACCAAACTAGAAAAGAGCAAACGTGGAAAATTTGCTCCCAATTGGATTGGGCCTTACATAATCACTCACACTTATGGATCAGGCACTTATCGTTTAGCTTCGCTTAATGGTAAACCTGAGCCTGAACCCCTTAATGCTTTGCATCTTCGACCATTCTACTGTTGAATTTAGTGTTATATCACTTCTTATCTACCTTGCGCTCGTCCCTTGAGCTCATTTACCACCACATACACTTTGTTTCCTACATCTCAAAATAAAATCAAGCTCACATAGTTTGATTCTCACCTCCCCTTAAAGATGCCTTCCCCTTTTTAGTCTAGTCCATGACTTCAAAGTTTTAAAAATGACACATTTTTAATTCAACACATATGGGATTTTCTTGAGTCAAACTTCCTACAAAACTAGATGCTTTACGCCAAACGGACATCTAGCTCTCTAAAATTATATATAGACTACTCCCTCGAAGGATAACTATATTCCAAACTATTGCTGCTATTATATATAGACTGCTCCCTCGAAGGATAGCTATATGCCAAACTATTGTTACTATTATATAATAGACTGCTCCCTTGAAGGACATCTATACACAGTCATCCTTTATAAGGAGCTTCTCTCATTGATCAGCTTCGTGAAGACCTCGAGAATAATAAAATGCATATCCCTTGTAGACTTCCTGCATCGATTAGTCTATATTCAGCAAAATAAAATCCACATTCAAAAGAACTTTTGAGTCATGGACTTGTCTATTTAGGTTAGGTTCTCTTTCGTCAGAATACTCACTTTATAACAAGTTCTCTGCGCCTCAGCTACATCATCCACCTCACCTCACCATTTGTTAAAACAACAAAACTCAAGGGATGTGACGTACATCCGATATATTGTGATTATACAACTCTTTTCACCTATTGACTTCTCGTCTATGTACAATACATAGGGGTTCAAGCTCATTCTATGTTATTATGTGGTTTTTTTAGCTCTTTTCACCTACGGAGCACTTTTTTCCTCTTTGACTCGAATCTAGGATTATGTGTTGATCTTAATCAGGACATGATTCCCTACCACTTGGATAGGCTAACTTTCGCTTCACTTATACCTATTCCAACATCACCAATTCATTACCAACACCAACAACATTACCCTACCAATATCAATACTTTTACCAACCAATGAATTGCCTAACCATACCTAAAATTCCCTGAATTCACCTCTCCCTGGTCCTAAGGGAGAACTACATCGGTCTGAGGCCCCTCCTTGCTTTGTGCAATGGGCTATGTAGGTAGCACTTCGGAGATATGTTGTCTCCCAAAGGTTAGCTCGACCATCCCCTACCATAACCTATCACGTGTTGTAAATATACATAGTTTTGGGTATTTATATTTGATAACACTCATCTTTATCCTTTTTCAAAACAAAAAAGTCAAAACACAAACATTATAATTATTATCATAACTTAAATAAACATACATATTCAGTTTTATTTAGACATTAAACAAATACATCTTCTCTATCATCAACGTGCAAGTCGGCATCCTTATTTACTCTTATACCTCGATAACATTCACTTAGACCCTCACGCCTCATCCCAAACCAGGTGATGATCATGATCATCGACACCTCTCGCCGGGCCCTCTTCGTCCTCAAAGGTACCACGGCTATTGGTACCAGCCCACTGATCTGCCAATCTCTCCTGTAACATGTGAATACACTCTCTCACATGGAGGTATCTCGCCTCTAGTCCCTCCACTCGTGACTCTGCAACCGCTAACAATCCTCTTGTCTCATTCACCTGCGTTTGGAGCTGATGAACTAAACTCTGAAGACAATCTCTCTCCGCTGTAATCATAGCTATGTCAGGACGATCACATTCACCTCGCAGCTCTATTACCCACCATAATCTATAGGCCTATGCCATTCCTACATCCATCACCCTGTGATCGGCTGTTATCTCCTCTGGCCCTTCCGGAGGTGTTGGCCAGGGAGGTGAGAATGTTTCCTCCGCATCAATCCTTATATATGGTCTATAAGCCAGGGGTATATCCTGCACAAATTCAAATTGTCACCGCACGCGATCTAGAAGAATCCTCTCATACTCACCTAGCCTGTGCCCCGCGATCCACCTCAATCGCTCTACACCCCTCAAATCCTCAGCTATGTTCTCTGTTACCATATAGTTCCCATAAGGCCTCCAACAGATATCTGCAATCGTCACCATCTCCCATACCTTCCTATAATACTCAGTGTCACCCGTCACGGCCTGGGATCTTGCCTCTTGTTTTGTCTGGACCCATCATCTGAATCCCAACCTCTGCACTCCGGTCTCTCCTAACTGGATGGGTCGGCCTATTGGTCGCACACAAACAATGTGCTCATAGGCCCAATAATGTAATAAAAATGAACAATCCAGTGTTGTACGGTGATTTTGTCTACAAGCCCATAAACCCCTGTATAGCTCCGTCAAATATGCAGGTGCCCATGCAAAAGTAATGCTCATTTCTATCATTTCCCAAATAACACTCATCAATGCTTTTGGAAATCTTCCACCCTCCGCCCTCGATAATGCATAATACCCCACCGCTATCATTAATAGCACAGCCAACCTTGTTTCCTCAGGGTGTGTTACATACATTATACCATACGTAAATGTTAAACCTCGCTATGTCAAATCTCGTGCAGCTGAACCAAATACTGTTGTTATCGCTGCCTGCCCCGCACTAGGCAACGCTTGATACACTGTTTTTCCTATCATTGGGAGTCTCAAAATACGGAACACATCTTCCAAAGTCATTGTCATCTCCCCTGTTCGTAGATAGAAGGTATTCCTTTCTAGATTCCATCTCTCAATCAACACCTGCAACATAGCATGGTTACGTGTGATTCTTGAATAATAGTGGATTCCACTTAACCCCAAACGATTTATCAATGCCCATTCAGCTGGTGTTACATCCGCTCGGATTCATGACAACAACGCTGGTACAGTATCATTCATCCTTAACCCTGCTTCTGCCTGCATACATCAAAACGACACATAATTATTCAATAAAACAAATCTCCACGGGTTTTTTCTCAAATTCTAGAAACTCCTACAGTAACCGATATTGGTTATAGATAACCGATACTGGTTTTCTAACCGATACCGGTCACTGTCAAAAATATACACCCTGCTTAAATACATACACCTACGATAATTATTTTACCCGTTTACCTCCTATCTATACCTAAAAACATACGTGACCACCCTGCTTACCTAACCCATAGCACTCACCCCATCCCAAACCCTTTCCTATCACCTTTTCTTTCTCATCTTTACCCACATATACTTCTCTCATCTTATTCACAAAACAAGCATGAATCAAATTACAACCAAAATGTTTACCTCTTGGGCTGCAGCAACTTGAGGTGGAACTTGTCTTGCCTCTTGTCCCTACCTGCCTAGATGCTTCTCCTCATTCAGCCATGTTCACCACCCTTTTCAAATTTGCCTTTCTGACTTTCTGAGTCTCAGTCCACATTCACTTCATCTGTCTCTTTCCTCCTTATCACTCAAATTATTTCATGCAATCATATGTATCAGTCGTCAAACAGCGTCGCGTTCACGTATTTAACTTGTTGCATGACTCTAAAAATAAGAATGCTCAAAATAAGAACTTCAGTTGCCACCCAAGCTTTTCTATTTTTAGAAAAGCTCATATTTGAATAACCGGTATCGGTTAGCTAAACGATATCGGTTTATTACCTACTGACATCGGTTATCTAACCGATATTGGTCACATACATACTTTTTTTTTACACATAGTTCTTTTCTTTATTTTCTACCTAATTTTTGTAGCGCCCGTCCCTTTTTCCTGCATAAACAACACCATTATCTATAATTTTTCTCTAAAATCCATATCTCATCACAATTTCATCAACATCATCTATCTATATTACAAAAACAAACAAGCCATCAACAAACGATATCAAAAACCATCAATCTATACACCATTTGGATCCAACTCAGTAGCTACATACATTCAATTTCACAAACCAGTGACAAAACACATACAACATTTCATAACACAACATGTCAATTAAACTCATCATACCTTATATATCACATACATCCATCAACAAAAGACATCAACACCATCAATATAATAACACAGCATGTGGGTCAAAATCATCATATCTATATATCAAAAGTTTCAAATATACAATGTGCCCTACATACGGGCCTCTGTGATCTCATAATAATACAAAGCCGGCACGCAGGCCACAATAACTTTCAATAATCTCGACTCGGCTCGCAGGTCCAGTCCTCTCATATCAAAAATATACTCGGCTCACAGGCCGGTATCAACTGTACAACTCGTACTCGGCTCGTAGGCCAGTATATACAATACATGCATAAATGAATGAATACATCATATGTAGGCACGCAGGCCTCTATAAACATAACCGGTTCGTAGACCGGTACCCATATCCACTGTAAAAACACAAACTATCTCCTCTGCAGGGATCCCTCAGCTCTCCCCACTGCCCTCCGCCCTGTCTCCCTGCTGGTCCCATGTGCTGCCTCTCGCCTCCTCCCTGTAACAGACCCACCGGCTGTGGCTGCACCCACCTTGGGATCTATAGCTACGCGAGATCTCAGCTCTGTGTGCCGCATATGGCTGATAGTCAGCCCCGGTACCATCAAGAACATCCTGATAATACCGATCCTCCGCTCTCACCTCCATATAGCGGGCCCATGCCACCATCGCTATTCGGGGTTGGTCCCTCGAATCCTAATAATAGTGCCCACTGTGCCGGTGCTTATGGCCGTATGGGTGCCTGTGTTAGTGCCACTGGTGGTGCCTGTGGTAGGTGCCGCTGGTGGTGCCTGTGGTGGGGCCTGTGGCTATACCTGTGCCTGGGCTAGCTGACCCTGTAAGACACCTATCTGTGCCTCTGCAATAGTAAGCTTCCCTTGTAATAACTGTACCTGGCCCCTGAGCTGGTCCCTCTCTGCTATCACCGCCGCCAAGTCTGGCTGTGCGGGCTGTGCTCTCCTCATGGCTCTCTCTCCTGCCCACACATACCAAAAATGATCCCATACAGCCGGCGTCGTCCACGGTATCATCTGCAGGCCTCTCGGCTACCCAAATCTGGGTCCACGGGCTGTGGTACAGGTAGTGGGGCCTCTACATCATCCCTCCAGTACTAAGGGAAGGGAGGTGGCTCTTCCTTGTTGTAGCCCCATCTGTCATCGTAACCCTCTCCAGGGGTATCCGCTCATGCTCTCTTGGCCTCCGTCCCGCTATCCAGAATGTATACTGGATCCATCGCAACTATGATCGGGCTCCTCCACGGGGTTGATGACCTCTGTAAGGCCTCCATATAATATCCAGGGTAGTCACGCCCTCTAATAACATGCCAGTAATACACTCCATCCCGTCTGGCAAGAACTGCTCGTGGTTGGCCCATGACCCCCCAGCCACCTCTGAAAGCCATATCTATAACTCACCTGTGGCCCTAGCTAGTAGGGCAGCCCTACTGGTCAAATAGCATATGATATGCTCATATGCCTAGCAGTGTAACAAAAATGTAGAGAAAATCCTGAATCACCTCATACCGGCGGTAGCCCCACAGCTCTCGGTATAACTGCACCAAGTATACTAGTGCCCAAGCATAACATGTATGCTCCTCAACCATCTCATGTAATACCCCCATCAGCGCCCGTGGAAAGCAGCCTCCCTCTGAGTCTGGGAGGGCGAAGCATGTAATGCTGATCATCATCAACATGGCAAGATGTGTCTCATGTCGGTGGGCATGATACATATCCCCATAGGCAATGCTCGCAGTTGTGATAATTCAATAGCGTGGCTGCATCCCTGAATACTTGTAAGATGCTGTCCATGGATGTCTCTACATCCACCTGGAAGACTGCCTCTTCACTCAATTGGTAATCTAAGGATGTGATACACATCCTCCAATGTAATGGTCATCTCTCCAGTCGGGAGATGGAACACATTGGTCACCGGATCCCATCTCTCGATGAGGGCGACCATAATACTATGATCCCTCTCTATCTCCCTATAGCGCTGGACCTCCACCGAGTCCCACCTCACGCATGATGGCCCCACTGCACTACGGACACATGTGTGGCCGCATCCGTCTCAACAATGGGGGCATCCTATCTCGCATTGTCAGCTGATGACGTGCCTGTGCAAAACCCAACTCACTGCATTAGCCCTACTCTTTATCACAACAACTCCTTTAACCTTCTATACCCCCTTTCTAACAACCTGACCACAATAACCACCCCCATTTCCCCCGCCCCCCACCCACCAACCAACCTTCCTATCAACCTCTACCCCTTCCCTCTTCACCCCAATAACCATAACTCCCAAACAATAACCAAAACAACCCAAATAACAACAACCACAACAAAACCAAGCAACAAAATAGAAAATCCTAACTAGGGACCGGTACCGGTCACCCATGACCGACACCGGTCCCCCTCTCCACCGACGCCGGTCGACATACGACCGACACCGGTCAACCACAAAACCACCCTACCCCCAAAAACTTCTTGACCGATGCTGGTCGCTTAGTGACTGGCATCGGTCACTGAAAAAATTACCGGGCCAAACCCGACGCAGTGCCCCCCAAATCCATTTTTCCCCCCTATTTCTCTCTAATTTACCCACCCTAACACCCCTAAAAACCTACCCACCCTGCCGAATTGACCTATTTAACCCCATTTATCCTCTTCATTTTTCAAATAACTTCAATTTATTCATTATTTTATCAAAAACATGGATTCCTACCCAAACCCCCAAATATAGCTTAACAACATCAAATTCACACAATGAAGGCTTTTCGAACCTACCGGTACGACGACACGTCATCGTGGTGGGATAGGTGGTGGTGGTCCAGTTGGACCAGCACCCCCAGCTCCTCCTGGCTGTGCTATGGCTCTCAAACTCCTCTGTTGGGTCCTCCACCAATCAAATGTTGCCTCCTCCTCGCTAGGGGCCTACCAATCACTCACTTCTCCACTCAAATAGTGCCACCCTCAGCTGAAAAACTCAACAATCTCGCCAAAAGAACCTCAGACAAATAAAATTGGTTTTCAAATTGACAATATGACAATGACAGGCCGTATTTTTTCTTTTTATAGGTTTTCGACCTATAACTGATACCGGTTATATTGTGCCCTAAGGAACCAGTATCGGTCACCTAACCGATATCGGTCAAAGACAATCGATATTAGTTTTATCCCACCTCTTCCCCAATTTCTTGCCCTTTATTTACTAATCGCCCTTTCTCACAACATCGCCTATATCCACCTTAGCTGAAAACCCTTTGTTAACTTCATTGGCCCGACCCAAGGCCGCAACCAACCAATTTGGCCTGACCCACAGGCCGCAACCAACCCATTTGGCCTGACCCAAGGCCGCACCCAACCATTTGGCCCGACCCAAGGCCACAAGCATCCATTTGGCCCAACCCAAGGCCGCACCCCAACCCATTTGGCTCTGACCCAAGGCCGCACCCAACCCATTTGGCCCAACCCAAGGCCACAACCGACCCATTTGGCCCAACCCAAGGCCGCACCCAACCATTTGGCCCGACCCAAGGCCAGCAACCATCCATTTAAGCTCGACCCAAGGCCGCAACCAAAACATTTGGCCTGACCCAAGGCCACACCCAACCATTTGGCCCTGACCCAAGGCCACACCAATTAAATACCTCGCCCAACATCAACAAAATACAATTTTATCCCACCCATCCTGTAGCTCTTTGTTTAATCGAGCTCACCTATTCATGTTTTATCATGATTAGGGTCCTTGACTTGATCAGTCGACCAACTTTTGCCTAGACCAAGACCGTGTCAATTATCTCCACCAAACCAACCATTTTAGTACTCGCCGAACATGCCTAAAAATTCTTGTACCTTACCCGTTATATCCCCTGGAGCTACTTCCTATGCCTTGGATAACTAGGATAATATCACCCTTGTTTGGATAAACTATCAACCTTTGCCTATGAATTACTTGTTTGCTCTTCAAAATCATGTACCCTGGTCGCACTACTTGCATTTCAATGTGCGTCTGCTTCCTTGGGACCTACCCCTCCATCTTACCATCATCTCAACACCATTTCCCTTTACCAACCCTATCCCTGATTTCATACTACCTCAATCTGTGATATATTTGAGGGGGATTACCTATACCCTTAACAGGGGTAACCACTTCTTATTATTGTCCGTGCAACTTTAACAAAGACAAGCTACACGACAACAAGGGGCTAATGTAGACACCCAAATTTGTGTCTTACGACCCCCTGTGACCCGCATCTCATTTCGCAACCTAACCTCATCACCTAAACCTTACACAATTATTTATTAATTACCTTATAATTAATAAATCCACACTCGCCATACCTGCCACCCCTCATTTTGCCACCTCATCATGACCTAGTCTTAACCCCTAAATTAACCTAATTAAGACCTATAACTTGGTCCACATCTCACACCCATGACTAATTACTCCTCATCTGCACCTAAAACCAACCTCATAATGACTTGACCAAGCCCGCAACTAATCCCTTGGGAGAAAAAGAAGAAAAGCTGGCTATTTTACTAAAAATAGCCCGCTTTGGACCTGACCGATACCGGTTCCTACTTGACCACCATCGGTTACATAACCGCCATCGGTTCCCTGTAAATGACCACTCCCAACCCAAAAAACAAGTGGGTTGGATTTTGGTGGATCAAAAGGAGAAATCATTGGAAGAATTTAAAATTTATTTGGCTGAACAGAGACAAGTGAAAGAAAGAAGAAGAGTTTGCAGAGAAGGACATCAAGCCCAAAAACTGCAACTAAGTAACCAGAGCCTTGTGACACTCATCAGAGAATTAGGAGAGGATATAGCTCATATTGGGTTGTCAGATCATCCTACTTGAGCCCTGTCTTCGTCATCACAGTCCTAGAACATGCATTTTCCATCAAGAACTAGTAAGTAAGTCTTATACGTTCTTTTAATAACATTTCTTGAATTTCTGAACCACTGCCATCATAAGTCTATTCCTAGATCTACTACCCAGCAACACACTACATCTAACTATAATTCCTCCACCCTTACATTACCCCCAAGAACACCCCCCATATTCTCTGAGTCCTTCGCATCACCCCATTACCCAACCCCACCCATTTATCAGCCTTATAAAACAACACAACCATCTTACAACCAGCCTTCACCAAAAGCCCCTAAAACATTTCCCCTACCGATATCAGTTAGAGCCAACCGGTACCGGTTACAGTGACCGGCATCGGTCACCTTGATTCTAAACCAAGACCAACCCTTTCTCTATTATTCTAACAAGGTAAACAAATTGTAATTGGACAATAGCTTATTTGTTAGAATTTGTGTTAATTCATATTAGCAGGGGAACTGACCACCTTCGAAAGGAAGTTTTATATTTCCTGGGCCCAAGGCAGTTCCCTCATTTATTGTCTAATTAAAATCTGGTGGTCTTGTATTCTTACTTGCAGGTAGTCCTTCCCAGACAAAAAGGAGTTCTTCGCAGTCGATTTGATCTTTCTCTACGGTACGTGCACACCCTCTCGACATTCAACAGGCATTCCTCCTAGCCTATTCCTAAAAGTTGAAACATTCCATGGGAAACATTTTCAACTGATGCCGAGAAGTAATTCTGATCGGGAAACTGCACCCGTCAAACCGTAAAATGAAGGAGAGACACCATTTGAGCCCAGGGAGACAGAAAACATAACAGAGGCTGCAATATGAAGAATTTTAATGAAAAATGGGGTGAGACAAATTCGAGCACCAACATAGGCTCTGAATCGGGGATGGGCACTCCCCGTGAGTGTCACAAGAACCAATAGTAGACCAAGGGCCAAGAATAGACCATTAGGTAGCAGATTCAAAGAATATTCCTGTGGAGTAGAAAAACCACAACCATACTCCAAAAAATGAACTGAGAAACCAAAAAAACTAGGTCACCCAGGACTAGAACAAACAAAAACACAAAAGAAGAAAAAAACCAAAGAACTATACACTATACAATAGCGAGCATCCTGATTCAAAGAAAATAATCAAGGAAATACCTCAAGTGCCTTCCATTCTGGATATGACCATGCTAAGCAATTCTGATATGTCTTTAACAACTGGTCATATGGTTATTTTTCTTTTCCATTCAAGTTACTATCTGACGATACTTTTTTAGGCTTACCCCTTGTGCATGTGTCAATTTTTTCAACATCTTTTGGGGCTGCATCAAACATCAAAGTCTCACGAAAATCATCCTGCTCATGATACCTGCATTAACCAATTTCATATTCCTTGAAAGAAACATAGCTCACAGAGTTATCAATATCAATATCTGCATGCAATACTTCATAAGAAGCATTGTTGGGGTCCTCAATAAGATATAACATTTTATTTTCACCAAGTAACTTGACAAGGCTGCCTTCAATCGGGATGGTGGCATATGACATATCCATTTGAACACTCCCACTAACATTTGCAGCCCATTTTCTGGACAACAACATACCCCATTTGGTAGGGCAATCCACAATAGCAACATCAAGTTTCAGGTTCTCACCCAGATAAGCTGTAAGTTGCACTATCCGAACCTTGACACATCTAACTATTAGGACCTCCCTAGAATCCATGGAAGTACACTTCCCATAAGCTGCTGTTACTTTGAGATCCAACTCAATCATGACCTCAAGAGGCATAACATTACATGATTCTCTGGAATCAAACATACAGTTGTGTAACAACTTTTCCTTAATAAACAAAGTAGTAAAAAATGGATCCACCTTTAGCTGAGACTCAACCAAGGATGTTCCCAAATATAATTCAGGTGGTTCACCTTTTTCTTCTAGTACTTGGGATTTTTTCAACCTCTAAAATGGTAGGTGGAGTCTCAACATTTCTACCTTGGGTGACCTTTTCTTCTCTAAATCCCAAATATTAAAATTCTCTGTAACTATGCTAAGGGATTCTAAGAAATTCAACAACATGAACAAAAATCTTGATCTAACTCAACATTTGGGCTATGTCATATGGAACATACTTGGGCAAGGCAGCATTGGGAGGGAGATTGACAAACTCATCAAATGACACATGATTTTTATAGTCTGAGCATATGGAGGGACACAAGTTCCACTTGAGACAACAAGGCCTTTGCCAGATGTATCTTTCTTTTAAGTCTCTTTTGGGATACTGGTAAGCACTAGAATTTTTGGTTTGGCTTAAGGCCCTGTTCCTTTGGAAACCTTACTCCTGGTATTATATAATTTTTCATGGCCAACCACAACATTCATTAACAACTGCCTATCCTCCTCAAAAGGGATTCCTCCATCGTATTTTTCAATCATTACATCTCTTAGGTACTCAAAATCATTATTAGGAAGATCAAATGCTTGTACCATATCTATCTCAGAAGTATGAGTGGGAGGAAGAGGTAATACCAGGTGAATGCAATCCTAGAAATATTTAGCAGTTATGACACTCATCAACTCAGTTGAGGTTACTCCCTGCTGTGAACTCATAGTGGAATCCACCATGCATGCATCATCATTAGTACCATCATCATTATCGGATTCTTTCTCTTGCTGATTTACTTCACATGGAGGATGGGGCAGAAAGCATCTATCACACCAATCAATCTCATTGGTGACATCAATAGCAATAACCAAGGAAGTTAGAGGATCAGGCACCATTCTACTTTCACGTGTTTAGGGATGTCTATTTACAGATCCCATGGGACCTTTACCTTTGTCATCTGACCTATGATCACCCCTAGGATGATTTCCAAATCTATCATGATTTTGTGCCTTTTGCTGACCTTGTGAACTCTGCCCAATTCCTTTCTCTTCCTAGGATAGTTTGTAAGAAATTTCTTTGATAGCCCCTGCCAAAGTTTTAACAGCCTCCTCAAGATCCACACTATTACTTGCTTGAGGTTTTTTTGGGTTTATCAATTTAACACCTTCCCTCTTAGGAGGTTTTCCAATGGCCTTGATGTTGTTCTCAAATTCTAACAAGAGAAACCTAGGGTCTGTCTTGTCACCATACTGCAATCTAAATGCATTCTTCATTTCAGTCCAAGAATCAATAGAGTTATCAGGTAGAGCTTTATACCAGTCCCTTACATCCTCCTCTAATGTATGAATAAATAATTTAATGTATACATCTTCAAACTCTATTTCTAAATCCTCCATCATATTGACAAAGAGTTTCAAGTGGTGATCACTGGTTATTGCATTATTTCCTTGAAACTTGGGCAATCTATTTTTTACATCCTGTGGAACAACATTCAAATAGCCATCCATACCTCTAAAAATGATGGGACAAAAATTATTAATGACAAATGGAGGATTGGGTGGAGGTTGAGCCATATTATCTGTTGTTGCAGACTCACAGCACCCCTGGATGCAAATCAGGCTTCTAGGTTGATGTTCAGGCATCCAGTGTGATTGCACAACATGGAATCCTTTCTCCAAGCGTGGGACTTGTCAAGATGAGAAAAGATTCTCCAGAGAAGGCTGGTTCCTATTCCTCTGTTTAGATGCACACACAAAAATGTAGAGGGTTTGCTAAAACCTAATCTAACTTGCCAAGGAGACAGGGTAAGAAAATGCATAGAATAAAACCTAAACTACAAAGGTGATGCACCGAGGAATGTTAGACACTCATTTTGCAAATTTAACATAGACCACATAGATGCAATACAAACACCATGCACATGTAACCAAATTGCAATAAGAGATCAAAATGACAACAATGAATACATGAGAGGGTCGAGAGTCAATCACAACACATATATTATTGCTCAAGAGTCGATACAGTACATTGTAGTGGCCAAGAGCTAAAAAAGATTGGCATTACAGCCCATATGGGAGGTTTAAAATCTCCACAATTTCTCTTGCAAGTGAGGGAAGAAGGGAGGATGCAAAACAATAATGTCCGACCCCTTAAAGGAGCTCTTCTTTACAATATATATCAAGAAATGAGAGAGGGAAGAGAGAGGAAATCCAGAATCTACCCCAACCACTTCTTGGTAGCATTTAAAATCATCTCATTATGACAGAAGCGGCGGATCCTAGCAAAACGGCGGGCTGTCTAACAGGAGCGGTGAGTTGTCTGCTGCATTAAAGTTGGTTATTGAAGCATTACTTCTGTCTATCACCACGTGTCAGAGACGTTTTCTTAATTTTATCCCTCCAAACTACACCAAAATGTGAGATTGATCCTAGAATCATGTAGAGAATTTCAATAAATTTCCATTGATATAAAGAACGTGCAAATCTGAGCTGTGGATCGAAATATACGAAGGTCTGAAGATTTAGGGCACAAAACAGGTGAAAACAGATTTTTAAATTTATTTTCCCGCGCTTTGCCATCTGGACAACATGTGGCAGGCTCTGGTTCGCTGATAAATTTTCTCTCTCTACCTTTTCGTGGGCTTTTCTTGTGGGCCCCTTAAACTTGGACACGTGGCACTATTTCATTGGTTCAGATCAGTGCTCGAAAACTTGCCCCTTTGACCTTTTGGACCTTTTTCCTTGGTGACACATGTCATGCTGTGATTTGTCCACGGGCCTGCCAGATTTTTACGTCCACCACGTCCTTTTGTCCCGGATGTCCCAGTGCTTCACGGGACAGAATCCTCCAATCCGCCTGAAATGGGCTTCGTCGTTCCTTTTCTGTCGGTGACACGTGGCATGATCTGATTGGCTTTCGGCTCCATCGGCTATCCGTGTCCCGTGCGCCGCTTTGTCCCACTTGTCCTTGTGCTGAAGTTTCTTGTTTCAGCCGATCCAGCCGGTTTGCGTCCTTCACGTCCATTTGTCCCAAATGTCCCAGTGCAGTCTGGGACAAATTCTTCCGGTTCACCCGATTCGGCCGGTTCACGTCCTCTGCGCACTCTTGTCCCGCTTGCTCCTGGTAAAGGACTTGGACAATTTTTCTTTCGACCGATTCAGGCATTTCGCGTCCATTTGTCCCAGATATCCCTTTTCTATTTGGGCCGCCTGGAGGATTTTCAGCCGATCCGTGCCTTCCGCATATAATTGTTCCAACTGTCCCAAAGGTGGCCTTGAGCAGGACTTAGCTAATTTTACGATTTTCCCCTAAATCAATGTACTTGCTTGGAACTAAAAACTCTGATGCATGTTATCAAATTAACTCTGGGGGGTGAAATTTGGATAACAATTTGGGGACTTTTCAGGGTCACCTGCCTGCTAGGTAGAAGATCAGTGGCCTTTTAGCGATCCGTTGGGCATGGAGTCATAAGCAATAACCTGAAATGAGCCTGATACTGCAACTCCCTCTATGAGAGCACGCTGAACTGTAAAAAACTTAATCTAGGAGTGATAAAACATGCGCCAAAGCACTTAGGGAAACTGAAACCTAACTACAATAAGACAATGTGCATACGCACTTAGAGGAATTGAAATCTAGGCTAATATTTACAAGGGTGAACCTTTTATTTTCAGTAGCAATGTTTGAGATAGATTCCATTTACTGGAATTTATAGTTATTCACCGTCCAATGAGGCCAATTGGAAAGCATTGCTGCTCTTGCACTTCATGACCATGTATGGGCCACTCCAAATGGCATCAAATTTTGAATGCCTTCCCGGTTTTGCCCTGTCCACATCCCATTTCAACACTAGATCTCCAACTTGAAAAGATCTATCTTTGGACTTCCTATCAAAGGTCTTCTTGATCAAAGCTTGATCCTTTTCCATTACTTGGGATGCCTGATTTCTGATCTCCTGTAGCTCCATCAACTCTGCATACCTCACCTCCATGGGCTCAAATTCAAGTAACTCTAGCTGCTTCATGAGTTCCATGTTGGCAACTCAAGTGACATGGGCAAGATTGCCTCTCTTCCATAGACAAGCCTGAATGGAGAGTTACCTGTGGATCTTTTAGGAGTGATCCTGTCAGCCCATAAGGCTGATTTCAGCTTGGTATGCCAAGACCTCTGATTCTCATCAAGAGTTCTCCTAATGATCCTCAATAAGTTCTTGTTTGTAGACTCGGCCTGGCCATTACCCTGAGGGTAATAGTTCGATGAAGTGCTTAGGTAAATACCGTTCTTGACAACCCACTCAGTCACCTTAGATCCAATGAATGCCAATGCATTATCAGAGATTATTGTGGCAGGTACACCAAATCTGGTTGTTATTCCCTCATAAAAGTCTAAGATGCTAGACTCATTTGCCTCTTTGAGTGCTACTGCTTCTGTCCATTTGGTGAAGTAGTCTGTGGCTGTCAAAATCCATTTATGCCCTTGGCTTGAATTGGGATTAATGACTCCAATGAAGTCTAGACCCCATTGCATGAATGGCTGGTCAAATGAGATTGGATACAATGGAAGGGCAGCAAACTTCTCTTTTCCTGTGAAGAATACACAATTCTTACACCTCTTGATCCATGCGTAGCAATCGCTAAAGATTTTAGGCCAATAATAACCAGCCTTCATAATTTTTAGAGCTGTCACTCTTGGTGCAAAATGGCCACTAGCTGGTCCACCATGAAATTCTTCCAATAACCTTTGAATCTAACCTGTGCTAATGCATCTCAGTAGCACTCCATTTACATCTTTCTTGAACAAAACTCCATCAACAATGGCATACGGGACAACCTGTAATCTGAAGTGTCTCCTTTGGGTCTTGTTCATCTCTGGGGGGCACTGGCCTGTACCTAGGAAGTGCGTAATACCTTGGGTCTAGCAAGGAATGGGGGAAGCATTGTCTTCTTCATGATTTCCACTTGGCTCATGGCTGTCCTGGACTGTCAAAACAGCGTCTTCTTTGTTGCATACTTCCTTTTGCTTCCCTAAAACTAGCTGCTCACACAGTCCTTTCCCTCTTACCAGCTTGGTGATCTTGATCTCAATGTCATACTCCATGACACGGGTGATCCAACCTGCCCTTTTCTTCATTCAAATCCTTGTTGAGGAGGAAGTCCTTAACTCCAACATGTGAGACCAGCAACTGGACCTTGTTGTTTGAGAATAAATGCTTGAATTTCTTCAAGCTTCTGATTACTGCAAGTACATGCTTTTCAATAAAAGAGTACTCTCACCTTCGCAGTCATCTAGGCTCTGGCTAAAAAAGGAAATCGATTTCTCATCATTATCTTTGTTCTGCTGTACCAGAATGGTAGAAATAGTGTCATCACCTCCAAATGCATAGAGGATGAAATCCTTGGAGAAGTCTGGGTTGATGAGAGTTGGTGCTTGAGAGATAGCTTCTTTGATTGCTTTAAAACTCTCCTTACCTTCTACTTGTACACTTAAAATCCATGCTCTTCTTTAATATTTTGGTGATGGGCTTGACAAGGGCTGTAAAATCTGGGATAAAACTTTGTGGACAAAATTGATCCTTCCAAGAAACTTTGAAGAGCCTTCTTGTGACTTGGCAATGGCAGTGCTCTTATGGCTCCAACCCCTCTCTGGATCAATTGCCAGTGCCTCTTTCGAGACAACATGGCCAAGGAGCTTTCCTTCATGTGTAAGAAAGATGCACTTCTTAGGGTTCAAAGATACTCCCGAAACTTTTTACACCTCTGAAAACACTTTCCTGAGGTGAAAGAGATGGTCTGCTGCATTCTTTGATAAGACAGTGATATCATCTAGATACATCAGCACTATCTTGTTTGATCAAGCCTTTGAATGCCATGGTCCATTGCCCTTTGAAAGGTAGCACTAGCGTTGGGACAGCCCAAATGGACATCTTCTTGTAAGCATATGTGCCCCATTTAGTTGTGAAGAATGTCTTGAATTGGTCTTCTTCTTTCACCATCACTTGATTATACCCTGAGTAGCCATCTAGGAGAGAGGAATCTCTCTGAACCGGATACTACTTGCAATATTTGTTCCATTGAAGGAAGCGGGTAATGATCTTTGAGAGATGCTCTATTGAGGTCTCAGAAGTCCACACACAACCTGATTTCTCCGCTTTTCTTCCTGACCGGAACCAAGTTAGCAACCTAGCTTGAGTGCTTGATCGGGATTATAATGCTTGCCTCTATTAGCTTGTTAAGCTCTTTCTTCATTAGAGGCTCAATGTGAGGGTTGACAGGTCTCTGCTTCTGCCTGATGGGTTTAGCATCTGGATCCAATTCTATGGTATGTTGTGCCAACTTCGGTAATGAATCCTCTCAAGTCTTCATAGCTCCAAGCGAAGACATCTGGAAATTCTTGGCAAAGCTGTATGAAATCTTATTTCTCTTGCTCAGTGGCCACTTTACCAATTTGAAGTATTTTGCCTTCCCCAACCAGAATTAGCTCTGAATCTTCTCTCTTGACCTGTATATTAGCCTTTTCCTTACGGAATTGGTCGTTAGGGTTGAAGATAGACTCCAATGTTACTAAACCCTTAGGAAGCTTGTTTGTCTGTAGCTGCCACTACTTGATCCCCATACTGCTGCTCTAATCTGTCCTGATTTCTAGCTGAGAATCTAGCCTCTTCCTGTAGAAAATTGATGATCTGTTGATCATTCTCAAACACCTACCAGCTTGTGTTATTATCTGGAACTGCTGGACTCACAATCACATGGATATGTGGTTGTGTTTTTTCCCTTTTGATGTTGTCAAACCACATCAAACGTTGCTCCAACTACTGCGAGCCTATCTGTGGCTTCATTTTTCTTCTTGGGTATGGACACAATGTTGAAAGCTTCAAAATCCTCAATGAGGTCCCATACCCTATTCTTGTAGCTCCTCCGCAAGTCATTCTTCATAGCATGTTGTCCTCTAACTTGGTTGACGATTAGCTCGCTATCCCTGAACACCTGCAAGTTATTTATCCCTTTTTTCATAGCCCAATGAAGTCTATGAATCAAGGCCTCATATTCAGCTGTGTTGTTTGAACAAGAAAAACTGGAAACGAAAAGCTGAATAATATTTGATGCCTTGAGGTGAAAAAAGCATGGCTCCACCTCCTACCCCTTGCCTACTCCTTGATCCATCAAAAAATAGCCGCCATACCTCATTGTCATCATTTTGGCTTGGCTTGGTGATGTTAGGAATAGGTTGATTTTCTTCGTGTATACAATAGACTCCCAGCTCAGATTCTTCTACTTCTTGATAGGGATCAAAAGCATGTATCTTGTTTGCCCATTCATCGAGAGTTAGGTCTGGGATACTTCCAACCTTGGTGTCAGCCTCATCAGTACTAGGGTGATCTTCTTGATCAAATGCTGAGCAATTGGCATTAATCTGACTAGGAGTGTAAGGCTCAATATGGAAGTTTGCAATAGGTTCAAACCTAATTGTAGACTTAGTTCCATACCTTGTTCTAAACAACATGTGAGACCAATCAGCAGACAAATACCCCCCAATCTTGGCTGTGAAGTCCCTTGACAAGCAAAGGGCAAAGAGTGGTGGAAGGTCTATGATTGATATATCTTGTAAGACAACAACAGTTGGACATGTATGCAAGGTAAGACTCAAGTTTTTAATCACTCCAACTGTTGCTATTGCTGTCCCATCCAATTGCACTACCCCTTTAGATATTACTTCATATTGGAGACCCAGCTGATCAGCTATTTGCTTGGGCATCACTGAGCTACTTGCCCCAGAATCAATCATGCAATTGTGTACTAGTTTATCCCCAATGATTAATGAAACATAGAAAGGAGGGGGCTTCAACATTTTACCTTGTTTCCCTCCATGGCTTCCTTCAGGGTGGGCAGCATTTGTAAGCACTTTGTCTTGCATCTGAACCTGCTGATTCGAAGTTGTCCAATCCTTCATGGCAGCTTGTAGTAGATCTCTTTGTCCTGGGATGGATAGGGATTCCCACATTGATATATTGACATTAGTCTTCTTCATCTGTTTAATGATACTGAACGGGGATGAAGCATCCTTTTGTTGTCCCTTGGTTTGTACATTCACCCCTTGCACGTGGGCAGCAACAGTTGGCATTTGAGTTGGCATTTGAGTTGGCCTAGGGGTTGTTCTTGGCTGTCCTTGTGCACTTGAAACTGGACTTTGCTTGCCAATCATTTGTGAAGCCGTGGAAGGTTGTGGATTGGCTAGGGCTAATGGCTGTTCTTCACCCAAATTTCTCCTCTTTGACCTTGTGTTGGCTGCGACACCTTGAGAAATTGCTTGATTCATGCCACATAAATCTTCTGCTTGCCAGTTCACCAACGTGGTGTCATTTGGGGCTAATTGCTGTTGGAATGTTTCTTGTTGTTGACTATTTCCTTGACTGCCCTCGCCCTCCACACTAGTAGTTGTCACCATCAGTGCTTGATTGAGATCACCATTGAAACACATGGATTGGCTATGAGGCTCGTTGCATGGAAAGCACCAGTCATATTCCTAAGCAATGTTGTTATGTGTTGGCACTAATGCCTTAGAGGCAGATATAGCATTTGGATTATAGGGCTGGAATGGTCTATTAGAGGGAGGCCTTGTTTGATTCACATTTGCAACTAGATTAAGTGGTCTTTGTGGTTGGTATGGCTGCCTATTAGGCTAAGCTTGAGGTTGATAGGAAGGTCTGAAACCTTGGGATTGTTGCCTCTTAATAGTAACCAGCTCATTTCCCAAATTTTGCAACTGTTTCATGACCTCTTGGAGTTCATTCGAAGCACTTGGAGATGAAGTGGAAGCTTCACTTGAACTCTGATTTCTAGGAGGGGGAACAGGAGCCAAAGTGGGTGCTTGACTAGCGCTTGGATTTTCTAAGTTTGGATACAAGGGCATGGGAGGCCTAGGAGCCAGTTTACTAGCTTGAATAAGACAGTTTTCAGCTCTAATGGCAATGCTATAAGCCATAGGAATTGTTGTGCCTCCCATAGATTGAATTAACATAGAAATATTAGAATTCAAAGCTTTAAGGTAATATAGAAAAGCACCTTCTACTGTTGACCTAACTACCACTGGAATCCTATCCCAAGACCTTTGAAATCTGAAGTTGAAGTCAATCAACTGCTCGTTGGGGGCTCTCTTGATAGTTGTCAGCTGCTCCAAAAGAGAAAAGTTGTCTCCCTTCTCTCCAAATTGCTTGTGAAGTGCAATGCACAGCTGATTCCAGTTTGTGATAGAACCAGCTCTAAGGCTCCTAAACCATTGTAATGCTTTACCCTTGAAGGAAGATGCTAGTAACTTGACAGCCACTTTCATTTCACTGATTTCATGGATTCCGCAATGTTAGCAATATCTTTAACATGATCACTTGGAGTAGTCTGATTTTCTCTGGTGAAGTAGGGAATGTTCTTCAAGGCTGCAATAGGTAACTGGATGCTGTGCATTGAGAGAAAGTGGGCTGCTGCCTATGAAGTTGACGTAGGGATTGTTCTGAGCCATTCTAATCGGTCTTAAAACCCTTGTATACTGAATGAAAGGCCTATCAGGTGGAGGAGTTGAGAGAGTTTTGTTTGGTGGAGATGGAGACCTCTGAATCCTTCTTCCTCTTTGCCTTCTTCTTGGAGATAACTGCAGGTATTCAAACAGCACTTCTTCTTCTCTAACTCTTGACCTTGTGGTGATTCTTCTCATGAGTTTTTAGGCCTGCATTGCTGAAACCAGTTGATTCTTCCCCTTGGAGTCACCAAATATGCAGATAATAGGTCTTATAAGCAAGAAAACTGCAGCAGATGCATATCAACTTTGCTACAATAAAAATGAGACCTCTAAGTCCCACCGGGCGTACCAAAATTGTTGTTGCAGACTCACAACACCCCTGGATGCAAATCAAGCTTCTAGGTTGATGTTCAGGCATCCAGTGTGATTGCACAACATGGAATCCTTTCTCCAAGTGTGGGACTTGTAAAGATGAGAAAAGATTCTCTAGAGAAGGCTGGTTCCTATTCCTCTGTTCAGATGCACACACAAAAATGCAGAGGGTTTTGCTAAAACCTAATCTAACTTGCCAAGGAGACAGGGTAAGAAAATGCATAGAATAAAACCTAAACTACAAAGGTGATGCACCGAGGAATGTTAGACACTCATTTTGCAAATTTAACATAGACCACATAGATGCAATACAAACACTATGCACAGGTAACCAAACTGCAATAAGAGATCAAAATGACAACAATGAATACATGAGAGGGTCGAGAGTCAATCACAACACATATATTATTGCCCAAGAGTCAATATAGTACATTACAGTGGCCAAGAGGCAAAAAAGACTAGCATTACAGCCCATATGGGAGGTTTAAAAGCTCCACAATTTCTCTTGCAAGCGAGGGAAGAAGGGAGGATGCAAAACAAGAATGTCCGACCCCTTAAAGGAGCTCTTCTTTACAATATATATCAAGAAATGAGAGAGGGAAGAGAGAGAAAATCCAGAATCTACCCCAACCACTTCTTGGTAGCATTTAAAATCATCTCATTATGACAGAAGTGGCGGATCCTAGCAAAATGGTGGGCTGTCTAACAGGAGCGACGAGCTGTTTGCTACATTAAAGTTGGTTATTGAAGCATTACTTTTGTCTATCACCACGTGTCAGAGATGTTTTCTTAATTTTCTACCTCTAACCTATACCAAAATGTAATATTTATCCCAAAATCATGTAGAGAATTTCAACAGCTTTCCGTTGATATAAAGAACGTGCAAATCCGAGCTCTGGATCGAAAGATACGAAGGTCTGAAGATTTAGGGCACAAAACAGGCAAAAACGGATTTTTAAATTTCTTTTCCTGCACTCTGCCATCTGGACGACACGTGATAGGCTCTGGTTCGCTGAGAAATTTTATTTCTCCACCTTTTCATGGGCTTTTCTTGTGGGCCCCTTAAACTTGGACACGTGGCACTATTTGATTGGTTCAGATCAGTGCTCGAAAACTCGCCCCTTTGACTTTTTGGACCTTTTTACTTGGCGACATGTGTCATGCTGTGATTTGTTCACGGGCCTGCCGGATTTTCACGTCCACCACATCCTTTTGTCCCAGATGTCCCAGTGCTTTATGGGACAGAATTCTCCAATCCACCCGAAATGGGCTTCCTCGTCCCTTTTCTACCAGTGACACGTGGCGTGATCTGATTGGCTTTCGGCTCCTTCGGCTATCCGCGTCCTGCGCGCCCCTTTGTCCCACTTGTCCTTGTGCTGAAGTTTCTTATTTCAGCCAATCTGGTTGGTTCGTGTCCTTCACGTCCATTTGTCCCAAATTTCCTAGTGCTATCTGGGACAAATTCTTCCGGTTCGCCTGATTCGGCCAGTTCGCGTCCTCCGAGCACTCTTGTCCCGCTTGCTCCCGGTAAAGGACTTGGACAAATTTTCTTTCGGCCGATTCGGGCATTTCATGTCCATTTGTTCTAGATGTCCCTTTTCTATTTGGGCCACCTAGAGGCTTTTCGGCTGATCCATGCCTTCCGTGTATAATTGTTCCAACTGTCCCAAAGGTGGGCTTGAGAAGGACTTAGCCAATTTTACGATTTTCCCCTAAATCAATCTACTTCCTTGGAACTAAAAACTCTGATGCATGTTATCAAATTAACTCTGGGGGGTGAAATTTGGATAACATTATCTTGAGGAGGTGACCATACAGGAGAAACAAAGTGATGAGGAGTGACGGGTATGTGCGGTACATGGATACAATTTTCAGAGTGACTATCCCCCAATGGCTCTGTCTCTTGGAAAACTTTATTAGATTTTGAAAACACAAGGGTAGATCGAGAAGAAAATGTTTTAAATATAGGTGATGGACCCTCTCTAGATGGATAATTCAGATTTAGATAGATGCTACCTCATTCAGAAGTAGTTGAGGAAGTATTGCAATCTTCAACCACATGATGATCAATTTCACTAATGGAGATCTCTTTTCTTGATGCTTGATCTCCCATAACCTTCCAAATTTTTCCTCCTTCTGAATTAGACTTCTCAAACTCTGGAAACAACCTTCTACTAGGGTTCGTAGTGAAGAAAGATCTTCTTCCTTCCAGCTTTGCAAAGATTAGTAACAAATTCACAATTGGCAGAGTTTAAGACACTAGCATTTATCAAAATCAAAATAACTTGGAGTCGCCACTAAGGATTTTCACCCTAGTTGTGCAAATGCACTAACATAATTTGTCAAATGTTTGTCAGCACTAAAAATCATGCAAAGAAATAAAAATCAGACCCTCCTTCACCCAAATTTATCAATGGTGAGGAAAATTAGTACAATAACTACTAGAAAAATTGGACAGACAGCATGCAGAACCTAAAACCTTGTTCAATCCTTATAGATATGACTAGATAATGATGTTTACAAAATGTATTTACACACAAAAACTGCAAGAAACATTACCAGGGTCTGGAAACTTTAAATTATTTCAAAGGGTCCCCGGTAATGGTGTCATTAGTGTTGACGCGCCAAATGGATTCAAACTAGAAATAAATCAACAAATCAATCTCAGTAGTGCAAATAAGTTCCCAACAACATAAATCTATTCCACAGTAGTGGTGCCATTAGTGTTGGTATCCAAATTAATTCTCCTTTTCAAGATGAGTAGTAACATAGATTCAACAGAGAGCTTAGAGGTAGATAGATCATAAATGTGTATTGTTTTGTAGCTGGGGATGAAATCTAACTGACCCTTTGTTACTCAATTTTATGGAGAGATGGATAACACCTTAAAAGGATGTGATCTTATCCTAACTATTTTAGGTTGTGTCTTTCAACCAAAGTAAGAGAACCTATTTTGTAAACTCTTTTGTTGAAGGAGGAACACATATACATTTCTTTTACACAAATTTTATAGAGAAGACCTTGGGGGAAAATATGATCAACACACCAAATCTGACTCTCACAAGTTGTCACTTCCAGATTATGGGGATATTTTCAACACAAGGTAAAGGTTACTAAAGACATTAAGAGATCCTAATTTTTCTGCATATTTTTTCCAAGTAGATTTTGTTCCTTTTTTGATACACAGGCAAAACATGGGTAGTTTAGGGTAGGATTAATTGTTTTTGAATGATTTTTGGTGGGAGATGAAGCAGGATAAAGTTGATTATAGTATCTTTGGAATTCACCATTAGTGTTGGTATTCACAATAATGAAAAAATTCACTTTTCAGAAAAGCTCCAAGATAGTCACATAGATTCCTTTAACTAGAAGGTGAGCTTTAATAGAGGCCCAGATCAGCACGTTTTCACATAATATTTGAGACTCGAACATTGAGCACCTCTTTTGTAGCTGGGGATGCACAAATCTGGACTGACTCCTTTGTTAAACACTCAATTTTTATGATTAATCATGCCTAAGGATACACCCAAAGACTTACAAAAAATATGTGATCAACAAATTATCAGTAAACTGATTTTAGGTTGTGTCTTTCAACCAAAGGGGTAAGAGAACCTATTCTCATCCAAGATGAAGGCTCTTTTTGAAATGAAAGGAGACACATATACCATTAGACTGTTACAGGGACGAAATCCTGTGTGATTTCACAGAGAAGACCTTGGGGATAAGATATGCAATCAAGGACACCAAATCTGACTCTCACAAGTTGTCACTTAGGGTTTTTCATAAAATCACTCCCTAAGGTACAAATTGTGGAATTTTTTCCAGATTATGGGGATATTTTCAACACAAGGTAAAGGTTACTAAAGACATTAAGAGATCCTAATTTTTCTGGCGCACAAAAGAAAGAAACTATTTTTGCAAGTACATTTTGTTCCTTTAAAAATGATACAGCAAGCACAAACATTACTAGGAAGCAAACCCTAGTTTAGGATTAGGACACAAATTGTTTTCCAAAATTGATTTTGGTGGGAGATTGATCAGCAGGGGATAAAGTTACACAGATTAGTACTTGGATCTTGTGGAATGGTTGTACATTCACAACCAATGAAAAAATTCACAACATGAAAAGCATTTTGCAAATCTAACATAGAAGTTATCCAAGATAGTCAATACATTCCTTTATCTAGGATTGTGTGCTTCTAATAGGAAGCCCAGACTTTCTCAAGCACGTTTTCTCATTAGGGATTTCAAGACTCTGAACACAAATTTGCTCAAGATTGTAATCTCATCAATTAAACACTAAATTTTTTGATTACATCATGCCTATAGGTACACCCAAAGACTTACAAAAAATATTTCCCCTCCAACAAGATGACAGTAAATTCGAACCACCTTGGTTACACATATTGGATTATATCTCATCCAAGTATGAAAGGCTGACATTCAACAGATTGACAATGAAATTGCCAGGTGTTTAAATACCATTAGACTGTCACAGGTGACGATCATCCTGAAAATGATTTGCATCATTGTTCTAACTGGAGGTATAATTATTGCAATCCTTAGGAATGCATGCAACTACCTTTTCCCTTCATCATTTCACCATTTTTTAAAAATTTGAAATTTTACTTTGCAAGCTACTGGATTACTAGCAGATTTCCTTGAAAAGACACAAATTAATTCCAAAATTGCTTAAATTCATCAGCAGGGGAAAGTTACACATGTTTTTGCATGAGCCCGAGTAAAAATCCACTTCAAAAGTAATTCAGATGTACAAATTGAGATCCCAAATTTATTTACACTCACAACCAATTTACAGACCAAATTGCACATAGAACAATTTTTCATAGAAGAATTTGATGACAGGTTAGCGCTCTTTTTGAAATGAAATTGTAAATACCATTAGACTGTCACAGGGACGAGATCCTGTGTGATTTCACAAAAACTTTAGTATAAGATTGCAATAGGAATGAAAGAAACTATTTTGCAAACATTCTAAAAATAAAGCAAGCACAAAATTACTAGAGATTAGACACAAATTAATTCCAAAATTGCTTAAATTCATCAGCAGGGGAAAGTTACACAGAACAGTCTTAGATCTTGTCAATGGTTGTACACTCACAACCAACTTGACATGATAGAAAATCTAACATAGAAGAAATTAACAGGTTATCTAGGATTGGTCTCTCAGGAAGACAACTTTCTCAAATTTTCTCTTAGGGATTCAAACTCTGACCATTTGCAAGAGTAATCTCATTACATTTATAATACACCCTTTACATCCAATTTTCCCCTCTAAAAGATGAATATTCGAACCACCTTGGTTACACATATTGGATTATGATTTGTAGAAAGTGACATTCAACAGATTCACAAAAAAATTGCCAGGTGTTTTCAAAAAAGGTGAATCATTGAAAATATTTGCATCATTGTTCTAACTGGAGGTATATTATTCATCCTTGGTGCATGCAACACCTTTTCCCTTCATCATTTCACCTTTTTCCCTTTGAAATTTTACTTTGCAACTACTGGATCTAGCATTTTATGTTTTTGCATGAGCCCGAGTAAAAATCCACTTCAAAAGTACTTCAGATCTACAAATTGAGATCCCAAATTTATTTAATTAAAATTTACAGACCAAAACAACACAATTTTTCCAAAAATTTGATGAAGAATGATGCAAAAAATGCATCTCCAAACATCCTGGAGTTTCAATGTGGAAAAATCAAATGAAATGCACAACTACTATTATCCTACATTTCACCTTTTAATCTGAGCCCTCTGCATGGAAAAATGTGATTGGAAATAGGTCTAGGGGCATCTTTTGACATTTTATAACTTTTAGAAAAAGGAAACTTTTCTAAATTTTCCATGCAGCTCTGCTCTTCCACCTTTAGCCTCTAATGTGTGTCCCAGTAGACCTGTGCTTCATTTTTTCATTTTTTATTTATTTTCCAAAAAGGAAAAAGTTCCATATTTTCCCCTTGGGCCCGCACCTTTGTTTCTCCACCTGCTACGTGTCTCAATGGTGCACTTTGAGATGGTCCCAAAAAGTAGAGACCCCAAACAAGCGTGGGCCTAACACATGTCTTAGTTTGGTAGAGTCTCCAAGTGTCCTCCTAGTGCTACTTCAAAATAAAACTCAAGGGCTAGTCCCCAAACATGTGTAGTTCCTCCATGTGTCCCAGACCCCTTTAGGAAGTTGCATGAAAAGTCTAAGTATAGAAAGGCCTAGCGGAAGCCTCCACGTGGACATGTTTTGTGTTGAAGTGAGCCTTAGAATTTTTAAAAGTCCCCAATAGAGCTACATTTAACCAGAAAGGGCCAATTTTCAACTGATGCCAAGAAGTAATTCTGACTGGGAAACTGCACCCGTCAAACCATAAAATGTAGGAGAGCCACCATTTGATCCCGGGGATACAAAACATAATAGAGGCCACAATCTGAAGAATTTTAATGACAAATGGGGTGAGACAAATTCGAGCACCAAGATGGTGCTCTTATTCCAAGAATTTGATTTTACAGTTGTAGTAAAACCAGGGAAAAGTAATTTTGGCCTAGACCATTTATCAAGGATACAATTAGGGGAAGACACACAGATAATTGAAGACACCATGCCCGATGCATAATTATATAGGTTATAAAGCGGGCCATTGAAGTTAGAGGACATTTTTTTCTTTATACGTACAAGTATGGTGCTATAAGGAATGAAATCCTTAGAGAAGAAAAACTTTCCATTCATGTGACATTGTTTATGTTGATTAGCGGTGACCTGTACAAGTTAGGACAAGATGAATTATTGCACCGATGTGTACTAGAACATGAGCGCACATATATCATGGAAGAGACTCATGGTGGTATTGTAGGTGGGAACTATGCAAGTGACGCCACTACACGTAAGATTCTACTCACTCGATTATGGTGGGAGACACTATTTAAGGATTGTAAGGCATATTGCAAGGTGTGTGATCAATCTCAGTGCCTTGGAAAATTAGGGCAAAGAGATGAAATGTCTTTATGACCTATTCCTAGTGCAAAACCATTTGAAAAATGGGCTATGGACTTTGTGGGTTATATTTCACCAGCTACGCATAGGAATGGATCGTGCTACATCATCACTTACACATATTATCTTACAAGGTGGGAAGAAGCAACACCTACCAAGGATTTTACAACACCTACCACAACCAGGTTCTTATGGGAATTTTTTTTTACAAGGTATGGATTCCCATTGAGTTTGACCAGTGATAGGGGCACACATTTTTTGAATGAGACAATTAGAATTCTATTGGATGAGTTCATGATTGCACACCATAAGACTACACCATTTTGTCCTCAGGAAAACGAGACTACTGGAACTTTTAACAAGATTTTGAGCTAGACATTGAAAAAAATTTGTGATGTTGGAAGAAAATATTGGGATGATAAAGTTTATGCCATGCTTTGGGCGTATATAACAACACAAAAGTAGTTAAACAAGGCCACACTCTTTCAATTGGTGTTTGGCACAAATGTAGTTCTTCCTATAGAATTCATGTTACCTTCTTTACGTATTGCACGCACATGAGGTATAGTTGATGAGAAAGAATTAGAGGAATGAATTGGAAAGTTGATCAAGCTAGATGAACGACGAGTAATAACACAATGGATTCAGAAGTAAGAAAAGGCCAGGTAGAAAGCATGGCATGACAGGCACATCAAGGAAAAAAATCTTGAGATAGGACAAATGGTGTTTCTTTATGACTCTAAGTTTATGTACCATCTAGGAAAACTTAAAGTGTATTGGTTGGGACCATATGTTATCACTCACATACTTGAAACATGTGCTTTCCAGTTAGAGTTGCTTGATGGAATACAATTACCAAGTTACTTCAATAGGAGTATGATGAAGCCCTACTATAAATAAGTCTTCTTGGTATTTGTAATAAGGACGTGTTTCCATTTAGAGTAGGTTTTCATTTATGTATTCACTTAATGTATTTCCTTCTTTGTCGCTATGATTTTTAATTTTAGTTGGTGTTTTGTGTAATAAGCGTGTTTGTGCACTGGAAGCTAATTACTATTTATAGAATTTTTATGTGTAGAGGACTACACATACCATTTATTTGGGGTTGCTATTTAAAAATGGGTACACATAAAGGAACAAACTACTATAGATGCTATTCAAATTTGGAGAGTTGTTGGAAATAAGATTGCTTCCAAATAAGGACCATAGATGGAGATAAACGAAGGAACAATATAATGCGAGGGAAGTAGCGATCGTGGAGACTACAAGGAGAAGGCATAGTGGCAAGGTACTCAAGCACATAGAAGTGTACTAAAGAGGAGTATGTAGCTAGAAAATAGGAAGGAATGCTAGAAGGTTATAGCTAAGGTGTAAATATGTACTGCACAGAAATTGTGAAAATGGTCAATTAATGAGAGAATTATTGGTAGGTGACGGAGTAATAAATGCAATAACTTTTACCACGGGATGCGAGTTCATTTTTACCATTATAATTGTAAGCATTTGAAAGAGATAAGTGCAAATGAGCCGAGAGACATAAATTGAGGTGTAAAGAGTGTGAAACCAGATGTGGAGAGTAGATTTATGTGCAGAAGAAGTTTGCGTCCCCATTGGTGAAGGGTTTGAGTGAAGCAAATACATTGTGAAAGAGCTAGGGCACATGATTTCAAACTAGGGCACATAGATTTGAGGTAGGGTTTGGACCTCTTCACTCTAGAAAATAGAAAGTGGAGCATTTACACATTATAAAGGATAGAAAGTTTAGGTTTTTCAGATGGCACCAAAGAAATTACCTGCCGCAGGAGCCAAAGAAAAGAAGAAAGTGGAGGAAGAAGTTGAAGTTACACCCAAAATTAATTTTTCAGAGATGTAGTACCCAAAAGGTGTTATAGTTAGGAAAGAATGGGATTCCCACATCCGTAAGTGTAAAATAAGTGATTACAACCACCACACATTAGATAACAAGGAGTTAGATGCAATGTTGAACACAAAAATGAACAAGCGCAAAATGGAGGACATGCCAGTATATGATGACACTGGGGAGAAGCTGTTAAATAAAGTTTGAGTCTATAAATTGTATGAGCTCCCTTATTTTGGCAAGTATGAACCATTACACGAGTGGTTAATGAGCAGAGTCCATGAGGACTTCTTCTATTTTGCCAGACGGAGGGTTAGAATCACATTTGCCTTGATTATAACACTGACATGATTAAAAGGCATAGGGGTAGACCTTAACAATGATCTAACTTATATGGAAATGATCATGGAAACACAGAAAGAGTTAGGATATAAAAAGGGTCCACACAGGATGGAAATTGACAAGTTGAAGAAGTACCCATTGGTTCAGGTAGCTATCTGGTAATAAAGTTTAATGACCAAGAGAGGTGGTCACAAGTGAATACAATGTGGTTACATATCATGAGGAGAATGTTGTAGGGAGTGATCTACAAAATTGGAGGCTACATTGTAGAGAACATTATCAAGGAAGTGCACACAGGTGATAAAATTAGTTTTGGTGCTATTTCACTTTCTTTAGTATTTATGGAGATTGGAGTGCCCGACGGGCCGAAGGACAAGATCTGGGAGTATCCCATGGAGAAAAAATACCTTGTAGAAAGGTTTGAAAAATATTTATGTGAAGGTTTGATGAGTGGGCCATTCAAACAGAGGGTAGAGATGTGGTATGACAGGCTCGACATAACATTTGAAGAGGAGTGGTACATTCCTAAGGAGTTACAATCAGTGGTGGGAAAGGAAGTACAATTCATGGTGTACCAACACTTCTACATGATGCGATTTGATTTGAGGGATGGAACATGGAGCCCATGGTGCAAAATTTTGTATGCCTTCATAATGCACTACGTCTAGGAATTATTCCACTATTTTACTAATGCGTGACACCTAAATTTTATTACAGATAAGGTACACTGTGACTACCACACTCTAAGGAAGACATGTATTTTTAGGATGGACTGCCTATGTTGAGAGGCTCATTTCAGACATTATAAGCATGAATCCTGTAAGATTAGAAATTGGGGACATTAGAGCAACACTTATATACCTTCAGTTTAAGCCCAAGCTAGAGAATAAAAAATATGTGGAGAGTGAGTTCTTGTTCTCAGGGAAGCCTAAGGGAAAACATATAGTGGAGAACATACCAACTAAAAATCCCACAGAACCTATAGGGGTAGATGATGAGGAAGAAGAGCATGAAGAAAGTGGAGGCTTAGAACATAGGGGCTAGAGGTAACCCATGGATATAGTAGAGGTTGAGCGCATAAGTACCCCACCTTAGGTACAAGAAAAAGAAGAGGACTTGGAAGTAATCCAAGGAAAATGTTGTTTCAAGAGGGTTTTCAGAAGAACAAGAACACAAGGCATGGGAAATCCTTAGTTTGTTAGGAGGTTTCCATGAATCTCCCCTAAAAAGGAGACAATTGAGAGGTGGAGACAAGGAAGTTGAAGTTGAATGAAGAGGTGGAGGAGTCTGTAGAGAGTGCACTTGGAACTTTTGTACCACCAAAGGATGTGGAGGAACCCAAGGATGAAGAAATGAAGGATGAAGAAGGAGTAAAGGAGGCAGGATAAATAGAATAAGATACTACTTAGAACATAGAAGATCTAACTCCAAACCTTGGTGCTCAAGTTCCTAAGGGGATAAGAAAAAAGAGATAAAGTGGGGCATATGTTATACCGATCATGGGCTATGATGAGGACACAAGTAAATTATCCACGCATGATTCTATAATACATTAAGCCTCAAGGAGTTGTACAGATGGGAGTTGATGGACCCAGACATAGCTACTACGTGCGTGAGGAAATAATTTTCATGGTCCATGAAAAATCACATGGAAAATAATAATTTTGATGTATGTGAAGATTCCTGTGTGTCAAGAATAATGAGAAAGACACCGCAAAATAGGCACATAACTATCAAGTCCACTATTATGTCTGATGAACATGTGAGTAATGCCTTGGTGAATGTATCTACAAAGGTGGTGTGACAGAATGTAGATAAGATTGTAAATATTAGAGAGCTAAGAGAAGATATCAAAGCCAAAGATGCCAAAATAGTGTGTCTAAAAGGAGAGAAGGACCTAGAGCAAAAGAATAATGGGGTTCTCATCAGCATGACAGAGGAGATAAAAATAATCTCTTGAAGGAAAGACTGTACTTGGAGTCCAAGGTACCTAAGAGGTTCCCTTCGGCTATGCATTATGTGCATACCATAGTTGATTTGGTGCATGAGGATGGACCAATTTAGATGCTAGAACCAAAGGACCCTGAATAGGAAGTAGAGAGACCAAGGTCCTCAGTAGTTAGAAAGATTTCATCTTATGAAGCCTTGCTCCAAACTTGGTAGGAAGAAATGAAGAAAGTAGACCAGACATTAAATATTTATGTAGCTCTGGAAGTAATTATCTAAATCAGGACAATGGTAGAAGATAATGAAGTCATGAAGGGAATGAGTCATTGGGGCACGTAGACCGATTGACACTGGTAAAGAAAAAGTGCAAGGCCCTTGTAGTAGCATAAGACCCACATAAAGAAAGTTTGGATGAAATTGGAAAGATTATATTGTAGAAGATGGATCTTCTGGAAAGAAGGGTGACTGTAATGTCCAACATTGTTATATTATTACAAAATGAGAAGGAAGATATTGTGCAAGAGGAGTTAGATTATATTGCATCAAATATTCCAAAAAAGGTAGAAGCTGCGCTAAGTGATTGGAAATCCTTAGAGGATGCAATCAAAGAAGAATATACAGAGTTATTTCTTCCAGTTGAAACAAAGGAAGTTACAGGGTGAAATTTCATTCTTTATACAGTAACTCATAAATTTCCTTTCATTCCCATTCTTTATTATTTGGAGTATCAAAAGGAAACCATTTATGGGGTGGCAATGTAGTTTAGTGTGGGGTAATGTTGAGCAGATAAAGTATGACACTTAGAAAAAGGCACCCAGAAGGTTCATGTATGGGAATAGGGTGTGTTCAAAGGTGTAGAAGGATATGGAAGGAAATGTGCATGAAAGATAAGGAAAGATTTAGGACTTAACCATTTTCATGATTATGACCTATATTTGGAGATAGCGTGTAGAGCACAAAAACTGGATAAATACTTGCGTGACATGCATAGGCTATTTTTGGAAGAGAATTTACTAAGTGCTTTGTATGGGTTTGAGTTAATAATAGAATTACTACTACCAATTAACTAGAGGAGATCTATTATTAGCACACTTACATGTGTGTCTATTATTTTAAAGGTGCGTGGCTATTTTTAACATGTGACCTATTTTGGGAATTATATGAGTGGTGAAGGGAAATTCCCCACCCTTATAAGTATTTAGTAATCTGCATAGAATATAGTGAGTGAGTAGTGAGCTATTATGGAGTTATGCTTCCAGACTTGATGCATGCATAATTTTATGATACTAAATATTGTAAGAAACTTCTATGTATTTACTCTGTTTAATATAATAGAGTGTATTGACTAATTCAAGGTGTTAAACATGAATGTAACTAGTTATTTCATGGTTGATTTCATTATGGATTTTTCTTAAATCCACTACTCCTTAGATCTAGATCTATAATATGCTCTGTAGAATGTTTATACTATTTATGGATATGAATGCATCAACTATTCATCTTTCTAACATCCTACAAAAACAACCTAAAGAGGGGCCTGATACCTTTGCGCACTTCGGGTGAGAAATCACTCTAGGACGAGTGATGTGCCAGTGTGCCTGGGTTATTTCTGGTAAATTCTAGGCTACGTCAGAACTATTGAAACAACATTACTGTAATCAAATGTATTTTTTGGAAATACTTTGCTAGAATTGAAATGCACACACTAAATCAATATAACAAAATTCAAATAACACACACTCTGAATCGAAATTTTAGAATTGAAATGACACACTCAGAATTGAAATTTCATGAAAGAAAATAACACAATAAATAGAAATTTTAGTAAAGGAAATAAGTAATTGCATTCAAATTATAACTTATCAGAAACCATGATCATACATAAACGTAAAATCCTCTAGTCACCTTAGTCAAGTTGGCCCTTTCTCTTCCTTGGGATGGAAGTAATCTCGACACCATAGGATATTCACAAAAACATCTAATATATTGATTTAGAAAATTTCCATAACATACTCAGTACATAACTGGAAAATAGATATTAACTGTTATAAACTATATTGCAGATTACAAACATCAACTAGATACTAAATTTTTCTTCAATGAGAATTATATATAGACATAGTTGGTTACACATCATGCCAAAATTATAGGAAATGATTTCTTTGTTAGAAATAATCTAACACTTAATTCACCATATGTGGATTAATGTGTAATTATAATAAAGTAATTGTTATCCAAAATTCCCCCCCCAGGGTAATTTTGATAACATGCATCAGAATATTCAAGTCCCAGGAAAGTAGATTGATTCAAGGCCCAAAATCATGTTTTTTGGGCCACCTCTGCTTCTTTCTATCTCTCCTGTCCAAGAAGAAAAGAGAAAGTTCTAAAAAAGAGTGAAAAAGTTGCAAAAAAAAGCTTGAGGCAGAAAAAATCATGAAAATCGACTAAGTCCTTTTCCAGGCGGCACTTGGGACACTTGGGACATCTGGACGTGCAGGGCGCGAAAATCTGAATCAGCCGAAGGAATGAAGAAAATTATCCCAGGTAGTCTGGGACAATTGAGACAAAAGTACGAGGAGGACGTGAGGAACTGAAAGCCAATGAAATCTTGCCACGTGTCTTTGCTGCAAAGAGGGACAGGGAAGCCCGAATCGGGCGGATTAGAGAAATTTGTCCCAGACGGTTTGGGACATCCGGGCCAAAAATATGCGAGGGATGTGAAGACTTGGGAAATCTGCCAACGAATCAGAATGTGACATGTGTCACAAGGGGAGGCGCAATAAAAATTTCGACTAAGTGTTTGTGGGCCCAAAAGTTCAAAGGGCGAGGTTTGAAGGGTCGGCCCGAGCCAATAGACACAGGACACGTGTCCTAAGGTGGGGGAAGTGCGGAGCTCATGGAGGACTTGGAGAATTTGGAAAAATTTTTGGCCAAAAAACTAAAAGGTAAAAGATGCCTCCGCACCCCTGTCAACCAACCAAAGCGTGCCACGTGTCCCAAGTGGCGGGGCACGGGGGAAAAAATGGAAAATTTTCCAAAGAGTTAAAAAGGTCAAAATTTCAAAGGAAAGCCTGCGGAAAGGTGGAGGAGAGATAATTTCTCATCCAATCAGTGCTTGCCACGTGGCGTCCGACTAGCGGAGTGCGGAAAAATTCAAATTTTTGCTCGACATCCTTTTTTGGGCCATTTTGCCCTAAAACTTCAGACCTTCATATCTTTTGATCCAGAGCTCAGATTTGCATGTTCTTTACATCATTAGAAAGCTTATGAAATTATCTACATGATTACATGGTAAATTTTAAATTTTGGTTCAGTTTCAAGAGAGAAAATTCAAAAAATAGCTTTGGCACGTGTTCATGGCTAGAAGTGACATTTCAGCGACCAAATTTAATACAGAATGTGTCGCACTCTCCTCCCATTTGGTCAAAATGATAGGCTATGGGTTTGTAAGGTCCTCCATGCTGATTTAATGCATTTGCAGTCAATGAGGAATGGGGTCCCACGTTTTTGTACATTTCTCTCTCCTGGGATCGATCCATGCATTGTAAAAGGCCAGATTTGGCTCATTTCTATTAATAATTACAAGTGGTTCACCTTTTCTGCTCTACCCTCCCTTCTTTTCTTCTCCAGTGTTGAAAATGGAGTTCGAACCTCCTCCCTTGCTCTGTAATGATGTTTTTTCCTTTTACTATTGAAATGATGTTCTGTGTAAACTTTTGAAGCAACAAAAATGTGTTTTGTGATGCATCTATCCATCCTTGCTCATTTTTTGCTTGTTTTCTTCTTGCCTCTCTTCATTGTAGGTATTTATGCAAGTTTGAATGTTCATTGCAGGTCTAGAGCTGTGTTCATGGAGTTTTGGGACATTTTCTGTGTGAAATCTATCCTTGGGCCTGTGATGCATCTATCCATCCTTCCCATTGCTCACCTCTTCTTGATTTCCATGGCAGTTTTGATAGATGTTCAACATTCTCCTTCTCTGGTGTATCACCGTTTTAGTGTAGGATTTTTCTGTTTTTTCCTTTTCTCTCTCTCTCTCTCTCTCTCTGTCTCCTTGGCATGGGTAGATTAGGTTTTAGATTAGCTTTCCTGCATTGGAATAGCTTGTGGCAGGTAGTTTAGGAGCAGGAACTAGCCTTCTCTGGAGATTCCTTTCTCATTTTTGCAAGTCCCACACTTGGAGAAAGGTTTCAATGTTGTGCAATCACACTGGATGCTAGAGTGATCAACCTAGAAATCTGATCAACATCCAGGGGTGTTGTGATTTTGCACTAACAGTAATCATTTAATTACTTTAGTTAGCTTAGTTATTAGTGTGTTGTTATCATCCCTTAGATTGTGGAGGATGTTCTTTAGTTAGAATATTGTTCTCGGATGATTTCATGTAGAAGCTTTTTAGGGGCAATATGCTATTTCTACATATTTGCTTTGTTTAGGAGATTTGTTCCATGTATTGTGGAAGAGATAGAAGCTATCCAATATCTATAAATATTACAGCTCTCTCTTTTGGTTGTAATCCTTCATTTTATATCAATAAAATCATAGCAAGCTCCACCTTGATTTTACAATTTAATCTGGCACTTTACAGATTTCATTTGGTATTAGAGCAGGTGAGTTAAGGCTGTAGATAATTGCTGAGGAAGTGTTAGAAGATTTGAGGAAGGAGGAATAGAATCCTGAGCTAGGAGGAGCCATAGATACCCCTAGCCTCTTCACAGCCCCTGCCCCTTCTCCACACACCTGGCAGTAGCAAAAGCAACAGTACAGAAACACCTTCAAGATTGGTAACAAAGTGTGATTGTATCAATTTTTTTTTAATACTGTTCATTCCATATGAACTATATACAATTGTTTTTTTTCTTTCTCTCTAATTTAGAGATCCCATTTAGTGTGATTTAATTTAGTGGACCCCCAATTTTGGAGGCACCACCATTCGGGTTTGGTGTGTAGGTTTCATTTTTAATAAAAAAAGAAACATCCATCACCGATCCGCACCCTGTATGCAACTGCGGTATTTACATATATCTATGAATTCACCTTGCAGACCTATAGATTTACTTGATAGATTCACACCTATAAAAGAAAAAAAAAATTGAGTTGGATACTAATGTGGCTGTGCATCTTCAATCTGCAAGCAATTCCTATGTGACCTTGCAGAACAGAGCGTACGAGAGCCTTTAAGGCGAAAGGGCGGAAAAGGAAAGGCTAACGATGGAGGAAACAAAGCTACACGCATGCGTAAGTTAGACCCATGTTTTCTACATTAAAAATCATTTTTAAAAAAAAATTCCTTTTTTGGACGATGCGAAAAAATTCAGAACTAAAAATTCAAGGACATTTTCCATTTTTGGAAAGGGCCCCGGAAAAATAATTTTAAAACAGTCATAACTTTCAACTGGTACCTCGAATTGAGGTGCCATTTTTTTGAAAGTGTGTGTTTTTTTGAGCTTTACACTTTGTTCTAGTCAAAGAGGCCAAAGAACCAAAAATATAAATTTGTAAGGGAAAAGAGGCCAAAGTGCCCAAAAATTTAAAAAAATGTGAAAATATTAATTTTTTTGTAAACAAGAAGGGGGGTGCAATTTTATTTTTCTATTTACAAGATGTTTGTAAAAATGGTCGATAGTGCCAAAAAATCATTGTGAAAGGCCAAAAAGGAGCCCACACTCAATAAAAATCAATTTTTTGGGGGGGGGGGGGGGGGGGTGTGTACTGATTTGAGGGGGGGATTTGTTTCGTGTTTGATTCTCTCTCTCTTTTCTTTCTTGCACAAATGGCTAACCATGCACCCTAATTCTTTTTGCCCGATTCACAACTCCTACGAGGAGATAATTATGCTAAATGGAAAATGAAAATTAAAACTCAACTTGAATTTGAGGACATAATTGGTGTAGTTGATGGCTCGATAACAAGACTAGAAAATGATATTGCTCAACGTGTGTTTGATAGTGCTAATCAAAAGGCAAAATGTATAATTCTGTTTGGTGTAACTGATGATGTACAACCTCATATTCATCAAGCAACAACTGCAAAAGAAGCATGGGATAAAGTAGCAACTGTATATGAAGTTAAGAATAAAAATGCTATTTTTCAATTACAAACACAACTCCATTGTCTCAAAATGAATTCTAATGAGTCTATTGAAGGTTTTCTAAAGCATGTTGCTATATTGAGATCGTCTCTCCAAGATTTGGAAGTAGAGGTCACTAATGAATCTCTTGTCCCTATTGTATTGACAGCTTTACTAGCCTCATACAAAATATTTGTCAAAAATCTCAACATTATGGGTCCAACTACAAGTTTTGAAGAGTTAGTTACAACAGGAAGAGTCCATGAACAAACCTGTAGAAGATGAGGAACAAGCCCTCTCTTCATTCCATAAGGGAAAGAAACAGATTCATACAATTGGTAAGCAACACAAGAAACATTCTCAACAAAATAATCAAGGGAACACTCAGCAAAAGAAGTGTCAGATTTGTGGCAGAAAAGGACATGAATTAAAAGATTGTTGGTATAACACATTTCTGAAGGGTTCATCTATTGGAAAGAAACAAAATTTTCAACAATCTAGTCAGGGTTATCAAAACAAACAACAAGGACAAAGGAAAAGTAACTAAAAAAAGAAAACACTGCAGCACGGTAACATTGCTGAAGAAGATAACTCACCAGATGAGGACTTCCTATTTTCTGCACAATCAACTCAAGAAATCAATTCACCACAGGCAATTTGGTATGTTGACTCAAGAGCAACAAGACATATGACCGGGAGAAATGATTAGTTCTTAGAGTTAAGGAATACACCTAATAAAGACTCTATTTCATTGGGTGATGATTCATCGTACAAAGTACAAGGAATTGGAAACATCTCCTTACCTCTTGGATCAAGAAAGTGCACAATAAAAGATGTTCTATATGTTCTTGGATTGACAAAGAATCTACTTTCAGTAAGTCAGCTTTTGGAGCACAACTTAAAAGTGGATTTTGATTGTACAGATGGAAAGAAGATGTGTTTAATCAAAGATAAGTCTAAAAAATCCAACATTGTTACACAAGATTCTGGTGTAGGTCATATGTTTCAGTTGGATTTTGTTCACACCAAAAATTAGGCCCTTGTAGCTAAGGATACATCATCGGCACAATTGTGGCATCAAAGATTTGGCCATGTAAGTTTTGGCTATCTTGAAACACTTCGAAAAAATAATATGGTAAGAGGACTGCCAAATTTCAAGAAATATACAAACAAGTGCACAAATTGTTTGGCAGGAAAACAAAATAGAGCTTCTTTTTTGAAAAGAAGTACATTCAGGGCCCATGATAAACTTGATCTGGTGCATACCGATCTATGTGGACCTATGAGACCTAGTCATTCAGGGTTTCAATATTTTATGCTCTTTGTTGATGATTACTCATGAAAAATGTGGGTATATTGCATTCGCACCAAAGACCAAGCCTTTTAAACTTTCAAGAAATTCAAAGTAGCTTGTGAAAATGCAACTGGTAAAAAAATTAAAACACTCCACTCAGATTGAGGGGGTGAATACACCAGTAATGAGTTCAAAGCTTTTTTGGAAACACATGGAATTAGTTGGCAAATGGCACCTCCATATACACCACAACAAAATTGTGTAGTTGAGAGAAGAAATATAACTATAATGGATATGGTAAGGTGTATGATCGATGATTCAGGATTGAGTAAAACATATTGGGCAGAAGCAGTAAAAAAGGTAGTTTATCTGCTGAATAGAGTTCCCACTGCCGCACTTGATGGAATAACACCACAGGAAGCTTGGTCAGGGAACAAACCATCTATAAAAAACCTTAGAGTTTTTGGATGCAAGGAAAGTATGCACATTCCTAAGAAAAAGAGAACTAAACTTGATATGAAATTAGAACAACTTATATTCTTGGGATACAGTGATGAAGCCTTAGGATACAGGTTAATGGATCCAAAAACAAGAAAAATTTTCAAAAGTAGAGATGTTGAGTTTTTTGAAAATAAAGAAGTAGATGCTCCTTCCATAAACTCACAAAACAATCCTACTAAGAAAATAGAAGATGTTCTTGAGGAAGATAATGATGATGAGGATAATTCAACTCCTCCATCTACAGGAACAACTAAACATATGCCTAAGTGGTATACTAATCTAATTCAGGATGCTAAGTTGGATAGTGATCCTAACACATCCAATTCAAGACCTAGAACTCTCAGTATGACTCAAAATGAGGTAAAATTAGCCTTAATGAGTACAGTAATTGAATCAAGTGAGCCCACTACAGTTCAAGATGTCCAACAGTCAAAACCTTGGTCAGATGCTATGAATTCAGAATTCAACTCTTTGATTAAGAATAATACATGGCAGCTTACAGACCTTCCACCAAGGAAGAAGGAAATAGGTTACAAATGGATATTTAAAACAAAGTACAAATCGAATGGAAGCATTGATAAATACAAGGCAAGATTGGTAGCTAAGCATTATGCACAAAAAGAAGGCATTGATTATGAAGAAACATTCACACCAACAGCTAAGATCAAAATAATCAGGATGATATTTGCTCTAGCTGCACAATTTGGTTGAAAATTTCATCAAATGGATGTAAAAAGTGCATTTCTCAACGGGGATTTACAGGAAGAAGTCTACATGACTCAACCAGAAGGTTTTTTCATACTAGGTAAAGAAGGAAAGGTATGTAGACTCATAAAGTCACTGTACGGTCTCAAACAGGCTCCCAGGGCATGGTACATAAAGATTGATGAGCATCTCATCAAACATGGATTCAAAATAAGTCCATATGATCCTAATCTCTATCTCAAAAAGCAAGGGGGGAGATAGTGATCATAGTAGCATATGTCGATGATCTAGTCATCACTGGAAGTTCAGTGAAGATGAATGAAACAACTAAGGAAGATCTAAATCGATCATTCGACATGACAGATCTCGGGCTTCTTCATTATTGTCTTGGACTTGAAGTATGGAAAAAGGAGAATCACATCTTTGTTACTCAACTAAAATATGCCAAGACAATGCTCGAGAAATTTATTATGATGGATAGTATACCAATGGCTACACCTATGGAGACAAGGCTTCAATTGTCTCGCAAAGATCCATCAGAACAAGTAAATGTTACTCTTTATCGACAGTTGATTGGGAGTCTCATTTACTTAACTTTTCTAGGCCAAATATCAGCTATACAGTCAGTTATCTTTCTTGATTTATGCAAGAACCAAGGGTTTTTCATTGGAAAGCAGCAAAGAGGGTACTGAGATACATCAGAGGAACCATGGACTTTGGCCTAGAATACAAGAAGAATGATAACTTCTTCTTGACAGGATATACAGATTCAGATCATGCAGGGAATGTTGATGATAGGAAGTCCACTTCAGGATTTGTGTTCTTTTTGGGATTTGGACCTATTTCATGGGGGAGTAAGAAAAAAAATTGTGTTTCAAGGTCTTCCTCAGAAGTAGAATATCACGCAGCAGGAGGAGCTGTCTGTGAAGCGATTTGGCTTAGACGGATACTCGAAGGATTGGGAATTCCACAGGATCATCCAAAAATCCTACATGTAGACAATGAAGGAGTAATAAAACTTGTTCGGAATCTAGTTTTTCATGAAAGAACCAAACACATTGAGGTGTAAGTACATTTCATTCGTGAACAAGTTCAGAACAACAACATTCAGCTTCAGCATTGCCCGATAGAACATCAACATGTAGATATCTTCACAAAATATCTTACACGTCCTAAATTTGAGGCATTCAGAGTATTTCTCTCCTGTTCACTTTAGAATAAGATGAATTAAGGGGGGGAATGTTAGAAATAATCTAACACTTAATTCACCATATGTGGATTAATGTGTAATTATAATAAAGTAATTATTTAATTACTTTAGTTAGCTTAATTGTTAGTGTGTTGTTATCATCCCTTAGATTGTGGAGGATGTTCTTTAGTTAGAATATTGTTCTCGGATGATTTCATGTAGAATATTTTTAGGGGAAATATGCTATTTCTACATATTTTCTTTGTTTAGGAGATTTGTTCCATGTATTGTGGAAGAGATAGAAGCTATCCAATATCTATAAATATTACAGCTCTCTCTTTTGGTTGTAATGCTTCATTTTATATCAATAAAATCATAGCAAGCTCCGCCTTGTTTTTGCAATTTAATCTAGTTTACAGATTTCATTCTTCCACTAAAAACCCTATTAAAGTTCATTAAATCCTATGGAACTGCTAAAAACAAGATCCATGTTTAAAGGTTGTCAATGGAAAAAGTATTCCATGACTGCACAATGGCTCCAAACTCAAACTCGTTAATTACAATTCCCAGCATTGGCAGTAATTGTCCATTATTATCTTGTACCTATCACCACCTTTCACTCAAAGAGGTGATTATTGGGAGATTATATGGTTAACAAGTTGTATGAAACAAAACAAGAGAAATGCATTGAACTTACTAGGGTATAAGTATATAAAACATCCCCATGCACTAATTAATCATGTTTAATGACAAATCAATAATCACATAGATGATATAAATAAGTCAATTAAAGCACTCATCATCTCCCCTACACTTTACCTATTGGATGTCCCTATACAAATCATCTTTTACATGCCCTATGGCCAAGATGACGTGCCATATCATATTCCTCAAACTGATTTCAATATTGTTTCCTAGTTCTTTTGCATCCTTGATTTTTTGAAATAACTTCCACCGAAGATATGAAACTATCATGTGACTGGAAAACATTATTTTTCTAGGTAGTAATTGGATTTAGGAGAAGAGGTGGCCTCACCTATGTTCCTACCCACTCATCACTGTATTCCTTGTCATTTTTCTCAGATAACTACTAAATTATTTTAACCAATGCATCACCCCTCTGCATACACCAACTTAGATTCTGAGAGGAGATAACTTCCCTCCTTTTTAAAGGAAAGTTTAAGGTATCCCATCTTTTATCACAAGAATTTCTTGCTTCACAAAAATTATGTTGAATATAGGCCTTAAAATCTTACACACAATTCATTAGAATCTTCGAATTACTTTCCCCAACACCAGGTTGATGATAAAGAGATTGGAAATTTTCCTTCATGGCCACATCAATGTGATGGGTATACCTAATGTAGAAACCTATGGTGTGAGATGTTTGAGTGAAAATGTTTATTTGTTAGCACCATGTAATTTGGTTCCTAAGTAAGGAATGAAAGGCCTTTAATTGAAAATTTCCCACAAATAGATTAATAAAGAAATCAGGCACATTGGTGACCAACATGTTGTGGAGGTAAAATTCACATAGTTATTTTATATCTCGAGGGTACTATTTTGATGAATTGACAAATTTTTTTTTCCATAAAGAGCTTCATGAGGTTCTTGAATGCACATTTCATTAATTTCCAAGCATAGATCTGCTCTTGGACAAACATGTTTTAGACAGAAGAAGGTTTCCTACCAGATAGAAGCTTACAAGCCAAAAGATAAAAAAGTTTAAAATAAATTCTAACTTCTTCTTCTCATTGCCTCAATCTCCTCTTTTAAATTTTTATTTTCCCTTTTTAATGCTTTATTCCGAAGAGATAACATATTTAAATCATCCCATACATTAAGGCCTATATCTCTTTGTCTCTTGAGACTGCTAACCTATACCTTCAAAGTAGTAATTTCCGTCACTTTTTCTACAGTTCTTTGTGTAAATGTAGTTTGTAAAGATAAGTTGGTTTCTTGCATACCTTTTAAATTTTCCTTTAGAGAGGACATTTCATCTAGATAACACCTCAGTACATCATCTCCATGTGATTCCTAGATGCCAATATCCATTTTAATAGATTGTAGTGCTAGGGTCTATTTATCTGGTGCTGAAGGCATTTCCACAACTCCTGACTCAATTTTTGGTGCTACATAAATATATGGACTCTGTGTTATAGGGATATTTGTTGTGAATATATCATCTTTATATTGGTCATCAGGGAAAGTCGAGGTACTGGCCTCTTCCTTCTCCTCCAAAATGGGAGTAGAATCTTCATGAAAAACTTCTGGCCAAGAAACTTTAGGTCTCTGCAAAGTACAAGACCTTATTGACCTCAAAAAAATAGAATAAGGAACTAGTAAAGTGCTTTTACCCTTAGAATTTTTTGGCATAGAAGATGGAATATCCTGACTACCAGGTTCTTCCATAGTCTCGTGTGAAGGACAAGGATCCGAATCAAGCTTAGTTCAAATACCGGGAGATGGTCCCTTCTTGATTTTATCTTGTTTGGAACTCTCCCTTGAACTTTTTTGTTCGATCCTTCTCTTGGGTCTATAGAAAACTTGATGTGAACAAATCAATTGAATAAGCCATGGGTGTTTCAATGTAGCCCTACCACCTCCATTTTTATATTTCTGTCCCACTTTAATGATTACAGCAACTAAATATTTAGGTAAATTTACCCTGAGTACATAGTTTATGTAGCCTTTCTTTAAATAATTTAAAATCTTCAGTGAATCCACACCAAGAACAAATGGTTTTCCATCATAGATAAAGTACTTGCTGACCTATTTAGCAACTTACTTCCAAATACAAGACAAAATTTCCCTCTTAATCCCCTTCTGAGTACCAAATGAATTCAGGATTACTTCTAGAAGAGCTTTGTTGACCTCATGAAATAGGGGAATTAGGTCTTTAAGAGGAGAATTTTTCATAACCTTAAGACCAAAGTATGATAAACTAGATAGATCAGAAACAACTTGACTACTTATTTTTACTCTTTTCCCCCCAATTTGTGAGCAAGTGGCTTCAAAATTTATTAAAAAACTCATCAACTAAATTTTCATCAAAGCCCTTGAATTTCCTAATAAATTCTAGCTAACCACCATCATAAATTACATAAGAAATTATAGCATTATGGAGTAGTGGGTTTGGAGAGTCCAGTTCATATTTCTTCTTTTACCCTGTAGTATAGAAAAATTTAGATAGTTGTGTAGAAGAATGATGTTATGTTTGAACTCATAGAGCAATGACATGAAGTGTTTGGCAAGTTATAATTTGAAATTTACCACAATCTTTTAATTTCCTTAGGTCAGTGCAAAATTGGCAGCATGAAAATTTGACAGGACCAAGTATGCGTGGGAAGTTTTAATGCATGGTATGAAACACACTCCATCATATTGAATGATAATTCCACCTATCCTTCTTATAAAACATCCCATACTTTTTAAAGAAATTTAACACATGTGTTATCATTGCTAATTATGAGCAGTCACACCCCACTCCATGTTACAATATTTTGAATGATATTCCAAATAAATGCATTGAAAATTGTGTTGTTTCGCTCGGAATGTTTCGGCTTCTGGGAATAGAGTTGCTTCTATCCTTTCATTCCTTTTAGAAACAGATAAGGTTAGGGCTAGGAGGAATACCTGTTGAATGTCGAGATGGTGTGTGCGTACCGTAGAGAAAGATTAGGTTGACTGCGAAGAACTCCTTTTTGTCTTGGAAGGACTACCTGCAAATAAGAACACAAGACCACAAGATTTTGATTAGACAATAAATGAGGGAACTACCTTGGGCTCAGGAAATATAAAACTTCCTTTTGAAGGTGGTCAGTTCCCCTACTAATATGAATTAACACAAAAGACTGTAAAATATCAATTAAATTGCTTCGTTGAGACGGGTAGGGGGAAAGGCTGATTTCTAGTTTTGAGTCACAATAACCGATACCGGTTGCTGATAACCGATATCGGTATGGTCTAGGATCTGTAGGTTAGTTGTTTTGTGGGGTGGTTGTGTTGTAGGGTAATAGTGTTGCTGGTAAGGCTAGTATATGAGTGATATTAGGTAATGAGATGTTGAGAGGTAAATGAATGATTGTTAGATGCAATGACACGTTGGGTAGTGGATCTAGGAATGGATTTATGGGGATTGTGATTCAAAAAGTCTAAGAAATGTTATTAAAGAGGACATGCAAGGTGTAACTTACTGGTTATTGACAAAGATGTAGGTCCAGGAACTCTGATGACAAAGGCAGAACTCAAGTGGGATGGCTTGACACACAGAAGATGAGAGATCTCCCTCCTGATGATCAGCTGAGTATCACAGGTTTTTGGCTATTCCGTTGCAATCTTGGGCTTGATCTCCTTTTGCTGTAACTCTCCTTGTCTCTTCACTCATCTCTGCTCAGCCCAAGTGAAGATCCGAATGCTCTTGATCACTCCCAATGATCTCTGTTGATTCAAAAATCCTTCCACCCTTGTTTCTGTTTAGGGGAGCCCATTTTACAGGGTACCGATGGTGGTTACGTAACCGACGGCGGTCGAGTAGGAACCGGCATCGGTAAGGAAAAAGTAGGCTATTTTTAGTAAAATAGCCCACCTTCCCTACTTTTCTCCCGAGGGATTAGTTGTGGGCTTGGTCAAGTGACTATAATGTCGGTTTTGGGTGCGAGAAATGGGTCCTTAATCATGGGGTGTAGGTGTAGACCAAGTTATAGGTCTTAATTAGGTTAGTTTAGGGTTAGGACTATTTCACAATGAGGTGGCAAAATGAGGGTGGCAGGTGAGGTGATGTGGATTTATCAATTACGAGGTAATTAATAAATAATTGTGTAAGGTTTAGGTGATGAGGTTAGGATACGAAATGAGATGTGGGGTCACAAAGGGGTCGTAAGACACAAATTTGGTGTCTACATTAGCCCCTTATTATCGTGTAGCTTGTTTTGTAAAGCTACGCGGACAATAATATGAAGTGGTTTCTCCTGTTAAGGATATAGGTAATCCCCCTCAAATCTATCACAGATTGAGAGATTGGGAAATCAGGGATAGGGTTGATAAAGGGTGAATGGTTTAGAGAGGATGGTAAGATGGTGGGGTAGGTCCAAGGAAGCAGACGCATATTGAAATGTAATAGTGCGACTAGGGTACATGATTTGACGAGTAAACCGGCAATGCACAGGCAAAGGTCGATAGTTTATCCAAACAAGGGTGATATAATCCTGGTATCCAAAGCATAGGAAGTAGCTCCAGGGTATATAACAGGTAAGGTACAGGAACGTTTAGGCATGTTCGGCGTAGTAGTACCAAATGGCTGGTTTGGTTGAGATAAACGTCACGGTCTAGGTCTAGGAAAAGTTGGTCGACAGATCAAGTCAAGGACCCTAATCATGCTAAAACACGAACAGGTGAGCTCGATGGAACAAAAAGCTACATGATGGGTGGATAAAAGTGTATTTTGTTGATGTTGGGCGAGGTATCAAAGTGGTATGGCCTTGGGTCGGGCCAAGTTGTTGGGTTTGTGGCCTTGGGTCAGGCCGGGAAGGGTAGAGTGAGGCCTTGGGTCAGGCCGGGATGGGGTATGGTGAGGCCTTGGGTCAGGCCAAATGGGTAGGGTGAGGCCTTGGGTCAGGCAAAATGGGTATGGCAAGGCTTTGGGTCGGGCCAAATGGTTAGGGCGAGGCCTTGGGTCAGGCCAGATGGTTGGTTGCGGCCTTGGGTCGGGCCAGAGTGGTTGGTTACGGCCTTGGGTCGGGCCGGGTGAAGTAAAAAACGGCTAAAGAGCAATGGAGCATATAGGCGATGTGGTAAAGAGGCAATGTGGTGGGAAAGGGAGCGTAGTGAATAAGGGCAAAAAGTTGTGTAAAAAAAGGAAAAAAACCGATATCGGTTATATATGACCTGGGTACCGATTAGATAACCGACGCAAGTTCCTTAGGGCATGATTTGACTGGTATCGGTTCAATGTTAAAAACCTATAAAAAGAAAAATACGGTCCGGTCATTGTCACCTTGTGAATTTGGAAATCAAATTAAGTTGTCTGAGGTGGAATATTGACATTGGTGTATTTATTGGCTGAGGTGGCACTGGTTGAGTGGAGAAGTGAGTTGATTGGCGGGCCCGAGTGAGGAGGAGGAAGTAGGTGATTGGCAGACGACCTAGCAGAGGACATTTGGAGCCATGGCACAGCCAAGAGGAGCAAGAGGAGCTGGACCAGCTGGACCACCACCACCCATCCCACCACGATGACGTGTCATCGTACCGGTAGGTTCAAAACCCTGCATTGTGTTCAGTTGATTGCATTATGCTAAATTTGGGGTTTTGGGTAGGAATGTATGTTTTTGATGAAATAAGTAATAAATGGAAGTGATTTGAAAAAGGGAGAGGGTAGATAGGTTAAGTAAGCCAAGGCGGCTGGGGTGGGTAGATTTTTAGGGTATTTGGGTGGGTAATTTGGAAAAAAATGAAAAAAATATAGGTGGGGGGGCCGCGCGGGGGTTCGGCTCCGGCAAATTACAGCGACCGGCATCGGTTGCAAAATTTAGGGATGGGGTGCTTTGTGTTTGGCCGGTGTTAGTCGCTAGTTGACCGACGTCGGTGGGAAGAGGGGCGCGGTCGGTTATTGGGGACCGGTACCGGTCCGTAGTGGTTGTTAGGTTTTTTTTTTTTTTTTTTAGATTAAGTTATTGTGTTGTGTTGAATTTGTGGTGGTGATTTAGGTGTTGTTTGGGTTGGGATGGGGTGTTTTGGGGTGGGTTATTTTGGGTAGAAGAGGGAGGTGAATAGCGTAGAGAATAGGTGGGTAGAGGGGTGTGTTAGAGAGTCATGGTGTGGCTAGGTGGAGAAGAAAAGGGGGTGTAGAGGGTTGTGGTGTTGTTGTTGTAAAGAGTAGAGCTAATGTTGTGGGTTGGTTTTGCAGGCACGTCAGCAGCTGACGATGCAGGACAGGATGCCCCCACTGTTGGTGCGGATGCGACCACATGTATCCGCAACACACTGGGTGATCATGCGCGAGGTGGGACTCAGTGGAGTCCAGCGATACAGAGCTATCGACAGAGATCATAGTTTGATGGTTGCCCTCATCGAGAGATGGGATCCGGCGACCAATGTGTTCCATCTCCCAACTGGAGAGATGACCATCACATTGGAGGATGTATATCACATCCTTCGATTACCTATTGATGGAGAGGCCATTTTTCAGGTGGATGCAGAGACAACCATGGATAGCATCCTACAGGTTTTCAGGGATGCAGCTGCACTAGTGACATATCACAGCGCGAGCATCGGGTATGGTGATATGTACCGTGCGCACCGACATGAGACACGGCTTGCCATGTTGATGATGATCGGGATCACCTGCTTCACCCTCCCGGACTCAGAGGGAGGCCTCTTTCCATGGGCATTGATGGGGGTGCTTCATGAGATGGTGGAGGAGCACACCTGTTATGCTTGGGCACTAGTATATCTGGTGCAGTTATACAGGGAGCTGTGGGGCTATCGCCGGATGAGGCGATTCGGGATTTGTTCGACATTTTTACTTCACTGTTGGGCATATGAGCACATCATATGCATCAGACCAGTAGGGTTACCCCAGTAGCCAGAGCCACAGGTCATATATAGATACGGCTTTCAGAGGTGGTTGGGGGTCGTGGGACAGCCACGAGCAGTGCTTGCAGGGCGGGACGTCACCTATTACAGGCATTTATTAGAGGGCCTGACAGCGGTAGACATCGTATGGAGACCTTACAGAGGTCATCACCCGCACAGAGGAGCCCGAGTACAGTTACGCTTGATCCAGTACACTTTCTGGATAGCAGGACGGAGGCCGGGAGAGTACGAGAGGATACCCCTAGAGAGGGTACGCAGGTAGATGGGGCTACGACAGGATGAGCCACCTCCCTTCCCTCAGTACAGGAGGGATGATGTAGAGGCCCCACTACCTGCACCACAGCCCGTGGATCCAGATTGGGTTGCTGAGAGGCCGGCAGACGACACTGTAGATGATGCGGGCTGTACGGGAGCATATATGGTTTGGTGGGCTGGTCAGAGAGCAGCGAGGGTAGCACAGCCTGCACAGCCAGACTTGGCAGCGGTGATGGCAGAGCGAGATCAGCTCAGGGGTCAGGTGCAGCTATTACAGGGGCAGCTTGCTGCTGCACAGGCACAGATAGGTGTTTTACAGGGGCAGCTAGCCCAGGCTCAGGTATAGGCACAGGCACCACCACCAGTAGCGGTACAGCCATAGCCCCAGGCATAGGTACAGGTACAGGTACCACCACCAGCAGCGGTACAGCCACAGCCCCAGGCACAGGTATAGGTACAGGTACCACCACCAGCAGCGGTACAGCCACAGCGCCAGGCACAGGTACAGGTATAGGTACCATAGCCACAGGCACCACCAGCGGCACCATCACAGGCACAGGGGGCACTGGTAGTAGGAGTCAGGGGACCAGCCCCAGCACCTACGGTGGCTCGGGAGCAGATATATGGAGGCTAGAGCGGAGGCCCGATACTATCAGGATATTCTTGATGGTACCGGGGCTGATTATCAGCCCTATGTGGCACATAGAGCAGAGACCTCTCAGAGCCAGAGGTCTCAGGGAGGTGCAGCCACAGTTGGTGGGTTCGTTACAGGCAGGAGGCGAGAGGCAGGACAGGGACCAGCAGGCAGATAGGCAGAGGGAGGTGGAGAGAGCTGAGGGGTCCCTGCACTTTTTGTATATTAGACGTGGGCACCGGTCTGTGAACCGGTTGTGTTGATAGAGGCCTGCGTGCCTACATATTATTCATTTATTCATTCATTTATTTATTATACCGGCCTGCGAGCCGAGTACGGGTTGTACAGTTGATACCGGCCTGCGTGCCGAGTCTGTTTTTGATATGAGAGACCGGCCTGCGAGCCGTGTTGAGGTTTTTGACGGTTATTGCGGCCTGCGCGCCGGCTTTGTTGTATTATGAGATCACAGAGGCCCCGATGCAGGGCACATTGTATATTTGAAACCTTGTATATATATATATATATGATGTTTTGATCCACATGCTGTGTTTAAAAATGCGTTAAATGTTTTGTCGATGGTTTGTGATATTTGATGTATGATGAGTTGGATTTACATGGTGTGATATATAAATGATGTTGACGTCTTTTGTTAATGAGATGTGCATATATGTGGATGACATGTTATATTATGAAATGTTGCATGTGTTGTTGCTGGTTTTGGTGACATTGTTATATATGTATCTGATGAGTTGGATCGAAATTGAATGTATGTATCTGATGGATTTTTTTTTTTTTTTTTTTTGATATCCGTAGTTGATGACTTGTTTGTTTTTGTAATAGAAATAGATAATGTTAATGAAATTGTAATGATGTGTGGATTGGATGGAAAAATATGGATAATGGTGTTGTTATGCAGGAAAAGAGGCGGGCGCGATAAAAAATTAGGTAGAAAATGAAGAAAAGAACTATGTTTCAAAAAGGCAGGTGTGTAACCGATATCGGTTAGGTAACCGATGGCGGTAGTTAGTAGACCGATATCGGTTATGTAACCGATACCGGTTATTTAGGTATGAGCGTTTCTAAAAATAGAAAAGCTAGGGTGGCAACTTAAGTTCTAATTTTGAGAGCCATGCAAGAAGTTAAATACGCGAACGCGATGCTTTTTGACGACTGAGACAGGTAATTGCATGAGAGATTTGAGTGATAAGGAGAAAAGAGACAAGGAAAGTGAATGTGATCTGAGATTCAGAAGGCAGAAAGGTGAATTTGAAAAGGGTGGTGATCATGGCAGAACGAGGAGAAGCATCCAGCAGGTAGGGACGAGAGGGAAGACAAGTGCCACCTCAAGCTGCTGCAACTCAAGAGGTAAACATTTTGGTTGTGATTTGATTACTGCATGTTTTGTGAATAAGATGGGGGAGAGTAGGTGGGTAGATATGAGAAAGAAAACATGATAACAAGGGTTATAAATGAGGTGAGTGTTACGTGGTAGGTAATCAAGGGTTTCGGGTATGTCTGTGTATACAGAGAGGGATAAACGAGCAATTTATTGTCGTAGGTGGTTGTTTAGGCAAGGTGTATGTAATTGACAGTGACCGATACTGGTTAGGGGAACCGGTATCGGTTACTGAACCGGTACCGGTTATTTATAACCGATACCCGTTACTGGAGGAATTTCCAGAATGTGAGAAAAACCCTTAGGGATTTGATGGATTGAATGGTTGTTTGTTGTTTTGATGTATGCAGGCAGAGGCAGGGTTGAGGATGAATGATAGTGTGCCAGCGCTGTTGTCACGAATCCGAGCGGATGTAACACCAGCGGAATGGACATTGATAAATCGTTTGGGGTTAAGTGGAATCCGCTATTATTCACGAATCACACGTAACAATGCTATGTTTTAGGCGTTGATTGAAAGATGGAATCCAGAGAAGAATACGTTCTATTTGCCAACAGGGGAGATGACAGTAACATTGGAAGATGTGTTCCAGATTTTGAGACTCCCAATTATAGGAACACCAGTATATCAGGCAATGCCTAGCGCAGGGCGGGCAGCGATAACAACAGTATTTGGTCCATACGCACGTGATTTGACACAACGAGGTTTGACATTTACGTATGGCATAATGTATGCAGCACACCCTTAGGAGACAAGGTTAGCAGTGATATTAATGATAGCGGTAGGGTATTATGCATTACCGAGGGCGGAAGGGGGAAGATTTCCAAAGGCATTGATGTGTGTTATTTGGGAGATGATAGAAAGGAACGTGACTTTTGCATGGGCACCTGCATATTTGGCGGAGCTATACAGGGGTTTATGGGCTTGTAGGTGAAATCACAGGACGACACTGGATTGTTCATACTTATTACACTGTTGGGCCTATGAGCACATTGTTTGTGTGCAACCAATAGGCCGGCCCATCCAGTCAGGAGAGATTGGAGTACAGAGGTTGGGGTTCAGACGATGGGTCCAGATAGAACAAGAGGCAAGATCCCAGGCTGTGATGGGTGACATTGAGTATTACAGGCAGGTATGGGAGAGGGTGGCGATTGCAGATATCTGTTAGAGGCCTTACGGGAACTATATGGTAACAGAGAACATAGCTGAGGAGTTGAGGGGTGTAGAGCGATTGAGGTGGATCGCAGGGCACAGGCCAGGTGAGTATGAGAGGATTCCTATAGATCACGTGTGGTGAAAATCTGGATTTGTGCAGGATATACCCCTGGCTTATAGACCATATATGAGGATCGATGCCGAGGCAGCATTCTCACCTCCCCGACCAACACCTCCAGAAGGTCCTGAAGAGGTAGCAGCTGATCGCAGGGTAATGGATGCATGAACGACAGAGGCCTATAGATTATGGTGGGTAGCAGAACTGCGAGGTGTACGTGAGCGTCCTGACATAGCTATGATTACAGTAGAGAGAGATCATTTGCAGAGTTTAGTTCAGCAGCTCCAAACGTAGGTGAATGAGGCCAAAGGATTGTTAGCGGTTGTGGAGTCACGGGCGGAGAGACTAGAGGATGAATTCCTCCATGCGAGGGAGCGTATTCATATGTTACAGAAGAGATTGGTAGATCAGTGGGCTGGTACCAATAGCCATGGTACCGTTGAGGACAGAGAGGCCTGGTGAGAGGCATTGACGATCACGGTCATCACCTGGTGCGGGATGAGGCGTGAGGGTCTGAATAAATGTTAGCAAGGTATAAGAATAAATAAGGATGCCGACCTGTGTGTCGATGATAGAGAAGATGTATTTGTTTAACATCTCAATAAAAATGAATATGTATGTTGATTCGAGTTATGATAATAATAAGAATGTTTTCGTTTTGACTGTTGGTGTTTTGAAAAAGGATAAAAGAGGAATGTGATTAAATAGAAATACACAAAAATATTTATATTTACCACACATGATAGGTTATGGTAGGGGATGGTCGAGCTAACCTTGGGAGACCCCATGTCTCCGAAGTGCTGCCTACATAGCCCATTGCACAAAGCAAGGAGGGGCCTCAGACCGATGTAGTTCTCCCTTAGGACCAGGGAGAGGTGAATTTAGGTATGGTTAGGAAATTTTTTGGTTGGTAAAAATGTTGATATTAATATTGGTAAGGTAAGGTTGATGGTGTTGGTAATGAATTGGTGATGTTGTAAAAGGTATAAGGGAAGCAAAAGTTAGCCTACCCAAGTAGTAGGGAACCATGTCCTGATTAAGATCAACACACAATCCTAGATGCGAGGCAAAGAGGAAAGAATGCTCCGTAGGTGAAAAGAACTAAACAAACCACATAATAACGTAGAATGAGCTTGAACCCCTAGGTACCTTGCATAAACGAGAAGTCGATAGGTGAAAAGAGTTGTATAAACACAATATATCGGGTGTACGTCACATCCCTTGAGTTGAAACAAATGGTGAGGTGAGGTGGATGGTATAGCTGAGGTACGAAGAACTTATTACAAAGTGAGTGTTCTGACGAAAGAGAACCTACCCTAAATAGACAAGTCCATGACTCAAAAGTTCTTTTGAATGAGGATTTTATTTTATTGAATTATAGACTGATCGATGCGAGAAGTCTACAAGGGATATTGATTGTATTATTCTTGAGGTCTTCACAAAGCTGATCAATGCGAGAAGCTTCTGAGAAAAGGCTGACTGTGCATAGCTGTCCTTCGAGGGAGCAGTCTATTTATAGTAACAGCTGTGATTTTAGTGCATAGCTGTCCTTCGGGGGAGCAGTCTATATATAATAGCAGTAATAGTTTGGCATATAGCTGTCCTTCGAGGGAGCAGTCTATATATAATTTAGATAGCTACATGTTCTTTTGGCGTGAAGCATCTAGTTTGGTAGGAAGCTTGACTCAAGAAAATCCCATAAGAAGGTGTTATTTTAATACTTTGAAGTCATGGACTAGACTAAAAAGGGGAGGGCATCGCTAAGGTGAGGTGAGAATCAAACTATGTGAGCTTGATTTTTTATTATGAGGTGTAGGAAACAAAGCGTATGTAGCGGTGAATGAGCTCAAGGGATGAGAAGTAGGTAGATAAGAAGTGATGTAACACTAAATTCAACAGTAGAATGGTCGAAGATGCAAGGCATTAAGGGGTTCAGGCTCAGGTTTACCATTAAGTGAAGCTAAATGATAAGTGCCTGATCCATACGTGTGAGTGATTATGTAAGGCCCAATCCAATTGGGAGCAAATTTTCCACGTTTTCTCTTTTATAGTTTGGTTACATGTTGATTCTCTTTGAGGACAAGATCACCAGCCTTAAAGGTAAGCTCCTGAAGTCGCTTATCATAAGCACGCTTGATACGTTTTTGATAGATTTGAAGGTGATCGAGAGCTGTAAGACGACGTTCGTCAAGAAGCTCCAATTGGGCTAACCGCTCTTGGCGGAAATCATCGTTGGTGAGAATATCCTGAAGAGATATCCTGAGGGAGTGTATTTGTATTTCGAGAGGCAAAACAGCCTTGGTACCATATACCAAAGAAAAAGGTGTGGCATTAGTAGAGGTATGAATGCTAGTACGATAAGCCCAAAGGGAAAAGGGAATGTGATCGTGCCAATTTCTTCCGGACTCATTGACAACTTTCATGAGGATTTTGGTTAGGGTTTTATTAGAGGATTCGGATTGTCCATTTGCTTGTGGATAGTAGGGTGATGAGAAGCTAAGTTTGATACCAAAGTTGTCACAAAGGTCTTGCAATAACTTATTTTTGAAAGATTTTCCATTATCTGTTATCAGGCGATGAGGAACACCAAAACGATAGATAATGTGGTGGTTAATGAACTCTACAATTTTTTCTTTTTTGGTTGAAATGAGTGGAATAGCCTCCACCCATTTTGTGTAATATTCGGTTTCTGTGATAATCCATCGGTGACGTTGCGAAGAGGACGGGTGAATCTCACCAATAAGGTCTAAACCCCATTGTGAGAAAGGCCAAAGATCTCGGGTGACCTGTAGGGGGTGGCTAGGAGTATGTTGAAGGTTGGCGTGTTGTTGACACATAACACAACGCTTAACATATTTGTAGCAATCATTATTGAGAGTAGGCCAATAATAACCAAGGCGAAGGATTCATTTGGCCACGGCAAGGCCGCTAAAATGGCCGCCACAAATACCATCATGTACTTGTTGGATGGTATGGGTGACCTCCACACCGGTGAGACATCGAAGGAGGATGCCATCAAAGCCACATTTATAAAGGAGTCCCCCCATAACAACATAACGAGAAACGCGTTTAAGAAACGCGCGTTTGCTGGTACTAGTAAGGTTAGATGGGAGAACAGAGGTTGTAAGGTAGTCGTGGAATTGGTGATACCAAGTATCCTGCGAGTTAGCAGACACCGTATTTATCGTACAAACAACCGGGGCTGAATAAGATGGGGAAAAGAGTTGTTGGACCAGGATGAAAATATCAGAGTAAGTTGATGAAGCTGGAATTTGTGAGGCTAAGCAAGCCATAGTATCCGTAAATTTGTTAGCGGAGCGGGGAATGGTTTGGATAGAATAGTGAGTAAATAAGGCTAGAAGTGAATCCACGTAGTGTTTGTACTTTTGAAGTTCCTCATTTTTGCATTGGTAGATGCCCATAACTTGATTGACTACCAATTGAGAATCACCAATAATATTGATAGATTCGATACCTAAGTGTAACCTAACTTGGAGACCCAGAACAAGGGCTTCATATTCTGCTGTATTATTAGTGTAAGGGAAATCGAGTCGAAATGAAAGAGGTATAGGCTCGGCGTCGAGAGGAATGAGAACAACGCCGGCTCCTCCACCGCGGTGGCATTTGGATCCATCGAAGAAGAGGGTCATTGGATATGACTCCTCCTTGAGGGAAAGAGTAGCGATGAGTTCGTCGGGGAATGTAAAATTGGTAAATTGTTCCCCAGGTAAAGGGGCTTCCGCAAGTTGGTCTGCGATGGTTTGTCCTTTGATTGATTTCTGGTGGACAAACTCAAGGTCAAGGTCGGCGAGGAGCATGAGCCATCGGGCGATGCGTTGGTTTAGATGAGGTTTGGCATACATGTAATGGATGGGGTCTGTGTTGGTGATGACGAAAGTTTTGTGATTCAGAAGGTAGTGTCGGAGTTTGGTAGCCACGAATGATAGGGCTAGGCATAACTTTTCTACATGTGTATACCTAGTCTCATAGTCCACCAAAGTACGACTTATATAATATACGGCTTGTTCTCGATTCTCAGAGTCACGATGTGCAAGCATGGCCCCTACAGCGTGGTCAGTGGCGGAAAGGTAAAGGTAGAAAGGGCGGTCGTCCTGAGGTGGGATAAGCATGGGTGGATGCAAGAGATAAGCTTTGAGAGCTTCAAAGGCTTGGTGGCACTCTTCGCTCCATTGAAAATCAATGTCCTTTTTAAGAAGGTGATGGAAAGGTTGACATCGATCCGAGAGTTGGGAGATGAAACGTCGGATAGATTGGAGCTTACCTTGTAAACTACGCAATTGTTTGAGATTGGTAGGTGGGGGCATTTCTAGGATAGCTTTGACTTTAGATGGGTCGACCTCGATGCCACGCAAAGAGACGATAAAGCCAAGAAGTTTCCCCGAAAGGACACCAAAGACACATTTCTTTGGTTGAAGACGGACAGAATATTGTAACAGGCGATCAAAGATAATGGTTAAAACATTGAGATGTTCACTACGATGTTTAGATTTTCCAAGAAGATCGTCGATGTAATCTTCAAGGATAGTGTGCATAATGTCATGAAAAATGTAGGTCATAGCCCGCTGATAGGTTGCACCAGCATTCTTAAGGCCAAATGGCATAACACGGTAACAGAAGGTTCCCTAAGGAGTTATGAAGGTAGTTTTATGTTGATCGGCGGGGGGCAACCAAAATTTGGTTATATCCCGAGAAGCCATCCATGAGAGAGAGCATCTCATGGCCTGCAGTGAGATCTACAAGTTGGTCAATGCTAGGCAGGGGGAAGTCATCCTTAGGGCAAGCGAGGTTAAGATCCTAGAAATCCGTGCATATCTGAAGTCCCCCCGTCGCTTTAGTGACAGGTACGATGTTAGAAATCCATTGAGGATAGTCAATAGGCAGAATGAAGGAAACAGAAAGGAGTCGTTGAAGCTCCTCTTTGACCAAGAGAGCAATGCGTGGATGCATTTTTCTCAATTTCTGTTTAATTGGCTTGGAATCAAGTTTTAGTGTAATGTTATGGACAGCAATGTCAGGATCAATTCCTGGCATATCAGCGTAGGACCAAGCGAAGGCTTGGTTGCGAGCACGGAGAAAGGTAGTAAAGGTGACTTGTTCTGATGCGTTAAAGGATTGTCTGATCTTCACAATGTGAGGATCCTCCTCCGTGTGGATGTTGATTTCTATAGTAGATTCGTTCAGCATGGTTTGAGTTTCAGATGGTAAGGCGCGTTGAATATAAGAGTCATCTGCGCCAAGGTAAGTGAGGATGGAGTCATCATCCTGGCACTCAACAATGTTAATTGAAGGTGAGTCCTCTTCAATCATGTCTGGATATAGAAGGTAAAGAGAAGATGGGTCCTCATTATCGCATTGATAAGTGAGAGGACCTATGAAGATAGCATTTATGAAAAAAAATAAAAAAGTTAGGAGGGATAGATTCAGGGTCCATCGATTCTGTGGGTGACGAAGGTAAAATGGGTGATGATGGTTTCGGTATGGGTGACGTCGTTGTCTTCTAGAAGAAAACTGAGATGAGGTTCCTTCGGTTTAAGTGTTCCCAGAAATCTGAGACCACTACAATCATTGTGCTTGCGTGTAGTGATGGGGATGAGCGTATGTCGGCCTTGTTCATAAAGACCAAAACCAAAGCCTTTCCAAGCACAGCGAGTCAAGAAGGTGAGGGCGAAACGACGGTTTTGTCAGGTACTGAAAAATCGGATTGGAAAGGAATCACACCAAGAGGAGGCTCAGGGGCAACGGAAGATGTGTCGACACCCCCATATGTTAGGTTAGTGCGGCAGTGAGGTGGTCCGTAGGGGATTACTTCCCCCACACGACGATCATAGGTAGGATGTGCATATACTTGTCCGTACTCCTGTGGGGTATGGAAAGAACTAACGTTATATAGGCGATACTCCCCCAGCGTAAGGCGTTGAAAAACATCTACTAAGGGGTCTGCGGTTGGGATGTTAGCTGCGGGAAGGGAAGTGGTTTTTGCGACGGTGGTTTCATCAGTTGAAGGTGTAGGTGCGGTTGAGGTGGATGGTTGAGGTACATTTGAAGAGGACGGTTGGGTTGAATGAATGGGTGGCTTGATTGGTACAAGCACATTGTTAGGGCGGTACAACATATTGCAAGTCTTGAAGGGGGGAGGATCAGCTTTTACGGTGTAGGACTTCCCCTCGTACTCAAATTTTATGCATCTATGTAAGGTGGAGGGAACGCATCCCATAGCCCGGATCCAAGGGCGGCCTAACAACATATTGTATTGGAACTCTCCTTCAAGGACATAGAAGAGTTCGGGTAAAGTACGTGGTCCTACCCGAATGTTGAGGATCACGGTGCCTAAGGTAGAGGTAATAGCGTCATTGAATGACCGCAACATGATGGGATTGGCACACATGTAGCTAGAAGGGATATTCATTTGTTGGAAGGCTTTTGAAGAGATGATGTTTAGGCTAGTGCCCCCGTCAATCATAACACGACATACCTGAATGTCCCGGACGTAAGCTGAGATGAAAAGGGCAGGGTCAGGATCTTCTGTACCAAAGTCAACAATTTCATCTTCAGAGAAACTGACTGCCGCAGCTTGTTGTACAGAGACAGAAGTGGTTGGGGCAGTGGGTTGTTTGGTGAGAGAAGCAACATGATTGGGTGTTAGAATGGAGGCAACAGGTAGGGTTTCATTAGGTAAGACCTCGATCCCTTGAAGAATTTCAATGAGAGCTTGTCGATGAGATTCAGAAGTCTGAATGAGATCATATAGTGTCATTTTTACGGGTGATTGGTGAAGCTGTTTGATCATGGCTGGATGGGCAACTCCATTAGAGACGGGGGTAAGCGGGTCCATGAATAACCACTTTGGGTGGTGGTGCAATCGGGATGCTGGATGGAGAAAGAGAGGACGCATGTGTGCTTTCTTTCACTTTCTCGTTGTTTTTCTGCGCTCGAGTAGCAACACTAATCATATTAATCTTGTAGACCTGAGATGAGGAAGATGGTTGGGATAAATCATGGTCTTCAAGAGGTGGGGTTGTAATAATGATAGATCTTGGTGAGGCGGGGACAGATGGTATAGTAGAGGGAATTGAAGCTAAAGGTCTCTCCCTTCGTAAGTTGTCTTTCTTAACCTTTCTATCTGGGAGAGGTGACTAACGAAGGATGGTTTTTTAAAGCTTTGCATCCCTCCACATCATGTTCGGGTGTGCGGTGATAAGCGCAGATTTTAGACTCATCATAACCTATAGGCCGAGGTTTAGACGGGTCATAAGGTCTGAGTGGGGGGTAGGGAAATGGTTGCATTCTCCACCAACATAGCAAGGATTTTGGCGTAAGATCCTTTGAGTGGGTCAAAATCAGAGGAAAATGAGGCTATTGACTGGGTCGATTCTGGTGATGACGTGGTGTGGTTGGTTTGTAGAGGGGGTTTGTTTTGCCAAGGAGTTTTGATAATGGGTTTCACCTAACCGTGGTTTCTTTGACGTAGAAGCTATGTTGGATGATGAGGCCACGGATGATGTGGTATAAAAAAAAAACCACGGGGAAATAGGAGTGACTGAAAACAAATCTTTTGATGATGGAATTTGTTTAGGGTTGATAGGTGGATAGGATACGCGGGGTGATGGTGTTGCTATACCCTTGGATTTCGGTATGGGCGCAGAAGGCGTAGGTTGCTTTAAAGAAAATGCAGGAGGTATGATATATTGATGCAAGGTGGAGGGATGAGGTCCCAATATGGAAGGTAGGTGTGACGATGATGGTTTTGATTGTGATAGAGGCACGGATTGAGTTTGTCTCCTAGGTGGCGGGGGCGGCTTTATTTTTGGATAAATCGAGTCGCTTAGGCGGGTGCGTTAGACTGGGCATTGGTGAGGTCCCAAGTGTTGGGGAAGATTTGGTTAGGTTAATAGAGGTGGATGAGATACTTGGTATAGATGCGGGGGATGGAGATGAGGACATAGGGATTTTGAGTTTCTATAAACACTTAGGGTATATGGTAGAGGTGTTTGGATTGGTCACCTACATTTGAGTAGAATAGGGGGTACTCAAACGTTCCCATAGGACTCGTCTATCTTCTGGAGAATGACAGTCTTCAGGTGTGAATTGGAATTTTTGTACGAAAGAAAGGTGGGTTGTGATTCCAGTCCACTGTGGGTGTGATACAGGGGGTAGATGAGGTACTGTATCAATAGATGTTAAGAGATCGACTGGTCATTGAAAAGATTGAGGCGATGAAGAACTAATAGGCAGGAGGGAATGTTTGAGAGGGTCTGTTATGGTTAAAGAATTCGGTGATGTCGGTGCGAGAGATTGCTCGTCTAAGGATGAAAAAAGGAGAGGCGAGCCTTCCTCTTGTGCAGCAAGAGCGGGAGGAGGAGACGTTTGGGAAATAGATAAATTAGATAACATCCGTTTGCAGTCTTGTAGGGATGTGGTGTAAGCAGACTCATCGATGAGAAGAGAAGTCTGGGCAGTTAACTCCTTTATGGGTAAAGGAATGTTTTCGCTTTGGCTTGATGGTGGTGAAGGAGGTTCGGACTCCTGTGTCAGTGAAGAGGCTTGATTCAAAATTTTATCGATAGAGGCTTTTTGCTGGGAGTCGAAGACTGCATGGATCTCATGAACACTTTCCTCAGCTAAGATATCCTGGTTGACATTACTGTTAGAAGAGTGATTCAGGAATGGTTTGTTGAAGATTTTCAGATTTTGGTTGGCAGGGGCATTAGGGTTATTGAGGGTTATATCCCCTGCGTCAACCATTTCCTGCACTATGTTTTTCAACATCTTGCAGTTTTCATGACTATGTCCTTTTACGCGGTGAAAGTTACAGAAGTCATTTTCTTTGTACCAGGAAGGTATAGCGCGGGTGGAGTCAAACCCGGAGTGAGGTTTAATAGGAGGCAAGGTGATAGCTCCGGCTTTGAGCAGTTTTTCCAAGATGACACCATAAGTTTCTCCCAAGGGAGTGTAATTGATGGGCTCTTGTTTGTACTTATAGGTGGTTTTTGGTGGGGTATTAGATGGTGCTTGAGATTTGACCATCACTGCGTGGACAGCTCCTTTTGATTTAGAAGAAGCGGACGTGTGAGGAGTGGTGGTGTTTGGTTTATTGGTAGAATCTGGAGTTCGGAAATAGGGATTTTTGTTGCGCAACTGCAATTTCTCTTCTTCTAAGGCTCGAATTTCTAATTTCGGAGCCATGGTAAAGGCCTCATCAAATGTACGAAAAGTTTGAATTTGGAGGGTAGGAGAGATGTGCTTAGCGCAGGCCCGCGTAAAAAGTTCGATAAGTTCAGCTTGAGGCAAGGCATATGTAAGTTGGTTGATAAGGCCCCGTCATCGTCCAATGAAATCTGTGATAGATTCATCTTCGAATTGTCGGATGGCATAAAGGTCGGTGATAGATACTTTCTTGGCAATGTTAATGGAGAAATGATCCCAGAAAGATTGGGCTAGTTGGTTAAAAGAGAAGATTGAGTGCTGGATTAAAACACTGTACCAGTCTAAGGTGGGTCCTGATAAGGACATGGGAAAGGTGCGGAGTAATAAGGCATCATCATGAGTAATCAAATAACAAGCATGTATAAATGATCACAAGTGTTGTTGAGGGTCCTCCTTACTGTTAAAATGGGTAAATTTTGGTAATTCCCATTGAGGAGGATATGAATGAAGGGGGACAGAAGGGTGAATAGGCTCCCGACAAACTTGCTCGTATGTCAAGGTGCTACGACTTCCTGAAACAGAAGCCTCCAGGTTTTACATTTTGTCCATCATTTGTTTAATTAAATCAGTAGTTGGATGAGATGATGGTGTGGTTGTGGTAAACGGAGGCAAATTAGGCCAAGGGCCACCGCTAGACACTGGTGGGGTTAAGTGTTAATAAGGTATGGAGGATGAATATGTTGAGGCGACCGAATAGGGATGTCCCATATAGGATGTTGAGGTCACTGGATACGTGTATGGGAATGAAAAGGTAGGCGGAGCTTGAGAAGGAAAGCTCGTGTGGATAGGCGGCAGAGAGAAAGTCATAAACAGAGCGGTCTGCAAGAGAGATGAGGTAGGGGTAGTCGGTGGTAGTGATATGTGGGGTCCAAGATTAACCAAAGGAAAACTAATCGAGGTCGTATGAACCTCTGAAGCCATCGGATTGGGAGACGGGGCTAAAGATGCAGGAAGCAAGGCAGTGTTATCAGGCGGAGTGGGAGCTAAATGAGCAGCTATACTAATAGGCATACTAACAAGGAGCTGACCATCAGGCGTACGGTCAGGGGTATGAGAGAAATAGTATTGTACAGCACTAGGATTAGCATCCAGAAACTTGGCAAATTCTTTATCTCCTACAGGAATTTTGGGGATCTCACTGGTTTCCGTAGGGTTTCCTATAGAATGTGAAGGGGGTGATTCAGGAAAAGGCACAGAGCAGGCATGTGAAACCATGGCGGTGGCTTGCTTCCAAGTGATAACAACCATGGACAAGAGCACACAGTAAGGTTTCAATCTGTTAGGAACAGAAACAAACTCAGACTGGTAAAATTGGTAGGTTGCTGGTTTGTCAGGAATTGGAAAAGACAGTAACCGATATCGGTGTAGTAACCGATGTCGGTTATACTATAGCCAACATCGGTCAGGTAACCGATGTTGGTGTAAGAAGCCTGGGCTAACAAGATATAAAAGGCTGCTAATTTGATTTTAAACAACATTTAGTATACTATATTCTGAGGTGATCACAAGAAACAGAGAAAATAGAACTGAAAACAAGCAAGATGCACACGGAAATCCAGAGACTAACCCTAGGGTTAATTTTAATTATCGTGGGCTTATGCCTTTAGATGTAGAATGATGTCAGAATCCTAAACAAAAGACTTAGGGGAAATGTCAAGTTTGTTTTGGCTTATAAGGTTACCTCAATTGGGCGGAGGAATACCGCGGAAAAGGGGGGATGTTTGAGCTGTTGTGTTAATTGTGAAGTGATTCGGTATGTGTTGTGCAGTGAAAGTAAGATTAATTTCTTGTCAATACCATGGATATCACCCCCACATGTACGACCTGTTACTTAATCTATGTTCGCTAGAATTGAAAACAGCAAGCAGTAATGCAATGCACGTGTTTTAAACCCAAATCAAAAATGATATTCGATGAAGCAAAAGAGATGACTTTCACTAATGCGAGATGTAAAAGCAAAGCAAGTTCTTTTATCAAAATAATACAAAACCTTGTAAATATCTTTTAGAAGAACAAAACAGCAAGTATACTCCCTATATGAAAGCAAGCAAGAAAGAAAGAAACCCAAAATGGGTCCGACTGGGCGTGCCAAAATGTTTCACTCAGAATGTTTCAGCTTCTGGGAATAGAGTTGCTTCTATCCTTTCATTCCTTTTAGAAACAGATAAGGTTAGGGCTAGGAGGAATACCTGTTGAACGTCGAGATGGTGTGCGCGTACCGTAGAGAAAGATCAGGTTGACTGCGAAGAACTCCTTTTTGTCTTGGAAGGACTACCTGCAAATAAGAACACAAGACCACAAGATTTTGATTAGACAATAAATGAGGGAACTGCCTTGGGCCCAGGAAATATAAAACTTCCTTTCGAAGGTGGTCAGTTCCCCTGCTAATATGAATTAACACAAAAGACTGTAAAATATCAATTAAATTTCTTCATTGAGACGGGTAGGGGAAAGGATGATTTCTAGTTTTGAGTCACAATAACCGATACCGGTTGCTAATAACCGATATCGGTATGGTCTAGGATCTGTAGGTTAGTTGTTTTGTGGGGTGGTTGTGTTGTAGGGTAACAGTGTTGTTGGTAAGGTTAGTATATGAGTGATATTAGGTAATGAGATGTTGAGAGGTAAATGAATGATAGTTAGATGCAATGACACGTTGGGTAGTGGATCTAGGAATGGATTTATGGGGACTGTGATTCAAAAAGTCTAAGAAACGTTATTAAAGAGGACATGCAAGGTGTAACTTACTGGTTATTGACAAAGATGCAGGTCCAGGAACTCTGATGATAAAGGCAGAACTCAAGTGGGATGGCTTGACACACAGAAGATGAGAGATCTCCCTCCCGATGATCAGCTGAGTATCACAGGTTTTTGGCTATTCCGTTGCAATCTTGGGCTTGATCTCCTTTTGCTGCAACTCTCCTTGTCTCTTCACTCGTCTCTACTCGGCCAAGTGAAGATCCGAATGCTCTTGATTGCTCCCAATGATCTCTCTTGATTCAAAAATCCTTCCACCCTTGTTTCTGGTTAGGGGAGCCCATTTTACAGGGAACCGATGGCGGTTACGTAACCGACGGCGGTCGAGTAGGAACCGGCATCGGTAAGGAAAAAGTAGGCTATTTTTAGTAAAATAGCCCACCTTCCCTGCTTTTCTCCTGAGGGATTAGTTGTGGGCTTGGTCAAGTGACTAGAATGTCGGTTTTGGGTGCGAGAAAGGGGTCCTTAATCATGGTTGTAGGTGTAGACCAAGTTATAGGTCTTAATTAGGTTAGTTTAGGGTTAGGACTAGGTCAGGATGAGGTGGAAAAATGAGGTGGCAGGTGAGGTGATGTGGATTTATCAATTACGAGGTAATTAATAAATAATTGTGTAAGGTTTAGGTGATGAGGTTAGGATACGAAATGAGATGCGGGTCACAAAGGGGTCGTAAGACACAAATTTGGTGTCTACATGTGTATTCATTTAATCATGATAAGTAAATATGATGGGGAAGTACTTCAAAAGTTAATATTCATAGCAAAGTAAAATGCACTTACCCTTGCCAATTTAGCTTCTTGATATCCATAGATTTCCACATCCTACGTTCATAGAGAAAATGTGAATAGTGTACATTATAACAATAGACATGCCCACCTTTATTGAAAGCATGAAACAAAAACTACAATATAAGGGAAAGAAGATCGAAAACATGATCATCTTTATTTATTCAAATTTAAAAATGACTACTCATGATGGGAAGATCTAGGATCCTCCACTGAATCGATTTCCTTGCATAGCAACATAGGTTTGTTGAAGGTTTCTTTATCTAGAGGATGTTGATACATACTTAATCTATGTACATTCACCAGAAGAGTTATTTTATCTCCATCAATTGGAAAAAATATCACAGACTTGTTATCAAGCACTTGTTTGATCTGGTATGGTCCTAACCGCCTTGTCCTCAACTTCCCTTTGAATTGTTGATACTTTGAGTCAAAAAGTAAGACCTAATCTCCCTCATTGAATTTATTATATTTGATATGAGCATCATGCCAAGATTTTATTTGAGGTTAAATAATCTCAATTTCTTGTTGTTCCTCCATCCTCATTTCATCTAGCTTGTTTAGTTGCATTACTCTCTCAAGTTGTGCTTCATCTAAATATGTGATGCTGATTAAAACAACCCACCTGAAACCCAAGAAACAACCTAGGGTTAGTCAGGAAAATTATGGAATATATTTTTGTTGATTAGAAGTGTCCACAACCAGGTTACAAGACAACAGTTGACACTAATAGGTTCAAGAACAAGTATAAAATTAATAGAACATACTTTTCATTGATTAAAAATTATCACAGGCCACATAGTCCAAATTTTAGGGTTAGAAGTTTCAGTTAGGTTCAGGGGGTAAAATATCACCATATCCACTCTCTAATAGGCTCAAAGTTTCAACTTTATTTTTCTCACACTTAACACATTAAAATTTCCCTAAATAATTCCCATTGGATAGGAAATTTTCTCATCTTTCCAATGATATAAAGAAGTCCTCCTAACTCCTTGTAAAACTCTAGTTATAGACTGGTAGAGCTTAGGGATTAAATTTTCCCCCAAGGGGACACATGTCGAGTAGGGAAGAAGAGTAATTTTCGGGTTGGTGGGTCACGGGGTGGCATTGGAAATTTTTCCCCACGCAGGTGCAAACTCAATATTTCTCCCATGCCTCCGTGGGTCCTCTAAGGACATGTGTCAGGTTCCAAGTCCAAGTGGGGAGAAAAGGAGAAAGAGGGAAGAGTAGTGGAGGTTTAACGGAGACTTTGCCGAAGGGGAAAAATTCCAGTGAGCGGTCACACGCCCGCAGGTCTACTAGGGACATATGGCACTCAACAGGCCATCGCGGGCATGAAGGAGAGGGAGAGGTGGGTGGTGGAGATAATATGTGAATTTTTCCAAAGGGGGAGATAAGGGGAAAGTTAGGCGCATGGGCCCGTGTGTCCGTAAAGGATACTTCACCGACACAGGGCAGGAGTGCGGGGCCATGGGAAAATTAATTAAAATTTTCCCAAAGAAAAAATTTCAAAAGGAAGGGTGGTGAGGGTCTCCCCACCTCTGCTGCCACGTGGCATCCTGTGATAGGCCGCCGGATGGCGGGGGAAAAAGGTAATTTTTTTCCCAAAACTTAAAAAGGCCCAAGGGAAAAAATGAAGCCGCGCCTACACACTTTTTCCCTTCCAATGACCTCAAATATTCCATCAATAGGACAACCAAAATTGCCGCGCCTCCACCGTTGCCCCGTGATGATACATGACAACCAAAATGCAATAAGAGGTGTGATTCAACCGATGGAAACAACTAGCTTCCATAACACACAACATTATACCTTAACATGCATAATTCATATAAAATATAGTCCACACAAAAACTATGATGTAAAAAAATTTAAAATTACATTTGAAAATAATCAAAACAAAACTCAAGCTTGATCATGTAAGCCAAATGAGCAAGGTCTATGGGGAAAGCTTCTTATGCCTCCCAATGTTGGAATTGGGAATCCACTAGAACATACCACCAAAATAATTCATCACACACACACATCCTTATGGCCCCCCATAAATCTCTCCTTAGGTCCCCCGCATATTTCCTTATGCCCCCCACAAAGTAAGAAATGTAAGCTATTTCTTTTCCATGGTGGATCCCAACCCAAACTCCCTCTAAAAAATTTTGATGCCAAAGGCATTCCCTTAATCCCCCTCACATGGATTCCCTATATCCTTCTCCTACACCATCCCTATGGAGTTCTACCCAACCAGCCAATAAATAAATCAAAACATGCACCATTCACACAACACAACAAGAAAATAACATCATAAAAGAAGAGTTAAACTCCTACATCTCCATGGTAACCTTTGTTTCCAATAGCAAGCTTTCAATTCCAAAAACACAGTCCCAAAACAACAATCTCCAAGCATGCAAAGTTTCTCCAAACTCCTTCCAAAAGCAAGAGCTCCAAACACAAAAAAATGTGCCCCCAAAGAAGTTTGCAAAAGATTCAACAACCCAAAACAAGCAAAGAGTTTGAATTTTATAGAATGGGAAGAGAAGAGGATGACATGGATCCATGTAGGATGCCACATCACACACAAATCCAACAAAAAATAAAATTTTTAATTATCCAAAGCACAATAAAGAGGTGGGTGAAAATATGACAAGTTACTTGCACACTCCAAATAGCCCACACCACAAAGGACTACAAATTAAATAAAAATGTAAGAGAGTGCAATCAAAAATTACAACATGGTTAGTTAAAATCCATTAAAAAAGTCTACAATCATCTCTCTAACCATAAGTATGGTTGGTAAATTAAATTTAGAGGTATGGGACAAGTTTTACTTATCTCATAAGCCTCCAAAAACAGCCCCCAAGGAAAAATACGAATTTCCAAGGAGGTGGAGTGTTTAATACTCCAAAATCTGACTTACACATCCCTTACATATTTAATACAAGGAACCAACAACTTTCATAATTACTTTCCCATATCCCAATTTAATTTATTTAAATGTTAATCATATGATTTCGCACATTAGTTCTCCATAATATAATTAAATGAAATAAGGGAACAGTTCACTATTAAAATACATACAAACAACATTAAAAAGAAAACACATTAATAAATACACAAACCCATGGTCACATATAAAGGTGATTCCCCCCATGGAAATCCCTAACAACAAATAACACAACATAGTAAAATAAGTTGCCATGGTGACCTTGTTGAATTCACCTAGAATTCCATTGTGGTTGGTCTCTAATCCCCTGATGTTTGTTGTGATATTAACCTACAAAACACAAATACCTCCTTCCGCCTTGTGGCCATATCAAAACATCCAACATGATATAATATAATCAAAAAATCATCTAAATATGTGAATCACAACAACATTAAGTAATTTAACCAAATCACTTATAATTTACATCAACAACATCCAAGTAACAACTATATCATCATCATAAAATATCCATTTTCTATATCTACTCAAAATGTCCAAAATCACATGTCCAAACAACATCCATTAAACATCCATGTCAAATAGTATATCATCATGTATCATATCCAAATCACAATAATCCAAATCAAGTAAATAAAAACATAAATAAATTAACAATAATAATCCCCCTCCCCTTAGACATGATCAAATGTGGAAACTGAACTCGTACTGAAGTAACAATCATGTAGCTAAATAAAAACATAATAATATCCATAACATACCTGCCCATGATTCCTTCAACAGTATCAAAATAAACATGAGAAGGATCATAAAAAGGGTGTCAAAGGGAAGTAGGCCAAGCACTACATCCAATGAATATAGGAGCTAACTTAGAACCTTTTCCTCCCCTTAGACTTGAATGTCCTCCTGTCAAGAAGGAACATTAGATCCACAAGCCCACATGTATAAACTCATGTGGAAACTGAACTCGTACTGAAGTAACATCCACCCATGTAGCTGTAGTCTAGTCTCATTATATCTGTTCCACTGCACCCGAACCTGATCAACCTCTCTGCCTCGAAGGCCATCCCCCTCCCCTGTAAAAGAGTCCTACGATCTAGGATGTGAATGGGTTCTACCTTCACCTGCCCAGCTAATGATCCTTCACCTACAATGATGTCCACCCATATAACACATGAGAAGGATCTATAATATATCTTCTGAGAACTGAAACATTAAAAACATCATGTATGCGAGACAAGTTCTGGTGGCAATGCTAGATGGTAGGCCATGTGAAGGGCCTATACGCTTCAATTAACCTTACAATGATCTTGAAAGGACCAATGAATATAACACATGAGCTAACTTAGAACCTTTATCCATAATAGATAGGGAAACTAAAAACTGCATGTGTGGCCTGACAATGAAGGAACAACACCTTCATGGTCCCACATCCCTTCAGTGTAGGCCAACTATGGTCGATCCTATGCTGATCTGACATACCTTCTTCTTCCTATCTTTGTGCCTCCTATAATCTCTGTCTGATCAACACCACCTTGACTACTCCATGTCCTGTAAAAGAGTTGGTCCAAGAGGTACTTTTTCCTCTAGCTTGTCCCAGCTAAGAGGTGTCTTGCATACTCTCTACCATATAAGGCCTGAAAAGGATCCATGCCTATGGAAATCCAAAAACTATTATTGGTTACTTTTTCCTCTAGCTTGGAAAACTCCACTAAGTACAGGTACTTCTCCCATTTAGACTTCTGATCCATCACATACATCCTAAGAATGTCCTCTAAAATCATATTAACCTGCTCAGTCTTTCTATCTATCTTAGGGTGATATGTTGTGCTAAAGTTTATTCTTATCCTAAGGACATACTGCATGGTAGTCCAGAAATGGGAAGTGTACAAAGGATCACGGTCACAAATGATCTTCCATGAAATCCCGTGCAACCTGATAATCTCATCTAAGTATCCTCATGTCACTGCTCTAGCTATATAAGTGGTATTTACTAGAGAAAAGTGAGCCACTTTTGTTAATTTTTCAACGGTGACCATGATGGTGTCGTGGTGATATCTTGACATCGATAGCCCAATAATGAAGTCCATTGAAATGGTGTCCCACTTTGATTTTGGTATAGCATGAGGATAAAGAAGGCCTGCTGGGTGATGATGCTCAGCCTTAACTCTTTGGAACTCTAAACATCGTGACATGAATTGGGCCACATCTCAATAAAGACCTCTCCAATGATACAACTATCGCAAGGTGGTGTGCATCTTCTTCATCCCGGGATGGCCTAAATAGGGTGCACGATGTGCCTCTACAAATATTTCCTACCTCAAGCCTCCATCTCTAGGAACATATATCCTACTTCTGTTCCTAAGAAGACCATCTGCCTCTAAGGAAAAACCATCAAACTTCCCCTCTAGGGGTCTCTGTGACTCGATATCTATTCAAACTATAATGTAGAAGCTGTCAAGAGGAAGTTGCTGAAGAATCTTTCTCTGAAAGTCTGTGCTCACTGAAGTGGCCATAGCCACATGTCTCCATCTACTGAGAGCATCTACTACCACATTCTCCTTCCCCTTCACATGCTCTCTCTCCATGTCATACTCACAAATCAACTCCATCCAATGCCGCTGATGAGCGTTGAGATTGGGCTACGTGAAGAGGTGGTAAAGATTCAAGTGATATTTCCTAAGTGTGAATCTTTGACCAAGAAGAAAATACCTCCATCTAACTAAAGCATGCACAACTACTGCAAGCTCAAGATCATGAGTTAGATAATTAAGCTCATGATCTTTGAGTTTGCGAGACTCAAAAGCCAATACTCTACCCTCCTGCATCAACACACCTTCAAGCCCTACTAAAGAAGCATCCATGTAAACAAAGAACTCAACCTTTGGATCCAACACTGTAAGAATAGGTGTTGTAGTGAGGCATTCCTTTAGTGTCCTGAAGGCCTGCTCACATCTGTCTGACCAAAAAAACTTCTTCCCTTTCCTCTGAAGGGAAGTGATAGGGTGCGTGATCCGAGAGAAGTCCTGAATAAATCTCTGGTATTATCATGCTAATCCCATGAAGTTGCACACCTCTGTCACTGTAATGGGTGCTGACCAATCCATAATGGATCTAATCTTAGAAGGATCGATGATGATACCTTCCCCAGAAATGATGTTTCCCAAGTACTGCACCTATGTCTGAAAGAAAGCACACTTCTCCAAGTTCCCATAAAGCTTCTGCTCCCAAAGATACTGAAGAACCTATTAAAGGTTCCCCTCATGCTCCTCACGTGTACATGAGTATATAAAAATTTCACCTAGGAAGATGAGCATGAAGAGATCTAAAAATGTCCCAAATACCCCATTCATCAAACTCATGAACACTACAGAGGCATTAGTCAAACCAAAAGGCACCACTATGAACTTATAGTGCCCATATCTCATGCGAAAGACAGTCTTATGAATGTCCACCTCTGAAATCCTCAGCTAATGGTACCCTGACTTGAGATAAATCTTAGAGAAAACTATGGCTCCCTTCATTTGATCAAAGAAGTCATCAATACAAGGAAGAGGATAACGATTCTTGATTGTTACCTTATTCAGCTGGCAGTAATCAATACATAACCACAAGGATCCATCCTTCTTCTTCACAAAGATCACTGGTGCACCCCAAGTGGATACACTAGGATAGATAAACCCCTTCTCCAAAAGGCCCTTAAGCTACAACTTGAGCTCACAGAGCTCTGGGGTGGTCATCTGATATGGTGATCATGAGATAAGCTATTATCTAGAAACTAGATCTATATGAAAATCAATCTCACATGGGTGTGGTAACCTCGGTAGCTCCCCTGGAAAGACATTAGAAAACTCTCTCAAAATGGGATGATCATCTAGCAATGGTCCACTAGACCCATCCTTAGATCTGTCACTAATTGTAACAACATACATCTGACAACCCCATTGCACACACTGCTTAAGCTTCATAGCATAGATGATGTGAATAGAAATGGGTCTCCTGACCCCCAAAATTATCGACTCAACTCCCAAATCATTCACATAAGATATAGTCTTGTGATAAAAATCCATCCTAGCCCTATGTGTAGATAACCAATCCATACCCAAAATGACTCCATACGATCCCAAAGGAAGGATACAGAGATATGAGGTAGTGGTGAAAGGTCCTAAATCCACTACAAACTCCTTAACTAAGGAGTCTACAGAGATCTTGGCTCCAGAAGCCATCTCAACATCCCAACTAAGACTCTACCTAACTGCCACTAGCTTGCATCGTTCTACTAAAGATGATGCAATGAAAAAATCAGAAGAACCAAAATTAGACAATACAGAGGTAGGAATACCACAAATGCTACATGTAGTCTCAATTATTGTGCTATGATGCTCTTCTTAGAAGTTCTCAATCACTGCATAAATCTTGTGGCTACGTCCCATGTCACCAATCGTCGACTCTAAAATCTGTGCCTTACCCTCATTGTTAGGGTTATGTAGGCAATCTCTCCAAAAGTGTCAAGTAACTCCACAACCAAAACATCCTCCTGATCCTCCCCAATGAGTAGCACCTCGAGTAGGTTCTCTAGAAGTCTATGGCATGGACCTTGATGATCCAACTATGGTCTTCTGAGGTCTCTGCTAGTGAGCTCCCACTGACTAAGCTGTAGGTCTACCCTGTTTCCTGATGGGACCCGTAGGAGGAGGCCCCATACTCTGACCTCTCTGTGCATCAGCTATCTATGGAGGTCTATGAGGTTGGTGGGACTACTGCTGCTACTATTTCTATGGCCTAAATGATGATTTTGCTATACCCTGGTCACCATGAGGAAGGGGTACTGACCCCCTCGATCTACCATCCTGCATCTACTGTATGCAGCTCTTGACACGATCTCTAGCCTGTTGGGTCTTTCCCTGAGTCTCCTCTACTATATAGGCCTTCTCAATGGCCTCAGCTAATGTCTATGGGTAGTGGATCCACACTGAACCTCCAATATCTAAATTCATGCAAAAGATGAACCTATGAATCCACACCTCCTCATCTTGCATATACTTAACATACTGGAGTAGATCTAAAAATCTACTCTACTACTATGCTACTTAAAGAGATGCCTATCAGAGGTCATGGAACTCATCGATCCTCTGCTGTATGAAACTTCGTGACAAATACCTACTCCTAAATCTCTCCTCAAATAGATCCTAGGTCACTGTCTTTGAATCTACGTGGAGATTTTACTCCTATATCCTCCACCATACTTCTACTCCATCCCTTAGTAGATGGATCGCAACACGAGCTTTCGTGTTACTAGAAAAAGGAAAAATCTTGAAGCAACTGCTCAAGCTCACTAGCCAGGCCTCTACCTAAAATCGACCCATATCACCTGAGTAATGTGAGGGCTGAAGCTTTAAGATCTCCCTGATGTGATCTGCTACTGTGGTCTGACGACCTCTAGGTCTCTCTACATGCTCATCCCTAAGCTTAGGGCTTCGAGACCTCTCTCTATGCTCTAGAACTTAGTCACCATGTCCCCTAGGTGTTGACTCTACTCTGGATAACTCCACATGGGATTTCTCTCCTCTATGCTCCTCATTGGGTCGAGGAGATACCTGACCTTCAATGGAAGGGTCTCTGTCATGACTAGCTGCATGTCCTCCTCGTAATCCTCTGTGTAGAGCGGCATTGACATCCTGAAGGGTCTGCAAGATTTGTGGTAGGATAGTTGCTACACCCTGATCTGTTGGTGGTGGTGGAGGTAAGTCTAAGTATTTTTTAAAATTCCCCTCACCCCATCTGCACCTCCTACATAGACCAAAGTGAGAGTTAGTTTATTTTCTATGTTTTGTTCAATTCTCCATGTTTACTAAAATATACAATTTCTAAACTAATGTGTCTCTTCTAGATTTAAAAGAAAATGTGCTAGGTTTAAGTTTCATGTCTCATGTTTTATAGTGTGCCCAATGGTCCAAGATTTTAAACCATTTCTCTAATACCAAGTGTGATGCCCATTAAAACAACCCACTTGAGACCCAAGAAACAACCTAGGGTTAGTCAAGAAAATTATGGAATAATTGTTTTTTGATTAAAAGTGTCCACAACTAGGTTGTAAGACAATAGTTAACACTAACAGGTTCTAGAACAAGTCTAAAATTACTAGAACATACTTTTCATTGATTAACAATTATCATAGGCCACATGGTCTAAATTTTAGGGTTAGAAGTTTCAGTTAGGTTTAGGGGGTAAAATATCACCATATCCACTCTCTAATAGGCTCAGAGTTTCAACTTGATTTTTCTCATACTTAACAAATTCAAAATTTTCCTAAATAATTCTCATTGGATATAAAATTTTCTCACCTTTCCAATGATACAAAGAAGTCCTCCTAACTCCTTGTAAAACTCTAGTTATAGACTGACGAAGCTTAGGGGTCAAATTTTCCCCTAAGGGGACACATGTTGAGCGGGGAAGAAGAGAAATTTTTAGATTGGCGGGTCGTGCGGTGGTGTTGGAAAATTTTCCCCATGCAGGTGCAAAGTTAATATTTCTCTTGCACCTCCATGGGTCCTCTAAGGATACGTGTTGGGTTCCAAGCCCAAGCGGGGAGAAAAGGAGAAAGAGGGCAGAGTGGCAGAGGTTTAGCGGAGACTTTGCTGAAGGGGAAAATTTCAAATGAGCACTTGCACACCCACTGGTCTGCCAAGGACATGTGGCACTCAATAGGACATCATGGGGATGAAGGAGAGGGAGAGGCGAGTGGTGGAGATAATTGGTGAATTTCGCCAAAGGGGGAGATAAGGGGAAAGTTAGGTGCACGGGTCTATGTGTCCACGGAGGAGACTTCACCAGCGTAGGGTGCTAGTGTGGGTCCATGGGAAAATTAATTACAATTTTCCCAAAGTAAAAATTTCAAAAGGAATGGTGGCGAAGGTCTCCCCACTCCTGCTGTCACTCCATGCTGCCATGTGGCAGCCTGTGATAGGCCGTGGGCCGGCGAGGAAAAAGGTGAATTTTTTCCCAAAAATTAAAAAGGCCAAAGGGTGAAAAGAAGCCACGCCTCTGCTATTGCCCCATGCTGACACATGGAAGCCTATGATTAGCTATGGGTTGGTAGAGGAAAAAGATAAAATTTTACCCAAGAAGTTTTCAAAATTTTTTCTAAGGATAATTTGACAGGATTTTTTCGGGCTGCTGGCCTACCAGGGAAAATTGTCCCAAATTTTCCCGCTAAGGTAGGTAAAGTTTAGAGGGTCATAAATTTTGCTAGAAATCTTGGTTTTTGGAAAACAAGGACTTTATGGAAATCTCTCGATGCCCTCTTTGCACAAGAGTCATAAATTTTACCATTTGATAAAGTTTAAGGGGTCAATTTTACAAAAAATGATCTGCCAGATTTTAAATAGCAAATTGGTAATTTCCAACTTATAAATTTGATTCAATTTGATCTCCTTCTTCACTCAACATGCCAAATAGACATGGAGGATTATTATAGGAAGGATTTAGAATGATTTCGTAAGGTAAATTTTCTCAATTGATTCTAGTTTGAATTTTGTCCAACAATTGACAGAAAATGGCTGAGAATGGGGTTGGGTTCAATTTTGCAATGGTTAAATTGTTTTCTTAAGTGTTATTTGTCAATTTGAGTTCATTGATAATACAACATGCCAAATTTTAATTTTTTCCAAGTTGATTATTGTGTGCAAGCCCGAACTGTGAATTTTAATTAAATAATTGTCAGTTTTAAATTTATAATAGAGATGTATTTCTTTTAAATCTGTGTATCAATTTTATCATTCAAGTGCGGCATTTCATTTCTAAACTAATCCAATTCATTTGGTTGTTTACAAATAATCATTATAAAGATAAATTGTAGAGTCTGATCACCAATTTAATAAATTTCCCAAAAGAGACAAGTAATATAATTCCCACATACGTATTTCTTCTTTTTCCATTTTCTAACAAATATTTAAATCACAATTTGATATTCCAATTCAACACAACAATGCAATTGAGAGAAGATCTTGAAATAATTTATTGACTTCAATTACAAAACTTTACATCTTTCAATGTTTGAAAGCAATAACATAATTCTATTTATTTCCTTCCAATAAATAGAACAAAATATAATTATCCTCCACATTCAAATGTACAACTTTCAAAACTAATTACAACATCCTTTCTTCACAAATATAAACATTACAATTTCATCCACATCAAGTGGGAAAGTATTAAAAGTGAACTTGTTTCACAAGGGACTGTCAAACTATATTTTCCTTGCTCCAGAACAACATGTAAGCTTCCTTTTTCTCCAAGTTGATCACAACAAAAGTGGGGGAAAGGAAACACTCTCCACCCAAACAAGATATCCAATGAAAGGAGAATCCTTCCTTCATTATTTCCCCCTGAGCCCCAACCAAAATACAATAAGAGGTGTGATTCAACCCATGGAAACAACTGGCTTCCCCAACACACATCATTCTTTCAACATGCATTATTCATATAAAATAAAGTCCACACAAAAACAACAGTTTACAACTGCATTTGAAAAAAATTAAAACAAAACTCAAGCTTGATCATGCAAGCCAAAGGAGCAAGGTGTATTGGGGAAGCTGCTTATGCCTGCCAATTGGGAATTAGGAATCCACCAGAACATACTGCCAAAATAATTCATCACACACACATCCTTATGCCCCCTAAAAATCCCTCCTTATGCCCCCCACAAATTTCCTTATCCCCTCCCACAAAGTAAGAAATGCAAGCAATTTATTTTCCATGTTGGGTCCCAAACCCAAACTCCCTCCACAAAATTATAATGTGCAAGGCATTCCCTTATGCCCCCTCAAATGGATTCCCCATAGCCTTCTCCTACACCATCCTTATGGCAGTCTACCCAACCAACCAATAAATAAATCAAAACATGCACCATTCACACAACACAACAAGAAAATATCAACATAAAAGAAGAGTTAAGTTCTTACATCTCCATGGTAAATTTTGTTTCCAATAGCAATCTTTCAATACCAAAAACACAGTCCCAAAATAACAATCTCCAAGCATGCAAAGTTTCTCCAAACTCCTTCCAAAATCAAGAGCTCCAAACACAAAAAAATGCACCCCCAAAGAAGTTTGCAAAAGATTCAACAACCCAAAACAAGCAAAGAGTTTGAATTTTATAGAAGGAGAAGAGAAGAGGATGATGTGGATCCATGTAGGATGCCACATCACACATCCTCAACTCCAACATAAAAGACAAATTTTCATTCTCCAAAGCAAAATAAAGAGGTAGGTGAAAATATTACATGTTACTTGCACACTCCAAAAAGCCCACACCCCAAAAGAATGCAAATTAAATAAAAATGTAAGAGAGCGCAATCAAAACTTGCAACATGATTAGTTAAAATGCATTTAAAAAGTCTAAAATCACCTCTCCAGCCATAAGTATGGTTGGTAAATTAAATTTATAGGTATGGGACAAGTTTTAACTTGTCTCACAAGGCTCCAAAATAGCCCCCAAGGACAAATTAGAATTTCCAAGGAGGTGGAGTGTTTCATACTCCAAAATATGACTTACACACTTTTACACAAACTTACACATCCCTTACATATTTAATACAAGGAACCAACAACTCCATAATTACTTTCCAATATCCCAATTTAATTTATTTAAATTTTAATCATATGATTTCCCACATTAGTTGTCCATAATACAATTAAATGAAAGAAGGGAACACTTCACTAATAAAATACATACAAACAATAATAAAAAGGAAACATATTAATAAATACACAAATCCATGGTCACATATAAAGGTGATTCCCCCCATGGAAATCCCTAACAACAAACAACACAAAACAATAAAACAAGTTACCATGGTGACCTTGTCGAATTCACCTAGAATTCCATTGTGGTTGGTATCCAATCCCCCGATGTTTGTTGTGATATTAACCTACAAAACACAAATGCCTCCTTCAGCCTTGTGGCCATATCAGAACATCCAGCATGATATAATATAATCACACAATCATCTAAATATGTGAATCACAACAACATTAAGTAATTTGACCAAATCACTTACAATTTACATCAACAACATCTAAGTAACAACTATATCATCATCATAAAATATCCAATTTCTAGATCTATTCAAAATTTCAAAAATCACATGTCCGAACAACATCCATAAAACTTCCATGTTAAATAGTATATCATCATCCACATATGAGTGTCTCTAATAATCATCATGTATCATATCCAAATCAAGATTAACAATAATACATGATCAAATGTCTAACAACATACTAAATCAAAACATAATAATGTCCATAACGTAATCAATAGTATCAAAATAAGCATCAAAAGGTTGTCAAAGGGAAGTGGGCACTACAAAATTGATGCCAACTTCTATTGCTTTCCTCCAACTCTACAATTCAATCTCAATGGGTAACAATTAATTCTTCCCATACATAAGTTCATATGATGAGAAACCAGTAGTGTTCTTCCAAGTTGTATTGTAGGCCTAAACCACATATGGGAGTTTTGGTACCTAGTTGTTTTTGTCCGCATTGACAACTTTGCTTAAACTATTATCTAGCTCTTTGTTTGTAACTTCTACCTACCCATTGGATTGGGGGTGATATGGCGATGACTTATGATGCTTGATTCATTAGATCTACATGAAATCCTTAATCATGTTAGAAACAAATAGAGGATCCCTGATTAGATACAATAGCTCTAGAGGCACTAAATCTCAGCATAACCTTGTTGTACAAAAAGTTAGCTACAACATCTTCATTGGAAGATGTCAATGCTTCAACCTTAGCCCAATTTGTGACATAATTAGTGTACACAAACAAGTACTCTTTCCCAAATTATGGAGGATCAAAAGGTCTGATGAAATCAATACCCCACTTCTCAAATGGTCCTAAGACCAGGTAAGGATTGAGAGGCATTTCCATGGAAAATATAGGCTTTCCCATTATTTGACATACATCACACTACCATACATACTTCTTGAAAGACTTGTGAAGAGAAGGCCATTAATACCTAGCTCCAAGGGCCTTGTGAATTATCCTCTTTATTGAGTAATTCCCTCCTCCAGGCTCATCATGAAAAGCTCTCAGTATGCCATATACTTCATCCTTACAAGCACACATGCGAAGAACCATATCAGGACAACATTTAAATAAAATTCATTTACACCATTTATATGTTGGTTGTTTTTAACTAATCTCATTCATTCCTTAGTGGTAAAGTAAGATGGAAACTTCCCTGTATTTAGGTAATTCACAAGATCAAAAAACCATGGAGGATGAGTTGATAATGCAAACAAGTGTTCATCTAGAAAATGTTCCTGGACTACTTCTTTTTCTCCTAAAACATTCAATCTTGAAATAAAATCAGCAACAACGTTAATATTTCATAGCTTATTAATAATTGTTAATTAAATTCTTAAAACAAGAGTAACCATATGATAATTCTTCCCCCCACTACTGGTTTATTTATCAAATACATAATGGACAAATGGTCGGTATAAACAAATATTTTGTCTCCAGTAACATAATGTCTAAATTTATTCAAAGAGTAAACAATAACTAAAAATTATTTTTCCGTAGAGGTGTAGTTTCTCTCTGTAGGGGTCAAATTCTTGCTGGTAAAAAAAATGGCATACATATAATATCTTTCTTCCTTTTGTCCAAGAACAACTCCTATTTCTATATTAGATGCATCAACATGAATATGGAAAGGCTACCCCTAGTTGGATCCTCTCAAGAATTGAGTAGTGGTTAGCTTCTCTTTGATAATCTCAAAATCCTACTGAAATTAAGGAGACCATTCAAAAACACAATCTTTTTTTGGCAAAGAAAACATAGGTGCAATAATTTTACTAGAGTCTTTGATGAATCACCTATAATACGCTTCATGTCCAAGGAAAATATTGATGTCAATATGATTTGTTGGCATAGGCATATGCTTAATTGGTTCAATCATTTTGGGGTCGAACTGTATTCCTTTGGCAGAAATATCATGACCTAAGATAATTCCTTGATCAACCATAATCAGAAAATTTTCAAGACTCAGGGAAAGTTAGTGTTGTTCACATCTAGTTAAAACTTTTGCAATATTATTCAAAGATTCATCAAAAGTGGAACTGTTGAAAGTGAAGTCATCCATGTAAACTTCAACATAGTCGTTTGTAAGATCTACAAAATGACAAAAGCTGCTCGCTGGAAAGTAGCAGGTGCATTATAAAGCCCAAATGGTAGGAATCTATATGTAAATGTACCCCAGGGACAAGTGAAGGTGGTTTTATCCTGATCAATGGGTATAATACTAATTTGGTTATATCCACTAAACCCATCCAAGAAGGAGAATTGTTTCTTACCTACAAGATTGTCCAGAACCTGATCAATAAAGGATAGGGGAAAGTAGTCTTTCTTCGTAGCTTTTTTAAGTTCCCTATAGTCTACACATATTCTCTATTTACCATTTTTCTTTAGAACTATAAGTAGTGGTGATACCCACTGACTATCAGATATAGGATAGATGAATCCTACCTTCAACAATTTTCCTATCTCACTTTTTACTATCTCTTATTGGGTTTTTAAAATGACATTTTTAACAAAACCATAGTCAGGGGACAAAAAGTCCCTCCTATCTAATGGGAGAGGTTCCCTTATTGAAAGTAGGCAACAAATTTATATAAAAATGTACAACTTTCAAAGCGTGGAGTCTTGATACTTTGAAATGTTCATGCCTAAAGGTCCTCAATACAAAAGACTGGAAGAATTAAGGAGATGAGAAAGGGAAGAACATGACAATACCTTCAAGAAATATAGATGGCAGAATATCACCTTATACGTATTGAACCAGGGAGCTATAAAATAGAATCGTTCACTTTCATAACCAATATAATTCCATATATGCGGAGTTCTATAAATCATGTAAATAAGAACACAAAGTTTCCTATTATAAAAGATGGATGATTCACAAGTTTTAGACATGGAAAGAAGAAAAAAAGAGGAAGAAAGGGGATTTTTTTTGTATGATTACTTCGAATCTATCATGTTTACAGAGCACTAAGATCTAACCTGAACAAAAAGATGGAGAAGCCACTAAATAGTTTTCAAGAATGATTACATTTGGCTAGAACAAATGATGAAAACTAATTTGAGAAACTGATGTCTAAGTCTCTCCAATGCCTCAGCCATTTCCATGTTTGGCAGTAAAACCAGACGCATTAAATTACAGCCGTTCAATATGCCCTTGTAAATTTTTAATGTGAGCCGTCCACATGGGAAAGATTCAAACATAGGCAGGCCTAAGCACACCTTTTGCATTTTATGCCCTTTGGAGAAATGAAACTTTGGAAAATTTTTGCCCACCCACCCGCTTTTGATATAGTCTTGATACATGGCCTTACTTGAGTGGGGACATATTCAAAATTCACTTTAATAATTTTATCTCTTTTTAATGCGGGCTCAAAAACACAAATTTCTCCGCCGGCCTGCCTCCCCACTTTGACCTTCGATGCAGGCTTAATATTTGAAGTTTTACCAGGTATGGGCGGGGCTGTGGGTCACTTTTTAACTTTAATCTCCTTTAATGAAAACAAGGCTCAAATTCTCAAATCACACCGACGACCCGCTTCCCCACCTTGAATTTCTATTCAGGATTAATATTTGACTTTCTCCTTTTTTTTTAGCGGGGCCATATATCTGACTCTAGACACATGGAGAGCTGACGCTCATTTAGAACCTACCTCTAGATTTTGCCTTCAATTTTGTGCCAAGCTGCAACATGGAGAGCTTTGCTGGTTCTTTATACTTATCTGATTTGGGCTTACTTCCCATTTGACTTATGTTGACCTCTAGACACATGGAGAGCTAGCGTTCATTTGAGTTTCCACTTTTGATATGCCTCCTGAAATTACACCGAGTTGACACGTGGCTCCTTCCACCGGTCCTAGAATTTTCAATAGCTAACTTTGTCTCTCCTTTGACTTTAACCATGTGGCGAGCTGACACTCATTTGGAGATTGGCCCTTTGATTTCACTTCTGAAATTACACCGTTGATGCACATGGAGGCTTTCGCTAACTCGCTCATACTTAGTCAATTTAAATGATCGAATATTTATTTTTTTTGGACCTGGGAAACATGGAGGATTGGAAAAGGTTTGAGAACTACCGTTGGCTTCAACTCTTGAAGTTTCACTGATGAGGAACATGGCACCATCTACTAAAACTTCCATACTTAGCCGGTTTAGGCTTGTTTTGTCTCCATTTTGGACCTAGGACACGTGGAAATCCTGTACTTATTTGAGGACTATCCCTTGGGCCCTACCCTTGGAGTTGTACTGTTTGGGTGTGTGGAGGCTTCCAATATCACTTGAAACATGGCCATGTTGTATTTAATCAGAGATATCCACATACTACCCATGGAAGTTGGGGAAAACATTGACGAAGAGGATATGCCCGTCATTCCTGACCGCGGGAAGAAATAAAAAGAAGGGGAAAAACTCCACCATTATGCTTGACTTTCAAAATTTTCTCCATGGAATGGAAAAATGCAAACAATATTAGGCTCGACATGATCCAATACTCCAAGGTACTAACTCAAAATTTTTGAAACTTGACTTCAAAAGAGGGGAATTTTGAGGATGATAACAACTCTAAGTGATGGATTAATTCTTCATTGTGGTTGTCTCAAATTTTTAACATCCTCGGTGTAGATATGGTGAGTGAAAATGTTTAGATGGATCCATTTCATATCAGTATAATCCCAAACAAAATTTTGGGAATGCTTCCTTAATATTTATACAACCCTATTATCGTGGCTGGCCTATAAGTTATTACCAATGGTCAACTCTTTTCCTATGTCAATAGTCACTTTCTTGGTATATTTCAAAAAAATGAGATCTACATCAGTAATTAAAGAATTCAAGTGACAAAATTGAGGCTGAAGCATGTGTAAAATAGGCATATTTTCAAGAGACATAACCTTGGTTAAAGGACAATAGAAATCAGTGACTTCACATTCCTCATGATAAGCATAGGTTTCTTTACAAATTTCATTGGAAATGTCACTTACCAAGGTAATATTATCTATTGTGTTTAGAACAAATGGTTCTGTAGCCTTAGGTCCAATTTCCATGGCCTCAGTTCTAATTTCCATAGCAAGAGTGTCCTTTTCATCAGACATTGTGTATGACTCAACAATTTCTTCCATGTGATTTTTTACTACGATGGTGGAAAGATAAGAAGAACTTGGATGATTAGTATATGAATAATATACCCAAACATGTTCACAAAAATCCACATATGGATGGGTAGGATGAAATATTCTTTGATTTTTTCCCATTTAAAATGGTCATTTTTCCCGACCTACAGTCAATATATACAACAACAGTAGCTAACCAGGGCCTTCCTAAGATGAATAAATATATCAACTTCCGAGCTTTAGGCTGTAAGACCATAAAATTGTTGGGAGACTCCCAAGATTCAACCATGACCATTACATCCTCAAACACTCCATCTAGTACAACAATAGATTGATCTTCCAATTGAAGAAAGATATTGGTTGGCTGCAATCCTATTAAAGAAAACAAAGTGAACATATCTGTTGTTATAAAATTGATGGCACCACCAATATCCATCAAAATGTTAGATGTTGACTAACCATTTACAAAAATAATAATGATTGGATTCCCAGGATCCCCATAATTTGGTGAAATAAGCTTTCCAACAACAAGATCAACTAGATTCCCTTCCACTTTGACTATTTTTGGGTATTTCATCTTTCTTATTGGTGTCTTTATACATTGGTCTCTAATGGTCTATTTTAATCCAGTAATTTCCATTATTGCTCTCAGAAGTGAGACCTCAATTTTCATCTTTTTCTAATCTTGAACTAGTGTTGTTTCTTCTGCAGTTCGAGTTTCCTATAATCGTTCTGGAAAAGGATCTTCATGTGCATTCTTATCTTTTCCTTTACCATTCCTAGTGGCTTGTGTTTGTGGAACATGTTCATTTTCTTCATTTTCCTAAGTTGTCTCTTCTTTCTTATTTTCCTTAGGTATTTCTATAATAACAATAGGATGATTATTCACTGTTCTCCTAGACCTTAGTCACATATTATTGATAGTATTAACTTGCATTCTATCACTATGTCTTGCTTCATTAATTGAAGTTATCTGTTGATTTTTAGGGTTCACTACAGGGTACATTAGAAGTCGAGTTTCTGCTGCTTTCCCCTATCATTTTAGTATAATGGTAAGTATTCCCACCTATCACGCGGGTGACCTAGGTTCGATCCCTAAAAACGACACTAAAAATGATGGGTATTCTCCAATTGTAGACACTTATAGTTTGATCAAAGAACTACTAATCTTAATATTGCACTAACTATCCTCCTCACAGATTGATGGCATACCTTAAGTTATACCTATCTAACTCCCCTCTTACGACACTCTTTCGGTCGTATTCCTCTTATAAGTCAATTAAACAAGATAATATACGCCTCTTCTTGGCTAAATCCTCTTCTTATCCTCTTCTAGACTACTTCTATTACCTTCCTAGAGTATCAATCCATTTCATTGGATTGATTTGACCTATCAAAACTCTTTCAAAACTCTTTCAAAACCCTAATTTATGTCTAACATCAAGATTAACTAGTCTAACCTAGGTTAATTAGCCCTAAATATGGTTAACCTCTTCTAAAACCTAGTCAAATCTTACTTTGACTTGCTAAATTGTTTTTTTGGGTTTTTCATTTTGTCCCACATGTACCCTCAAAATCTCCCACTTTCCCAAAATGGAAAACTATAAATATCCCACTACCCCACCCCTTTCATTTACAAGAACACTTATTCCATATAACATATAACTATATTATTATTGCTAGGATTAGGAGTTTTATTTCATATTATTGAGTGATTTTGTTTATCCATTATTAGCACACCAGACACCATGGAGTAAATGGGAAGAACCATTAGCCTTGAAGCCATTAATGGTGAGATCCCATTCTCTTAAGCACAAATTGATTTCTTAGATCCTTATTAGGCCTCACTTATTTAAGATTTCAAGAATAGAGGGTGAGATTATATTTGCTAATTTTGATTGTTTGCTTTAAGGTTAATGTATCTAAAATAGGAATCCTTGTTTACTTCTTATTTGATGGTCCATTGATTAGTTTTTCACAAATCTCTGGGGTTTATTGAGTGTTTCTTACCCCATTCCATAGCTTTTGCAATGGTTTCTTTGAACACATTTGGCACGTGCAGTGGGAGTGAAGTCCATCCTCAATTAATGGAGTCTTTTTCAAGCTATTTATTTTTAGTTTGTAACCACCTTCATGTTTTCTAGGATAAATAGATTGTTATGTACATGATTTTATTTTTTAAGTAATCTAAATCATCCTTGATCATGTATTTTTTGTGGGCCCTGAGATAGAAATAAGCTTCTTTGGCTAACCTTTAACATGTTTTCTTGTCAAAAATTTTTTAATTTCGTGACTTTTATAGGTTTTTTCAAGGTGTGAGCACATGTTTCCTAAAGGGGTGCATCTCTGCTGATACCCTAGCGTTGGCATCGAGATAACCACATATCCATTTTGTTTGTACTACTAGTTGACAACACATTTTAGAGTGTGTTGCATCTCTGTTGAACCGTTGGCATCTCCATCAACCATTGAGCATCTCTGTGTCTATGGACATGTTGACAATATATTGGATTACTATATAAAATTTATCATTTTGACCCATGAGGATATCCGTCAAACCATAGGCATCTCCACTAACTGTTGGGCGTCACCCCATGTCTCTCTAGATGCGTTGTTATTTTTTCGTCACACTATATTTTTTAATTTATTTTAGTTACAGGTGTATTCGTCTGGGCTAAGAGTGTCCACATTGAAACCCTAGCACACTTGTCTGGCAAGCCCACATAGGTGTTAGAGCCCACTATCAAAAAAACCCTACCACACATCAATGTTGGTTAGGGTGCGATATCCATTGGTTGGGGCACACAGGTCTCATTTTGGACGAGCCTAGTGTATGTGTAAAAAATTTAAAATTTACTTCCCCAAGCTGTAAGATCATTTTTTTATCAAACTTTCAAAGGTTTTTAAAGTCTAACAAAGCAAGTGCAGGGTGTTGATTAATTATTTAATATAGTATAAACTAAGATTTTTCAATCCTTAACTAAAACAAGGTTTGTAAAAGTGTGTATGCATCTCTCCTTGCACCTTCTAGGTGATGTTGGAGATAAAAAAAAATTGTACAACCTTTCATCACGTTTAAAAACACTTGTTTTATGCTTCTAAAATTAAAGTACTCTCCGTATAACTTTTTTTAGTGGAATTTTCACATTGCGTATGCTCTTCCTTTGCACCTTTCGGTGATATTAGGAATCAAAAGCAACGTGTAAATTCCCTTTCTTGATATCAGTAATTCAAAATAGAAAATTACTAACTTGTTACATACATGACCTAATTCTTATCGAAGAAAACATGTCAAAACAAGACAAAAAACCTTCTAATAAATGTTTTTTATATAGGTTTCCAAACAGTTGTGCTACTTAAAACCACATTAAGTTAAGTAAGATAAAAAAAATAACACACACCATTTTCACTTCACACTGTATTACTCAGGTTTCAAAAAGAGGGTACATCCATATCTACTCAACTGGAACATAACCCCTTTGGCATAACACCTTAATCTATAATAATGGAGGTGGTTCCAAGAACCCTAAAGTAATCCACTACTGAGTAACCTCGTGGATGAAATAGGAAGCGCTCCACTTACCCACTTGACTAGTTTACATTGTGAGTTAGAGGAAAAGATTGTTTGTATCACAACCCCCAATGACGATACAAATAAATGCACTAGTTTTCTCATAGTAATCAGAAGGGGGTAAAGTAATATACAAGATACTCCCAAATCAGTTAGTATGACTCTTTGGGTAAATCACACTCACTTTTAGACAAATTGTGACACCTAGTTGAGAGATCTTATTAAGGAGCCATTATGTCTTGGAGCCCACTTTTCTAGGTTGTTGTCGTTTCAAGCCATCACAAAGTGATCACTCACTTGGAGTCTGAACCTTGTTTTTTGAACAAGGCAAAGAGCCCATGTAAGATAGGACTAAGTGCCTTTCCTAATGGAATTAAACGATGTTCCACTTAGCTCAGTTTTGTTCTCATCTTTAGACGAGGTGAAGCTCTACCCAGGTGGTGCTTAGTTTTTTTTTCATCCTTTTCTATCTATACCCCTTACATTCTCGTCACCCATTTTTTTGGGGTTAGAAGGAGGAATAACCCATGCATTTTATCAGAGAATAGTACTCACCCACTTTTTTTTTTCTGTTTACACCCATCGATGTGTACAACTGGGTTGTTAAACATCTAAAGTGCGTAGGTACATTTTCATATCTTTGATAAGTTCTTTGATCTTAATTTCAAGATCATCTTCACTTCTGTGATTTTGGGTTCATCTTTTCATCTCTATTTATGTTGATAAAATTTTACTCGCATTAGAGTCACACAATTTTGTTATTTACATTGGTTTTTTCAGTTACTTGAAAAATTGATATAAGTCCCTTTATTGTGCGAACTTGCGTAACTAACAAATTCTTGCTATACTTTCACTTTGGTTTGAATTCTGACGTCATCTAATCCTTTTTGAGGGTGTTGATATTGCCTTATATATACCAAAATAACATTGTCTTGATAGTAACACCTTTCTTACTTGGTTAATGTATTAAGATATTATTGTTTATGCTATACATACTTGCAACTTCCATTTTTAGAAAAATTAGCTTTCCATCGGCATTAAAACTAGTTTTAGTATACCCTCGTTGAGTGATTATGTCAGTACCTCTTTAATATTTAGTCTTTGTTAGAATTCTAACTTGACCTACGTATTCATATGATATTGGTACTAGCCACTTTGGATCCCTCACTAAAATCATGATTAGGGTATAGGCTTGGAAAAATGATAATTTGAGTGATCATTGCATTTGAGTGTTTGTATGAGTGTTTCTTGAGTCATAAAAAAAACTACATAAAATTATTTATTTATAACTAACACAAAAATATGCCTAGGTTTCATGTAAACTTCAGAGACATTAAGACGGAACCCTCGTATAACTTTTGGTTAGTGGATGCCTAGAATCACAAAAATAGATTCAAAACCAAATGACCATGACTTAGGAGAGAATCCTTTTGAATCATTCCCATTTAGTAGAAACAACATAGTGCCTCTTTTTTCAAAAGTTAAAGATGCAGAGCCATTGATCGATCATAGCAGAGAGGAGTCTGACTCTTCTAAAGAACAACACTAATTAGACTTAGGCTACTTTGAGGAACTCCTTTTTATAATAGGGATCAAGTTATCATAAGAGTATTAGATCTAGGGGCTAAGATTCCGCAAGAATGCAAAGTAGAAACTAAGGGTCATTAATCATAAAACAGAAGAATGAAAAAATCCCTCTTGGACATAGATAACCCTTTTTGACATAGGGTACACTTCTACCTTCTGGTCAACATAATAAAATTGCCGAAGGAGACCCATCCAATCCACTTGGAGATCCACAACAACCTTATTACAAAGATTCATGTAAAGTGAAGATTGAGGGAAAAGCCTCACTGCCTCCCAAGTTTGATGAGGAGGAGGTTCCTTTAATCAAAGAAGAGATCTTGAATCTGAGCTAAAAATTAGCAAACTTAAACTATTGAAGTAGGAATGTATGCAAAGACAAAATCAAGATGAAATCTAACAAAGTCCACTTTGATCCATATAGTGATGCGAACTTTAAAGTGGCTAAGGCACAAAGACCAATGTCACCCAACAAAGAAAAAAATAACTGAATGAGAATTACAAGTGATGAAAGATACACTTACTAAGCTACAGGAGGGAAACATAGGGACATAATAGAAAATATTTGTATGAAGAACTATACCCAAGTACCCATTCGATAAGGATATGTTATGGCAACCCTTCCCAAAACATTTTACTCTTCCTAAATTTGATAAGTAAAAGTGCAAGAGTGATCCTTGTGATCACATAAAATACTTTTATATGGCTTTCCAAGAGGTCACATACATCGATAACTTCTTAATATGACTTTTCCCTCACAGTGTAGGGGCATTAGGATTGGAATGGTTCTATAAACATACCCAAGGGCTCCATTACAACATGGCCCCACCTTAGTAGAAAAAATTGTACGACATTATTCCTATAACATGGAAAATGATATCATAATGAATGATCTCTGTAATACAAAACAAAAGCCTAACAAGATATTTGCAAGATTTTTACAATGATGGAGAGGATTGGTAAGCCGTTTCCCTTGCACCTTGCCATAAAAGTAGTTGGTAAGCATATTTGTGCCTAACTTCAATCCAAAAAATAGCCTTCCATTTACAAATAAACTGTGGCTCTAACTTTGAAGAAGTTATAGAGAAGGGAAGTCAAAATGAGGAAAGCCTCAATATGAAGGGAACACTTAAACCAGTTGTCAAATAAAAACATGAAGCAAAATCCTTAGATAAACAGAAGTTTTTCAACAAAAACAAACATGTCATTGGAGATGGCATTTACAGACTCCAAAAGAGTTTAAGCCATACAGACTGGTCCAATTTTAAATATTTCACAAGGACCATCGTCCCAAGGCATCCACTAAATGTGAGTTCACACCATTAATAGAATCCCTATCCACCATACTAAAATAGTTGGATTAATGTAAACATGGTAGAGTGCCCAACCACGATGGTACCATATCCAGAAAATGATACAAAATCCTGTTTGGTTTAAGGAGCATGAGTACTATGACTTTCCACCATATTAAAGGGCACAAGACATATAGGTGTCTAAGACTGCTTCATTACATACAAAACCTCATTGAAGAAGGAAAGATCATTGTAGATTTCCCCCCCTCCCCTTGAATCAGGGCCAAGGTCCAAAACGAGAAAATGGGTATCTTTAAAGAGCCCTTTCCTAACCATGAAAGATAAGAAGAAAAGGAAGCCAAATCATGGAAAAACTAATAATGACTATAGGAATGCCACTTATATTTATCCAACTAATGACAATCCCTTTGATTCTCTCATAGGATGTATTCATTCATCTGATAAATAGGTTAATACTATCTAGATCTTAGAAAAGAGTTACGTAATAGGGACAAGACGTGCTCATTTAATCATACCAGATCGCCTGCCTATCCCTTAGGAAGGTCAGTATAATTTGATAGACTAGTTAGATAAAATGCCTACTATGATATCCATTTTAGATATCCTCAAAATCTCTACATCCCATCAGAACATATTATATAATATGCTGCAGAGTTCGGGACTCTCAACCAATATATAATCCCACACACACCTCCAAGCCATGATTGTGCAAATTTAATCTAGCGATCATATCACTTTTGATCATGTTGCAATCCCACATAATGAACCCCAGATCATAACTTACCATTATACCTAGAAGTTTATTGTTACCTCATCACAAAATTAAGAGATTACTTGTGGATGATGGATCTGGTCTAAACATTTGTACTTTGAATATGGTTAAATAGCTAGGCCATTCAGAAATAGATCTAGGTGCCAAAAATATTAAAATCATAGCCTATGATAATGAGGAGAGAGATTCATAAAGCACTATAGTGATTCTAATGGAAGCAGTGTCAAATTGTCATGATACAATGTTCCATGTCCTTGACCAAGATCTACCATACAACATGCTATTAGGATGTCTATGGATTCATGCCATGTGGGCAATTCCTTCGAATTAACCATCAGTGTATCAAAATGTGCCATAAAGGATAGATAATCACCATTCAAGGTGATCTAGAGCCATTTACACATTGTAGGGCCTTACACAGTTTTTTCTCATGAAACTTATGAATGACCTTCTATAGACAATTGTTTTTTCCTTTACAAATAGAGGTTATCAAGGAATGGGTAGGATCCAGATTCAATCACTCCTTACAATCAAGAATTTCCCTCATTGGTCAACCCTTTCGTATCATGGGAAGCAACATCATAAAAATATGGCCTAGGTGAGCCATTCAACCTTGAACAAGATTTATTAATATCATATTTATCAGTGTCTCCCAGGATATGTGGAAAAGCCCTATTTTAAGTTTTAAAAGAACTTGGGAACAATTCCCTAAACCATTGGAGAATTCCATTCCTAGTGGTTTCTTGTTCAAGGAAAAGATGTCAGGGGATCCTACTAACAAATTTTCCAGATGTAACCATGGATTCATGCCATAAGAACCCCAATATGTCAAAGACCACCACATGATTTTTTGTCATAGGTTACAAAGGGTTGGGATGTGGAATCAATGCACAAGGGATATTGGAACCCATTCCTATCCCTGGCTTAAAATCAAATAAACATGGTCATGGAATACAACCTCATGACCATTCCACCCTTGAAGATTAACACCAATTTTTCTAAATGGGAGAGAGATTTATCTCATTTTGATAGCGAGGTAGATTCCCAATGTAGCCTCTATAAGGGATATCACCTCAACTAACCTATTCCCTGATTCAGCTGTCCTTACGTTATCCAAATCCAAGCCTCAAACCAATTGCCAAGTAGCCCTTGTATATCCCAAATTTATAGATTATGATAAACAATTTCACTTACCAATCGATTTCTTCAAGAATGATGAGGCATTAGCAGAAATTCATGGGACTCAAGGTCTCTATTCTAGTTGGAGATCAATAAAAAATGCTTTACTATTGAACTAGACACATGCACATACTTTGGAGAAGAATCAGAGATGTGTGGATGCTCAAATAAGAAGGTCACAAACAAGAGTGAAAATACTTTAGATAAACCTTGTGCAAGAGATAAATTCCAATCTCATAATGAAAAACTCTTTGAAGCACTTGTAGACAAATACAATGAAGAACCTATGGAAAAAATGAGTTATCTATTCAAGGATGATGATGACATACCTAAGGAGGTTGAACTTACTCTTCCCCCTGATCCTACCTACATGGAAGATTCTTCTAAGATGCTGTGTGGAAAAAACCATCAATGTCAACATTGGCTCGGAAGAGAAACCAACAATGATAAAATTGGGAGCTTCTCTCTCAGTTGAAGAGCAAAAGGTTTTTGTAGAGATGTTAAGAGAATATGTAGATATATTTACATGGTCATACACTGATATGCTTGGGTTAGATCTAGACTTAGTCATGTACAACCTCATTATGCACCTAGTTGCTAAACCCATCAAGACGAATTTGAGAAATATGCACCTTACAGTTGTGCTCCTCATCAAAGAAGAACTGGAAAACTATTAGCTATTGATTTCATTAAGCCCATCGACTATTGCAGAGTGGATATCTAATATAGTCCCTATTTTTAAAAAAGAACCTATTGGCATAAGAATCTACACCAATTTATGCGATATCAATAAAGCATGTCCTAAGGATGATTTCCCCTTGCATAACATTGATATGATTATTGATTCCATTGTTGGTTATGAAATGTTGTCCTTAATGGATGAATTTTTAGGTTATACACCGGATTTAGATTACAGAAGTAGACCAACATAAAATGACCTTCATCACTTCCTTGGGAAACATTCTGTTACAAGTTCATGGCTTTCAGACTCAATAATTTTGGGGCTACCTATTAGCATGCAATGACTGTCATCTTCTCATGACATGATGAATGAAATCATGGAATATTATGTTGATGACATCCTAGCCAAGTCCAAAAGTAGAGGAGAGAACCCTAAAGTGCTTAGATGATATTTCTTAATGTCTCCGAGATTATAAGGTTCACTTGAATCCTAAGAAATGTGTCTTTTGTGTCTTATCAAGAAAACTCTTAGGTTTTCATTGTTTCAAAAAGAGGGATAAAAGTGGACCCTATAAAGGTTACCAATAACAAAGAAATGGCACCCCCTACCAATCTCAAACAACTGAGGAGTCTACAAGGTAAAATTCAAAAAATCCATCACTTTATTTCATAACTTGTAGATAAGTGCCACCCATTTACACATTTAGTAAATAAGGATGTTGCCATTCAACTGTGGACTAGATTGTCAAAAGGCATTTGCATTACTAAAACAATACCTTGTCAACCCACTTGTACTCATGCTTCCTATCCCAGGCAAACCTCTCCTCTTGTACATATCTGCTACCTAGTTTGCTATTGGTATACTACTTACCCAATATGATCTAAACCATAGAGAAAGGGAAGTCTATTATCTTAGCCGCACCTTGATTTACTACGAACTGAATTACCCACAGATTGAAAAGGCCTGCCTGGCGGTTGTCTTCGCCTTTAAAAAAAAATTGCCACTATCTACTTAAGAATAAAATTTAACTAATATCCAAATTTGACCCTCTCAAGTACTTTTATCCAAACCTGCCCTTACTAGACAAATGAATAATTGGATCATTAACCTGAGTGAATTTTATATTGATTTTGTGAATCATAAATCCTTAAAGGGACAAGTATTGGCTGATTAGTTGGCAGAAGCTCCTATACCAGGAATGGAACCTTTGTGTTTGGACCTCCCAGATGCATCCATGATGTATATTGAAGAATCTATAGAATGGAAATTCAATTCTGATGGATTCATTTACCTTCCACAGATCGGGGGCACGAGTAGTTCTCATCACTCCCACATGTGAGCTTATCCCAAGAGCATTCTGTTTGAGATTCCCTTACACTAATAACATTGGGGAGTATGAGGCACTCATTGTTGGCCTCAAGCTAGCTATTACCTAGAATATCAGACAATTGTGAGTCATTAAAGACTCCCAACTTATCATTAAACAAGTTAATGATAAGTATAAGGTTAAGGATGAGAAACTTATTCCATACAAGAAGTTGGTTGGGACCTTGAAAGAATATTTTTATGCAAATTATCTTTGAGAAAAAAAATAAGGTCACATAATAAATCAATAGATGTTATGGCTACAATTGGATCACTCTTACACATCCCACCTCAAGAGAGAAAAACTCCTTTCTTTGTAGAGAATTTACAAATACCCACATACGACATGCCAAAATCTTGTTTGACATGTGAAATTGTTGGTCCCTTATCCCCTTGGTATGACCTTATATTTTAGATACCTAAAATATGACACATTTCCCTTGGACATTACCCATTCTGAGAAGAAAGCCCTTATCTGCCGTATAACATGTTATACCCTCCTAGGAGGCACCCTATATTATCATGGCTATGCCAAGAATCTGCTTTGCTATTTAAATTTTTACTGATTCAATCCACACTATTAGGAAAGTACATGGTGGTATTTGTGGAGGGGCACACTAGTGGTATGGTATTGGCTAAGAATCTCTTAAGGGTAGGTTATTATTGGCCCACCATGGAAGAAAAATTGTTGTAATTTTGTTAAGAAATGTGAGCTATACCAAAAGTATGGGAACTTGATACATGCACCAACACAAGATTTGTAGCCTATCACAACACCTTAGCTATTTTATAAATGGGGATTGGATATCATAGGGAAGATCCATACTTATTCTTCAAAAGGAAACACCCACATTATCACTGCCATCAAGTATTTTACCCAATGGGTAGAGGTTGTGCCTCTTACTTTAGTCACTGGTGCGTAAATTTCTAAATTCCTCATGAACCATATCATCTGCCGTTATGGTATCCCTTTTTCCATTGTCACTGATAATGTTAAATACTTCAAGAAAAAAATGGTTAAGAAATTATGTAAATGCTTCCATATTCAAATCAAGTGGTCTACCCCTATTACCCCCAAGGTAATGGACAAGCTGAAGACACAAATAAAACTCTTGAACGAATAATTGAGAAAATGGTAAGTAAGACTGGTCATAATTGGTACTTACAAATACATCCCACCCTCTAGGCCTATAAAACATACATCCACACTCCTACTGGTGTGACCTCATATTCCCTAGTTTATGGCATTGAATCCATCATACCCTTGGAAGTGGAGCTTACCTCCCTAAGAATATATTTATGGGATTATTTTGATAAAGAAAAAGACTATAGAGTAGCTCGGCTAGCAGAGCTAGAGATGTTGGATGAGAATTGGATAAGAGTGCTTAATCACCTCAAGGTATTTCAGAATAGGGTGTCAAGAGGGTATAAAAAATGGATTATTCATCGTGAATTTGATGTAGGTGATCTACTGTTGAAAGAAAATCAAAAGAATACCATCAAGGACTAATCAGGGGATAATTTTTGAAGTTCCCTAAACATCCCTAAATGGTGTTAGTGTAGAAGAAAATTTTGAGAACTTTCCGTCGACTATGAAAATGTGACAAACGGACATCAGAAGCTCTAGATATGTCTGGTCAAAGTTCAGTCAATGGGAAAGTCAACTCTGGTTAACATTGGACCAATGACACTGTGACACGTGGCAAAAAGATAAAAGGATTTGTTTGTTGGTTTTTGATCTCTGGTCTTTGATGGTTGTAAAATATTGCTCACTAGAATAAGAGGTTCAACTTTTGTTATGGAAGGGAGCTCGGCCGCCATGTGGACTATGGTATTATCTCCAATGTGGCGGGTCCACAAGCCACCATGTGACTTACCACAAAAAAATTAATTAGCTTGATTTTCCTATCGAGAGATGAAAAGTGGATGATATTCTATCGAATGAGTTAATTATTTTCTGTATCATATTGTATGGGTCAAATTTATATTATCTTGGTAAGTCCACTTATAACTCATTTTACATGCCAGATGTCTAAGTGGGTGGGCTTGATTTGTAACAACCATGTATTAGTGGTAAGTATTAAACCATGAAAATCCACCAACCTCCACTTAGCCCACATAAGATGCAAACTATATATTTACCAAGTCCACATGGTGAAGGAGGTGAAGCAGTGGTAGGGGGAGCATGCTAAGTCCATGGTGGAAGCTTCCACGTGAGGAGAAGGATGGGGGCGGTTAAGCTCTAGTGGTCCTTTGACCATTTTAAACATGTGTGGAAAGGCTTTACTAAGCCTTAAAAAATTACTTCTCCCCCAAATGTGGGATATTCCCACTTAACAAAATTTGCCATCATGGGTATTTAGCCCATTAAAATATACAAATCTCCATATGGGATTTTTAACCCATTAAAACATGCAATCCAAATTAATCCCATTACACATGATATGGGATTAGGCTATTATTAACCTTAGGATAATTGATAAATGCATTGTATAAGGGCCCTAATTTTTGTATAAATAGGGAACCCATTTCATTGTAATGGACACACATTAGCCCAAGAAGATTATTAATTTTAAGCTTATTTGTGGGATGTGTCATAATTAGTAATAGGGAAATTTTAATATAGTGTTGTAAACTATATTAAATTCCTAAAAACTACTATAGAAAAATATTGTCTTTTGGCCTATTATTTTTTAGGCAATATTAGATGGAATATTTGTGATTGGGAGTAAAATGTAAACTACCCAATAGGCCCATTGAACAACACTAAATCACTTGTAAAGCTTGGACTATCGACCAGAGTACTGGAGGGTGCATTGATAGCATCGGGAAGACCAGTTGAAGTTGAAGGAGATTGTGCATTAGCAAGGTGAAGAATGATTTGACTAATCATCAGAAATTCTTCAAAGAACTAGAGCACTGATAGGCAAGTGAAATTACATTAGGTTTTCTTGTGAAAGTACTATTGTATCTTACAAGTTTTGACTAGTGGAATGGTTTGAAAGAACCCAGAGACATAGGAAATTTCCAAAATCTGTAATAATTCTTTGTGCAATTATCTTTTTTATCTTGCATAATTTTAAATTGATTAATTAAAAGGAGAAAATTGTCAGAAAATAATTAAAACCTACAAGGGTCTGAGATTAGGCAGATAAAAACTTGATTATTTTTTGATCAAGTTTGGTATCAGAGTAAGTCATTGGCTTGCAAACTTTCCAATATCTGAGCAAGTTTGGTCTTAGAGTAGGTTTAGCTCCATATTTATTGTCAATAAAATTTGATTAACAAAGTAATTGCTTCAAGTTGGTGCAGTTGGTTTAGTTTGTGTGAACAAGGTATAAGTGCACTATGGGCAAGATGTATAAACAGGTGAAGCTTAGGGAAATTGAAGCTTATAATCACCAGATCCAAGAAGATAATTCTCTCCTACAATCAATGTATTACTCTTTGGAAGAGGATAATGCTCGTTTGAAATAAGAATTACAAACCAAGGATGAACTCTTAGCAAGGTTGCAATCAGAGAAAGGAAATACCTTAAACTTCAGATGTAGTGACCATGGAAGATGACTGCATTGTAAGTTGTTCACCACTGAAATATTCTTCTTCCTTCTTTTTAGTTTTGGATTCACGTAATGAAGTATTTGGTTTGTTTGAAAAGCATACTAGAGGCATTGGATCCAAGTTACTAGATAAAATTGGATTTGATGAAGGAGGCCTTTGTAAAAATGGCCAAGGTATTGCTAACCCAATACAGGTCAAGGATTGTCCTCGTTTTGTAGGTTTGGGTTATCCTAGTGTGGGGATGTAAATTGGAGAATTCTCAAAGAATCTTGATGGGAGACAAGATTCCAAAAGAAAAGTGAATATCCCACTAGTCCTACAAGAATATTATGAGCAGGAAAGTTGTGCTTCGTGATGTGGTAAGAGAAATTAGAGAAGAGTTAATGAGATTCCACCTCCAGTTTCTTACCATAATCATAAAAACAATAAAACTTTTGATCCAATTTTTCAGCTTAAGAAGTATGGTTATGATTTTTAGAAGATGTGGAATTCCTTTCCATGTACTTTTTGTGTATTGCATAATCATTATGTGCCTAGATGCTGGAAGAGAAGGAAAATGATGAAGAATTTGATGTTTTTCATCAGGAACAAGGAAAACCATAAAGACCAATCTCAGTATGCAAAGTTGAGAAATGGCAGAAAGAGTTCCTCATTCTAGAAGAAGGATATTAAGAGGAATTTTTGTGCTCATTTATAGAAGAATGGGCATCGGGTGGAAAATTGCTGGAAAATGCATCCATTCCACCATCAAAGTAATGGCAAGCCAAAGATGGAATGGAGACCTATTGTAAAGGCAAGGGAAGTTTCTACTCCACCACCAGTTGACAATTCAACCCAGGACTAGGTAATACCTGAAAGTGAAAGTCCTTTACAATGGGTAAGTCAACAATTGTTTAATTATATATTGCATAATTCAAATTTATTTATAGTATGCAGTATTTGTTTGGATATCATATTTTATGAGAAAATGATGAGAGAAAGGTTTACCATACTCAGTGTATTTTCTTACTTAGGAAATTTGATTAATGCTCCAAAAATATCTCCTAATCAGCGTGTGAGTATATGTTATAGCTTGGATACAAGAATTAACTCATATAAATATTGGAGAATGATATGCCATTTTTGGAGATAGTAGAGTTCACAGGATTCAGTTCGGAACTTCATTATGTGTAGAGGCATTGTGACCGTGCAGCATAATGGTAGCTGAATCACCATTTACATTAACATTGGGTTGGAACTTCATTCTATATAGAGGAATTATGACCGTGTAATAAAAGTGGTACTGATATTAGTGTGTCAACAAGAGGAGATCTCAAAGGATCAGATCAAAATGTCATTCAGTGTCAAGGCATTGCCACACCACATTTGAATGGTAGCTGATCAACAGACTTAGCATCGTGCATTGGAGGCTTAAGGTATTGAAAGAGGCTTAACACCATGTATTGGAGGTGTTGAGGTTTGTAACAGACTTAACATCATGCATTGGAGGCTTGTGGTCTTGAAAGAGGCTTAACATCATGTATTGAAGGTGTTGAGGTCTGAAAAAGGGCAAGTTATTGTCTATCATTGACATTGGATCAATAATAACTCTACGTAACATAGAGTTCCTTAAAACCAATTTGGATTCTACAGAATCAACTCGGAGCTAGGAGCTGTTTTATAGAGTAAAATAAGATCCTTGTTGTCCGATATTAGGAAGCTTAACACCACATAGTAGAAGCGTTGAGGTTTCATGTAGAAACTTAGCACCATATAATGGAGGTGTGGAGGTCTTTTTCAGATATTAGAGTGGCATAATGGAAGCATCATGGGACCATAAGCCATAGGTCCTATGATCAGAGAAAATTTGTCAATGTGAGAAGGTTATAGATGAGAAGACCCAAGGGTCTACTCCAGTAACACTTCCAAGGTTCCAGTAGAGTTTCCAGATTTAGGACGGGATGTCAAAATGTTCCAATATAATCTTTTTGGGACAAAAATCCTTTCTCATTGGGGAGGTGTGATCAGGGGATAATTTTTAAAAGTTCTTTAAAAATCCATAAATGGTGTTAGTGTAGAAGATCATTTCGATATCTTTTCATCGACTATGAGAATGCGAAAAACAGACATCTGGAGCTCTAGATATGTCCGGTCAAAGTTCAGTCAACGAGAAAGTCAACTCTAGTCAACAAGTCAATATTAGACCAATGACACTGTGACATGTGGTGAAAAGGAAAAGGGATTATTTTGTTTGTTTTCGATCTTTGATCTTCGACGGTTGTAAAATATTGCTCGCCAGAACAAGAGGCTCAACTTTTGTTATGGAGGGGAGCCCGACTGCCGTGTGGACTATGGTATTATCACCGATGGGGTGGGTCCACAAGCCACCACATGGCCTGCCAGCATGAATCGAATTAGCTTGATTTTCCTATCAAGATATGACAAGTGGATAATATGCTATTGACCAAGTTAATTATTTTCTATACAATATTGTATAGGTCAAATTTATATTATCTTAGTAAATCCACTTATAACTCATTTTACATGCCACATGTTTAAGTGGGTGTGTTTGATTTGTAACAGCCATGTATTAGTGGTAAGTATTAAACCATGAAAATTGGCAACCTCCACTTAGCCCACATAAGACGCCAACTATCTATTTACGAAGTCCACGTGGTGAAGGATGTGAAGTGGTGGTAGGGAGGCATGCTAAGTCAGTGGTGGAAGCTTCCACGCGAGGAGAATGATGGGGGTGGTTAAGCTCTAGTGGTCCTTTGACCACTTTAAACATGCGTGGAAAGGATTTAATAAGCCTTAAACAATTACTTCTCCCCCAAATGTGGGATATTCCCACTTAACTTAATTTTCCAACATGGGTATTTAGCCCATTAAAATATGCAAATCTCCCTATGGGATTTTTTAACCCATTAAAACATGCAATCCAAATTAATCCCATTACCCATGCTATAGGATTAGGCTATTATTAACATTAGGATAATTGGTAAATGCATTGTATAAGGGCCCTAATTTTTGTATAAATAGGGAACCCATTTTCATTGTAATGGACACTAATTATCCTGAGAAGATTATTATTTTTTAAGCTTATTTGTGGGATGTGTCAGAATTAGTAATAGGGAAATTTTAATATAGTGTTGTAAACTATATTAATAATCCTAAAAATTACTATAGAAAAATATTGTCTATTGGCCTATTATTTTTTAGGAAATATTAGCTGGAATATTTATGATTAGGAGAAAAAATGTAAACTACCCAATATGCCCACTGAGCCACACTGAATCACTTGTAAAGCCTGGATTGTTGACCGAAGTGCTGGAGGGTGGATTTATAGCTTCAGGAAGGACGATCGAAGCTGAAGTAGATTTTGCATCAGGAAGGTGAAGAAAAATTTGACTGATCATAAAAAATTCTTTGAAGAACTGGAGCACTGCTAGGCAAGTGAAATTGTATTAGGTTTTATTGTGAAAGTACTATTTGTATCTTACAGGTTTTTACTAGTGGAATGGTTTGAAACAACCTGGAGACATAGGAAAATTTTTGAACTCCATAATCAATCTTTACACAATTGTCTTTATTATCTTGCAATTAATTTTAAATTGATAACTTAAAAGGATAAAATTGTTGGAAAAATAGTTAAAGCCTACAAAGGGTCTGAGATCAGGTAGATAAAAACTTGATTATTTTCGGATCAAGTTTGGTATCAGAGTAAGTTATTGGCTTGTAAACTTGCTAATATCTAAGAAATTTTGGTATCAAAGTAGGTTTAGCTCCATATTTTCTGTCAGTAAAATCTGATTACTAGAGTGATTGCTTCAAGTTGGTGTAGCTGGTTCAGTTTGTGTGAACAGGGTATAAGTCCACTATGGGCAAGATGTCTAAACATGTGAAGCTCGGGGAAATTGAATCTTATAATCACCAGATCTAGGAAGATAATTCTCTCATGCGATAAATGTATTACTCCTTGTAAAAGGAGAATTCTCGTTTGAAATCAGAACTACAAATCGAGGATGAGCTCTTGGCAAGGTTGGAATGTGGTGATCAGAGAAAGGAAATACCTTCAACTTCAGATGTAGTGACCATGGCAGATGACTGTATTATAAGTTTTTCACCACTGGTATATTTTTCTTCCTCTCATTTAGTTTCAAATTCAGGTAATGAAGTCTTTGGTTTGCTTAAAAAGCATACTAGAGGCATTGGATCCAAGTTACTAGATAAAATGGTATTTGATGGTGTAGACACCTGAAGTATGCTTACACTTAGCATTTCATCTAATTAACCAATTGAAAACACTTCATTAATTAACCCTTCTTTGCTCCATTCTTGGATGCCCATTCACGACATTCTTTTAGTCGTATTCCTCCTATAATTATCTTTTTTGGCTAATATCTCTCTTATTAGCTAAACATTCCTCCTTTCAACCATTTAGAACCTCCCTAGTTCTCTCTAGACCACTTCTATTGGATTCGTAGGCTATCCATTAGTCACAATGAGTTATCCAAACCCCTCCTAACTCTCAATGAGTCTCTAATCACTTGCTAATCAAGTTTAACTAGCCTAAAACCTAGTTAACTAAGCCTAAGCATGTTCATGTGCGTGACTCATGGATCATCTTGATCTACCTCCATCAACAAAAGCTAAGTTGCTTACTTCATCTATATTCTGAGGCACATCGAGTTGCTTGGTATTGTTTCATAGTACACATTGCTTTTTCATAGGACTGAAGTGTCCTCCATTATTCCACTTGCATGTATCCTTTCTTCGGTCACCATCATAACCCTTTTTCGTTAATTCGCATAGGTCAGAACTGAAGCTTGATAAAAAAATCATTACATTATGTTTCTCTATTAGGTTAGCTTGTTTACTTTCTCATATTGCATTACATTATGTGTGTTGCATGGAGTTAGGCATCTTTCACTTTCTTGTATTGCATTGCATTTTGTATGTTGCATGGAGTTGGTGTTTTTAGCAATGGACATTTGTTTGTATATGGATTTTCATGTCGTACTACACTTTTTTTCATTCTTTTTAATAAGGACCGATGATGAAGATATCTAGCAATATGATGAAAAATAAAGTTGTTTAAAAAGGCACTGGATGGATGTTAGCTCATTCCCTCTTCCTCATACTCCTTTTTCTTCTATGTCCCCTTTCTTCTTCTTCACACTATTCTTTCTTCTTTTCTCTTTCTATCATCTTTTCAATCGTCAATTGAATTATTCTACCATCCCATTAACAATCAAGGGGGCATCCTTCATTCTACTCATTTTTCTTCTATCCCTTCAAAAATTTTCTACTTGTTTATGCTTGTCTACATTCTTTGAAGTGACATTGCTTATGTCACTTCAAAGAGGGGAAAATTTAGACACCTAAAGTATGCTTACACTTAGCATTTCAACCAATTCAACCAATTGACAACACTTTGCTAATAAACCCTTCTTCGCTCCATTCTCGGATGCCCATTCACGACACTCTTTCAGTCGTATTCCTCCTATAATCATGTTATTTGGCTAATATCTCTCTTATTAGCTAAACATTCCTCCTTTCAACCATTCAGAACCTCCCTAGTTCTCTCTAGAAAACTTCTATTGGCTTTGTAGGCTATCTATCAATCACAATTGGTTATCCATACCCCTCCTAACTTTCAATGAGTCTCTAATCACTTACTAATCAAGTTTAACTAGCCTAAACCAAGCTTAACTAAGCCTAAAGTATGTTTATCCTAATCTAATCTAAAAATTCTTTTGAGATTTAGTCCCACATGCACCCAAATTCCAATCTCTTCCAAGTGGAAAAATATAAATACAAGGATCAGCCTACCCATTCAAACTAACAACTTTATATAACACAAAGCCAAAACAAGCCTAAGAAAGCTTAAGATCTCATTTGCATTATCCAAGCTAATAAGGCATTTAATCTTGGGTCATCCACCATTAAATAGCTTCATCTTGCACCCATGTTAGGTTAGTAATGGAATAGATAAACTTGGACATGTAGCCATTTAGTGAGATTCATTCACCCTCATGAAGTAAACAACAAAACTGATTGCTTAAGTCTTTAGTAGGCATATTTTGTTAGGATTTCAAGAATAGAGGTTAGTGTTATTTGTTATATTTCTTGTTTATTTCAAGTTTTAATATATGCAAATAGGATTCCTTGCTCATTTCTTATCATATGATCCATTGAGGGACTTTGCACAAATCTTTGGGGTCTTACCCCATTTCAATAGATTTTACAAAACCTTTCATTGAAAATAGATAGAAGAGGCCTTGGTAAAAATGGACAAGGTATTTCTAACCCAATATAGGTCGAGGATCATCCTTGTTTTGTAGGTTTGTGTTATCCTAGTGTGGGAATGGAAATTGGAGAATGCTCCAAGAACGTTGATGGGAGACAAGCTTCCGAAATCAAAGTGAATACCCCAGTAGTTGTGCAAGAAGATTTTGAGCCAGAAAGTTGTGCTCCGTTGTCACAGGAAGGATGTGGTAAGAGAAATTAGTGAAGAGGTAATGAGATTACACCTGTATTTTCTTACCATAATCATAAGCACAATAAAACTTCTGATCCACTTTTTCAGCTTAAGAAGTATGGTTATGATTTTTAGAAGATGTGGAATTCCTTTCCATGTACTTTTTGTGGATTTCATAATCATTCTGTGGCTAGATACTGGAAGAGAAGGACACTGATGAAGAATTTGATGCCATTTGTCAGGAACAAGGCAAACCAGAAAGACCAATCTCTTCATGCAAAGTCGAGAAATGGCAGAAAGAGTTCCTCATCCTAGAAGAAGGAGATTAAGAGGAATTTTTGTGCTCATTTCTAGAGGAATGGAAATTGGGTGGAAAATTGCTGGAAATTACATCCATCTCATCATCAGAGTAATGGAAAGCCAAAGATGGAATGGAGGCCTATTGTAAAGGCAAGGGAAGTTTCGACTCCACCACCAGTTTACAATTCAACCCAGGACTAGTTAATACCTGAAAGTGAAAGTCCTTTACAATGGGTAATTCAAAAATTGTTCAATTATATATTGCATAATTCACTTTGATGAATAGTATAAAGTATGTTTTTGGAGATCAGATTTTGTGAGAAAATGCTGAGAGAAAGGTTTACCATACTCAGTGTATTTTATTACTTATAACATTTGATTAATGCTCCAAACATATCTCCTAATCATTATGTGAGTACATGTTATAGCTTGGATACATGAATTAACTCATATAAAGCTTGGAGATTGATCTGCCATTTGTGTAGACAATAGAGTTTGCAGGAGTCAGCTTGGAACTTCATTCTGTGTAGAGGCATTATGACCATGTAATAGAATGGTAGCTGAATCACCATTGGTATTAATGTCAGGTCGGAACTTCATTATTTGTAGAGGCATTGTGACCATGCAATAGAGTGGTACCTGATATTAGTGTGTCAACAAGAGGATCTCTCAAAGGAACAACTCAAAACGTCATTCGGTGTCAAGTCATTGCGGCCACACATTTGAATGGTAGCTAATCAATAGAATTAGCATCATGTATTGGAGGCTTGAGGTATTAAAATAGGCTTAGCATAATGTATTGGAGGTGTTGAGGTCTTAAAAAGGACAAGTTATTGTCCATCATCGACATCGGATCAATAATAAATCTACATAACATAGAGCTCCTTCAAACCATTTTGGATTATGTGAAATCAAATTAGAGCTAGGAGTTGTGTTATAGAGTAAAATAAGATCCTTGTTGTCAGATATCAGGAAGCTTAACACCGCATATTAGAAGGGTTGATGTTTCATGTAAAAACTTAGCACCATATAGTAGAGGCGTGGATGTCTTCTTAAAATATTAGAGTGTTACAGTGGAAGCATCGTGGGCCCATAACCCATAGGTCCCAGGATCAGATAAAAGTTGTTAAAGTGATAAGGTTACAGAGGAGAAGACCCAAGGGTCTAATACGGTAACACTTCTAAGGTGACAACAAATTTCCCATTTTCAGGATAGGATGGAAAAATGTTCCAATATAAGAATTTTGAGACAAAAATCCTTTCTCATTGGGGAGGTGTTATTAGGGGATCATTTTTTAAGTTCCCTAAACATCCGTAAATGGTGTCAGTGAAGGAGATCATTTTGAGAGCTTTCCATTGATTGTGAGTGTAGTGCCAACTTCCCTTTGACACCTTTTGATGCTTATTATGATACTGTTGATTACGTTATGGACATTCTTATGCTTTGATTTAGTATGATGTTAGCTATTTGATCATGGATTATTGTGATCTTGATTTGGTTATGATGCACGGTGATTATTAGAGACACTCATATGTGGATGATGATATACTATTTGACATGGATGTTTTATTGGATGTTGTTCAGACATGTGATTTTGGATATTATGAGTAGATTTAGAAAATGGATATTATATGATGATGACATAGTTGTTGATATAAATTGTATGTGATAACGTTAAATTTACTTGATGTTGTTGTGGTTCATATACTTAGATGATTTTGTAATTTTATTTGTATCATATTGGAAGTTATGATATGGCCATGAGGCTGAAGGAGGTATTTGTATTTTGCAGGTTAAAAATATCACAACAAAACATTGGGGGATAGGAGACCAACCACAAAGGAATTCTAGGTGAATTCGACAAGGTCACCATGGCAACTTGTTTTATTGTGTTGTGTGTTGTTTTGTTAGGGATTCCCATGGGGGGATTACCTTTACATGTGACCATGGGTATTATGTATTATATTGATGTGATTAATTTTTATTATTGTTGTATGTATTTTATTAGTGACGTGTTCCTTTATTTTATTTAATTAAAATTTTGATGGATTAATGTGGGAAATCATATGATTAAAATTTAAATAAATTAAATTGGGATATGGGAGAGTAATAATGGAAGTTTTTGGTTCCTTGTATTAAATATGTAATGGATGTGTAAGTTGTGTAAGTCAGATTTTTGAGTATGAAACACTCCACCTCCTTGGAAATTGGAATTTGTCCTTGGGGGCTATTTTTTTTGGCAAACTTCTTTGGGGGCACATTTTTTGGTGTTTAGAGCTCTTACTTTTGGAAGGAGTTTGGAGAAACTTTACATGCTTGGAGATTACTGTTTTTGTACTATATTTTGGGCATTGAAGTTTTCTGTTTGGGAACAAAAGATACCATGGAGAGGTAGGAGTTTAACCTTTCTTTCATGCTGTTATTTTCTTGTTGTGTTGTGTGAATGGTGAATGTTGTTATGCTTTGTCTGGCTAGTTTGGTAGTGCAGACACCAAATTTGGGTCTTACGACGCCCTTTACCCCGTATCTCATCCCGCAACCTAACCCTACCTCACCACCTAAAACCTTACACACCTAATGATTTATTAATTACCTTATAATTAATAAATCAACATCTCCAAACCCGCCACTTCATCTCGCCACCTCACCATGACCTATCCCTAACCCTAAACCAACCTAATTAAGACCTATGACTTGGTCCAGACCCACACCCATGACTCATTACCCCTCACCCACACCAAAACAAGCCTAATAATGACTTGACCAAGCCCACAACTGATCCCTCGGGAGAAAAGGAGGGAAAGATGGTTGTTTTACTAAAAATAACCACTTTGACCTAATTGACATCGGTTCCTGCTCGACCGCCATCGGTTACGTAACCGCCATCGGTTCCCTGTTAATGACCTCCCCCAACCAAAAAGAAGGGATCCAAAATTCACTAGGTAGAAAAGAGAGTGACACAAGTAGAAAAGGTTGTAGAGAGAGAATCGAGCTGAAAGACTGGCAACTGAGCAACTGGATCACTTCCAACATTCACCCTTATTCAGCATGGGAAAAAGATGAGGATAAGCTTCGTCAGCTCGCGTCCAATACCCGGATCATCCCAACTAAGCATTACTGTCGCCAACCGACAGTTCCTTAGACCTGTATCTTCATCAGGAACCAGTAAGTATTATCCTTGAATTCTTTGGTTATCGTTTGCTTAATTCATAGTAAAATGTGGAACTAACCACCTTCGAAAGGAGCTATAATAGTTCCTAGCCGAAGGCAGTCCCTCACCTTTATTCTACTATAATCTGGTGGTCTTGTATTCTTACTTAAGTAGTCCTTCCCAGACAAAAAGGAGTCTTCACATCGATCGGATCTCTCTAAACGGTACGTGCAAACATCTCCAACATTATGGAGTAGATGTGAAAAATGGAATTGATAGTGATGTGAGGACAGTTTGGATAGTAATTGTATGGGATAGAGGTTAATCTTTACGTGATGTTTGTTTGTGGTGCATATACGTAGATGAGTGTGGTAAATTTTTTTGTATCATATTGACGTTATGATATGGCCCATGAGGGTTTGTGTGTGGGGAGTGGTATTGGTATTTGCGCGTGGTTAAAATATCACAACACAACATTGGGGAAGGAGAACCACCCAAAGGAATTCTATTCTAGTGAATTCGACAATGTCACCATGGCAACTTGTTTTATTTGTGGTTTTTGTGTGTTTGTTTTGTTAGGGATTCCCATGGGGGGATCCTGACATGTGACCAATGGGTATTATGTTTATATTGAGAATGATTAATTTTTTATATTGTTTTATGTATTTTATTAGTTGACGTGTTCCTTTATTTTATTTAATTAAAATTTTGATGGATTAATGTGGGAAATCATATGATTAAAATTTAAATAAATTAAATTGGGATATGGGAGAGTAATAATGGAAGTTTTTGGTTCCTTGTATTAAATATGTAATGGATGTGTAAGTTGTGTAAGAGTTGTGTAAGTCAGATTTTTGAGTATGAAACACTCCACCTCCTTGGAAATTGGAATTTGTCCTTGGGGGCTGTTTTTTTTGGCAAACTTCTTTGGGGGGCACATTTTTTGGTGTTTAGAGCTCTTACTTTTGGAAGGAGTTTGGAGAAACTTTACATGCTTGGAGATTACTATTTTTGTACTATATTTTGGGCATTGAAGTTTTCTATTTGGGAACAAAAGATACCATGGAGAGGTAGGAGTTTAACCTTTCTTTCATGCTGTTATTTTCTTGTTGTGTTGTGTGAATGGTGAATGTTGTTATGCTTTGTCTGGCTAGTTTGGTAGTGTAGACACCAAATTTGGGTCTTACGACTCCCTTTACCCCATATCTCATCCCGCAACCTAACCCTACCTCACCACCTAAAACCTTACACACCTAATGATTTATTAATTACCTTATAATTAATAAATCCACATCTCCAAACCCGCCACTTCATCTCGCCACCTCACCATGACCTATCCCTAACCCTAAACCAACCTAATTAAGACCTATGATTTGGTCCAGACCCACACCCATGACTCATTACCCCTCACCCGCACCAAAACAAGCCTAATAATGACTTGACCAAGCCCACAACTGATCCCTCAGGAGAAAAGGAGGGAAAGATGGTTGTTTTACTAAAAATAACCACTTTGACCTAATTGACATCGGTTCCTGCTCGACCGCCATCGATTACTTAACCGCCATCGGTTCCCTGTTAATGACCTCCCCCAACCAAAAAGAAGGGATCCAAAATTCACTTAGGAGAAAGAGAAGTGAAACAAGTAGAAAAGGTTGTAGAGAAGAGCATCGAGCTGAAGACTGCAACTGAGCAACTGGATCACTTTCACCCTTGTTCAAGCATTGGAAAAGAATGAGGATAGCTTCGTCAGCTCACTTTCCAATACCGGATCATCCCAACTAAGCCTTACTGTCGCCACCACATTCCTTAGACCTATATCTTCATCAGGAACCAGTAAGTATTATCTTGTAATTATTTGTTATCGTTTTGCTTTAATTCATATTAAATTGGGAACTAACCACCTTCGAAAGGAAGTCTAATATTTCCTAGGCCTAAGGCAGTTCCCTCACCTATTATCTAACTAAGATCTGGTGGTCTTGTATTCTTACTTACAGGTAGTCCTTCCTAGACAAAAAGGAGTTCTTCACAATCGATCTGATCTCTCTACGGTACGTGCACACCTTCCCAACATTCAACAGGTATTCCTCCTAGCCCTAACCCTTATATTTTTCTCAAGAGAATGAAAGGATATAAGAAAATCTATTCTGGAACTGAAATTCTGTGTAAAACATTTTGGCATGCCCGGTGGGACCCTTTTTGGGTTTCTTTCTTTCTTGCTTGCTTTCATATAGGGAGCACACTTGCTGTTTGTTTCTGCTAAATATTCACAAAATATTTTGTCATTTTGGTAAAAGAATTTGTCTTTCTTTAACATCTTTGCATTAGTGAAAGTCATCTTCTTTGCTTCATCGAATATCATTTTTGATTTGGGTTTAAAACACGTGCATCACATTCTTGCTTGTTGTTTTTAATTCTAGTGAATGTAGATTAAGTAACAGGTGGTACACGTGGGGGTGATATCCACGGTATTGATGAGAAATTAATCTTACTCTCATGGTATAAGACATACCAAATCACATCATAATCAACACAACAGCTCAAACATCCCCCCTTTCCGTGGTATTCCTCCACCTGATTGAGGTAGCCTTATGAGCCAAAACAAACTTGACATCTCCCTTAGGTCTTTCGTTTAGGATTGACATCATCTGGGGTCTAAGGCATAAGCCCAAAGTGATTAAAACTAATCCTAGGGTTAGTCTCTTGATTTGCTTGTGCATCTTGCTTGTTTTTTTTTCAGTTCTGTTTCTCTGTCATATACTATTTCAGTGATCACTTCAAGATAGTTTGGTAGATATATTAAGCATTGTTATCCCCAAACCAACAACTTCTCACATCCTCTCTTTGTTTTCACAGTGACCGACACCGGTCCTTTACTATCGACATCAGTTAACTGACCGACGATGGCTACATTCTGACTAACATCGGTTATCTAACTAATATCAGTTACTGTGTTTAACAGTTCTTGAAAAACCAGCAACCTATCAATTCCAACTTTTTGTTGTTGTTTCGGTTCCGGATTGATTAAATCCCTGCTGTGTCTTCTTGTCCATGGTTGTTATCACCCAGAAACAAGCTGTAGCCATGGTTTCACATGCCTGTTCCGTGCCTTTACCTAAATCACCCCCTTCACATCCTATGGGGGATCCTACGGATACCAGTAATTTTCCTAAGATCCCTGTAGGAGATAAGGAATTTGCCAAATTTTTGGATGCTAATCCTAGTGCTATACAATATTATTTGGCTCATACCCCTAGCTATACACCCGATGGTCAACTCCTTATTGGTATGCCTATTAGTATCACTGCTCACTTAGCCCCTTCCCCACCTAATAACTCCACCTCACCATCTTCATCCTTAGTCCCGTCTCCCAGCTCAGCGGCTTTGGTGGTTCATACTGTACCAATTGGTTTTCCTTTCGTTAATGCGGGACCCCACATATCACTACCATCCACTAACCCTACCTCATCTCTCTCACAGACTGTCTCTTTCATAACTTACTCCCTGCCACCTATACACACGAGCTTTCCCTCACAAGCTCTGCCCACCTTTTCATTTCCACACACTCATTCGGTAGCCTCAACCTCTTATATTGGACACCCTTATTTAGCTGCCCCAACACATTCATCACCATTATCTTATCAACATTCAATCCTACCATTGTCTAGTAGTGGCTCTTGGACCAATCCTCCTTTGTTTACAATGACAACGCCATCATCTAACCCAACCAATGATTTAATCAAACAGATGATGGACAAGATGCAAAATCTTGAGGCTTCTGTTTCAGGAAGTCGTAACACCCTGACATATGAGCAAGTTTGTCGGGAGCCTATTCATCCTTCTTTCCCCCTTCATACATATCCTCCTCAATGGAAATTACCGAAATTTACTCGCTTTAATAGTAAGGAGGACCCTCAATAACACTTGCGAGCATTTAGACATGCCTGCTATCTGATTGCTCATGATGATGCCTTACTACTCCGTACCTTTCCCATGTCCTTATCAGGACCTGCCTTGGAGTGGTACAGTGCTCTAGCCCAACATTCAATTTTCTCCTTTAACCAGTTAGCCCAATCTTTCTTGGATCACTTCTCCATCAATATTGCCAAGAAAGTATCCATTACCGACCTCTATGCCATCTGAAAATTTGAAGACGAGTCTATCGCAGATTTCGTTGGACGATGGCGGGGCCTCATCAACTAACTTACTTATGTCTTACCTCAGGCCGAGCTCATCAAACTCTTTACATGGACCTACACTAAGCACATTTCTCCCACCCTCCAAATTCAAACTTTCCACACCTTTGATGAGGCCTTTACTATGGCTTGGAAACTAGAGATTTGAGCTTTAGAGGAGGAGAAATTGAGGTTACGCAACAAAAGCTAAAATTTTCAGACCCAAGGCTCTACCACCAAACCCAACACCACCAACTCTCACTCATCAGCTGTTTCAAAATCAAAGGGTGTTGTACACGTAGTGACGGTCAAATCTCAAGCACTATCTAATACCTAGCCAAAAGCCACCTATAAGTATAAAGCCGAGCCCATCAACTACACTCCCTTAGGAGAAACTTATGGTGTGATTTTAGACAAATTGCTCAAAGCAGGAGCTATCACCTTGCCTCCTGTTAAACCTCACTCCGTGTTTGATTCCACGCGCGCTATTCCTTCTTGGTATAAATAAAATGACTTCTATAACTTCCATCGCATGAAGGGACACAGTCACAAAAACTGCAAGACGTTGAAAAACATAGTGCAGGAAATGGTTGATGCAGGGGATATAACTCTCGATAATCCTAATGCCCCAGCTAATCGAAATTTAAAAATCTTCAACAAACCATTTCCAAACCATGCATCTAACAGTATCACAAATCAAGACACCTTAGCTGAGGAGAAGAGTGTGCATGAGATCCATGCGATTTTCAACTCCCAACCTAGGGCTTCCATTGAGGAAATTTTGAATCAAGTTTCTTCACCAACGTAGGGATTTTTGCCCCCTTCTCCTTCATCAAGACGAGAGGACAGTCCCGCTATTCCTTTACCTATAAAGGAATTAACCACCCAAAGTTCTCTTCTCACAAATGAACCTTCTTACACCACATCCCTGCAAGCTTGTGAGCGGATGTTATCTCACTTATATATTTCCCAAACATCTCCTTTCACCACTCTTGCTGAAACAGAAGAAGGCTTGGAACTTTTTCTGTCACCCTTGGAGGAGAAACCCCTTGAGCCTACATCACTAAACTCCTCAATCATAACAGATCCCCTCGAACATGCCCTCCTACCTATTAGTTCTTCATCACCTAAATCTTTCCAGCGACCAGTTGACCTCTTAGAACCCATTGATACAACGCCTCATTTACCCCCTGTATAACACCGACAGTCGACTGGAATCACAACCCATCTCTCTTCCATACCAAAGTTCCTATTCACATGTGAAGAGTGTCATCCCTTAGAAGATAGACGAGCCTTATGGGAGCGCTTGAGTACACCCTGATCTACTCAAATGTAGATGACTAATCCAGACACCTCTACCATATACCCGAGGTGTTTACAAAAGCTCAAAATGCCTATGTCCTCATCTTCACCCCCCTCATCTCTATCAAATCCCCCAGTCATCTCTATCAACCTAACCTAAGCCTTCCCTTATGCTTGGGACTTCACCAATTCGCAGCCTGACACACCCACCTAAATGTTTAGATTTATCCAAAAATACTGCCATCAATCCTCCTAGGAGACATACCCAATCTCCTCGAGTCCAATCTATACCTCTTCCATAACAAAAACCCTTGCCCCAGATCACACCAATACAACAGGATTGGCTTCAGCCTTCACCATCACACCTACCTTCTATATTAGGGCCTCACCCCTCCACCTTGCCACAATACACCTTGCCTCCCACATCTTCTTTAACACAACCTATACCTTTTGCACCCCTAAAGACACTCACGGGCGTATCAGCACCATCGCCCCAACTATCTCACCGACCTACCAACCCTAAGCAAACTTGATCATCGAAGGACTTGTTTGATGTTGCTCCTCTTTCCTCGTGGTTGTTTCCTGCCACCACATTAGCTGGGGCATCATCATCTAACTAGCTAAACATAACTTTTGTGCAGAAGAAACCACGCCTAGTTAAAACCACTCATCAAAATCCCTTGCCTAAATCACCACCTGTACGAACCACTCGCACCCAACCCTTACCAAAACAATCAAAAATCTCACCCACTCAATCAATAGCCTCATCCTCATCTGAATTTGACCCACTCAAAGGATCTTACTCCAAGATCCTTGATATGTTGGTAGGGGATGTGACCATTTCTCTACCCCCACTCAGACTCTATGATCCATCTAAACCTCGACCTATAGGTTATGATGAATCTAAAATCTGTGCTTACCATCGCACACTAGGACACGATGTAGAAGGATGTAAATCTTTGAAAGCCATCCTTCTCCAGTCACCTATCTCAGATAGACAGCCTAAGAAAGACAATTTACGGAGAGAGAAGCCCTTAGCTTCGATTCCTTCTCCTATACCACCTGTCCCCGCCTCACCAAAATCTACATCATTGCAACCCTTCCTCTTGAGAAGAATGACTTATCCCTGCCATCTTCCTCCTCTCATATTCATGAGATCAACATGATTAACATTGCTACTTGAGGTCAGAAAAATAATGGAAAAGCTAAAGAAAGCACACCTGCGGCCTCTCTTTCTCCTTCTGCCATCCCGATCGCACCACCACCAAAAGTGGTCATTCATGGCCCTGCCTATCTCGTATCTGATGGAGTTCCCACCGCACCATGATCAAACAACTTCACCAATCTCCTGTCAAAATGACACTCTATGATCTCATTCAAACATCTGAATCCCATCGACAAGCTTTAATTGAGATCCTTTAAGGGATAGAGGTCCTACCTAACGAAACCTTTCCCATTGCTTCCATTTTAACACCCAACCATGTCGTTCTCTCACCAAACAACCTACCTCCACAACCACTTCTGTCCCTGTACAACAAGCCGCTACTGTCAGTTTTTCTGAAGAAGAATTTGTCGTCTTTAGTGCAGAAGACTTGGATCCCACTCTTTTCATCTCATCTTACGTCTGTGACATCTGGGTATGTCGTGTTATGATCAACGGGGGTGCTAGTCTAAACATCATCTCTTCTAAATCCTTCCAACAGATGAATATCCCTCCTAGCTGCATGTGTGCCAACCCCACCATGTTGCATTCATTCAATGATGCTATTACTTCTACCTTAGGCACCGTGATCCTTAACATTCATGTAGGGCAACGTACCTTACCCAAAATCTTCTATGTCCTTGAGGGAGAATTCCAATACAACATATTTTTAGGCCTCCCTTGGATCTGGGATATGGGATGTGTTCCCTCCACCTTACATAGATGCATCAAATTCGAGTATGAGGGGAAGTCATACACCGTCAAGATGACGCTTCCCCCTTTAAAACGTGTAATATGTTATATCACCCTAATGATGTGCTTGTACCAATCAAGGCACCCATTGATCCAGCTAGACCATCTACTTCAACCACGCCTCCACCATCCACCTTAACCACACTCACACCCTCAACTAATGAACCCACTGCCGCGAATACCACTTCCTTCCCTGCGAACAACATCCCAACTTCAGACCCCTTAGTAGATGTTTTTCAATGCCTTACTCTAGGGGAATACCACCTATACAATGTTAGCACCTTTCATACCCCACAGGAGTATGGACAGTTACATGCACATCCTACCTATGACCGTCGTGTGGGGGAGGTGATCTCCTACAGACCACCTAATTTCCACACCAACCTAACATATGGGGGTGTTGACACATCCACTGTCACCCCTGAACCTCCCCTTGGTGTGGTTCCCTTCCAATTTGATTTTTGATATCTAACCAACTATCATTTTTCCCTCACCTTATTGATGCGTGTGCTTGGAAGGGTTTTGGTGTTGGTCTTTATGAACAAGGTCGACACACGATCATTCCTGTAACTACCCACAAACACAAAGATCATCGTGGTCTTGGATTTTTTGAACCACCTACACTAAAGAAACCTCATGTCAATTGTATCTAGGAAAACAATGAAGTCACCCCTTTTGAACCATCATCGCCCATTTTTCCATCTTCACCCACAGAGTCGATAGATCCGGAATCTATCCCTCCTAACTTTTTTTTTCATTAATGCTATCTTCTTGGGTCTTATCACTTATCAACGTGATAGTGAAGACCCATCTTCTCTCCCCCTTTTGTATCCAAATATGATTGAGGAAGATTCACCTTCAATTAATTTTGTGGAGTGCCAGGATGATGACTCCATCCTCACCTACCTTGGTGCAGAAGACTCTTATATTCCACATGCCTTACCATCTAACACCCAAACTATGTTAAATGAATCGACTATAGAAATCAACATCCACATGGAGGACGATCCTCACATTGTAAAGATGGAACAATCTCTTGACGCATTATAACAAGCCACCTTCACTACCTTCCTCCGTGCCCGCAATCAAGCTTTTGCTTGGTCCTACACTGACATGCCAGAATCGATCCTGACATTGCTGTCCATAACATCACTATGAAACCAGACTCTAAACTAGTTAAATAGAAACTGAGAAAAATGCATCCACGCATTTCCCTCTTGGTGAAAGAAGACCTTCAATGCCTTCTTTCTGTTTCTTTCATCTTACCTATTGACTATCCGCAATGGATTTCTAATGTTGTACCTATCACTAAAGTGACAGGGGTACTTCGGATATGCACGGATTTTCGGGACCTTAACCTTGCTTTCCCAAAGGATGATTTCCCCTTACCTAGCATTGATCAACTTGTTGATCTCACTGCGGGCCATGAGATGCTTTCTCTCATGGATGGCTTCTCGGGATATAATCAAATTTTGGTAGCCCCAACCAATCAACATAAAACCGCCTTCATTACCACCTGGGGGACCTTTTGCTATCGTGTCATGCCATTCGGCCTTAAGAATGCTGGTGCAACCTATCAGTGAGATATGACTTAGATTATCCATGACATTATGCACACTATCCTTGAGGATTATGTCAATGATCTTCTTGGAAAATCCAAACATCACAGTGAACATCTTGATGTTTTAACCATTATTTTCGATCACCTATTACAATATTGTGTTCTTCTTCAACCAAAGAAGTGTGTCTTTGGCATCCTTTCAGGCAAAATACATGGATTTATTGTCTCTTTGTGTGCCATTGAGGTCGACCCAGCTAAAGTCAAAGCTATCCTAGAAATGGCCCTACCCACTAACCTCAAACAATTGTGTAGTTTGCAGGGCAAACTCCAATCTATCTGGCGTTTCATTTCACAACTCTCAGATCAATGTCAACCTTTCCATCATCTCCTTAAAAAGGACATTGTCTTTCAATGGAGTGAGGAATGCCACCAAGCCTTTTAAGCTCTTAAAGCTTATATCTTGTAGCCACTCGTGCTTATCCCACCTCAAGACGATCGTCCTTTCTACCTCTACCTTTCTGCCACCGACCATGCTTGCACATCGTGACTCTGAGCATCGAGAACAAGCAGTTTATTACATAAGCCATACTCTTGTGGATTAAGAGACTAGGTATACACACGTAGAAAATTTGTGCCTATAGACACCAAATTTGTGTCTTACGACCCCTTGTGACCCACATCTCATCTCGCAACTTAACCTCATCACCTAAACCTTACACAATTATTTATTAATTACCTTGTAATTGATAAATCCACATCACCTTACCTGCCACCCTCATTTTGCCACCTCATCATGACCTAGCCCTAACCCTAAATTAAACCTAATTAAGACCTATGACTTGTTCTAGACTCACATCCATAACTAATGCCTCCTTACTCGCACCCAAAACCAACCTTCTAGCCACTTGACCAAGCCCGCAACTGATCTCTCGGGAGAAAAGCAGGGAAGGTGGGCTATTTTACTAAAAATAGCCTACTTTTTCCTTACCGATGCCAGTTCCTACTCGACCGCCATCGGTTGCGTAACCGCCATCGGTTCCCTGTAAATGGCCTCCCCAAACCAAAAACAAAGGATCGAAAATTCATTTTTTGGATCAAAGGAAAGGATTTTTGAATAAACAGAGATCATTGGGAGCGAAAAACAGAGTCCAGATCTTCACTTGACCGAGCAGAGACAAGTGAAGAAACCAGAAGTGTTTACGGCAAAGGAGATCAGCTTGCATCTTCGTCAAAACCAGTAAGTCACATCTTGCATGTCCTCTGTTATAACATTTCTTATGCCTTTTGAATTACAGTCCTCATAAATCCATCCCTGAATCCACTACCCAGCATGCATATTACCTCTAACTATCATTCATCTACCTCTCATCACTTCATTTCCTAATACCACCTATATACAGCCTTACAAACAACACAACTACCCCACAAAGCAACTAACCTACAGATCCTAGAACCCACCGGTATCGGTTATCAGTAACCGGCATCGGTTATTAGTAACCAGCATCGGTTCCTCCGATCAAAACCAGAAAACCAACCTTTCCCCTACCCAGTTCAACAAAGCAACTTAATTGATATTTTACAGTCTTTTGTGTTAATTCATATTAGCAGGGAAACTGACCACCTTCAAAAGGAAGTTTTATATTTCCTGTGCCCAAGGCAGTTTCCTCATTTATTGTCTAATCAAAATCTTGTGGTCTTGTGTTCTTATTTGCAGGTAGTCCTTCCAAGACAAAAAGTAGTTCTTCGCAATCAGCCTGATCTTTCTCTATGGTACGCACACACCATCTCGACATTCTACAGGTATTCCTCCTAGCCCCTAACCTTATCTGTTTCTAAAAGGAACGAATCATTCCGAGTGGAACATTTTGGCACGCCCGGTGGGACCCATCTTGGGTTTCTGTTTCTCTTACTTATTTTAATTTTAGGAAGCATACTTGCTGTGGCTACTTTTGTTATATATTTCGTAAAGAAATTGTCTTGCTTTCCTAGTTTCGCATTAGTAAAAGTCATCTCTCTTGCTTCATCAAACATAATTTTTGATTTGGGTTTAAAACACATGCATTGCATTCCTGCTTGTTGTTTTTCAATTCTAGTGAACGTAGATTAAGTAGCAGGTTGTACACATGGGGGTGATATCCATGGTATTGACAGGAAATTAATCTTACATTCACTGCACAACACATACCAAATCACTTCACAATTAACACAACAGCTCAAACATCCCCCCTTTTTCCGCAGTATTCCTCCGCCCGATTGAGGTAACCTTATAAGCCAAAACAACTTGACATTTCCCCTAAGTCTCTTGTTTAGGATTTTGATATCATTCTACGTCCTAAAGGCATAAACCCACGATAATTAAAATTAACCCTAGGGTTAATCTCTGGATTTGTGTGTGCATCTTGCTTGTTGTTAGTCCTGCTTTCTTTCTCATACTCTGTCTTCTGTGATCAATAATTGGACAAGTATACTAAACGTTGTTAAAAATCAAATTAGCAGCCTTTTTATATCTTGTTAGCCCAGACTTATTACACCGACATCGGTTACTTGACCGGCGTCGGCTATAGTATAACCGACATCGGTTACTAGACTGATATCGGTTAATCTCTTTTCCAATTCCTGACAAACGAGCAACCTACCAATTTTACTAGTCTGAGTTTGTTTCTATTCCTGAAAAATTGAAACCCTACTGTGAACTCCTGTCCATGGTTGTTATCACTCGAAAGCAAGCTGCCACCATGGTTTCACATGCTTGCTCTGTTTCTTTGCCTGAATCACCCCCTTCACATTCTGTGGGGAATCCTACTGATACCAACGAGGTTCCTAAAATTCCTGTGGGAGATAAGGACTTTGCCAAGTTTCTGGATGCTAATTCTAGCGCTGTACAATACTATTTGTCTCATACCCCTGACCGTACACCTGATGGTCAGCTCCTTGTGGGTATGCCTATTAGTATAGCTGCTCATTTAGCTCCCACTCCGCCTGATAACACCGCCTTGCTTCCTGCATCTCTAGCCCCGTCCCCCAATCTGATGGCTTCAGAGGTTCATACGGCTCAGATTAGCTTTCCTTTGGTTAATCTCGGACCCCACATATCATTACCGCCTACTACCCCTACCTCATCTCTATTGCAGACTGCTCCATTCATGACTTGCTCTCTGCCACCTATCCACACGAGCTTTCCTTCTCAAGCTCCGCCTACCTTTTCATTCCCATACACGTATCCAGTGACCTCAACATCCTATATGGGACATCCCTATTCAGTTACCTCAACATATTCATCCTCCACACCCTATCAACACTTAACCCCACCAGGATCTAGCGGTGGTCCTTGGCCCAATATGCCTTCGTTTACCACAACCACACCATCATCTCATCCAACTACTGATCTAATTAAACAAATGATGGACAAAATGCAAAACCTGGAGGCTTTTGTTTCAGGAAGTCATAGCGCCTTGACATACGAGCAAGTTTGTCGGGAGCCCATTCACCCTTCTGTCCCCCTTCATTCATATCCTCCTCAATGGGAGTTGCCGAAATTTACTCATTTTAATAGTAAAGAGGATCCTCAACAACACTTGTGATCATTTAGACATGCTTGTTATTTGATTGCCCATGATGATGCCTTATTACTCCACACCTTTCCCATGTCCTTATCAGGACCTGCCTTGGAGTGGTACAGTGCTTTAACCCAGCACTCAATCTTCTCTTTTAACCAACTAGCCCAATCTTTCTTGGATCACTTCTCCATTAACATTGCTAAGAAAGTATCCATCACCGACCTTTATGCCATTTGACAATTCGAAGACGAATCTATCGCAGATTTCATCGGATGATGGCGTGGCCTTATCAACCAACTTACATATGCCTTGCCTCAGGCTGAACTTATCAAACTTTTCACACGGGCATGTGCTAAGAAAATTTCTCCTACTCTTCAAATTCAAAATTTCCATACATTCGATGAAGCCTTTACCATGGCTCGGAAACTATAAATTCGAGCCTTAGAAGAAGAGAAATTAAGGTTGCGCAACAAAAACCCCAATTTCCAAACTCCTGATTCTACCAATAAACCAAATACCACCACTCCTCATGCGTCCACTTCTTCTAAATCAAAAGGATCTGTCCACGCGGTGATGGTTAAATCTCAAACACCGTCTAATGCCCCACCAAAAACTACCTATAAGTACAAAGCCGAGCCCATCAACTACACTCCCTTGGGAGAAACATATGGTGTGATATTGGAAAAATTGCTCAAAGCAGGAGCCATAACATTACCTCCTGTTAAACCTCATTCCAGGTTTGATTCCACTCACGCCATACCTTCCTGGTACAAAGAAAATGACTTCTGTAACTTCCACCATGTGAAGGGACACAGTCATGAGAACTTCAAGATGTTGAAAAACATAGTGCAGGAAATGGTTGACGCAGGGGATATAACCCTCGATAATCCTAATGCCCTTGCCAACTGAAATTTGAAAATCTTCAACAAACCATTCCCGAATCACTCTTCCAACAGTAACAAAAACCAGGATATCTTAGCCGAAGAGAGTGTTCATGAGATCCATGCAGTCTTTGATACCCAGCCCAAAGCCTCTATCGAGAAAATTTTGAATCAAGCCTCTTCACTAACACAGGAGCCCGAACCTCCTTTACCACCATCGAACCAAAGCGAAATCATTCCTTTACCCATAAGGGAGTTAAATGCCCAGACTCCTCTTCCCATCGATGAGTCTACTTATACCACATCCCTATAAGACTGCGAACGGATGTTATCTAATCTATCTATTTCCCAGACTTCCCCTTCTACCACTCTTGTTGCACAAGAGGAAGGTACGCCACTCCTTTTGACATCCTTAGACGAGAAATCTCTTGCACCGACATCACCAAATTCTTTAACCATGACGGATCCTCTCGAACACGCCCTCTTACCTATTAGTTCTTCATCGCCTAAATCCTTTCAATGACCAGTTGACCTCTTAACATCTATTGATACAGTACCTCATCCACTCACTGTATCACACCCACAGTGGACTGGAATCACAACCCACCTTTCTTCCGTACCAAATTTACAATTCAAGCCTGAAGACTGTCATTCTCCAGAGGATAGACAAATCCTATGGGAACGTTTGAGTATGCCATATTCTACTCAAATGAAAATGACCGATCCTGAGAACTCCACCATATACCCGAAGTGTTTACAGAAGCTTAAAATGCCCATGTTCTCACCTTAACCCCCCTCACCTCTACCAAATGCCTCGTCCACTTCTATTAACTTAGCCAAATCTTCCCCTACGCTTGGGACATTACCCATACCCAGTCTAACACACCCGCCTAAGCGACTAGATTTGTCCAAGAATAAAGCCACCCTGCCACTTAGGAGACACACTCAACCCGTGCCTCTATCACAATCAAAACCATCATCGTCATACCTACCTTCCATATTAGGACCTCATCCCTCCACCTTGCACCAATATATCATACCTCCTGCGTTTTCTTCAAAACGATCTACGCCTTCTGCACCCATACAGGGATCAAAGGGTATATCAACATTATCACCCCACATATCCTGTCCACCCATCAACCCTAAACAAACTCCATCATCAAAGGATTTATTTTCTGTCACTCCCCTTTCTCCGTGGTTGTTTCCCGCTACCACATCATCTGTAGCCTCATCATCTAACCAGCCGAACGTAGCTCCTGCGCCAAAGAAACCATGTTTAGTGAAAAACATATATCAACACCCCTCGGTTAAACCACCACCCATACGAACTAACCACACCCAAACATTACCAAAACCCGTGCAATCAATACCCTCATCCTCTTCTGATTTTGGCCCACTCAAAGGATCTTATGCCAAAATCCTTGCTATGTTAGTAGAGAATGCGACCATTTCCCTACCCCCCACTTAGACCTTATGACCCGTCTAAACCTCGACCTATAGGTTATGATGAGTCTAAGATCTGTGCTTATCACCGCACACCAGGACATGATGTGGAGGGATGTAAAGCTTTAAAAACCATCCTTCATCAGTCACCTCTCCCAGATAGAAAGGTTAAGAAAGACAACTTACGAAGGGAGAGAGATTTAGCTTCAATTCCCTCTCCTATACCGTCTATCCCCGCCACACTACGATCTATCATTATTACAACCCCACCTCTTGAAGACCATAATTTATCCCAACCATCTTCCTCATCTCAGGTTTACGAGATTAATATGATTAGTGTTGCTACTCGAGCGTAGAAAAATAATGAGAAAGTGAAAGTAAGCACACCTGCGCCCTCTCCTTCTCCGTCCAACATCCCGATTGCACCACCACCCAAAGTGGTTATTCGTGGACCTGCTTACCCCATCTCTAATGGAGCCGCCCATCGAGCCATGATTAAATAGCTTCACCAATCACTCATAAAAATGACACTATATGATCTCATTCAGACTTCTGAATCTCATCGACAAGCTCTCGTTGAAATTCTTCAAGGGATCGAGGTCTTACCTAATGAAGCCCTACCTGTTGCCTCCATTCTAACACCCAATCACGTTGCCTCTCTCACCAAACAACCCACCACCCCAACGACTTCTATCTCTGTACCACAAGCTACTGCAGTCAGTTTCTTTGAAGATGAAATTGTCGATTTTGGTACAGAAGATCATGACCCTGCCCTATTCATCTCAGCTTACGTCTGGGACATTCGTGTACGTCATGTTATGATTGACAGGGGTGCTAGCCTAAACATCATCTCTTCAAAAGCTTTTCAACAAATGAATATCCCTTCTAGCTACATGTGTGCCAACCCCATCATGTTGCGGTCATTCAATGACGCTATTACCTCTACCTTAGGCACCGTGATCCTCAACATTCGGGTAGGACCACGTACTTTACCTGAACTCTTCTATGTCCTTGAGGGAGAGTTCCAATATAATATATTGTTGGGTCATCCTTAGATCCGGGCCATGGGATGCGTTCCCTCAACCTTACATAGATGCATAAAATTTGAGTACGAGGGGAAGTCCTACACCGTAAAAGCTGATCCTCCCCCCTTTAAAACCTGTAATATGTTATACCACCCAAATGATGTGCTGGTACCAATCAAGACACCCGTTCATTCAACCCCACCATCTTCTTCAACTATGCCTCAACCATGTACCTCAATCGCACCTACGCCTTCAACTAATGAAAACCACCGTCGCAAAAACCACTTCCCTTCCCGCAGCTAACATCCCAACCGTAGACCCCTTAGTAAATATTTTTCAGTGCCTTATGCTGGGGGAGTATCGCCTATAGAACGTTAGTTCTTTCCATACCCCACAGGAGTATGGATAGGTACATGCCCATCCTAACTATGACCGTCGTGTGGGGGAAGTAATCTCCTACGGACCACCTCACTGCCGCACTAAACCTAACGTATGGGGGTGTCGACACATCTTCCGTTGCCCCTGAGCCTCCTCTTGGTGTGGTTCCTTTCCAGTCTGATTTTCAATACCTTACCAATCGTCACTTTGCCCTCACCTTCTTGACTCGCTGTGCTTGGAAAGGCTTTGGTTTTGGTCTTTATGAACAAGGCCGACATACGCTCATCCCCATCACCACACGCAAACATAATGATCGCAGTGGTCTCGGTTTTCGTGAAACACCTACACAAGAGACACCTCGTGTCAGCTGTATTCTGGAAGAAGACGACGTCACCCCTACCAAACCATCATCACCCACTTTGCCATCATCACCCACAGAATCTATAGACCCTGAATCTATCCCTCGTAACTTTTTTTTTTCATAAATGCTATCTTCATAGGTCCTCTCACTTATCAACGCGATAATGAGGACCCATCTTCTCTTCCCCTTCTGTATCCAGACATGATCGAAGAGGATTCGCCTTTGATTAATGTTGTTGAGTGTCAGGATGACGACTCCATCCTCACTTACCTTGGCGTGGATGATTCTTATATTCAACGAGCCTTACCATCTGAAACCCAAACCATGCTGAACGAATCTACTATAGAAATCAACATCCACACAGAGGAGGATCCTCACATTGTGAAGATCGGACAATCCCTTAACGCATCAGAACAAATTACCTTTACTACTTTCCTCCATGCTCGCACCCAAGCTTTCGCTTGGTCCTACGCTGACATGCCAGGAATTGATCCTGACATTGCTGTCCATAACATCACTCTAAACCCCGATTCCAAACCAGTCAAACAAAAACTGAGAAAAATGCATCCACGCATTGCCCTCTTGGTCAAAGAAGAGCTTCAACGACTTCTTTCTGTTTCCTTCATCTTGCCTATTGACTATCCTCAATGGATTTCTAACATCGTACCTGTCATTAAAGCGACGGGGGGACTTCGGATATGCACGGATTTCTGGGATCTTAACTTCGCTTTCCCTAAGGATGACTTCCCCCTACCTAGCATTGACCAACTTGTTGATCTCACTGCAGGTCATGAAATGCTTTCTCTCATGGATGGCTTTTCAGGATACAACCAAATTTTGGTTGCCCCTGCCGATCAACACAAAACTACCTTCATAACTCCTTGGGGAACCTTTTGTTACCGTGTAATGCCATTTGGCCTTAAGAATGCTGGTGCGACCTATCAGCGGGCTATGACCTACATTTTTCATGACATTATGCACACTATCCTTGAAGATTACGTTGATGATCTTCTTGGCATGTCTAAACATTGCAGTGAACATCTCGATGTTTTAACCATTATTTTTGATCTCCTGTTACAATATTCTGTTCGTCTTCAACCAAAGAAATGTGTCTTTGGTGTCCTTTCGGGAAAGCTACTTGGTTTTATCGTCTCTTTGTGTGGCATCGAGGTCGATCCATCTAAAGTCAAAGCTATCATAGAAATGCCCCCACCTACCAATCTCAAACAATTGCGTAGCTTACAAGGTAAGTTACAATCTATCCGACGTTTCATCTCCCAACTCTCGGATCGATGTCAACCTTTCCATCACCTCCTTAAAAAGGACATTGAGTTTCAATGGAGTGAAGAGTGCCACCAAGCCTTTGAAGCTCTCAAAACTTATCTCTTGCAGCCACCCGTGCTTATCCCACCTCAAGATGACTGCCCTTTCTACCTTTACCTTTCCGCCACTGACCACGCTGTAGGGGCCATGCTAGCACATCGTGACTCTAAGAATTGAGAACAAGCCGTTTATTATATAAGTTGTACTTTGGTGGATTATGAGACTAGGTATACACATGTAGAAAAGTTGTGCCTAGCCCTATTATTCGTGGCTATCAAGCTCTGACACTACCTTCTGAATCACAAAACTTTCGTCATCACCAACACAGACCCCATCCATTACATGTATGCCAAACCTCATCTAAACCAATGCATTTCCCGATGGCTAATGCTCCTTGCCGACCTCGACCTTGAGTTCGTCCACCAGAAATCAATCAAAGGACAAACCATCGCAGACCAACTTGCAGAAGCCCCTTTACCTGGAGAACAATTTACCAATTTTACATTCCCCAACGAACTCATTGCCACTCTTTTACTCAAGGAGGAGTCGTATCAAATGACCCTCTTCTTTGATGGATCTAAATGCCAACGTGGTGGAGGAGCTGGCATTGTTCTTGTTCCTCTTGACGCCGAGCCTATGCCTCTTTCATTCCGACTCGATTTCCCTTGCACTAATAATACAGGGGAATACGAGGCCCTTGTTCTGGGTCTCCAGGTTGCGCTGCACTTAGGTATCAAATCTATCAATATTTTTGGTGACTCTCAATTGGTAGTCAATCAAGTTATGGGCATCTACCAATGCAAAAATGAGGAACTTCAAAAAATACAAACACTACGTGGATTCGCTTCTAGCCTTATTTACTCACTATTCTATCCAAACCATTCCACGCTGTACTAACAAATTTGCGGATACTATGGCTTGCTTAGCCTCGCAAATTTCAGCCTCATCAACTGACTCTGACATTTTTGTCTTGGTCCAACAACTCTTTGCCCCATCTTATTTAGCCCCAGTTGTTTGTACAATAAATACTGTGTCTGCTAACTCGCAGGATGCTTGGTATCACCAATTCCATGACTACCTTACAACCTCTGTTCTCCCTTCTGACCTTACTAGTACTAGTAAACGTGCTTTTCTTAAACGCGTTTCTCGTTATGTAGTTATGGGGGGACTCCTTTATAAACGTGGCTTTGATGGAATCCTCCTTCGATGTCTCACCGGTGCGGAGATCACCCATACCATCCAACAAGTCCATGACGGTATTTGTGGTGGACATTTTAGTGGCCTTGCCGTGGTTAAACGAATCCTTCACCTAGGTTATTATTGGCCTACTCTCAATAACGACTGCTACGAATATGTTAAGCGTTGTGTTATGTGTCAACAACATGCTAACCTTCAACATACTCCTAGCCATCCACTGTAGGTCGCACGAGATCTTTGGCCTTTCTCATAATGGGGTTTAGACCTTATAGGTGAGATTCACCCGTCCTCTTCACAACGTCACCGATGGATAATCACAGCCACCAAATATTACACAAAATGGGTGGAGGCTATTCCACTCATTTCAACTAAAAAGGAAAAAATTGTCGAATTCATTAACCATCACATTATCTGTCATTTTGGTATTCCTCATCGCCTAATAACAGATAATGGTAAATCTTTTAAATACAAGTTGTTACAAGACCTTTGTGACAACTTTGGTATCAAACTTAGTTTCTCATCGCCTTACTATCCGTAGGCCAATGGTCAGGCTGAATCTTCTAATAAAACCCTAACCAAAATCCTCATGAAAGTTGTCAATGAATCCGGAAGAAATTAGCACGATCACATTCCCTTTGCCCTTTGGGCTTATCATACTAGCATTCGTACCTCTACTAATGCCACACCTTTTTCTTTGGTATATGGTACCAAGGCTGTTTTGCCTCTCGAAATACAAATACCCTCCCTTAGAATATCTCTTCAGGATATTCTCACCAATGATGATTTCCGCCAAGAGCGGTTAGCCCAATTGGAGCTTCTTGACGAACGTCATCTTACAGCTCTTGATCACCTTCAAATCTATCAAAAACGCATCAAACATGCTTATGATAAGCGACTTCATGAGTGTACCTTTAAGGTTGGTGATCTTGTCCTCAAAGAGAATCAACATGTCACCAAACTAGAAAAGAGCAAACGTGGAAAATTTTCTCCCAATTGGATTGGGCCTTACATAATCACTCACACCTATGGATCAGGTGCTTATCATTTAGCTTCGCTTAATGGTAAGCCTAAGCCTGAACCCCTTAATGCCTTGCATCTTTGACCATTCTACTGTTGAATTTAGTGTTATATCACTTCTTATCTACCTGCCGCTCGTCCCTTGAGCTCACATACCACCACATGCACTTCGTTTCCTACACCTCATAATAAAAATCAAGCTCACATAGTTTGATTCTCACCTCACCTAAACGATGCCTTCCCCTTTTTAGTCTAGTCCATGACTTCAAAGTTTAAAATAAGATGTATTCTTATGGGATTTTCTTGAGTCAAACTTCCTACCAAACTAGATGCTTCATGCCAAAAGAACATCTAGCTATCTAAATTATATATAGACTGTTCCCTCGAAGGACAGCTATATGCCAAATTATTGTTGCTATTCTATATAGACTGCTCCCCCGAAGGACAGCTATGCACTAAAATCATATCTGCTACTATAAATAGACTGCTCCCTCGAAGGACAACTATACACAGTCAGCCTTTATCAGAAGCTTCTCGCATTGATCAGCTTCGTGAAGACCTCAAGAATAGCACAATCAATATCCCTTGTAGACTTCCCACATCGATCAGTCTATATTCAGTAAAATAAAAGCCTCATTCAAAAAAGAACTTTTTGGGTCATGGACTTGTCTATTTAGGGTAGGTTCTCTTTCGTCAGAACACTCACTTTGTAATAAGTTCTCTGTACCTTAGCTATATCATCCACCTCACCTCACCATTTGTTTCAACTCAAGGGACGTAACGTACACCCGATATATTGTGATCATACAACTCTTTTCACCTATGGACTTCTCGTCTATGCACGGTACCTAGGGCTCCAAGCTCGTGCTACGTTGTGTGGTTTGTTTAGCTCTTTTCACCTACGGAGTACTCTTTCTGCTTTTGCCTCACATCTAGGATTGTGTGTTGATCTTAATCAGGACATGGTTCCCTTCTACTTGGGTAGGCTAACTTTCACTTCCCTTATACCTTTTACAACATCACCAATTCATTTCCGACACCAATAACCTTACCTTACCAATATTAATATCAATATTCTTACCAACCAACCAATTGCCTAAACCGTACCAAATTGCCTGAATTCACCTCTCCCTGATCCTAAGGGAGAACTACATCGGTCTGAGGCCCCTCCTTGCTTTGTGCAATGGGCTATGTAGGCAGCACTTCGGAGACATGGGGTCTCCCAAGGTTAGCTCGACCATCCTCTACCATAACCTATCATGTGTGGTAAATATAAATATTTTGTGTATTTCTATTTAATCACATTCCTCTTTATCCTTTTTCAAAACACAAAAAGTCAAACGAAAACATTCTTATTATTATAACTCAAATCAACATACATATTCAGTTTTATTTAGATGTTAAACAAATACATCTTCTCTATCATCGACACGCAGGTCGGTACTCTTATTTATTCTTATACCTTGCTAACATTTATTTAGACCCTCACGCCTCATCCCGAACTAGGTGATGATCGTGATAGTCGACCCCTCTCGCCAGGCCTCTCTATCCTCAATGGTACCACGGCTATTGGTACCGCCCACTGATCTGCCAATCTCTCCTATAACATATGAATACGCCCTCTCGCATGGAGGACTCCAGCCTCTAGTCTCTCCGCCCATGACTCCGCAACCACTAATGATCCTCTTGTCTCATTCACCTGTGTTTAGAGCTGCTGAACCAAATGCTACAGACGATCCCTCTTTGCTGTAATCACCGCTATGTCAGGACGATCATATACACCTCACAGTTCTACTACCCACCATAATCTATAGGCCTCTGTCATTCCTGCATCCATTACCCTGCGATTGGCTGCTACCTCTTCAGGCCCTTCTGGAGGTGTTGGCTGGGGAGGTAAGAATACTGCCTCTGCATCGATCCTCATATAGGGTGTATAAGCCTGGGGTATATCCTGCACAAATCCAAATTTTCACCGCACGTGATCTAGAGGAATCCTCTCATGCTCACCTGGCCTGTGCCCTGCGATCCACCTCAATCGCTCTACACCCCTCAACTCCTCAGCTATATTCTCTGTTACCATATAGTTTCCGTAAGGCCGCCAACAGATATCCGCAATCATCACTCTCTCCCATACCTACCTATAATACTCAAAGTCATCTGTCACGGCCTGGGATCTTGCCTCCTATTCTGTCTGGACCCGTCATCTGAATCCCAACCTCTGTACTCCGGTTTCTCCTGACTCGATGGATCGGCCTACTGGTCGCAAACAAACACTGTGCTCATAGGCCCAATAGTGTAATAAGTATGAACAATCTAGTGTCATTCTATGATTTCACCTACAAGCCCATAAACCCCTGTATAGCTCCACCAAATATGCAGGTGCCCATGCAAACGTCACGTTCCTTTCCATCATCTCCCAAATAACACACATCAATGCCTTTGGAAATCTTCCCCCTTCTGCCCTCGGTAATGCTAATACCCTACCACTATCATTAAAATTACTGCTAACCTTGTCCTCCTCAGGATGTGCCTGCATACATTATCCCATACGTAAATGACAAACCTCGCTGTGTTAAATCTCGTGTGTATGGACCAAATACTGCTGTTATCACTCCCCGTGCCGCGCTAGGCAATGCCTGGATATACTGGTTTTCCTGTAATGGGGAGTCTCAAATATGGAAACACATCTTCCAATTTACTGTCATTTCCCCTGTTGGCAGTAGAAGGGTTTTGTCTCAGGATTCCATCTCTCAATCAACGCCTGTGTAACATAGCATGGTTACGTGTGATTCTGAATAATAGCGGATTCCCACTTAACCCCAAACGATTTATCAATGTCCATTCAGCTGGCGTTACATCCACTCAGATTCGTTGACAACAGCACTGGTACACTATCATTCATCCTCAACCCTACCTCTGCCTGCATACATCCAAATAACAAAAAACCATTTAATTCCTCCCAATCCCCCTAGGTTTTTCTCCAAATTCTTGGAAATTCTTACAGCAACGGTATCGTTACAGCTAAACCGGTATCGGCTGGAGTAACCGATACCGGTTATCCCTAACCGATTATCGGTCCCTGTTACTTCATTTTACACGTGCCCAAAACAACACCACGACAATAATTTAAGCATTTATTCCTTTCATACCTACAAAACAGACCTGATGAAACCCCTGATACCTAACCCACGTAACACTACACCCCTTGCTTATGGTTTTATTGTCAGATCTACCCCCCAACTGAATCTCTGATGCAACAACATTACAAAAATTCAAATCAAACCCAAAAGGTGTACCTCTTGGGTTTTTGCACAGTAGCTTGAGTGGCCCTTGTTTCCCTATTTGTCCCTGTTGATGGATGTTTCTCCTCGTTCTGCCATTATCACCACCTTTTTCAACCCTGCCCTTTTCTGCTTCTGAATCTCAGATTACAATCACTTCCCTGTCTCTTTGCTCCTAATTCACTCCAATATCTCATGCAAATACCTATCTCAGTCCTCGCAAGAAGTGTAACGTTCGCGTATGTAACTCTTGAATGGCTCTAAAAATAAGAAAAACTTTTTTAAGTTGGCCACCTAGCTTTTTTATTTATTGAAAAGCTCATACCTAAATAACCGTATCGGTTATGTAAACTGAATCCCCCCCCCGGTCTACTATCTACGACGAGCGTTATCTAAACGAGTATAGGTTATAGACCTATCTTTTACAAACATGGTTCTTTTTTTCTTCATTTTTACCTAATTTTGTCGCACCTGCCCTTTTTCCTTGCATAACAACACCATTATCCATATTTCTCCATTCACCCCACACATATCATTACAAGATGTCATAAAATCATTATTTTACAAAAACCAAACCAAACCATCAAATAAGTCAAATCTACACAAAAACCAGAAAATCATATTTTTTAGATCCAACTCACAGATACAATATAACAAGTCACAAAACCAGCCCAAACATGCAACATTTCATCTTACAACACATTAATCCATAATCAACCATGTCAACTAAAATCATATACTTCTATACCACAAACCATCGACAAAAATAATTTAAAAAACACTTTTTGAATCTGCATTGTGGATCAAAACATAATATCTATATATATACATATACAAATTTTCAAAATATATACAATTGCCCTGGCATCTGGGGCCCTCGTGATCTCATCATCCAACTTCTAAGCCGGCACGCACGGCCGCAATAAACTATCCAAAAATCTCGACTCAACTCGCAGGACGGTCCCTCATATCAAAAATTACTCGGCGTCGCAGGACGGGGGGTTATGGGGTATCAAATATTTAAACCCGTATCGATCGAAAGCCGGTTTATATAATGAATAAATGAATCCATACATGAATAAATGACGGCAGCAGCCCCCCGAACCCCCTGTCTATCAAAAACAACCGGTTGCAGACGGTGCCCATTTTTTGTCCCTATACAAAAACTATGTGGGGATCCCTCAACTATTCCCCATCGCCCTCGGCCCCTCTCCCTACTGGTCCGTATGGTCAGATCCTCGCCCCAGACAAACCACACCCCCCTGACTATACAGACACACCGGATTGTGCTGACCTCCCTGTTTGTTTGTGACTCTCTGACTACGTGAGGTCTCCGCTCGGTTGTGCCGCATACAACCTTTGCTCTAGGCCCAATAGTGTAATAAGTCTGAACAATCTAGTGTCATTTCTAATGATTTCACCTACAGCCCATAAACCCATGTATAGGCTCCACCAATATGCGGTGCCCATGCAAACGTCCCGTTCCCTTTCCATCATCTCCAAATAACACACATCAATCTTTGGAAATCTTTCCCCTTCGGCCTCGGTAATGCATAATCCCTACCACTATCATTAAAATTACTGCGACCTTGTGGCTCCTCAGGATGTGCTGCTACATTATCCATACGTAAATGACAAACCTCGCGGTGTTAATCTCGTGTGTATGGACCAATACTGCTGTTATCACGGGGTCCCCTTGCCCGCGCTAGGCAATGCCTGATATACTGGTTTCCTGTAATTGGGAGTCTCAAAATATGGAACACATCTTCCAATGTTACTGTCATTTCCCCCCTGTTGGCAGATAGAAGGTATTTGTCTCAGGATTCCATCTCTCAATCAACGCCTGTAACATAGCATGGTTACGTGTGATTCGTGAATAATAGCGGATTCCACTTAACCCCAAACGATTTATCAATGTCCATTCAGCTGGCGTTACATCCACTCAGATTCGTGACAACAGCACTGGTACACTATCATTCATCCTCAACCCTACCTCTGCCTGCATACATCCAAATAACAAAAAACCATTTAATTCCTCCAATCCCCCTAGGTTTTTTCTCAAATTCTGGAAATTCCTACAGCAACCGGTATCGTTTACAGCTAACCGGTATCGGTTGAGTAACCGATACCGGTTATCCCTAACCGATATCGGTCCCTGTACTTCATACACCTTGCCCAAACAACCACCTACGACAACTAATTTAAGCATTTATTCCTTTCTATACCTACAAACATACCTGAAACCCCTGATCACCTACCCTCGTAACACTTACACCCCCTTGCTATCATGTTTTCTTTTTCATATCTACCAACTTATCTCTTATTCATAACACATACAAAAATCAAATCACAACCAAAATGTTTACCTCTTGGGTTGCAGTAGCTTGAGGTGGCCCTTGTCTTCCCTCTTGTCCCTGCCTGCTGGATGTTTCTCCTCGTTCTGCCATTATCACCACCTTTTTCAACCCTGCCTTTCTGTCTTCTGAATCTCAGATTACAATCACTTTCCCTGTCTCTTTGCTCCTAATCACTCCAATCTCTCATGCAAATACCTATCTCAGTCATCAAAAAGTGTCACGTTCGCGTATTTAACTCTTGCATGGCTCTAAAAATAAGAACTTAAGTTGCCACCCTAGCTTTTTTATTTTTAGAAAAGCTCATACCTAAATAACCGGTATCGGTTATGTAACTGATATCGGTCTACTATCTACCGACGTCGGTTATCTAACCGATATCGGTTATAGACCTATCTTTTTACAACATGGTTCTTTTTCTTCATTTTCTACCTAATTTTTTGTCGCACCTGCCCTTTTTCCTGCATAACAACACCATTATCCATATTTCTCCATCCACCACACATATCATTACAATGTCCATAACATCATCTATTTTACAAAACCAAACAAACCATCAACTAAGTCACATCTACACAAAACCAGAAACTCATCATTTAGATCCAACTCATCAGATACATATATAACAATGTCACAAAACCAGCCCAAAACATGCAACATTTCATCTTATAACACATCATCCATATATCAACATGTCAACTAAACTCATCCTACATTCTATATCACAAACCATCGACAAAATAATTAAACACATTTTTGAATACTGCATGTGGATCAAAACATCATCTCTATATATATATATACAAATTTTCAAATATACAATGTGCCCTGCATTGGGGCCTCTGTGATCTCATCATACAACTAAGCCGGCACGCAGGCCGCAATAACTATCCAAAATCTCGACTCAACTCGCAGGCCGGTCCCTCATATCAAAAATATACTCGGCTCGCAGGCCGGTATCAAATATACAACCCGTACTCGACTCGCAGGCCGGTATATAATGAATAAATGAATCCATACATGAATAAATGACGGCACGCAGGCCTCTATCAACACAACCGGTTCGCAGACCGGTGCCCATGTCCCTATACAAAAACTATGTGGGGATCCCTCAACTCTTCCCATCGCCCTCGGCACCTCTCCCTACTGGTCCCTGTGGTGCCTCTCGCCTCCTGCCTATAACAGACACACCGGATGTAGCTGCACCTCCCTGTGATCTCTGACTACGTGAGGTCTCCGCTCGGTGTGCCGCATACGGCTGATACTCAGCTCCGGTACTATCAAGAACATCCTGATAGTACCAGGCCTCCACTCTCGCCTCCATGTATCTATCCCGTGCCACCGTCGGTACTGGGGCTGGTCCCCGGACTCCTACTGCCAGTACCCCCTATGCCTGTGCTGGTGGTGCCTGTGGCTGTGCTGCTGCTGGCGGTGGTATCTGTACCTATGCCTGGGGCTGTGGCTGTGATGCTGCTGGTACTGCTGCCTGGACTAGCTGCCCCTGTAAGACCCCTATCTGTGCCTGTGCAGCAACAAGCTGCCCCTGTAATAACTGCACCTGGCCCCTGAGCTGATCTCTCTCTATCGCCACCACTGCCAAGTCTGGCTATACGGGCTGTGCTACCCTCACCGCTCTCTGACCAGCCCACCAAACCCTGTATGCTCCCGTGCACCCAACATCATCTACGCCATCATCTGCTGGCCTCTCTGCAACCCAATCTGGATCTAAGGGCTGTGGTGCAGGCAGTGGGGCCTCTACATCATCCCTCCTGTACTGAGGGAAGGGAGGTGGCTCGTCCTGTCACATCCCCATCTGCCTGTGTACCCTCTCTAGGGGTATCCTCTCGTACTCTCCCGGCCTCCGTCCTGCTATCCAGAAAGTGTACTGGATCCAGCGTAACTATACTCGGCCTCCTTTGTGCGGGTGATGACCTCTGTAAGGTCTCCATATGATGTCTACCGCTGTCAGGCCCTCTAATAAATGTCTATAATACGCCACATCTCGCCCTGCAAGAACTGCTCGTGGCTGCCCCACGACCCCCAACCACCTCTGAAAGCCATATCTGTATATGACCTGTGGCCCTGGCTGCTGGGGTAACCCTACTGGCTTGATGCATATGATGTGCTCATATGCCCAACAATGTAGCAAAAATTTCGAACAGATACCGAATCGCCTCATCCGGCGATAACCCCAGAGCTCTCTGTATAGCTGCACCAGATACACTAGTGCCCACGCATAGCAAGTATGCTCCTAAATCATCTCAAGTAACACCCCCATCAACGCCCATGGAAAGCGACCTCCCTCTGAGTCCGGAAGGGCGAAGCAGGTGATCCCAATCATCATCACTACAGCCAGCCGTGTCTCGTGTCGATGCGCACGGTACATGTCACCATACCCAATGCTCGCGCTGTGATAGGTAAGTAGTGCGGCTGCATCTCCAAAAACCTGTAATATGCTGTCCATGGCAGTCTTTGAATCTACCTGGAAGACTGCCTCTCCCTCGATAGGTAGTCGAAGGATGCGATACACATCCTCCAACGTGATAGTCATCTCCCCAGTCGGGAGATGGAACACATTGGTCACCGGATCCCATCTCTCGATGAGGGCGACCATCAAGCTGTGATCTCTCTCTATCTCTCTGTACCTCTGGACTCCACCAAGTCCCACCTTGCGCATGATCACCCAGTGAGCTGCGGACACATGTGGTCTCATCCGCACCAACAGCGGGGGCATCCTATCCTGCATCGTCAACTGCTGACGTGCCTGCAAAACCAACCCACATCCTTAGACCTACTTTTTATCACAACATCTACTTTATCCGCTAAACCCCCTTTTATCCCCCCGACCACACCCTGACTCTCTACCACCTCACCCAAAACCCAAACTCACCCCATCTATAAACCAAACTCACCCCACCTAAAAACCAAACTCACCCCACCCAAAACCCAAACCCACCCAACCCAAAACCCAAACTCACCCCACCTACAACCAAACTCACCCCACCTAAAAACCAAACTCACCCCACCCAAAACCCAAACCCACCCAACCCCAAACACAAAACACACCCACCCCACCCAAACCCCTACCCGACCCAATGCCCAAAACTCTACCCAAATCCAAACCCACCCAACCCCAAAACAAAACAAAACCAACCCAATCTAACCCCAAACACAAAAACACACCCACCCCACCCAAACCCCTACCCGACCCGATGCCCAAACTCTACCCAAATCCAAACCCACCCAACCCCAAAACAAAACAAAACCAACCCAACCCAACCCAAACACACCCACCCCACCCAAAACCCCTACCCGACCCAACGCCCAAAATCTACCCAAATCCAAACCCACCCAACCCCAAAACAAAACCAACCCCACCCCACCCAACACCCAAACCCACCCAACCCAAAACACACAACACAAACAACCCAACCCAACCCACACTCAACCAAAACCCACCCCACCCCAACACCCAAACCCACCCAACCCAAAACACACAACACAAACAACCCAACCCAACCCACACTCAACAAAAACCCACCCCACCCCACCCAACCCAACCCATACCCATACAAACCCAAACCGACGCCAGTCTAGCCCAACACACCCTGTCCACACAATTTCCGACCGATGCCGGTCGCTTAGCAACCGACATCGGTCGCTGTAATTGTCGGGAGCCGAACCCCCACGCGGCCCCCCGCCCATATTTTTCCATTTTTATACTTATCTACCCACCCAAACACCATAAAAACCTACCCACCCAGCCGACTTGCCCTATTTTACCGCTCTATCCTCTTCATTTTTCAAATTATGTCAATTTACTCATTATTTTCCTAAAAAATGTAAATTCCTACCCAAACCCCCAATTTCGCATAATACCATTCAAATGCAGAAAATAAAAAGTTCCGAGCCTACCCGTACGTCGACACGTCATCGTGGTGGGATGGGTGGTGGTGGTCTAGCTGGTCCAGCCCCTCCTGCTCCTCCTGCCTATGCCATGGCTCCAATTCTACTCTGCTGGGTCCCCGGCCAATCAACTGCTACCTCCTCCTCACTCGGGCCCGCAAACAACTCACTCCTCTAGAAAAATAGCTCCACCTCACTCAATAAACCTCCAATCTCAACTCTCCACGTCAGACAATTCAATTTGGTTTTCAAAATAACAAAGTGACAATGACAAGCCGTATTTTTCTTTTTATAGGTTTTTCGCCCTTAACCGATATCGGTTTGATTTTTCCCTAATGAACCGGTATCGGTCTCTTAACTAATATCGGTCATGTAGAATCGACATCGGTTTTTCTACCAACTTTCCCCCAATTTTTTGCCCTTATTTACCATTTGCCCCTTTTTTAACCACATATCACCTATATCCACCTTTGCTGAACACCATTTGTTTACCTATTTGGCCCGACCCAAGGCCTCGCCCTACCTATTTGGCTCGACCTAAGGCCTCAACCTACCTATTTGGCCCGACCCAAGGCCTCGCCCTACCTATTTGGACCGACCCAAGGCCTCAACCTACCTATTTGGCCCGACCCAAGGCCTCAACCTACCTATTTCGCCCGACCCAAGGCCTCAACCTACCTATTCGGTCCGACCCAAGGCCTCAACGTACCCATTTGGCCCGACCCAAGGCCTCAACCTAGCCATTTGGCCCGACCCAAGGCCTCACCCTACCCATCCGGTCCGACCCAAGGCCTCACCCTACCCATTTGGCCCGACCCAAGGTTACAACCCAACAACTCGGCTCGACCCACAGCCGTATCACTCCAACACCTTACCGAAAATCAAAACCATCCACTTTTATCCACCCATCCTGTAGTTTTTTGTTCAATCGAGCTCACCTGTTCGTGTTTTAGCATGATTAGGGTCCTTGACTTGATCTGTCGACCAACTTTGCTCAAACCTAAACCGTGACGTTTATCTCAACCAAACCAACCATTTGGTACTGCCGGACATGCCTAAACATTCATGTACCTTACCTGTTATATACCCTGGAGCTACTTCCTATGCCTTGGATACCAGGATTATATCACCCTTGTTTGGATAAACTATCGACCTTTGCCTATGCACTGCTGGTTTGCTTGTCAAATCATGTACCCTAGTCGTACTATTGCATTTTACCATGCGTCTGCTTCCTTGGACCTACCCCACCATCTTACCATCCCCTCTACCCCATTTACCCTTTATCAACCCTATCCCTGATTTCCCGTTCACTCAATTTGTGATAGATTTGAGGGGGATTACCTATACCCTTAACAGGGGAAACCACTTCATATTATTGTCCGTGCAGCTTTATAAAACAAGCTACATGACAATAAGGGGCTAATGTAGACACCAAATTTGTGTCTTACGACCCCTTGTTACCCACATCTCATCTCGCAACTTAACCTCATCACCTAAACCTTACACAATTATTTATTAATTACCTTGTAATTGATAAATCCACATCACCTTACCTGCCACCTCATTTTGCCACCTCATCATGACCTAGCCCTAACCCTAAACTAACCTAATTAAGACCTATGACTTGGTCTAGACTCACATCCATAACTAATGCCTCCCTACTCGCACCCAAAACCGACCTTCTAGCCACTTGACCAAGCCCGCAACTGATCTCTCGGGAGAAAAGCAGGGAAGGTGGGCTATTTTACTAAAAATAGCCTGCTTTTTCCTTACCGATGCCAGTTCCTACTCGACCGCCGTCGGTTACGTAACCGCCATTGGTTCCCTATAAATGGCCTCCCTAAACCAAAAACAAAGGATCGAAAATTCATTTTTTGGATCAAAGGAAAGGATTTTTGAATAAACAGAGATCATTGGGAGTGAAAAATAGAGTCCAGATCTTCACTTGACCGAGCAGAGACGAGTGAAGAAACCAGAAGTGTTTACAGCAAAGGAGATCAGCTTGCATCTTCGTCAAAACTAGTAAGTCACATCTTGCATGTCCTCTATTATAACATTTCTTATGCCTTTTGAATTACAGTCCTCATAAATCCATCCCTGAATCCACTACCCAGCATGCATATTACCTCTAACTATCATTCATCTACCTCTCATCACTTCATTTCCTAATACCACCTATATATAGCCTTACAAACAACACAACTACCCCACAAAGCAACTAACCTACAGATCCTAGAACCCACCGGTATCAGTTATCAGTAACCGGCATCGGTTCCTCCGATCAAAACCAGAAAATTAGCCTTTCCCCTACCCAGTTCAACGAAGCAACTTAATTGATATTTTACAGTCTTTTGTGTTAATTCATATTAGCAGGGAAACTGACCACGTTCGAAAGGAAGTTTTATATTTCCTCGGCCCAAGGCAGTTTCCTCATTTATTGTCTAATCAAAATCTTGTGGTCTTGTGTTCTTATTTGCAAGTAGTCCTTCCAAGACAAAAAGGAGTTCTTCGCAATCAGCCTGATCTTTCTCTATGGTACACGCACACCATCTCGACATTCTACAGGTATTCCTCCTAGCCCCTAACCTTATTTGTTTCTAAAAGGAACGAATCATTCCGAGTGAAACAGTGCCTAGCCCTATCATTTGTGGCCACCAAACTCCGACATTACCTCCTGAATCACAAAACTTATGTCATCACCAATGCTGACCCCATACATTATATGTATGCCAAACCTCATCTAAACCAATGCATCACCCGATGGCTTATGCTCCTCGCCGACCTCAACCTCGAGTTTGTGAACCAGAAATCAGTCAAAGGACAAACTATTGCGGACTAACTCGCAGAAGCCCCTTTACCTCAGGAACAATTTACCAATTTTACTTTCCCTGATGAAATCATTACAACTCGTTTAATCAATGATGCGTTTTATCCGATGAACCTCTTCTTCAATGGATCTAAATGCTAGCGTGGTGGAGGGGATCCGGAATTCTCTTAGGAGAAACAGAAGTGAAACAAGTAGAAAAGGTTGCAGAGAAGCGCATCGAGCCGAAAACTGAAACTGAGAAACTGGATCACTGTCACCCTCATTCAAGCATTGGAAAATAATGAAGATAGCTTCATCAGCTCACTTTCCAATACCAGATCATCCCAGCTAAGCCTTACTATCGCCACCTCATTCCTTGGACCTGTATCTTCATCAGGAACCAGTAAGTATTGTCTTTTAGTTCTTTGTTATCATTTTTCTTTAATTCATATTAAATGGGGAACTGACCACCTTCAAAAGGAAGTCTAATATTTCCTGAGCCTAAGGTAGTTCCCTCATCTATTATCTAACTAAGATCTGGTGGTCTTGTACTCTTACTTACATGTAGTCCTTCCCAGACAAAAAGGAGTTCTTCACAATCGATATGATCTCTCTATGGTACGTGCACACCTTCCCAACATTCAACAGGTATTCCTCCTAGCCCTAACCCTTATCTGTTTCTCAAGAGAATGAAAGGATAGAAGCAATGTTATTCCAGAACTAAAATTCTGTGTGAAACAGGTAGAATTTCATTGGGATGGTCTAGGAGAAGGCTATGGGGAATCCATGTGGGGGGCATAAGGGAATGCCTTTGGCATCATAATTTTGTTGAGGGAGTTTGGGCTTGGGATCCACCATGGAAAATAAATAGCTTGCATTTCTTACTTTGTGGGGGGCATAAGGAAATCTTTTGGGGGCATAAGGAGGTATTTTTGGGGGGCATAAGGATGTGTGTGTGATGAATTATTTTGGTGATTTGTTCTGGTGGATGCCCAATTCCCAATTGGGAGGCATAAGTAGCTTCCACCATAGACCTTGCTCCTTTGGCTTGCATGATGAAGCCTATGTTTTGTTTTTATTGTTTTCAAATGCATTTGTAAACTGTTGTTTTTGTGTGGACTGTGTTTTATAATGAATTATGCATGTTGAAGAATGCTATGTGTTGTGGAAGCTAGTTATTTCCATGGGTGGAATAAAACATCTTATTTTATTTTTCTTGGGGCTCAGGGGCCAATGATGAAGAAAGGATTATCCTTTCATTGGATGTCTTGGTTGTGTAGAGATCATTGCCTTTCCCCCTCTTTTGTTGTGATCAAATTTGAAGAAAAAATGAAGCTTGCATGTTGCTATTCTGGAGCAAAGGAAACTGCAGTTTTGACTGTCCCTTATGAAATTGATTTCATTGTAACCTTTCCCACAAAAATGTGGTTGAAAATTGTAATGTATACTTGCGAAGAAAATATGCATGTAATTGATTATGAAAGTGTATATTCAAAATTTGGAAGATAATTATATTCTGCTCTGTACATTGGAAAGAAATAAATAGACTACTGTCATTACTTTTAAACATTGAAATATGTAAAGTATATAATTTGAATTGATAAAGAATTAAAATACCTTCTCTCATTTGCATCGTTGGTTTGAATTCAATGTTTCATTGTATGGAAAAATAGTTAATTAAATATCTATTTGAAAGATAGAAACATGTGTGAGGAAAATACAGTAAAATTAGGTCTTTGGAAATATATAAAATTGAAATCAGAGTTGTATTTTGGGTTTAGAATAGTTTGATTTAAGTCATTTAAATGTATTAGATTAGATTAGAAATGAAATGCCACACTTGAATGATGAATTTGATAAACAAATTTCTAGAAATGGAATTTCTGTTATAAACTTAAAAATGGCAAATAAATTTAATTAAATTTCACAGTTTGATTTGGCACACAATAATAAACTTGGAAATGTTAAAATTTAGTATACTGTATCATGAATGAACTCAAATGGATGAATAAAACTTAAGAAAACAATTTAACCATTGCAAAATTGAACCCAATTCCTTTCACAACCAATTTCTGTCAATTTTTGGGAAAATGTGAATTAGAAATCAAACAAGTACATTTACCTTCTTAAATCACTCTAAATCCTTCATAGAGTAATCGTTCATGTTTTTTTGACATGTTGAGTGAAGAAGGAGATCAAATCGAGTCAAATTTATAAGTTGGAAATTACCAGTTGTCTATTTAAAATCCTGTAGATCATTTTCACAAAATTGACCCCTCTAACTTTATCAAAATGTTAAATTTATGATTCCTGTGCAAAGAGGGCATCGAGAGATTTGTAAAAAGTCATTTTTTCCCACTGGATTCCTAGCCAAAGTTATTACCCTTTGATGTTTTCCTGCCTTGGTAGGAAAATTTGGGAAAAATTTCCCTTGCGGGCCTGCGGCTCAAAAATTTCCCATTAAAAAATCCTTAGATTTTTTTTGAAAAATTTGCTTGGGAAAATTTTTGAACTTTTCTCCACTGGTTGCAACTAATCAGAGGCCTAGGCTTAGGGATGAGTGTACAGAGAGACCTAGAGGCCATCAGATCACAGCTACAAATCACATCAGGGAGATCCTAATGCTTCGGCCCTCACATTACTCAGGTGACATGGGTGGATTTTGGGAAGAATCCTAGCTAGTGAGCTTGAGTAGTTGCTTCAAGATTTTTCCTTATTCTAGTAACATGAAATCTTGTGTTGTGATCCATCTAGTGAGGGATGGAGCAGGGGTATGGTGGAGGACAGAGGAGAAAAAACTCCATGTAGATTCTGAGATAGTGACCTGGGAGCTATTTGAGGAGAGATTTAGGAGCAGGTATTTGTCATGGAGGTTCATACAGCAAAGGATTGATGAGTTCCATGACTTTTGATAGGCATCTCTTTCAGTAGCATAGTATGAGAGTAGATTTTTGGATCTACTCCAGTATGGTGAGTATATGCAGGATGAGCAAGTATGGATTCACAGGTTCATCCGGGGCCTAAATTTAGATATTGGTGGTGTAGTGTGGATCCTCTACCCACAGACATTAGTTGAGGCCATTGAGAAGGCCTATGTTGTAGAGGAGCCTCGGGGAAAGACCTAGCAGGATAGAGACTGAGTCTAGATTTTCATACAATAGATGTAGGATGGTAGATCAAGGGGGTCAGTACCCCTTCCTCGTGGTGGCTAGGGTACAACACAGTCATATTTTAGGCCACAACAGCAATAGCAGCAGTCCTGCCCACCTCATAGACCTCCATAGAGAGCTGATGCACAAAGAGGTCAGAGTATGGGGCGTCCTCCTAGGGTTCCCATCAGGACATAGGGTTGACCTAGAGCTCAGTCAACATGACCTCACCAGCAGAGACCTCAGTAGACCACAACTAGATGATTAGGGTCCACACCTCAGGCTTCTAGGGCACCTATTGGAGGTGCTACTCATTCAGGAGGATTAGGAGGATGTTTTGGATGTGGAGTTACTAGACACTTTTGGAGATATTTCCCACAAAACCCTAACAAAAAGGGTAAGACACAGATCTCTGAGCCTATGATTGGTGACATGGGATGTAGCCACAAGATTTATGTAGCAGTTGAGAACCACCAGTCAGAGCATCAGAGCATAGTCATTGAGACCACAGGTAGCATTAGTGGTATCCCTACCTCTATATTGTTTGATTCTAGTTCTTCTAATTCTTTCATTGCACCATCTTTAGTAGAGTGATGTAGGTTAGTGGTAGTTAGGTAGGGTCTTAGTTAGGATGTTGAGATGGATTCTAGATCCAATATCTCTATAGACTTCTCTGTATCCTTCCTTCAGGCTCATATGAAGTCATTTTGGGTATGGATTTGTTATCTACACATAGGGCCAAGATGGATTATTATCATAAGAATATATCTTGTGCAGATGTTTTGGGAGTTAAGTCGATGATTTTAGGTGTCAGGAGACCCATTTCTATTTGCACCATCTCCACTATGCAGCTTAAGCAGTGTGTATGATGGGCTTGTCATATGTATACTATTACAGTCAGTGACATATTAGAGGATGGGTTTAGTGAACCATAGCTAGATGATCATCCCATTTTGAGAAAGTTTGTAGATATCTTTCTAGGGGAGTTACCGGGGTTACCACCCCCATGTGAGATTGATTTTCATATAGATCTAGTTCTTGAAGTAGAGCCTATCTCATGAGTACCTTATCAGATGACCACCCCAGAGCTCTGTGAGCTCAAGTTGTAGCTCGAGGGCCTTTTAGAGAAGGTCCTTATCCATCCTAGTGTATCCCCTTGGGGTGCACCAGTGATATTTGTGAAGAAGAAGGATGGATCCTTGTGGTTGTGCATTGATTACCGCCAGCTGAACAAGGTAATGATAAAGAATCATTATCCCCTTCCTCGTATTGATGACTTGTTTTATTAGATGAAGGGAGCCACAATTTTCTCTAATATTGATATTAAGTTAGGCTACCATCAGCTGAGGATTTTAGAGGCTGACAATTATAAGACCACCTTCCATATGAGATATGGGCACTATGAGTTCACAGTGGTGCCTTTTGGTTTGACTAATGCCCCTGCAGTGTTCATGAGTTTGATGAATGGGGTATTCAGGAACTTCTTAGATCACTTCTTTCTCATCTTCCTAGATGACATTTTGATATACTCATGTACACATGAGGAGCATGATGGGTACCTTTGCTAGGTTCTTCAGTGTCTTCGGGAGTAGCATCTTTACGGAAACTTGGAGAAGTGTGCTTTCTTTCAAATAGAGGTATAATATTTGGGTCATATTATTTTTGGGGAAGGTATCACATTCAATCCTTCTAATATGAGAGCCATTATGGATTAGCTAGCACCCACTACAGTGACCAAGGTGTGCAGCTTCATGGGATTCATAGGTTACTATAGGATATTTATTCAGGACTTCTCTCAGATTGCATACCCTAGCACTTCCCTTTCGAGGAAAGGGAAGAAGTTTTTTTGGGCAGACAGATGTGAGCAGGCCTTCATGAAACTAAAGGAGTTCCTCACTACAACACCTATTCTTACAGTGCCAGATCCATATGGTGATTTCTTTGCTTGCACGGATGCTTCTTTAGTAGGGCTTGGAGGTGTGTTGATGCAAGAGGGTAGAGTAGTGGTTTTTGAGTCTCAAAAACTCAAAGATCACAACCTTAATTATCCTACCCATGATCTTGAGCTTGTGGCAGTTGTGAATGCTTTGGTTAGATGGAGACACTTTCTTATTGGTAGGAGATTCACACTCAGGACAAATCACTTGAGTCTTCACCACCTCTTCATGCAGCCCAATCTCAACACTCATTAGTGTCATTGGATGGATTTTATTTGTGAGTATGACAATGGAGATAGAGCATGTGAAGGGGAAAGAGAATGTGTTAGCAGACACTCTCAGCAGATGGAGACATGTGGCTATGGCCACTTCAGTGAGTACAGATTTGCTGAGCAAGATCATTCAACAACTTCCTCTTGACAACTTCTACATTGCAGTATGAGTAGAGATTGAGTTACATAGACCCCTTGAGGGAAAGTTTGATGGTTTTTCCTTAGAGTCAGATGGTCTTCTCAGGCACAGAGGCCAAATATATGTTCCCAGAGATGGAAGCTTGAGGAAGGACATCTTGGTAGAGGCACATAGTGGACCCTATTCAGCTCATCATGGGGTTAAGAAGATGCACACCACCTTACAATAGTTGTATCATTGGAGAGGACTTTGTAGATATGTGGCTCAGTTCATGTCACGATGTTTAGAGTGCTAGTGAGTAAGGCCAAGCATCAACATCCAACAGGCCTTCTTTATCCTCATGTTATATCGGAATGGAAGTGGGACAACATTTCCATGGATTTCATTATTGGGCTACCAATGTCAAGATATCACCATGATGCCATTATGGTCATGGTTGATAAATTGACAAAAGTGGCTCACTTTTCTCCTGTGAAGACCACTTATATAGCTAGATTAGTGGCACGAGTATATTTGGATGAGATTGTCAATTTGCACAGTCTTCCATGGAAGATCATTTATGACTGTGATCCTTTGTACACTTCACATTTTTGGACTACTTGTGATGCCCGTTTAAACAACCACTTGAGACCCAAGAAACAACCTAGGGTTAGCTAGAAAATTATAGGATAATTCTTTTTGATAAGAAGTATCTACATTCAGGTTTCCAAACATCAGTTTTCACTAACAAGATTTGGAACAAATCTTATTTACCAAAACACAAGTTTCCTTTATTAACTTATATCAAGTTCACAGGGTTCAAATTCTAGGGTTACATGTTTTAGTAAGGTTCAGGGAGTAATTTACCCCCATGCTTGCTCTCTAACAGGCTTAAAGTTTCAACTAGATTTTTCTCTTACTTAATGCTTCCAAAATTTTCCTAAACCATTCCCAATAGATAGGAAATTTTCTCACCTTTCCGGTGATATAAGGATGTCCTCCTAAATCCTTGTAGAACTCAAGATATGAGTGGGTGGAGTTCCTAGGGAAAATTTTCCCTTAGGGGACTCGTGGCAAGAGGAGGGAGAATGCGCCTTGGGTGGTTTGGTGGGTCGCGGGGCAGCATAGGGAAATTTTCCAATTGCATATCTCAAGGGCACAAAACATTCTGTGCCCCCGCGGGTCCCTAGAGGACACGTGTCAAAGCCTGGCGCAAGGTGGAAAAAGGGTGATAAGTTTAGCGGAGTATTTTGGCACATTGCGCTCGATAGGGAAGAAAAGGAAAAGGAGGGCACATAGGTCTGCGCACCTGTGGAAGGAAAAAGTCTGAGGGGGAGGCGGAGTTGCAGGTTGTGGGAGAAATTTTAGAATTTTTCCAAGGGCTGAAAAAACTAAAGAAACAAAGGGGTTCCACCCTACCCGCTATCACCCCAAAGTGCCACATGGCACTTTCTCATTGGCTTCGAGCCGCAGGGCTGGAATGGAAAATTTTCCCCAAAATTTTCAAAAGGATAAAAAGTTAAAATGAACTTCACCTCCACCTCAGCTCCTAAAGGACACGTGTCACCCTCTGATTGGCTATGGGCTGGTAGAGGAAAATGGAAATTTTTTCGAAAGAATATGTTTTAAGTTTGAAAAATTCCGCCCTTCCACCGTGCCACGTGGCAGCATGTGATTGGCTGCGGGCCGGTGGGGTGGTGGGGTAAAATGAGAGAATTTTCACAAGGAAAATTTTTCAAAGGGATAAGTTTTAAAATTTGTCCGCCCCTCCTAAGGTGCCACGTGGTAGGCCCTGATTGGTTGTGGGATGGCGGGGGCCACAGACCCTTTTTGGGAAATTTTTCCAAAGTCCAAATTTAAATTTTTCTATAGTTAGATTAAATCTTATTATTTTGTTGAATGTTAAATTGAAGTAAAAATTTAAATGGCCATAACTTGAGCTAGAAAGCTTAGTTTTGGGAAAACGAGGACTTTTTGAAAAGCTCTTGATTCCCTCTTTGTACAAGGATCATAAATTTTGGTAATTGATGAAGTTTTAGAGGTAAAGTTTGAGAAATAAATCTTTAGGTTTTTAATTAGTGAGCTGGCAGTTTTCAAATTCTTAATTTGGTTAAATTAGAACTCCTCCTTCGCTCAACATGTCGAATAGACATGGAGGGTTAGTCTAGGGAGGGTTTAGAGTGTTTTCGGGAAGTGAATTTGTTCAATTTATTTCAACTTGTATTTTTCTAGCAACAGACAGGAAAAATGACTGTGCAAGTTCCAAATTGGATTTTTATTAAGATTTGGAGGTTCTTTCATAACTGTTATGGTAAATTTGAGTTTCTTAGGACTTACTAAGTATGAATTTTGATGTTTCTTGTCTTATTGTTTGGTATAAGTTTGAACTGCTCATTTTTACTAAAATGTGAATTGCCAAAATGAACTTTATGGTAGTGAACTATTTCTTTTAAATTGGTTTATCAATTTTATCCTTTGAATGTGTATATATTTCCTAAACTTAGCCAAATAAATTTATTTGATTAAAATAACCATTCATTTTGAAATTAAATTGTAGTTCAGATTTCAATTTCTAATGCATAATTCAAAAGAGAACAATACAATTTAGCTTTCTCATACATATTTTCTTTCCATTGCAATAAAACACATTCTCAATCACCATTTGATATTCCCATTTCAATTACAACAATGTGAATAAGAATGAGCTTGAAATTTCTTTATTGAATTCAAACAAAGAACATATTTACAACTTATCTCTTTCTTTTAACTTTGAAATTCAAATTCAAACTTCCATCATCAATACAAAAGGTTTCACATTACAAACATTGTACAACTCATCCACTCAAGGTGGGAAAGGTTAAAGTGAATTTGATCAAAAGACTGGGACTGTCAAAACTGTATATCTTCTTGCTCCAAATAGTAGCATCCTAGTTTTCTCCAACTTTTCATCTTTGATCACAACAAGGAAGGGGGAAAGGAAATGCTCTCCACCCAACTAAGACATCCAATGAAAAAGGATAAGCCATCCTTCCTCATTGGCCCCCGAGCCCAAACCATATTGAAATAGAGAATGAGATTCAACTCATGGAAATAATATCTTCCACAACAAACATACAATATTCTTCACATGCATACAACAATAAGAAATACAATCTAAGAAAAGACAACAGTTCACAACGACATTTGAAATTATTCACACAACACATAGACTTGATCAAGCAAGCCAACAAGAGAAAGAACTATGGGGAACTACTTATGCCTCCCTATTTAGAATTGGGAATCCACCTAAATCATACCACCAAAAACATATCAAATCCCATAAACTTTATATCTCCTAACCCCTCCTTATTGCCCCCCCAAATTTTCTCCCTTATGCCCCCCCCAAGAGTAAGAAATGCAAGCAGTTTATTTTTCCAAGGTGGATCCCAATCAAAAACTCCCTCCACAATAATTTTGGTGCCATTGGCAATCCCTTATGTCCCCCATTGGAAATCCCCATAGCCTTCTCCTACACCAAGTCCTAAGTAGTCTACCCAACCAGCCAAGAACACAAAACACACTCACCATTGAAACATACATGCAAGAGAAAGAAAAATTTTAAAAACAAGCTCAAGATCCTACCTCTCCATAATGGAGTTTGTTCCAAGATCCACAAGCTTTCAAATATGTCAAAGTACAGTCCAAAACCAGAAATGTTCAAGCATGCAAAAGACTCCAAACTTCCTCCACAATAAGCTCCAAAAACAACAAGAAAAATGTGCCTTTAAGAGGAATGGACAAAGTTTCAACAACCATAAACAAGCAAAGAGTTTCACTTAATAGGAGAAGGAAGAGAAAAGGATGATGTGGATCCATGTGGGATGCTACATCATTCTTCCTCAACCCCAAAAGGAAATCAACATCACTCACCAAATCACAATAAATAAAATGACAATATGACTTACATACTCCAACACAATCCATACTCCAAAAGGACTGAATTAAAAATATGTAACGGAAGTGCAATTAAAACTTACAAATTGTCACTTCAAAATGCAATAAAAGTGCCTAAATTTAACCTCCAAACCATAGGTATGGTTGGTGAATCATTTTAAGAGGTGTGGGACAAGTTTAACTTGTCCCACAAGCCTCCAAATTTGGCCTCCAAGGACAAATTCGAATTCCTAAGGGGATGAAGTTTCTTACACTCCAAAAATCTATCTTACATAACTCTTACATATTTCTTACACCTTCTTACACATTTCTTACAAACTCTTCCAACATTAATATTTAAAATCAACAACTTCATTAATTGCATTCCATATCCCAATTTAATTTAATTAAAGTTTAACTATATGACTTCTCACATTAATCTATCACATTTAAATTAATTACAAGAAGGAACACATTACTTAATAAAATACATACAACAATAATTAAAAGGAACAAATTAATCAAATACATAACCCATGGTCACATATAGTGGAAATCCCCCCATGCGAATCCTTAAAAAACACACACATACAAAATAGTTGCCATGGTGACCTTGTTGATTTCACCCAAAATTTTAATATGGTTAGTCTCCAGTCCCCCGACATTGTTGTGATTTTTAACGTGCAAAAATGAATATAGATCTTTCAGCCTCGTGGTGATATAGGAACATCCAAAATGATATAAACAACATTTGAAAATTATCTAAACACATGAATCACAACAATATCAAGAAATCAATAATATCATTTTCAATTCATAAATCGACTATATCATCATCTATGCTATTCCATACTAGGTATACTCCAAATATAAAATGTCACAAGTCCACATCAACGTCTATAATATGTCCATGTCAAAAAATATATCATCATCCACATAAAGGAAATGTATCTAGTAATCATCATGCATACTAACTGAATCCAGATCAATAATAGTCCATGATCTAACATCTAACCATCATACTAAAACAAAACATAATAGTGTCCATAATATGATCAACAATATCAAGATCAATGTCTAAAAGTGTCAAAGGGAAGTGGGCACTACACTACCGTGTTGTATGTCCTCGGGACGAGAATCAAATTCAACACAACATATCACTTTGAGACAGATGGACAGACTGAGTGGGTGAATCAGAATTTAGAGGACATTCTCAGGATGTATGTGATGGATCAGTAGTCTATGTGGGAGGAGTATCTGTAATTAGTGGAGTTTTCCTACAATAATAGTTTTTATAGTTCCATAGGCATGGCTCGTTTTTAAGGATTTTTATGGTAGAGAGTGTAGGACACCTCTTAGCTGAGATAGGTTAGAGGACAAAGTATCTCTCAGCCCAGATCTTTTATAGGACATGGAGCAGCAGGTGGTGTTGATTAGGAAGAGATTGTAGGAGGCGCAGGACATGTAGAAGAAGTATGTGGATCAGCATAGTATCAAACATAGTTTTGATGTGGGCATGAAGGTGTTCGTTCATGTCAGAACACACAAAAGCCCTATCCGTTATGGAAAAGGTTCTAAGTTAGCTCCTAGATACGTTGGTCCTTTTGAGATCTTGCAGCGTATCAGCCCTTTGGGCTACTGTCTAGTGTTGCCACCCATCATGTCTCACATACAAAATGATTTTCATGTTTCAGTTCTCAGGAGATATATTACAGACCCTTCTCATGTATTAGATTGGACATCATTGTAGGTGCATGATCAAGGGCAAGTGATGGTGGCACCCATTTGCATCCTAGATCGTAGGACCCTAGGCCTTCGAGGTAGAGACATTGATCAGGTTCGGGTGCAGTGGGACATATATGATGAGACTACAGCTACATGGGAGGATGCTACTTCATTACGAGTGTAGTTTCCACATTTTTTCTAGTGACTTCCAGGAGGAAGTCGAGTCTAAGGGGAGGGGAATTTAGTAACCACTTCCCTTTGGCATCTTTTGATGCTTATTTTGATACTGTTGATTATGTTGTGGACATTATTATGCTTTGATTTAGTATGATGTTAGCTATTTGATCATGGATTATTGTGATCCTAATTTGGTTATGATGCACTGTGATTATTAGAGACACTCATATGTGGATGATGATATACTATTTGACATGGATGTTTTATTGGATGTTGTTTGGACATGTGATTTTGGATATTATGAGTAGATCTAGAAAATGGATATTATATGATGATGACAAAGTTGTTGATATAAATTGTATGTGATAATGTTAAATTGACTTAATGTTGTTGTGGTTCACATACTTAGATGATTTTGTAATTTTATTTGTATCATATTGGATGTTCTAATAAGGTGATGAGGCCAAAGGGGGTATTTATATTTTACAGGTTAAAAATATCACAACAAAACATCGAGGGATCGGAGACCAACCACAAAGGAATTCTAGGTGAATTAAACAAGGTCACCATGACAACTTGTTTTATTGTATTATGTGTTATTTTATTAGGGATTACCTTTACATGTGACCATGGGTATTATGTATTTTATTGATGTGGTTAATTTTTATTATTGTTGTATGTATTTTATTAGTGATGTGTTCCTTTCTTTTATTTAATTAAATTTTTGATAGATTAGTGTGGGAAATCATATGATTAAAATTTAAATAAATTAAATTGGGATATGGGAAATTAATAATGGAAGTTTTCGGTTCCTTGTATTAAAAATGCAAGGGATGTGTAAGTTAGATTTTGGAGTATGAAACACTCCACCTCCTTAGAAATTTGAGTTTATCCTTGGGGGCTATTTTTAGAGGCTTGTGGGACAAGTAAAATTTTTCCCATACCTCTCAAATTAATTTACCAACCATACTTATGGTTTGAGAGGTGATTTTAGACTTTTATAATGCATTTTATTAATCATGTTGCAAGTTTTGATTGCACCCTCTTACATTTTATTTAATTTGTAGTCCTTTGGGGTGTGGATTTTGGAGTGTGCAAGTAAATTGTCATATTTTCACCCACATCTTTATTGTGCTTGGAAGAATGAAATTTTTTCTTTTTTGTTTGAATTTGAGGATGTGTGATGTGGCATCCTACATGGATCCACATCATCCTCTTCTATAAAATTCAAATTGTTTTCTTGTTTTGGGTTGTTTAATCTTTTTGGAAAACTTCTTTAGGGGCACATTTTCTTGTGTTTAGAGCTCTTGCTTTTGGAGAAATTTTTCATGCTTGGATATTTCTATTTTGGGACTATATTTTGGGCATTGAAGCTTGATTTTTTGGAAAAAGAACTACCATGGAGAGGTAGGAGTTTAACATTTCTTTCATGCTGTTATTTTCTTATTGTGTTGTGTGAATGGTGAATGTTTTTATGCTTTTTTTGAATGGTTGGGTAGACTGCCATAGGGATGGTGTAGGAGAAGGCTATGGAGAATCCATGTGGGGGGCATAAGGGAATGCCTTGGTATCATTATTTGTGGAGGGAGTTTGGGTTTAGGATCCACCATGGAAAAGAAATAGCTTGCATTTCTTACTTTGTGGGGGCCATAAGGATGTGTGTGTGATGAATTATTTTGGCAGTATGTTCTGGTGGATTCCCAATTCCCAATTGGGAGGCATAAGAAGATTCCCCCATAGACCTTGATCCTTTGGCTTGCATGATCAAGCATGAGTTTTGTTTTGATTTTTTTCAAATGCAGTTGTAAATTGTTGTTTTTGTGTGGACTGTGTTTTATAATGAATTATGCATGTTGGAGAATGTTGTGTGTTGTGGAACCTAGTTGTTTCCATGGGTGGAATAACACCTCTTATTGTATTTTGGTTGGGGTTCATGAGCCAATGATGAAGGAAGGATTATCATTTCATTTGGATGTATTGGTTGGGTGGAGAGTGTTGGCTTTCCCCCTCTTTTGTTGTGATAAATTTGAAGAAAAAATGAAGCTTGCATGTTTTTGTTCTAGAGCAAAGGAAAATGTAGTTTTGATAGTCACTTGTGAAATTGATTTCATTGTAACCTTTCCCACTAAGATGTGGATGAAAATTGTAATGTACACTTGTGAAGAAAAGATGTATGTAATTGATTATGAAAGTGTATATTCGAAATGTGGAAGACAATTACATTCTGCTCTGTACATTGGAAAGAAAGAAATAGAATATTGTCATTGCTTTCAAACATTTTAATATGTAAAGTATATAATTGGAATTGATAAAGAATTGAAATACCTTATCTCATTTACATCATTGGTTTGAATTTAATTTTTCATTATATGGAAAAAGGGTTAATTAAATATCTATTTGAAAGAAAGAAACGTATGTGAGGAAAATACAATAAAATTACCTCTTTGTACATATATAAAATTGAAATCAGAGTTACATTTTGGGTTTAAAATAGTTTGATTTAAGTCATTTTAATGTATTAGATTAGACTAGAAATGAAATGCCACACTTGAATGATGAATTTGATAAACAAATTTCTGGAAATGGAATTTCTATTATAAACTTAAAACTGGCAAATAAATTTAATTAAAATGCACAGTTCAGACCTGCACATAATAATCAACTTGGAAATGTTAAAATTTAGTATGCTGTATCATCAATGAACTCAAATGGACAAAGAAAACTTAAGAAAACAATTTAACCATTGTAAAATCGAACCCAATTCCTTTCATAGTCGTTTTCTGTCAATTGTCAGGAAAAAATGAATTGAAATTCAAAAAAGTAAATTTACCTTCCTAAATGTCTCTAAATCCTTCATAGAGTAATCCTCCATGTCTTTTCAACATGTTGAGTGTAGAAGGAAATCAAATTGAGACAAATTTATAAGTTGGAAATTACCAGTTGGCTATTTAAAATCCTGCAAATGATTTTCACAAAATTGACCCCTCTAATTTTTTTAAAAATGCCAATTTTATGATTTCTGTGCAAAGAGGGAATCGAGAGATTTCCATAAAGTCCTCATTTTCACAAAACCAAGATTCCTAGCCAAATTTATGACCCTATGAAGTTTTCCTACCTTGGCGGGAAAATTTGGGAAAATTTTCCTTGGCGGGCCTGCGGCCTGAAAGTTTCCCATTAAAAAATCCTTACAGAAATTTTTTGAAAAATTTGCTTGGGAAAAATTTAAAACTTTTCTCCACCTACCATAGCTAATCAGATTCTACCACATGTCCTCACAGGGAAACAACAGAGGCGCGGCATTATTTTTGTCTTTGGGGCCTTTTGAAATTTTGGGAAAATTTGACCTTTTTCCCCGCCGGCCCACATCCTATCACAGGTTGCCACGTGGCAGCATGGGGGTATTGGTAGAGGGGGCGGAACCTTTGTAACCTTGTTAGATTTTGGTAATTTTTGATTAAAAACCCCCCATCCCCCGCACTCCCACCATCACCTCGGCATTACACCCCGCAGACACGCAGAACCACACGTTAAACCCTTCTCTTTTTCCTCCTCTGGTGAATTTCCCCAAACTCTCCCGCCCTTGTGCCCATCTCTATCCTTCTTCCCCACATTATTGGTTGAGCACCACATGTCCCTGGTGGACCCATGGGTGCATGGGTGCCAAATGGGCTTTTCTCCCTTTTGGTGATTTTTTCCCTATTGTTGCCGCCGCTCTGGCATTCCCTCACCCTCTCTTGCTTTGGATTAGGACCCGCCACATGTCCTTGGAGGAACCACGGAGGTGCGGGTGTAAATGGGAATTTTCTCCCGTGCAAGGAAAAATTCCAAATACTACCCCACGACCCGCCAACCTGAGAAATGGGTCTTCTTCCTTCCTCGACATGTGTCCCCCTTTGGGAGAATTTGACCCCTAAGCTTCGCCAGCCCATATCTAGAGTTTTATAAGGAGTTAGGAGGACTTATTTATATAATTGGAAAGGTGAGAAAATTTCCTATCCAATGGAAATGATTTAGGGAAATTTTTAATGCATTAAGTATAAGAAAAATTAAGTTGAAACCTTGAGCCTGTTAGAGAGTGGGTTTAGTGATATTTTACCCCCTAAACCTAATTGAAACTTCTAACCCTAAAATTTGGACCATGGGACTTCTAGAAATTGTTAATAAATGAAAAGTATGTTCTAGTAATTTTAGAATTGTTTAGGAACTTGTTAATAACATCTGTTGCCTTGCAACCTGGTTGTAGATGCTTATAATAAAAAATAAAATTATTCCATAATTTTCCTAACTAATCCTAGGTTGTTTCTTGGGTCTCAAGTGGGTTGTTTTAACGGGAATTACAGTGAGAATGTGACAAAGGAACATCGGGAGTGCTAGATATGTCCAGTCAAAGTTAAATAAATGGGAAAGTCAACTTTGGTCAACATTTCAATATTGGACCAATGGCACTATGACATGTGGCGAAAAGGTAAAGGGAGTCATTTGTTGGTTTTTGATCTCTGATCTTCGATGGTCGTAAAACATTGCTCAAATTTTGTTACGGAGGGAAGCCCAGCTACCGCGTGGACTATGGTATTATTGCCAATGTGGTGGGTCCACAAGCCACCACGTGGCTTCCCAGCATGAATCGAATTAGCTCGATTTGCCTATCGAGAGATGATAAGTGGATAATATGCTATTGACTGAGTTAATTATTTTCTATACCATATTTGTATGGGTCAAATTTATATTATCTTGGTAAGTCAACTTATAACTCATTTTACATGCCACATGTCTAAGTGGGCGGGTTTGATTTGTAAAAGCCATGTATTAGTGGTAAGTATTAAGCCATGCAAATCTGCCAACCTCCACTTAGCCCGCATAAGCCACCAACTATCTATTTACCAAGTCCACGTGGTGAAGGAGGTGAAGCGGTGATAGGGGGGGCATGCTAAGTCCATGGTTAAAGCTTCCACGTGAGGAGAAGGATGGGGGCGGTTAAGCTCTAGTGGTCCTTTGACCACTTTAAACATGTGTGGAAAGGCTTTACTAAGCCTTAAACAATTACTTCTCCCCCAAATGTGGGATATTCCCACTTAACTAAATCTCCCAACATGGGTATTTAGCCCATTAAAATATAAAAATCTCCTTATGGGATTTTTAACCCATTAAAACATACAATTCAAATCAATCCCATTACACATGCTATGGGATTAGGCTATTATTAGCCTTAAGATAATTTGTAAATGCATTGTATAAGGGACCTAGTTTTTATATAAATAGGGAACCCATTTCATTGTAATGGACACAGATTAGCCCGAGAAGCTTATTGTTTTTCAAGGTTATTTGTAGGATGTGTCAAAATTATTAATAGGGAAATTTTAATATAGTGTTGTAAACTATATTAAATTCCTAAAAATTACTGCAGACAAATATTGTCTATTGGCCTATTATTTTTTGGGCAATATTAGATGGAATATTTGTGATTGGGAGTAAAATGTAAACTACCCAATAGGCCCATTGAGCCACACTAAATCACTTGTAAAGCCTGAACTATCGACCAGAGTGCTGGAGGGCACATTGATAGCATCAAGAAGGCCAATTAAAGTCGAAGGAGATTATGCATCAGAAAGGTGAAGATTGATTCGAATGATCATCAGAAATTTTTTGAAGAACTTAGAGCACTGATAGGCAAGTAAAATTCCATTAGGTTTTCTTGGGAAAGTACTATTGTAACTTATAAGTTTTGAATAGTGGAACAGTTTGAAAGAACCTAGAGACATAGGCAATTTCCAAACTCCGTAATCAATCTTTGTGTGATTGTCTTTATTGTCTTGCATTAATTTGAAATTGATTACTTAAAAGTAGCAAATTTTTGGAAAATAATTAAATCCTACAAGGGTCCGAGATCAGGTAGATAAAAACTTGATTATTTTTGGATCAAGGAAAGAGAAAAGAAAGGTAAGTTTGAGGCCAACTAGCTAGGGCCTTATGTGGTGGTTTCCATGCATGGGTCAGGAGCTTATAAAATTGCATATTCAGATGCTAAAGAGTTTTCAGAACAAATAAGTGCCATGCATCTCAAGTGGTTCTATGCTTAAGCATGATGAGAATATCAAATAAGAGCTAAAAATAGGTCATCCACATGTGAAAACCATGTAATTGTGGCACAGTGGGAAGGTATTTGGGTGAAAAATGGGTTCCGGGTGCTTAAGGAGGATTCACTAGTGACAATTAACTCTTGCATCAAGGAAGGTAACCCTCACCACTTTTCTAGGGATAACTTCCTTTGCTAGGTCTAAGAACCCTACCAAATCCATCTTTTTCGAGTCGTGATCTAGCTTGTTTGCTCTTATATCTGCATGAAGGACGTGCCTTTATATATTCCCATCTAACATTCGGGGCACCTTCACATTCCAATTTCTCAAATATATGCATGAGGTATTATTACCTTTGTATATAACCACATAATGATAGGGACATCCATGCTTCTATGTCCTTTTACATTACTTTCTAAACATAACCTTAAAAAATACACAAAAAATCAGAAAAGGATACACAAAAACCTAAACATTTAGAAAATATCCCTTCTAGGGAAAGGACTACGCCAATGTTACAAAATTGTCTTAGAGAAAACCTTGAAAACAATGAGAATGGTAGCTTTGAAAATTTATATTTCAAGATAACCCAAAAACATTAGAAAATATATCAATGTTGTCCCGCAAAAACAAGGTAATAATTTAATTACTTTTAGTTGTTGGTTTGTATAGTTTTGATTGAGGGTTTTTTTTGTGTTGTATGGTGGTTCATTTGCTTATCCTAGATTGAATCTTGTATGATTTAGTTGTGTGTGGCATTAGGTTCATTTTTATCTTGAATTCACTTGTAAAAAAATTATTGTCTTTTCCATCATCTATTGTGTGCACCTTTTAGGATTCATTTACTTAGATTAAATGTCAATTTAGTGTGTTATTAAAGTTTTCTTGAGTTCATATCTAGTTGCATATTGTTTGGGCTGTGTTGTTTTTTTGTATATTTGTTTAGTCTTGTTAAATTTTGTGTGTGTTTACTTCACATCCAATTTTTATCGCATCTACCATCTATCATTTCAGAACATAAAAACATCATTTGATATATCATTTATACAAAAATTCTATTTTTTTACATCATGCATGTATACTAAGCTAATCATCACATATCATATCATCAATGTGGGAAAGAGAGGTTACACAATCACAAATCTATCCCCTCAGCACCAATATCATCTAGTATCATCCCAAATGCTAGAATATAAATCAGATACATCCCATAAATCTAAAACATATGATACTATCTATAGATGTATCATCAATAAAAAAATGAAACATAAACATCTCTAAAGATAAAGTATGTCACATACATAAAGAAATAAAGAACATACATCATGATACAATCATTAGTAGAATATAAAACATCATGATGAGAGCATAATAAAAGCATAACATAACAATAAATTATTGAATGTCCATATAATACATGTATAAATGTCTAGTTCAAAATCAGGTATACATCATCAATACAATTTGCCATCGTAAAAGGGCATGAATTAAAACTCAACATTCATCAAGAGGAATCAAAATAATGATGCATCAATCTATACATCGATTAAAATCAGCCTTCATAAGAGGCATGTATAAATACAATACATCTGTAGAAAAAATAAAATGGAGGAATCAATCACAACTTGCAGCCTCTCTAGGGCTCCTAGGTCCATGTCTTGGGGGATGAAAAATTGGTGGCTATGATGGGCTTGCTCCAGGGGTACCACCCTGCTGTCTGGATGACTATTATATGATGGGTTAGTGGAATGATCTAACTGAGTGACCTTACCGGTGTGATTGGGAACATGTCGTACTCACACAACTACTCAAAGGGAGCCAACCACTACTCTACTAGGACTGATATGAAATAGGTGATCCTAAAATATAAGCCCTTTCTGCTAGCCCTCATAACATCCTGAATCATGTCAGCATCACCAAAATTAGTGGCTACCTAAACAACAATGTCTCACTCTCCTACCAGTCATTCTCTATCAGCATATGTCTATTGCGTGGCAACAACGTCTTGATCTCTGTCCACAGTGATAGTTTACACATGGGCTTAGGCCTAATCCCTGTGAATGATAAAACTATGTGTCTATGCCTAGGCATGATCCATCGGTGTAAACGAAAAATTACACCTGAGTCTAAAACTGGTGTAAAAGACTCAATATATGAGCCCCCTATCCTGCTAACTGACTAATCTGGATTTGTAAGGATGAGCCATCCCCATCCTGAGTGGCATGTGCTCTTTCCTAGTCTCTCTCAACTGTCAAGACTTGTACTTAGATGTTGTCTTGATATCGCTCTATTGTAAGGGCCTGTACATGTGCCCTGGCCTCATCTCTCTCACCAGCCACCTATAAATGCATGGATATCACAGCTTGTAATTGTTATTGAAGTGCAGCCAACTATCCGTCATCACCACGATCCCCTATAGCATGAGGATGTAGAACTTTCTCGAGAGATACCTGCTATAAAGGCGCACATATCCTTGCTGGAATGCCTACAGGAGGCAACTCTATATCTGGAGCCTTGGGTGTTTGCATCTTCTAGATTTGGGGTCTTTGTCTCTGAGGTTGCTATAATGGATAACCCTATCCCCCTCCCCTAACATGATGTTAGCTTTCAAATGGATCATCATCATCAAAATCATAGTCACCACCTCAAACTCCACCCCCATCATTGCTAGGACGCCCCACCAGTGGTGCCCTCACTACTACAATCATAGGTCACTCTGGGAATGGTCAAGTGGCCCAGAATGACTCCATGGTACCAGGGGGCATACTCTAGTGTACAACCAAGATCTCTGATTTGTCTCTAAGGTACCCACATAATTGGTACCACATGTAAGAAGATGGTCAAGGTCATGCCTCTTCAAATCTGTGGCCCCATATCAGAATACTCTCTGGTACTATGAGCATACCACATATCTAGCCTAGTTACATCTTGAGTAATACCAAACTGTCTCTGGTACCTATCCACTCTATAAATCTCTTGCATATAGCTGTGGCTACCCGACATGAAGTGTTCAATAGTCACAGTGCTAAGCTCTAAGCCATCCTCTGGCCACTGAAAGTGTCTGTAGGGCCTCCATACCACGGAAGCCTACTATAACTCATCCAACTCATGACAGTATTGGTAGGAATATCCTATATGTGGCCATACATCATCCCTGATTAGAACCCAACCCATAGTAGAAGGATCCTCTAGAGCTCGAGCTCTCAACCCACCTACAAGGTGACCAATAGAAATGTGGTCCCATGCCCAAATCTATAATAATTTGGCCATTCCTACCATCTTCTGATGGTAGTATGTGATTAAGTGGAAGTCCCAATATAAGTGTGCTAATATGCACTAACCCCAGTAATATGTGTCCCCATAAATCAATCCTTGTATCACTCGAAGGAGACCAAGTGGAAATGAAGCACCTATCTTGTTAGGGAATAAAGATTCATTGAAAAAGGCCATCATGTAGACTACCACACAATCAAGCTCTAGATCCTTGATGTAGCGTGACAATCTAGCAGTCATCTTGTGACGTGGTATTGTCGAGACACACAAATAGATTAATAATACACTAATCAATATCAGGCTAGTGATGGGTATATTGAATGAGATTACCTTGGATGGGGAACCACATGATATGCCATATGTCCTCTAGTGTAATCGTGATCCCACCAATCGGGAGTTGAAACTATTGACTCTCGCTATGCCACCTCTTAGCTATGGCTGTTAGAAGGCCATGATCCAAGGTAATATGTGGTATATCGGCCATGTAAGCCAATCTTGTCATATATAGAAGGATATCCAATATCCTCCTATCATCAGCATCAAACTACACCTCTATCACCACCAGTCGTTCGTACCTCTCGTGGGTATGCAAAAATTGGTAGTATCCTCTACAAAACAAAAGCGCACATGTTAGGATCTAATTTTATATCCACTTCCATCTAATTATCTATCTATTCCTAGCTAATTTTCTATTAAAATTCTTCTTGCATTCATCTAACGTACTAATTTTCACCTTCTTCTACAAACCATCTAGTCTATTTTTCATCTATACTTAGCTATTTGGTTGCAGGGATTAATTCCACCTTTTTCCATGGCATGTGTGCCTCCACTTTGATGCATGCATTCATATTTCATCATATACATGACAACATGCATATGCCTCTGATTTGATGTATACGTTCCCTAACCAATGTGTACGCTTCCCCCCATTCTTCCCATTCTTCCTATTCTACCTAGAATGCATATGCCCTTAGCGTGACGCATACGCTCACCCTTTGATGTGCATGCATGCACATCCTTGTTTTTTCCACCTTGGGCACCTACGCACCCCTTTTTTGTGGATACATGGGAACGTACCTATTTTTTAAACACATATGTCTACATGTACCCATTTTTCTGACGCATTTTCATGCACACATCCATTGGAAAAAGCTAACAAACTACCCTAAAAAGATGAAAACCCATATTAAATGCATAATTAACAAAGGAGGGATAGGGCATTCACGTAGGGTTCATCTGCTGGGTCCTGAAGAAACTCTCAGATGTGATCTTCCCATCTTCATCTACTAGATAGCCTCACCATCTCACTCTAGGGCTATCAATCTAGCTCATGGTAAAAAATTCGTAAGAGCTTTTCTATAAATGAATTGGTCATGATTTTTTTACCCCCTCGGGTGGGTATATTAGGCTGCCGCGGTGCCCCTGGGGCATGTTTTCTCCATTGTGATCACTTTTGTACATATTTTTCTCACCAAAATGATTATTTCTACTTATTTTTGCATGTTGGAGCACTCAGTGCCACCCTACAGTCACTTCTTCAACTCAAAATGATTTACAAATATCCTAAGAGCCATTTTACTATCAGTTCTCTTCTATTTTTCCTCTCTTTTTCCCATCACAATGATTATTTTTATGAAATAATTATTGTTGCTTATAATTCTTCTTACTAGGGCATTTTTTGCTATTTGACGCCCTTTTCTTCACCATTAGGTATTTGGACATGCTTTTAGGAGATATTTGATATCTTAAGCAAATTATTCCCAACTGATCAAAAGTTTAAAAATTATAAAACCATCCAAAAAACTGAAAAAAATCATAAAACTTCGAAAACGGACTAAAATTTGTAAAAAAGGCTCATTTACAGATGAAATCTATGTCTCTCACATGGCACTCATCTTGTATCTTGCTGACATTTTCACATGTTCACCTAACTCTACAATAGTTTTAAAAAACCTACGTTACTTACTTCGTCTATACTCTAGGGCACTATTAGTTGCCTAGTACTATTTTTGTTGTGCACATTGCTTTTCCATTGGACCCAATTTTCCTTCATCCTTTACCCTGCATATGCAAATTTCTTGGGGCATCATTTTAAAACCCTTGTTGTGTATGAGAACATTTGGGACTGCATCTCGAAAAAAAAAAAATTGTGCAACTATCTTGAACGTTGTTGGTTTTAGTATGTGTGATTGTACTAATTTCCCTATTAGATGAGTTTGTTTACTTCTTGTATTGCATTACATGTTTGTATGTTACATGGATTTGATGTTTTAGTAAGTGATGGTTTTTTTATCTTGGATTTTCATATCATTTTATTCTTTCGTCGTATGCTTGCATTTTAATAAGGGCCGATGATGAGGATGTTAAGCAAAATGATGATTAAAAATTGTTTGTAATGGCTTGTGGATAACTCAATATCCCTCTTTCTTGTTGTTCTCTAATCTTATCTTCACATTTTCTTTCTTTCTTCTACTCTCTTTCCGATCATCGATTGAGTTCTTCCATCACCCCATCGACACTTGAGGGGGTTTCCCTTTAGCTAAGAAATTTTTCTTCTACCCCTTCAAAACATTTATACTCGTTTATGCTTGTCTACTTTATTTGAAGTGACATAGCTTACCTCACCCTAAACAGGTGAAAATGTAGACACCTTTAGTTTGATTAAAGCACTATTACTTTTAATATTGCACTAACTATCCTCCTCCTTGCAAATTTATGACATATCATTAGTTAGACCTATATAACTCCCCTCTTACGACACTCTTTTGGTTGTATTCCTCTTATAAGTCAATTAAACAAGCTAATCTAAGTCTCTTCTCAGCTAAATCCTCTTCTAAACTACTTCTATTAGTTTCATAGACTATCAATCCATTTCATTAGATTGATTTGACCTCTCAAAACTCTTTTAAAACTCTAATTTCTCTATAAGAGTGATATTAACTATCCTAACCTAGGATAATTAGCCCTAACTATGGTCAACCTCTTATAAAACCTATTCAAATTTTACTTTGACTTGCTTAAGTTTTTTTTGGGATTTGTCATTTGTCCCACATTCACCCAAATCTCCCACTTTCCCAAATGGAAAACTATAAATAGCCTACTACCCCCTCTCATTTACAAGAACAATTATTCCCTCTAACATTAACTATAGTATTATTGCTGAGATTAGGAGTTTTATTTCATTTTATTGAGCTATTTTCTTTATCCATTGCAACACACCACACACCATAGAGTAAATGGGAAGAACTATTGGCCTTAAATCCATTAATGGTGGTATCCCATTCTCTTAAGAATAAACTGATTGCTTAGATCCTTATTAGGCACACTTATTTAAGCTTTCAAGAATAGAGGGTAATTATATTTGTTAAGTTTTCTTGTTTTCTTCAAGGTTAATGTATGCAAAATAGTAATCCTTGTTTACTTCTTATTTGATGGTCCATTGATTGGTTTTGCATAAAGCTGTAGGGTTTCTTGAGTGTTCTTACCCCATTCCATAGCTTTTGCAACCTTTCTTTGAACACACCAATCATTTAACTAACAAATTCTTTTGCTAATGTCATCATAAAACTAGGATTGTGTGTCCAAGGCTGTATGCAATGAAGCTCTATACAACTCAATTGTTAAGTGGTTTCTTTTGGGGTTTTTTGGTTGTTATGTTTCTCTCTATCTCTGTTAATCTAATGAAATGTAGTGTTAAACTACTAAAACAACATTACTGTAATGAAATAAATTTCATGGAAATACTTTACTAGAATTGAAATGCACACACGAAATCAATATAAAAAAATTCAAATAACAAACACTCTGAATTGAAATTGTAGAATTGAAATGACATAACTTAAAATTGAAATTGGATGAAAGAAAATAGCATACATTGAATGGAAATTGTAGTAAAGGAAATAATTAATTGCATCCAAACTGTAACTTATTAAAAATAATGATCATGCATAAACATAAAATCCTCCAGTTTCCTTGGTCAAGTGGGCCCTTTCTCTTCCTTGGGATGAAGGTAATCTCAAATCCATAGGATATTAAAAAAAACATCTAATATCTTTTTTTAGAAAAGTTCCATAACATACTCAGTACATAACTGGAAAATAGATACTAACTGTTATAAAATGTATTGCAGATTACCAACATCAACTAAGTACTAAATTGTTCTTCAAGGAGAATTCTATATAGACATAGTCAGTTAAAAAATCATGCCAAAATTATAGGCACTGATTAATTCCACTTACAACCCTATTAAATTTCATTAAATCCTACAGAACTGTTAAAAAAAGATTCATGTTTAAAGGTTGTCAATGGAAAAAGTCTTCCATGACTGCACGATGGCTTCAGACTCAAAATCCTTGATTACCATTCCTAACATTGGTAGTAAGTGTCCACTATTATCCTACACATGTCACCACAGTTTCACTCACAAAGGCGATTAGTGGGAGATTCTATAGTTAATAAGTTGCATGAAATAAAATGAGAGAAATGCATTGAATTTACTAGGATATAACTATATAAGGAATACTTATGCAATAATTTATCATGTTTAATGACAAATCAATAATCACATAGATAATATAAAAAAATTCAGTTAATGCACTCATCAACTTATACGACCAACTGGATTAACTCAGGGAATTTTTCTTCTACATCTCCCTTCACCTTCTCCCATGCCTCTAGCTCTTTCAATTATTTTTTTGGTATTTCCCCTATGATGCTGGGCACTTAATCTGATGTGATTTATTCAATATTCTCCTTCATCTTCTGGATTACCACTACCAACTCTGTGCACATACCGTAAAACTCATCCATGAATTTGGTAATGGAAGTCTCAAAGTTTACCAATCCAAAACTCTATATTTTTGCACTTGGTCTTGATTTTATCCTTCCTCATGGTAGTTTCAACAATTAACTACACACACTCAGACTTGTTAGCAGGGATATTCTCCTGTACTTCCTTAAGAGAGGCCTCTTCCTCTACTACCCATAGCATTGATTATGGGCTTACATTTTTCTACAGTTGTGGAAAATTCTGTTTGCCAAGATGTCTGCTCTGCTTGAGCTAGTTGAGAAGATACTCCAACTCTAAAAACCTAGCCTCAACTACACTTTTGTTATTATCCTTCTCCTTTTTTGGGGTTTGTGGGCTTTCGGCCCCCATGCCATCCTTGATGTTGGTCATCAACATACGCCACACTGGTCTTATAAATATTCCATCTCACCACCATAATCTATCCTGTCCTGGCTCACTAGGGCCAGAGATTATCCCACAAAATGCCTTTAACAAGGGTGCCAACTCAATCATAAGCCTCCTTATTTCATGCCTTCTTACCCTTCAATCCTTGGTGTAATCTCTCAATCTCCTTTTCTTTTTCCTTCTTTTCCATGACTAAGGTTTGAACAGTGGCCATTATATCCAAGTTGTTCCACACTACCTCTGAGGACATATTCTGTAGAGCATTGTGAGATTTATCATTTGTGAGGTGGCTAGTATCCAACACTTGGTAAGTCTCTCCTCCCTTATTCTTAAGATGAATGGTCTTGACTACATCACCACTGACCTTAAATTTCTACTCTTTTGCATGGCAGTGCAGGTTCAAACTTATCATCTTCCACATTCTGGGCACGCCCCCTTCTTGATCCAAGATATCCTATGCATGTAGTTTTTCCAAGGGAAGGGTGGCCTGAAACCTCACACACAATATCTTTATGGGGTCATCCAAAAAATTCCATATGAGGGGACACATGTGTCCACGTATTCCTTTTCACCTTGTGTTTCATGAGTTTTTTCTTCGATCTTAGTATAAACCCTTTATCCTCATTTATTACAAAGGAGTCTCCCTTACTTTATCCCTTCAGATTGGTGGGCCATGTAGGAGAAAACTATTGCATTGGGCTCTTCTTAGTTTCTTCAAAAAAATGAACCTTCTCCTTGGTGCATGCATCAACTACCTCCTTAGTGTCTTCCTCATCTCTTCTCTTCTCTTCTACTTTGAGCTCAACCTCAAGTTCTTCCATGAAAGCCATGTTATCTTCCTCCAAGCCTATTTACATTGATGAACTAGAAACCTCATGCACCTTCTATTTCTTCTATTTTGTCTCCTCTCCTTCAGGCAATGCTCCTCCTTTGCACCCTACTTTTGTGTCCTCAGTGCTAATCGGCTGTGAAGAGATTGCACCCCTACTTCTACCTCACTGCATATAATATTTATGCTTCTAAAAGCTGTGCAACTCCTCCTCACTCTCTTCTTCTACTACTAATACATCCACGTCTTCCTGAACCAATTTCATAGGTGGGATAAGAACTTCTCATGGCTTGGGGAAGGGGGCATCTCTAACGTCCATCTTAACTCCTTGTGTCTTAGGGTGCAATTGCATAAACACCCTGTGGATGTATACCTTAATGGTGACATTGATCTATGGTTACAGATCTAAGAATCTAGGCTCTAGGGTCTCCACATATGCTAGCCTCGAGTTGTATCTATAGGTCATGCATAGGGTGTGAACATCCACATCCACCTTCTCTACATCGAAGTTCAATATCTACACATTATTCAACTAGTTAATGGAACACTTCAGGTACTTAGAAGTGAATGGAAATTAGAGTTTACACCATAACCCTTTCTCTCTTTTGGCCATCACAAACCATACCGGACTAAAATTTTACATGACTGTAAACTAGACTTGGTCCCCAATGACCTTTGGAAGATCATGCAGGATGCACCATTCCATTTCAAATGCTTCACATAGTATCTCTTACCATCTATTCATCTGCACCTTCTATGTATTGGAAATGCTCCCATCAAAAGTAAACTACTTGAACTATATAACAAGAGATGGGTGCGCCGATGGGTAAACACACATGTTGTCATATGGTCCATCTGGGACACTAAGTTCCCAACATATAATTAATAACATAATGGACCCCCAAGTTATCTTTGCTCCTAGTTTGTTCTGCACTCATGCCTCCTCGATGATACTATCCGTGATAAACTGTGAATTTTTTTAATGTGATCACTTGGACACCTTGTATGTAACGTAAAAGAACCTATTATTTATGTCCATCCACCTCTCAGATGCACCTAGATTGAAACTAATGAGTAGGGAAGTGAATCTCAATGCTAGGTCTGGTAGATCCACAATAACTTGTGCCCTTTCCACTTTCTCATAGTTTAATTTCTTGGATAGCTCTTCTATCTTCATTGTGACACTTTAATCAAGGGCCGTGTCTTCACCTTTATTTTTTAGGCCCATTACCCTATGGATTAAGTTTCCTGCTAGTCTCATACTTCTCCCCCAAAAGTAGAAATAGTTTTCATGCACTTGTGACATCAACCATCTGAACAAGGTGTGGGTTTAGTGAAAAATGATAGCTCCCAAAGTTGGAAAACCCCAATTTTCTTCAATTACCTCTTCACTAAATCATCTACCCTAGGGTTTCCTTTTTCATACAACCCTATTATCTCCTTGTAAATATCCTATTATCTAAAATAAGCCCATGCTTGTTTTGGTTAAATTGCCTCCATTCTTCCCTGCGTTTGCTATAGGAAGATTTTTTGTAACTTTAAATAACTCAAAAATTCCTAGAGATGGATTCATCAGATAGGATTTTTCTTCCCCTTTCTAGAAAGGTAAAGAAATCCTCCTAACTCTAAATATTTTGAAAGTTATGGCTCGACGGATTTTTTTTGGAAAAATTCCCCAAGTAGGCCCACAGCCAATTAGAAAGTGTCACGTGTCAGGTCAGAGCAGCGGGGGTGGAAGGTCTTCAATTTTTTTGGATTTTTGGTCAAATTTTCTCAAAGGAAAAAATAGGAGCGCATCCTCGCTAAGCAATGTGAAGGTGCCACGTGTCCAGTCAATAGCGAGAGTCGAGGTGGCAGAAGGATTTTGGAATTTTTTGCAAAGTGATGAAAATTGTCAAAGGCAAAAGTTGAACTAGATCTCTGCACAAAATGAAATGGCACCATGTGTCCACACAGGTAGTAGAGGTCAAGCCCACAGAGGTAAATTTGGAAATTTTCCCAATGAAAAATTTAAAAGGAAAAAGGGAAAAATGTTGTTTTGAAACCTATGATCAACCAGAGGGTGACATGTGTCAGTAGAAAAGTGGGGCATGGAGAATTTTTGGGAAATTTTCACAATTTGAAAAAAGAGGGAAAATTTTGAAATTTCGGTCCACGAACCCTAATTTTGCCCTAATTTTTCTTGTTTTTCCTTAAATCTTCAGAGGACCATATCTTTTGATCCAAAGCTTAGATTTTTGTATTTTTGGTATCATTGGAAAGATTTTAAAATTATCCACATGATGGACTATTCAATTTTGATTTTTGATGGGGTTTGTTGGGAGAAAAAAGAAGAAATGTCTCTGATATGGGAAAAGATGCAGAATTGACCCCTTACCACCAAATTGATGAAGTATGGCACTCGTTTCTTCTCCAACATGGCCAAATGCATTGAAAAATTAATTTTTGAGGGTTCCCTTGCCGTTTTAATGGATGTTATAGGTTGGTGGGTGTATAAAATCAATTTTCCCACGTTTTCCACCTTTTATTTATTCTACTTCATTGTTAAAAGCCATTTTTGGCTCATTTGTAAAGGGTTGGATGTTTTTGTTCTTATAGACTCCCCTCTTCCCCTTGACACATGAATTCTTGGAGTTTCAGGTGTCCCATTAGAACTGTAATACGCTTTTTTTCCTCTTTTCCATTGTAAAGCATCGTATAAAAAATTGGGAATGATAAAGCATGCTCTGTGAATGAATTTTCAATTCTTTCTTGTGTTTATTGTTTCCTTCTGATCCTTCATTACATTTTGGTAATTTTTGCATGTTCTAGTGTTGCATTCTTATGATCTATGTCTATTTGCAAAAATAGAGGTCCATCACTCCTTTGGTGTATCATCATTTTTTTTCTTAGTTTTTTTTGCTTTATCATATTTTAACTCTATCTCCTTGGAATCTAAATTAGGATTTAGCATTGAACCTCTGCAAAATTCATGCATAAACCTAAACAAAGGGGTAAGAAAATAAATTTCTGTAGAGAGTTTTCTCACCTTATAAGGTCCCACACCTTGGGGAAAACTCAATGTTATGCAATCACACTAAATGAACCAATTCTGGACTGCAAATCTGAAGGTCATTTAGGGGTCTTATATATTTTCACTAATAGTTTTGGCATGCCCATTAGGACCATAGAGGTCTTCATATTTATTACAAAAAAGTTGATGTGCAATTGTTGTAATTTTTTTGCTTGAAAGAGCCTTGATTTGTACATCTGATGACTCCAAAAGGATAGAATCAACTGGTTTCAACAGTCCAAGCTTGAAGATTCACAAGAAGGATCCAAATAAGGTCAAGGACTAGAGGAGAAGGATTGTTTAACTACCTAAAATTATCCCTAGAAAGAGGAGAAATAGAAAGAAGGATTCAAAGGTCTCCATCTCCACTAAATAGAACTCTATCAACTTCTCCACATGGTAGACCTTTCATCCAATCAAAAAGGGTTCTCAGGCCAATCAGAATGGCACAACCCAATCCTTATGTCAACTTTACTGGCAACATCCCACTTGATCTCAATGCATAAAACACAGTTCCAATTGTAGCATTGAATAACATCCCATACTTTACTAGAGAAAATCAGACCACCCCTGGTGATCATGTCAAAGAAATTGCTAATGTTTGTGCAATCCATGAGATTGTTGAGAAGCAAATTGCTATTAAATTGTTGACATCTAGATTCAAAGGGAAAGACTTGCAATGGTTCAAGAGCCTTGAGGTAGGCTCTATCCAAAATTGGAACTAGTTGTGCACAACCCTCCATAACCAATTTGGAGAGAAAGGGGACAACTTGTCTCTATTGAAGAAACTAACAACTATTAAGAGAGCTCCCAATGAGTAGCTAAAAGAATTCAATTTCAGATTTCAAAGAATTTGGGATAGAATCGCATTGGTAGTAAGGCCAACAGCTCAAGGTGCTTTCTTATACTTTCTCAAGGCTTTAAATTTTGACATTTCTATGTTGATCCAATCCATGGGAGGTGCAACTATACCTGTAGCTTACAACATCACCATTAGGGCTGCGAATTGTTTGATTCAAGCTGGTAAAATTGCACCTAGGCCTGATATACCCTTATATCTAGAGTTAGAAATCCCAAGTACTAGTCAAGCACCTACTTTAGCTCCTACTCCCACTCCTAGAAATAAAATTTGAAATGAAACTTCTACTTCATCCTCTAGTGCCTCAAATGAGCTTCAAGAAATTATGAAACAATTAAAAAATTTGGGCAATGAGATGGTTACGCTCAAGAGGCAACAAGCTCAAAGTTTTGGGCCTTCTTATCAGCCTCAAACTCAGCCTAATAGAAAACCATATCAGCCTAATAGGCCACCCAACCCAACTAAAAATCAAAATCAAGCAAGGCGTCCTGCCAATAGACAATTTCAGCCCTATAACCCCAATGTTGCATCTACCTCTAAAGCCTTAGTACCAGTGAAAAATAATATAGCTCAAGAGTATGACTAGTTTTTCCCATGCAGTGAACCTTAGAATCAATCTATGTACTTCTATGGTGCTTTGAACCAATCTTTGATGGTGATAACAACTGGTGTAGAGAGTGAAGTAAGTCAAGAAACAAACCAACAACAAGGGACATCTCAACAAGATACAACTCCAAATGAGACTACACCTGTGAATTGGCAGGCTGAAGATTTTTGTGGTATGAATCAAACACCTTCTTAGAGTGTAGCAGCTAACACAGGGTCAAATGAGAGGAATATTGGTGAAGGGAAGTCATTAGATCCAAGTGATTCACAACCTTCCATCACTCCACAAGGTGTTGGCAAGTAAAATGCAGCTCGATATCTGTAAGGACAACCCTAGCCACATTCTAGAACAGCTCAAATGCCAGCTGTTGTAGCCCATATACAAGAAAAGAATGCGTATAATAAAGGGTAGAAAAGAGATGGTTAATCCCCATTTAACACCATTGAACAAATGAAGAAGACCAATGTGAACATATCTATGTTGGAGTCACTATCCATCCTAGGACAAAGGGATCTATTACAAGCTTCCATGAAGAATTGGCCAGCCTCAAATAAGCTAGCTCATATGCAAGAGAAGATACTCAAAAATTCTACTCAACCTGATGGGAATCATGGAGGATATCAAGGTAAAATTTTAAATTCCCCTCCATTCTATGTTTCATTGATCATTGGGGATAAACTAGTTGTAGACACTAAAATTAGGTCACACTCCCCTTTGGTCCCTCGATAAATAAGCACCCTTCATTACATTAACCTAGCCATGGCCCCCTTCACTCCAATAATATTAATTTATTTAATTTAATTTAATTAATTCATTATCCTCACCATATTTATTATTTAAATATATTAACTGGAATAATTTACACATACATCTCACCTAGACACCTAATCAAGCCAACTCACCCTAAGACCTATTCTTAGTAAGTTGCCATAACTAACTAAGACTTACCCAAACCCTAAAAATTAATGTCTACATTCCCTCTAACCACATTCCTACATGCTTAAAAGAAGATTCTAGTCTAATCCATGGGTTAACAACATGAGATCCCAGAAAATCAAGAGGATCTCCCTAGTTTAGTAGACCTAGGAAATCCTACCTTGACCGACATCGGTTACCCCTAACCATCACCAGTTAAGACGAAACTGCCGTCAGTCACCTTTTAACCCCTAAAACAACCTTATTTTGGAGGTTAGAAAAAACATTGGCACATTCTTGAGAGATATCGCATCTTTTGAGAACAAATTTCATTGAGAACACACATACAAGGAAGGAGATCAAACATTTCCTCTTACACAAACATCCAACAATCATCCAGCAACCATCTAGCATTCACCCTAGCACATATTTGATCTAACCAAGAAAAAAGGAATACACATGTAGCCGATGCAGGAGCTTTCCAATGTTTTGTGATCCTTAGCCACATTCAACCCCTTACCAGTACCTTCATTCATCACTCATAGGCATCCAGGACCAAATTTCAAGTAACTGGAATAGTTTACTCCTCTGGTTCATTTATTCCATCATTTTATTATCCTTCTTTTTTTTCCTTGCCACCCAATGACCTCCTTTAATACTCACCCCTCGATATACCCATTAAAACCTCATCAAACCCCACCCAAATATCCTAATACCTCCTTCTAACCAATCAATTCCTTGTGCAATCATAAGGGAGATCCAGAGCCCATTATGTGCATTCCCAGTATTCCATAGTAACCGGCACTGATTTTCACCAACCGATGTCATTCACCCTTAACCAGAATTGGTCTTTGTATTTACCCATACAACCAAAAACAATGACCTATCCACCTATTCCCACATCACCCTTAATCACCTGTGACCTACCTGAGACCTCTGTCAGACCTGCAAAGACCCATAACCAGTTACTTTACCTTCTAATCTTTTTTTGACTTAGCTTGTTAGATTAGATATTTCTTATTGTATTTTGGATGAGATACCCAAATCATTTTAATTGCAATAGGATTTACTTCATTACCCGCATTAATTTTTTTTGAATAGTGGACTGACATCCATCTAGGAAGTATCACACTTCTTGGATTTAGCAAATGCTAGGCAGTTCACTACACATATTATTTAATTCTTTCTGGTGGTCTTGCTTTCCATTACAGGTAGTTCCTCCTAGCCAAAAGGAATTTCTCACGATCATATGTGGATCAAGAATTCAACATGCGTGCAACAACCCATCAACCAACATTTCAATAGGTATTCCTCCTATGCCTGTTACCTGATCTATTTTGTCAATATTTCAAAGAAACATCTAAGAATCAAGTGAAACATTTTGGCACACCTGGTGGGACCCATTTAGGGTTCCTTACATTTTATTCATTGTTAGGAAAAGTTGTGTGTTTGTTTCCCTTTTGAAAAGCATACACATTAACTTTATTCCTTGGTAACCTACGTTTTCTTTCTATTTTCTCTAAAAGAAATCTTTTTTTTGGAGTACTTAAAAAGAATCATTTCTTCGTGTTTTTCTACATTTTAGTGAAAGAGAATCCCTCTTCCTCTTCATATATTTATGTCATCCAACTTCACATTTTGATTTGGACTTAAAATAATTGCATTGCATTTTGATTTATTGCATTAACTCACATTAATTTTGGGCAACCTACATCCTAGAAGTCATTTGAAGCTGATGGTTGACGAATGAATCATAGAAAAAACATCTCTCTCTCTCTGAGTCTTACCAAATTGTATAAAATCCAAACAATACATATTCATAAATAACATCTTTCTTGGGAACACCTGTCAATGATAACACTGATATGAGGATTGGTAGGTACTCCCCAGCTCGCTCCTCTGTCAAGTCATACTTTAGAGCGAAGCCTACCCCCACCATAACATACCTGAAACCTCACCTTTTAGATCTCCTTCTTTGTAGGAAGCCATCCTTACCAAAAATCTCTATTTTTTAGTTCATGTGTCAGTCCTTAAATAGCATAAGTTAAACAAACATAATAGAAAAGGCACTCCTAGGATCGCATTTTTCTTAGTGTTCCTACTTGGCTTGTGTTTTGAGGTGAGATGGCATGTTCTTCGTTTATTTTTGTTTCTCCTCACATGCTCCTCATCATAGTTGGTGTATTCCGACTCTTTCTGAGTGTGCCTAGACCATATTCTCATCATTCTCATAATTTTTGGTTTAATTACTCATAAGATTTTAATTCACAACCACTTTTCTTTCATCACTCTTTTAATTTCACAGTGACCGGTGTCAGTCCAGCAACCATCGTTGGTTACCCTCTCACCATTGTTGGTTCCAGGTCCTTTTTTTAACCTACCCAAAATGACATTTTATTCATTTTCTTTAGCTTTTTAGAGTCCCTGTCACTACTATCATTCCCATTGGCCTTGTAAAACTCATCAGATGTGGCATACCTGCCAAATGTGATTGTATACCCTATTTTTCACTCATTATCCATTTCCCACAGTGATCAACCATGGTTACCTGTAACCGGTGTCGATTTACCCTAGCCAGCATCAATCAGCCTGTGTCATTTGCCAACTAAAATTTAGGATCTAATCCTCTTTTTACCACCTGTTTCACTTGTCCCTGCTGTTTTTCTTTGTCATTTATAGAGAACTGGCCCAGCCTGATCAGTACTGGTTCACATGGTGTTGACCCAAAAGACAAGCAAGTGCACTCGTATTCCACATCAGTTGTTAACCACTCCCACCTAGTCCTTCACCACCTTCTATTTTATCACCAGCCATGGATCCTATCCAACCTATCACTATCACTACTGGAGATGAGGAGTTCGTGCGAATCCTTGACAAAAACCCCACCGCCTTGCAGTTTTATCTTTCCCACACATCCACTTGAGATGCCTCAGGTTAGTTGATATATGACAAGCCCATATCTATTCCCTGACTCTTGCTCCCACTCGTACATCAGCCCCGTCTGGCTCCACATTGCCCGCATCTACCTTACCCCCAGTCATTTCGTAACTAGGTCCTATACATGCTATGACTGCCATATTTGCTACATCCATGACACCCACCACATCCACCATACCTTTGACAACCACCCAAAACACAACCTCATCCACCCCTATGGTCTCGCATATACCCGTAGCTAGACTACCACCTCTTGTGTTGGTGACCCCTACCCCTTTTCAAACTATTGTCCTTTTTATTCCACATTCGTTAGCCCCCATTGCCACTAGGGTTACCATGACACTTCCACCTCCATATACGTACTATCAGTAGCCTCCTGTTTCATCTATTATTCACTCTAGGTACGTACTCCCTATTTCATTACCTCCTTATTAATATACCTACACAACAACACCATATAATGGAGTGCCACCCCCGTTATATGCCTAAAACCAACCCTCTCACACCACAGGAGGCACCCAATCGTCACAACCTACCAATAACCTAGTCAAATTGATGTTAGAAAAGATGTAAACATTGGAGGCATCAGTTTCTGGCTCCCACAACATTCTCACCTATAATGAAATTTGCTATGAGTCCATCCACCCATCCATTCCTAGTCATCCATACCCCGTACATTAGAATATGCCTAAATTCAACTGCTTCAATAGTAAAGAATACCCGCAATAAAATTTTCCGTCATTCAAACATGGGTGCTACCTAATAGCTCATGATGATGCTTTTATCCTAAGAACCTTTCCCATGTCTCTGACTGGACTTGCTTTAGATTCGTATAGTGGGTTACCTAGACATTCTATATTCTCATTAAATCAGGTAGACCAAGCCTTCTTGGATTGCTTCTCCATCAATATTGTCAAGAAGGTTACCATGACTGACCTATACTCCACGCGTTAGTATGAGGACGAATCTATCATATATTTTTTCACTCGCTGGCATAGCTTGATCAATCAACTCACCTTCCAACTACCACAAATAGAACTCATTGATCTCTTCACGTGGGCTTGTGCTAGACATATCTTGCCAACTCTTCAAGTCCAAACTTTCCAAACATTCGACAAAGCATTCACCATGGCAGAAAAGTTAGAGATTCATGCCATCGAAGAGAAGAAAATCCAATTACACAAAGAATTTGGCATTCAAGTCAAATGATACCTTTTTTTCTTCCAAACCACAAAACAATTATTCAAAAACTAAGGGCACCTCTAACACAGTGGTACTCAAGGCCGGCCCATCTCATATGTTAAATCAGGCTACTCCCTCATCTATTCTCTCACCCATCTAGAATTTTCAATTTAGAAGAGAACAACAGAAATACACCCCAATTGGGGAGCCTTACTCTTCTGTCTTAGAAAATCTTATCAAAGCCAGGGCCATCACCCTTCCACCTATAAAACGACACACTAGTTTTGATCCTGCTTGCACCATGCCTGCATGGTATAAAGAACATGACTTCTATAACTATCATCGAGTAAAGGGTCATAGTGACAGAAATTACATCACTTTCAAAAACATTTTCCAAGAAATGCTCGAGAAAGTCGAGTTAACTGTGGATAATCCTAATGCACCTTCCAACTAAATACTACACATCTTCAAGAAACCATTTCCTAATCATGCCCCTTCATCTGATCAAATTGGTGAGGACTCAACTCATGATATCCATACCCATGAGGTCCACGCTATTTTTAGTGATGCACTTGTTGCTTCCCAATTACCCCATATTCCTTCCATAGAGGAGATTCTAGCCTGAAATCATCCTTCCACATCAAAACCAATCTCCCGTATTCCTTCACCCACAAAGGAACACCTTTCACCTCCTTCATCACCTATGGAGGATCATTCCACTAACATTGAGACCATTTCACCTTTGGCTTCTCCACCTAGGGAACCGATACCAACAATACTTTTTCAATTCACGGAGGGATACCGGTTTACCTCCTCCACCCACAGAGGAGCTCCCACCATCTCCTCTACCTATATAGGAGCACCCATCATCTCCTCCCCCTATCATAGAACCACTTGAGATACCTTTTCCTCTTGGTATGTATTCTCCATCAGCTACCCAAGATCCTACGGACCTACTTTCAGCTCTCTTACCCATGAAAGTTGAAGCTAGCCAATTCCCCATCTCTAAGACACATTTTACAGAAATTACCATTAGCTCCTCATCAATTCCACCTACAGACATGCCATTTTCACATTTGACCGATTGCTTAGATTATGTGGATATGGTCTTACTTTGGGGGCACCTTTTTCTTCTTGTCTCAACGTAGATGTAGATGTCACTTACTGATACTTCCACTATCTATCAAAAAATGTTTCGAGTAATCCAAATGAACACAACTACCTCTATCACAACTTCTTCCACGAAACCCATCATAGCTCAACATATACCCTTACCCATGACTCAAATTACATCTAAACCCAAACCCACACCTACATCATCTTCCTTGACTAAACCCATTACCACCTTAGGGGTAACCCCAACCACAAGCCTTACTCATCCACCTCTCAAACTGGATTTAGCTATATCCTCTAAATTCAACACCACGCATACTCCGGAACCCAAAAAGAAGAACCAAACCCATAGAACTCATACCCTATCTACGTTAATCACACTTACACCTGTACCGTCCATCTTAGGACCTCAACCCCCCAACATGGTTAAGAAACCTCCATTCATCATTAAGCCAAAAACACAACCTCCCATTCCTTCCTCGCAAACCTCCAACGTACCCAGGTGCCTAACATGACTTAAACTTGTACCTGCAGTATCTCTACCACCCATACCTCCAATATCGTTAGTAACTTCTTCAATAGCCACTACACTTCACTCTCTATCCCTCACACCCCCTACATGACCCGCATCATCAACCTTCACAACATCTCTGTTATCCCTGTGGGTAATTCACCCTCTTCCTCCTTCTGTAGACACCAAATTCGTGTCTTACGACCCCTTGTGACCCGCATCCCATTTCGCAACCTAACCTCATTACCTAAACCTTACACAATTATTTATTAATTACCTTATAATTGATAAATCCACATCACCTTACCCACCACCTCACTTTGCCACCTCATCATGACCTAGCCCTAACCCTAAACTAACCTAATTAAGACCCATGACTTGGTCTAGACTCACATCCATAACTAATGCCTCCTTACTCGCACCCAAAGCCGACCTTCTAGCCACTTGACCAAGCCCGCAACTGATCTCTCGGGAGAAAAGCAGGGAAGGTGGGCTATTTTACTAAAAATAGCCTACTTTTTCCTTACCGATGCCGGTTCCTACTCGACCGCCGTCGGTTACGCAACCGCCATCGGTTCCCTATAAATGGGCTCCCCAAACCAAAACAACGGATCAGAATTTCATTTTTGGAGATCAGTCAAAGGATTTCTGGATCAACAGAGAGCATTGTGAGCGAGGAACAGAGTCCAGATCTTCACTTAACAGAGTAGAGACGAGTGGAAATACCAGAAGTGTTTACAACCAAGGAGATCAACTTGCATCTTTGTCGAAACCAGTAAGTCACATCTTGCATGTCCTCTGTTATAACATTTCTTATGCTCTGTGAATTTCAATCCTGCTAAATCCATCTCTGAATCTACTACCCAACGTGTCATTGCATCTAACTGTTATTCTTTTGCTTCTAATCATCCCATTTCCTAATATCATCCATAAACCAGCCTTACAAAACACCATAGCTACTAAGAAGATTCTAGAACCCACCGGTATCGGTTATCAATAACCGGCATCAGCTATCAGTAACCGCCATCGGTTCCTCTAATCAAAACCAGAAAACCAGCCTTTCCCCTACCCAGTTCAACCTACAGGTCCTAGACCCAACCGACGGCGGTTACCAGAAACCGGTATCGGTTACCCTGACTATAACCAGAAACCAACCTTCTCCTACTAGTTTCAACCAAGTAATCTAATTGATATTTTGCAGTCTTTTGTGTTAATTCATATTAGCAGGGGAACTGACCACCTTCGAAAGGAAGTTTTATATTTCCTGGGCCCAAGGCAGTTTCCTCATTTATTGTTTAATCAAATCTTGTGGTCTTGTGTTCTTATTTGCAGGTAGTCCTTCCAAGACAAAAAGGAGTTCTTCGCAATCAGCCTGATCTTTCTCTACGGTACGCGCACACCATCTCGACATTCTACAGGTATTCCTCCTAACCCTAACCTTATCTGTTTCTATAGGAACGAGTCATTCCAAGTGAAACACCTTCCACTTTTCCTTCTAGACCTCGTATACCCATATCACCTTAACCCAAGAAGGTGCAACCTAAAAACAAAAATCTGCAACCCTCCAATAAGGTATTCAAAACAACCGCACACCCTCCTCCATTCATCTACCATACCCCTACACAGGAAAACATGAAAAATATCCTCGACCTAATCCCCCTCCGGAAAGGACCGTTCCTCAACAATCAACTATACCTACACCCAAACCCACTTTCACTTCAGATTACGACCCACTAGTAAGGTCCTATGCCAAAATCTTAACCAACCTCCTTGAAACTTCTGTCATTACATTACCACCACTCATACATTATGACCCGATCAAACCCAAGCCAAAAGGGTTTGATGACACTAAAATTTGTGCTTACCATCATGTGCCAGGGCATGATGTAGAGAACTTTAAGACCTTGAAAACCATCATTATCTAGTTGTTTCCTCTGGAATCTAACTTTGATGATGAAAAACTTCTAGATGAGGACCCTCCTTCACTGACACCCATTTCCACACTACCCACTCAACAACCATGACCTCCACCACCATAACTCCTAGAACCACCTCCAAGATTCAAAATTAACATGGTTCGCATCAGAGAACTTGCCATGTTGCCACCCAAATGTGGTTTCACCCAGCTCACCTCACGAGGCTTTTCTCCTGTAGTAGGTTTTTTCCCATCATTTTGTTATACCACTCATCCTACACCTTCTCCATTTTCACACTCCCCTCAAATCAACATGAGACACGTCACTACACGTGCTTAGAAGGATAAAGGCAAGGAAAATGCAACTGAATCACCAACCAACCCTATACCCAACATACCATCTGCACCTCCACCAAATAGTACTATCTGTGGCCCCATATACCCTAATTCTAATGGTGTCACCTAGCACACCATACTCAAACAATTACACCAGTCTCACCTCAAAATGTCCTTATATGACCTCATTCAAACCTCAGAATCCCATCATCAAGCTCTTATAGAGGTTCTTCAATCTATTGAGGTTTTTCCCAATGACCCTACACTCGTAGCCTCCATCATCATGCCTCATCATGTAGCTTCTCTTACAAAATTACCACCTTCATCTTCACCCCACCCTATTCACCAAGTATCCCCCATTAGCTTCTTAGAGGAGGAGATCGCGCCACAATTAAATGATGACTTGGACCCAGCTCTCTTCATCTCTGTCCACATCGATGACATACGGGTGTGATGGGTTATGATTGATGGGGGCACTAGCATTAACATCATTTCATCCCATGCATTCACTCAAATGTGCATACCTCATAATTACATGCATAAACATCCTATCATGTTACATTCATTCAATGATGCTATCACCTCTACATTAGGCACCATCCTCCTCCATGTTTGCATGGGCCCCCACACTGTTCCAAAGTTATTCTATGTCTTGGAGGGGGAATTTCAATATAACTTGTTACTTGGAAGACACTGGATTCGTGTCATGGGTTACGTTCCTTCAAATTTACATCGTTATGTAAAGTTTGAGCATGAAGGGCACACCTACAATATCCCAGCTGATCCATCAAATTTCAAAACATGCAACATGCTCTACCAACCCAATGACGTGCTCATACCCATTAAAGCATCTACCACTGTGACCACCACCACTTTGTCTATGCCTCCGCTTACCAATACTGTTGCCGCCTATGTCGTACATTCCTCTTCCACTCTTACCGATGCCATAACCTCCACAGCCAACCCATCAGCTTCCCAAACCATTAATGCAACCTCCACAATGACCTCTGACACATCATCTATTTTAGCCACCCACATACCAACCACCAATCCCTTAGAAGGCATTTTTCAACTGTTAGGCTCACTTTTAACACACACATTATTAATAGTAAAAAAAATACCAGGATGAATTTTTTTTTGACTTATAATGCTACTACAAAATACCACGAGGCTCTAAGAAGAGAAATTAAATAATTCATAAGACACTTACATAAGTCATCGACTCACATAGACACATGAAAAAATAACCACATACATGATAATGCCACAATTTCACAAAAGAACAAAAGCTAGCAAAGACCCAACCACCAGAAGAAGGGACCCAAGGGATGGATATCCCCCACACAAACATTTCCATAAATACATCTTAGTTATGATTAACAATAAGAGATAATCACTCGGTAAGGATAATTTGTACTTTCTTCACCTAACAGTTGAAAATTTATTTCACATACAACTTACATTTTGACCCTTTAGGTTATCTTTTTATCCCTTATGACAATCTCTGTGATTAACATAAGTACTTTCCATATTTTAAAAAGCATACAAGTCCCCCATTCTCTCTTTCTTAGGATAATATTATGCTTTTCAAATATATATCCAATGTTTAAATTTTTATCCTTGCTACAAAAGTAAATTTGATGTGATGTCAAGCAAGACATCTAAGGAAAAAGGGGGATTTAGGTTCATGATACCTTTTCCCCATGACAATCTTCAATAATGGAAAACTTATTTCCCTACCATAGTTAATATAATTCAAACTCTTATTGAATCCATTCAAAATTTCCACACCAAGAAATTTTATTTAGATTTTTATATATAAATATATGCATACTTTGTTTTCTCAAAAATTGTTCCCACCAAGGGATATTCATAATATTTATAACATATGAAATTATTTAATTGAGTTATAAGAACTCCAGGAGTGCCCTTGGTCCTAATAAAAAAAAATCATTTTACTCTATAATCATTGCAATATGGTTTCATTATTAGCGTTGTTTGAAAATGAAAGGAGCTACAGAAGTATTTACCTAACATCCTGAAGAAGTATAAGATTGGAAACATTATAAGCTACTCATGAACCATAAGTGATTTGTGTTCAAGGTAAGATCCCAATTATCAGCATTTTTGATCCCACATGTGAAATTGTCTTTTATTCTTAATGCCGTAAAAAGGGCATAACTCAAGCACACCTACAAACCTCTAAATTACATAATGAACTAGCTCCAAAACTCTTACATAGGTTGTTAATCTCCTGAAGTCCATGGAACATAAATTCTTGTTCAGGACTTGGTGACTTAAAGGTTAAGAGTTAATTCAGTCCATCTCCATGAAAGCCTAGAAAATATGTGAGTTCATCAATCATCAAATTATTTTTCATTTTGGTGTTCCTCATTGCCTCATCACTGATAATGGAAAAAAATTCAAAAACAAAACATTACAAATACTTTGTGATGCCTTCAGAATTTAGCTAATCTTCTCATCACCTTATTACCCACAAACCAATGACAAAGATTAATCCACTAACAAAACCTTAAACAAAATTCTCATGAAAGTGGTTAACGATACTGGGAAGGACTGGCATATGCACATTCCATTTTCCCTATGGGCATACTACACTAGTATTTGTACTTCCACTATTGCCACACCATTTTCTTTGGTCTATAGTATAGAGGCTATTCTACATCTCGAAGTCCATATTCCCTCACTCCACATTTCTCTCCATGACATGCTTAATGATGACAACTTTTGTCAAGACCATTTAGCATAGCTAGAGTTATTAGATGAACGTTGTCTTAACACTCTTGATCACCTTCAAGTTTACCAAAAATGTATAAAATGTGCCTATGGAAAACGTGTCCATAAACAAACCTTCCAAGTCAGTGACCTTGTCATGAAAGAAAATCAACATATAACCAAAGCAGAAAAAAGTAAACAGGGTAATTTTTCTCCTAATTGGCTTGCACCATACATTATGACTCATACTTATGGGTCAGGTGCTTATTTTTTTATCTTCACTCGATGGTAAACCAAAACCTGAGCCCCTTAACACCTTGCATATTTGACGATTCTATTGTTGACTTCTATTCCTACCTCACCTTTTGTCTTGTTATATGCTCATCCCTTGAGTGTTATCCACTTCATACACCTCACCAATGATTAAATAAGAATCAGGTGAGTACCTGTCACTTATTATCTTCTCTTGAATATGTGTACGAATGTGCTACACATAGCATGATTCGCATGAATACTTTTCATCTACCTTTAGATGAGATCCTATGGTCGTTCCACCCTAATTTTTGAAAAAGAATCTTATTCTTCACCTTGGTCTTGTTCATGAATTCAAATCCCTCACATGGGATCAAACTCCTTGAGTCAAACTTCTAATATAAAAGATGACTCCCTCAAAAGGACATCTTCCTCTTGACAACCCCTGCTATAAATAGACTGCTCCCTCGAAGGACAACTATGTAAAGCCCTTAAAATAAGAAAATAAGAAAATTTGAAGCTTCCTGCATCGATCAGCTTCACGAAGACCTTAAGAAGTTAAATTCCTCATCCCATATAGATTTCCTGCATTGATCATTCTGTCTCAAATACAAGTCAAAATAGAAAACCTTTTAGTCATGGAATTGCCATTGTGACCTTGGATCTCTTGTCTAAAGAGCATGCTACCTCATGCCATATAAAAAAATAACCACCTTTAACCCTTCTCACCATTCCCACTCCCATTTCCTACCACCTCAAGAGACCTCTTGGAAACCAAGATATTTTGTGATAATGTTGTAGACACTAAAATCAGGTCACACTCCCCTTTCGTACCTCGACCAATAATCACCCTTTATTACCTCAACCTAGCCATGACCCTCTTCACCCCACTAATATTAATTTAATTAAATTAATTCATATCCTCACTATATTTATTATTTAAATAATATCCATGCATATAGTTCACTAAGACACCTCACCAAGCCAACTTAACCTAAGACCTATTGTTAGCAAGTTACCATAACTAACTAAGACTTATCTAAACCCTAAAAATCAATGCCTACATTCCCTCTAATGACATCCCTACATGCTCACAAGAAGCTCCCAGTCTAATCCGTGGGATAATGACATGAGATGCAAGGAAATCAGGAGGATCTCCCTAGTTTGGTAAACCTAGGAAATCCCACCTTGACCGATGTCGGTTACCCCTAACCATTTTCGGTTAAGCCAGACTGCCTTCAGTTACCCCTTTTAACCCCAAAATAACCTTATTCTCAAGGTTGGAAGCAAGTTGGCAAAAGGTTGGCAAAACATTGAGAGAAGGTTGACAAACAAGAACACATCTCAGAGAGATAAGACATCTTTAGAGAGCAAATTTAAGTGAAAACCCGCATGCAAGGAAGGAGATTGAGCATCTTCTCCTGCACAACCATCCCAACCATGATCTGATCCATCCAAGCAAAGAGGAGTGTACATGCAGCCCATGCATAAGCTTTCTTTCAGTTGGCGATCACTTGCAGCCTTCAAACCCCTCATCAGCACCTCCATCCCTCACACAAAGGCATTCAAGACCGAAATCCAAGTAAGTATAACATCATACTTTCCCGATTTATTTCATTTTATCATCATTTTATCATCTATTGTTTATCTTGCCCCCTATTGACCTTATTCAATGTTTTCACCTCCATATACCTATTAAAACCTCACCAAAGCCTACCTCAGTCACTTGAATTTGAAAAAATTGTGTGTTTGTTTCCCTTCTAAAAAGCATACACACTAATTTTATTCTTCAGTAATCCACCTCCTCTTTCTATTTGCTCTAAAGGAAACTCTTTCTTTTGGTGTAATTAAAAAGAACCATTTCTTCATGTTTTTCTACATTGTAGTGAAAGAGCATCCCTCTTCCTCTTCCTCTTATTATGTCATCCAATTTCACATTTTCAATTTGGGTTTAAAAATAAGTGCATTCCCTTCTGATTTATTGCATTAGCTCACATTAATTGAGGGAAAAATATACGTTGGAAGTCATGCCTAGCTAATGGTTAACAAACAAATCATAGAAAAGTACTTCTATCCTTTTCTCTCTTTCGGAGTCTTACCAAACCTAACAAAAATTCAAAATACATAAATTATTAAACAACATCCTACCTGGAAGAAGCTGTAGGTGATCACATGATCACGACACAGTGGGCACCCAACTCGCTACTCTATTGAGTCATACTTTAGAGTGAAGCCCACCCACACCATAATATACCTAAAACCTCACCTTTTAGATTTCCTTCTTTATAGTAAGCCATCCTCTACAAAAATGCTATTTCATAATTCATGTGTTAGTTACTAAATAGCATAAGCTGAATAAACATAATAGAAAGGCACTCCTAGGATCACATTTTCTTGGTGTTTTTGCTTGGCTTACATTTTGAGGTGAGAGATCACGTTCGTCAATTTTTTTGTTCATCCTTGCATGCTCCTTATCACAGTTGGTGTATTACAGCTTCAGCTGAGTGTTCCTGGGCCATATCATCATCATTCTCAAAATTCTGGGCCATATCATCATCATTCTTAGAATTTAGTGGGTGACCAACCGCAGTTAGGTATAATTGGGGCTGGTTACTGTGAAATTTGGAAACATCACAGAATGGATTTTTAGTCTCCTTTGTGGTTACAAAAAGGGTTTGGTTGGTCAAGATGAGGTATTTGGGTGATTGGAATGGGTTTTTATGAGGTTTCGATAGGTCTATAGAGGTACAAAATGTTGGAGATGGTCAATAGGGAGAAAGATAAACAATTGATGATAAAATAATGATGAGATGAAATAACTAGGAATGTATGATGTTGCACTTACTTGGATTTCATTTCTGAACAGTCTGTGTGTGAAGGATGGAGGTGCTGATGATGGATTTTGGATGCTGCAAGGGATCACCAACTAAAGAAAAGCTTCTGCATGGGTTGTATGTAGGCTGCTCTTTGCTTAGATAGATCCGAATGTGGCTGGGATGGATGTGCAGGAGAAGATGCTCAATCTCCTTCCTTGGATGTGAGTTCTTGCTAGAATTAGCTCTCTGAAGATGTGTTATCTCTTTGAGATATCATGTCTAGCTTGTCAACTTTCTTACTTCTCAACTTCTAGGTTTTAAATTCCAACCTCGAGAATAAAGTTGTTTTGGGGTTAAAAAGGGAGTAACCAACGATGGTCTCGCTTAACCAACGATGGATTAGGGGTAACCGACATCATTCAAGGTGGGATTTTCTAGGTTTACCAAACTTAGGGAGATCCTCCTGATTTCTTTAGATCTTGTGTCATTGTCTTGATGGATTAGACTTGGAAGTTTGTTGTGAGCATGCGGAAATGTGGTTAGAGGGAGTGTAGGCATTTATTTTTAGGGTTTAGGTAAGTCTTAGTTAGTTATGGAAACTTACTAAGAATAGGTCTTAAGTTGAGTTAACTTGGTGAGGTGTCTAAGTGTAGACTATTATGTGTAGATAAAGATATTTAAATAATAAATATGGTGAGGGTAATGGATTAATTTAATTAAATTAATTAAATTAATATTAATGAGGTGAAGGGGGCCATGGCTAGGTGAATGTGATGAAGGGTTCTTATTTGTCGAGGGACCAAAGGGGAGTGTTACTTAATTTTAGTGTCTACATTTTTGCCCCTTTTTGGTGTGTAGCTTGTATTGGTAAATGATGCTAACAAAAATAAGATGTGGTTGGCTCCATGTGTAGGGTGAAGGTGATCCACCTCAAACTAGGAGTCTGACAAAGTAGTAAGCTGAAGCAGTGAGTAGTTTGACAAAAAGGTAAATGTGAGGAAAAGGTAAATGGAGTGTATGGGAAGAAGAGGTGAAAGGTCTACTTGGGTTATCTAGGTAATGGGTCAGGGTTAAAGGTAGCAAAAGTCAAATGCACGCGCACACATATAAATTGTAGCACACTACCACTAGGTTGAAGAGCAGGAAAACTGTACGTCATCTAAGGTTGATAGGTTTATCCAAACAAGGTTGAAGTGAATCCGGTATCCAAGGTATAGGATAAGGTCAAGAAACACAACATAGGTTAGGTGCAGGAACGTTTAGGTATGTTTTGGTACACCAAAGGTAGGGTCAAGATAAATGGTCATGGTAATAGGTTAGGGAAGGTCATTAGGTCAATCAAAACAGGTAACTAATACCACAAGGTATAGTGAACACATGAGGTCAAAAGGTCACTAGTAGATGGTCCATGTCCAAATATCAAGATCATGGCATGGGTAAGGTAAAAGGTAGGGGTAAAATAATAAGGCATCAATAGCAGACGTGAGGATTTTGAAGAAGGTGGAGGGCCAGAGGTGAAGGTAAAGTGGTCCAGGTATGATGTAGGGGAGGCAAAAGAAAGAGGAGGTATGGAAAATGAGGTAAATGTGAGGGTAAAGGAGGACGCAGGGTAACCGATCAGTCAGTCAAGATGAACCGATGATAGTGGAGGGTAACTGACGGTGGCACTCTATGGCAGCATACCATGACAGCGGTCAAGGGTTAACCGACATCGGTTAGATTCGAGTAGGGTATAAAAAGTCAGAAAACCTACGGTTTTAAAAGTCATTTGGGCATTTGGAAAAAGGAGAAAAGGACTAGAAGAGAAAAAAGAGGAAGAGTACAAAAGAGTATATCAGAGAGTTTGGTTGGCGAAGCCACATAGGTGAGATTGAGTTGAGTTAGAGGTGGGGCCACAAGATCAGGTGAAACAATTCTTGTGGTTGAGGATTGAGTTGAGGTGATTGGTAGAGAGAGAACAGGTGAGTTGAGGATGACAGAGGTCGGAGAGGGCTCAAGAGGAGTGGTGTGGAGGCCAAAGGTTCCACCACGATGGTAGTCAGTGAGATCAGGTAGGATTCTGAACCTTTGGTTTTTGATGTTTGAGTTAATGTGGTGGAAAATGTAGAAAATATAAAAAAAAATGGAGGGTTGGGGGGAAAGAATTTCAAAATGGGAAACAAGAGAGGGAAAGGTAATAGTGAATGGTAAGGGGTAGGGAAAAAGGGTAATGTAGGAACAATGACAAGGTGTAAAGAGGAGATTTGGGTGGGTAGAATGTTGAAGAAGGGAAAAAGTAGGGGTTGGAAAGTCGGGGGGGGCGGGGGCGGGTGTTGCATGACAGTGACCAACGTCAGTCATTATGGTGGCTAACGTCAGCAGGTAGAGACTGGTATCGGTCATCAAGAATAGTGACCGGTGCTAGTTAAAGGGAGACCATGGTCAGTCAGGGGATAACTAGTGGTCGGTTAACCTTAGGTTTGGGTAGGTATGGGTGAGGGTTAGGTTAGATAGGTTCAAGTAGATGAATTTGGGTAGGTTATGGGTGAGGGTTAGGATAGATAGTTTTGGGTGGATGGGTTTGGCTAGGTTTGGGTGAGGGTTAGGTTAGATAATTTCAGGTAGATGGATTTGGGTAGGTTTGGGTGAGGGTTAGGGTATATTTGGTTTGGATATGGAGTAAAATAGGTAAGTTAGGATAAGGTATACTAATACATTGTTTTTGTGGGATGCAGGCGAGAGAAGAGCTGTAGATGAGATCCCAGGTGCCACCCTTATTATTGAGAGTACAGGCAAGCGCAACACAGGAAGAGCGAAAACATGTGGCAGAGGTGGGATTGATAGGGATGAGACACTTACTGACATGTAGTCTAGGAGGTGAGTCTTATGGTTTCCCTCATCGATAGATGGGACTCAGTGACCAATACCTTCCATTTGCCGATGGGTGAGATGACGATCACCCTGGAAGATGTCTACAGGATCCTACAGTTGTCGATATTGGGGGCCCAAGTTTATTCTATCTCTTCAAAGGCATTTGAGGAGTTACTAGCACCTGTTTTTTGTGAGGGTGTAGCAGACTTGATGTTCCATAACGCTAGCATGAGCTATGGAGTGATGTATAGAGCTCATCCAGAGGAGATGAGGTTAGTGGTACTTGTGATGGAGGTAGTGTGCTACTTTAGCACTACCAGATGCAGAGGGGGGGGATCATGCAGGGATAGCTTACAGGTTTAGAGGCACAGGTTGTCACATTACAGACCCAAATAGTGACATTATAGACTCAGGCAGGGTAGGGACAAGTACCTACATAGAAAGAGGTAGGGGGAGATAGAGATGGAGACAAGGTAGGTGGATATGGAGAGTAGATAGCTGCTACAGGCGTAGGTGTAGGCGTTACAAGGAAAGTTGGCCACAGCACAGGGACATGTTATGAGTTTGCAGGGCCAGCTGACAGTAGCACAGACACAGATTACTATCTTGTAGGCCTAGATATAGGCACAGGCTCCAGGGGTGACTCAGGCTCTAGTACCAGCATATGGCTCAGTGTACGTTTAGGGATAGGGTCCTATTGTATAGGTACCGATGCATAGGTAGCAGGACCCATGACACCTCCATAGACAGTGCCCATGGCCAGGTTTAAAGATGCCCTAGGAGATTCACAGCTATTACCAGGATCATTTGTTAGCTGTCAAGGCTAGATGTGCCTTTCTATGCCAAGTACAGAGCACAAAAGGCCTCCAATGAGAGGACTAGATCCTGCACTCATAGTGTGGAGAGTACAGGGGGCCGGTGAGCCTAGGGATAGGGTCATGGTGAGGCCACTAGTGTGTAGAGGCTAGCCCCAGGTGAGGGGCCATCAGTAGGAGGTGAGGCAGGTGCTAGAGCCCCAGACAGGTGCGGTAGCAGAGGTCGGTCAGAGACAGAGACACAGGGTGCATTCCCTAACATTAGATGAGGAGATGATTGACCTAGTATGGACTAGCCTGCATGCCGAGTCATTTTTCTATGTATTATATATGAGACCAGCCTGCATGTGACTGAAGAGATTTTGTATTTATGATAAATTTTTTGTATATGATATCGGCCTACGAGCCGAAGAAATTTTTATATTGGATAGTGGCCTGCGTAGCTGGACATTTTTGAGATGATAGCCATGTATTTTTGAGATGAGTGTACATGTATTATTGATAGATAGCACATTTATGTGATATGAGGTGTACATTGTATTAGATACACACATGTATATATGATGTGTATTTTATTTTACTTTTGTTATGACATTAATGGATTAGATGCAGTTAGTGCATGACGTAGTGAGTTTTACTTTATTATGATATGGATGGAAAATCAGATGAGTTTAGGCATGGATAGAGTCAGGTTGGTTTAGGTGTGGATCGAGTCAGGTCATTTTAGGCACGGATTGAGTCAAGTTGGTTTAGGCATGGATTGAGTCAGGTCATGTTAGGCATGGATTGAGTCATGTTGGTTAGGCATGACTGAGTCAGGTTGGTTAGGATGTGGTTGAGTTAGGTTGTTAGGCATGGTTGAGTCAGGTTGTTAGGCATGGTTGAGTTAGGTTGTTAGGCATGGTTGAGTCAAGTTAGTTAGGCATGGCTGAGTTATTTTGGTATTTTGGATAACAAATGATAATATAAATGCATGAGATAGTGTAAAATGTGGAAAATGTTCGTTATGTATGAAAAAGTGAAATAATATAAGTGGTAAAATTTATGTGGTATATGGTTTAGATGTCGAGGTTTTTGATTTTACACAGGAAATTAGGTAAAAGGTGGGGAAAATGGTTAGGGTAAAGAGTGGCCGAGCTAACCTTCTAGGGACCCATGCCCTGGAAGTGCTGCCTACATAGTCCTAGTGAAAAAGGACCTCAAACCGATGTAGTTCTCCCATAAGCTAGGGAAGAAGATGAAAATGAGTTGGTAGGTTTTGTGGTCATGTTGTGGGTTTGGGTTTAATAGGTGGGGGTAGATGATAGTAAAAATTTTGTAGGTGAGGGTGACTATGAAAAAAGGGGAGGATGACCCCAAAAGGTAAGCGTCGAGGACTAAGTCTTGTATAAGAAGATCAAAAGGTGATGAAGAAGAGAAAAGATAAGAGGGGGAAAGAAATCCACCCAATTGGAAAGGATCATAACATGTATGAAACACATCTATAGATAATCTAAATGAATGTAAGATCCTTCAAAGACATTACATGATTGATAATTCTAAGAGTGACAAAGAGTCACATGATCACCAAATGTCATAGGTTTAGTAGGTCCCTTAAGGTATGAAGTGAAAAGACAATGGGTAGAGAGGTGCAGGTAATTGGGTCATAAAATGGGAAGTAGAATGCCTTGGGCAATAGAGCCAAGATCACAATAGGCAAGTCCATGATGAAAAAGCTTATTTTTATTTTTTCTATGTTCTTTTTGACTTTGTAGATAGACTGATCAATGTAGGAAGTCTACATAGGATGAGTATATGTCTCCTTGAGGTCTTTCACAAAGTTGATCGATGCGGGAAGCTTCTGAGTTTTGATTTTTGAGAAAAATAGTCTTCTTCTTTTTTTTGGAAAAAACTATGTAGAGAGTTGTGAGATTTTTATAACTATCCTTCGAGGGAGCAGTCCACTTATAGCAATAATTGTGAGTGGAAGATGTCCTTTTGAGGGATTCATCTTTTATATTGGAATTTTGAATCAAGGAGTTGATCCCTTATTTTGGGAAGATGTCCTTCTAAGGGATTCATCTTGTTTTTTTTTTTTTTTTTTTTTGATTTTGATTCATGGACGAGACTATAATGAAGCATTTGGTACCTATTGAGAAGGCAAGGGTGAATAACAATGGGATCTCATCTAAAAGAAGATGAAAAGTATCCATGAGAATCATGCCATGTGTAGAGCCATGGTGTACATATTTAAGATAAGGCAAAAGGGTGATGGGTAATCACATGATGCTTGTTTAATCATTGGAGATGAGATGTGGAAAAGGTAAATGGCGCTCAAGGGATGAGCATGAACTAGATAAATAGTGATGTAGGACTAGAGGTCAATAGTAGAATGGTTGAAGATGTAAGGAATTAAGGGGCTCAGGTTCGGGTTTACCCTCAAGTGAGGACAAACAATAGGCACCCGATCCATATGATATGAGTTATGATGTATGGTCCAAGCCAATTAGGAGAAAATTTGCCCCGTTTTATTTTGTCTGCTTTGGTTATGTGTTGATTTTATTTCAAAACAAGGTCACCAACTCATGGCAGGTTCGTTCATGAACATGTTTGTCATAAGCACATTTGATACGTTCTTGATAAACTTGAAGGTGATCTAGAGCGTTAAGATGAAAGTTCATTCTAATAACTCCAGTTGTGCTAAGCAGTCCTAACAAAATTCATCATTAATAAGCATGTCATGGAGATAAATGTGAAGTGAGGGGATTTGGACTTTGAGAGGCAGAATAGCCTTAGTACCGTAGACCAGTGAAAAGGGTGTAGCCACAGTGGAAGTGTGAATACTAGTGTGGTATGCCCATATAGCAAAAGGAAAGTGTGTATACCAATCCTTCCTAGTATCGTCAACCACTTTCATGAGAATATTTATTGTGGGTTTTGTTAGTTGATTCGGCCTAGACCATTGGTTTGTGGGTAATAAGGTGAGGAGAAACTAAGCTGAATGTCGAATGCGTCATCGTAAAGTTTTTGTAGTGTTTTGTTTTTGAATTGTTTTCCATTGTCAGTGATGAGGAAATGAGGGACACCAAAGTGACAAATGATGTGATGATTAATTAACTCACATATTTTCTCAGCTTTCGTGAAAATGAGCAGGTATGGATTCTACCCATTTTTTGTAGTATTCAGATAGCGGTTATGATCCATTGATGGCGTTGGGAAGAATGAGCATTGATTTCTCTGACAAGGTCCAAACCCGATTGAGAAAAGGGCCAAAGGTCACGAGCGACCTGTAAGGCATGACTGGGTGTATGATGATGGTTGGAATTTTGTTGAAATTTCACGTAGCATGTTTGACATAGTCACAAAAATCATGGTTAAGGGTCATCCAATAATAGCCTAGGCGAAGAATACGCTTAGTAACAGTAAGGCCACTAAAGTGACCTTCAAATATGCCATCATGAACTTCCTTGATGGTATAAGGAATTTCAGAACTTGTGAGGCATTGTAAGAGAATACCATCAAAGCTACACTTATAGAGGAGTCACCCTAAGGATAATGAAATGGGAGACCTTATTAAGGAAGGCGCGTTGTTCGTTATGAGGTGAGATCAGGAGGTAAGATGGAGAGGGAAAGGTATTCGGAGTATTGTTTATACCAAAGGTCACTCGGGTTAGGGGTGTCAGTTACTGATTGAGTAAACATCATGAGGTAAATAAGAAGGTGAATGGAGGCATTGTACAGTGAAAAATATTTTGGAATCAGTAGGGGAAGTGGGTATTTGGGAAGCTAAGCAGGCCATAGTGTCTGCAAATTTGTTAGTTGACCGTGGGATAGTTTGAAGGGTGCAACAATCAAAGGTGGTCAAAAGTATGTCTACATGATGTTTATAATTTTGAACTATCTTGTTATGACTTTGGTACATACCATTGACTTGGTTTATGAACAATTGTGAATCACCAAAGATGTGGATTGATTTAATATCGAGGGCATAGGCAATCTAAAGACCTAGTACGAGCGCTTCGTACTCAAAAATATTGTTGGTGCATTCAAAGTCTAGTTTGAAAGACAAAGGAATGGGTTCTCCATCCAGAGGGATGAGGATAACACAAGATCCACCCCCATGATAACACTTAGAACCATCGAAGAATAGTGTCATTTGGTAAGGGGGTTCGTCCTGGGAAAGAGTAGCAATCGACTTATCAGGAAAATCAAAATTAGAGGGTTGGTCCCCAGCAATAGGTGCATCAGCCAGTTGGTCAAAGATAGCCTGGTCCTTAATGGAATTTTGGTGAATGAATTCAAGGTCAATATCAGCTAAAAGAATAAGCCATCGCATGATGTGCTGATTTTGATAAGGTTTAGCGTACATGAAGTGTAAGGGGTTAGTGTTGGTCATAACATAGGTTTTGTGGTTGAGTAAGTAATGATGGAGTTTTGTGGCAACCAAAAATAAGGCTAAGTAAATTTTTTCAGGGTGAGTGTATCAGGTTTCGTAGTCCAGAAGGGTATGGCTTATATAATAAACTGCTTGCTCTCTATGTTGTTCATCGTGATGAGAGAGCATGGCTCCCAAGGAATGATCGATAGGTGATATGTATAGTTAAAAGGGTTGATCATCTTTACGTGGAATGAGTATGGGTGGTTGGAGAAGGTAATGTTTTAGGGCCTCAAAATATTTGTGATAGTCATCATCCCATTTGAAGGAGACATCCTTCCTAAGCAAATGATAAAATGGTTGACACCGATCTGATAATTGTGAAATGAAACAATGAATGGACTGCAATTTACCTTGCATAGGCTACGAAGTTGTTTGAGGTTTGTGGGTGAAGGCATTTCCAAAATGGCCTTGACTTTATCAGGGTCAACTTCTATACCACGTAAGGAAATGATAAATCCCAAGGAGCTTTCTTGAGAGAACCATGAAGACACACTTTTTACGATTGAAGGCAGACACAATATTTAATGAGGCAGATCAAAGATGGTTTTGAGGTGGGGGAGGTGACTGCAAGGCGCGGCATGTTTAGATTTGGCCAAGAGATCATCCAAGTAATCTTCCAATATGCGATGCATGATATCATGGAAGATGTAAGTCATAGCATGCTGATATGTAGCACCAATGTTTTTAAGGCCAAAAGGCATGACTCGATAGTAAAAGGTTCCCCAAGGGGTAATGAATGCGGTCTTGTGCTAATCTTCTGGGGCAAGCAAAATTTGGTTATAACCCGAGAAACCATCCATGAGTGAGAGCATCTTGTGATCCATGGTAAGGTTCAACTAGTTGATCAATATCAGGCAAGGGAAAATCATTTTTCAGGTAGGTGAGGTTGATGTCATGGAAGTCTGTGCAAATGTGGAGTCCCCCTGTTGCTTTAGTAATAGTGAAAATGTTAGAAATCCAACAGAGGATAATCAATGGGTAAGATGAAGGAAATGGAAAGAAGGCAGCTGAAGTTCTTCTTTGACGAGAAGAGCAATGCGAGGTTGCATTTTACTCAGCTTTTGTTTGATAGGTTTGGCATCAGGAACGGTTATGATATTGTGGACCACTATGGTGGGGTCAATACCAGAGCATGTCTGTACGTAAGACCAAGCAAAAGCGTGGTTATGATCTCGGTGAAAATAAGTGATGGCTTCCTGTTCAGCAGCATCTAAAGATTGTCTGATCTTTAGGATGTGTGGGTTGTCCTGAGTATGAATGTTGATCTTGATAGTCGATTCATTCAACATGGTTTGTGTCTCAGAGGGTAACAACCAATGAATATATGAGTGTTCTAAACCAAGGTAGGTGAGTATGGATTCATCATGCTTGACATTGAACGACATTAATGGTCAGGTGTGTCGTTGTCGATCATCTCAGGATACATGAATGGGAGAGTGGAAGTGGGCCTCACCTTCGTGTTGATAAGTCAGAGGCTCCAAGGAAATGGTGTTTATGAAAAAAAAAAGTTAGGAGGGATATATTTAGGATCCATCGACCCTAAACCCTAAACCCTAAAACCATTTTTCATGAACCCATGTTGTATGTCATCAATGTGGACAGAGATGAAGAGGGCTAGGGTCTGCAATGAGTCATCATTTTGGTATGGTGCTATCTCTTCCTCTAAGAAGTTAAGGGAAGCAGATACCACTACAGTAACATTATGGTGATGGTGAGGATGACAGGTGGTAATAATGGTGATGGGAAGCTACATGGTGGGGTGTGATAGATGGAGGCTACGGGTGTAGAGTCATTGGGTAAAACCTCAATAGATGTAGGAAGAACCTCCATGAGAGCTTGACAATGGTGATTGGTAAGTGTTTGGATGAGGTCATATAAGGTAATTTTGAGTGGCTATGATTGGTGGTAATCAGTTTGAGCATGGTGCGATAGTGTCAAGTGCCATTAGAAATGGGGTATGTGGGGCCGCGAGATAGTTATCTTAGGTATGGGTGTGCAGATGGTATTTTGGGCATAGGATTGGTTGGTGGGTCAGCTACCTTTTCTTTACCCTTCTATGTTCACGTGTAGTGATGTGTACCATGTTGATTTGAGGGAAGTTGTCAAATGGAGAGGGTGTAGGGTAAGTGGTATAACGACATGAAGGGAAAAAACCTTAGGGAGGAGAAAATCCCTATGAGGTCAGTTGGGCACAGCGACATTTGGGTGGTGGCGTGGCAAGTTCTCTAATGTGAACCATGTTAATTTAAAATTTTGTGTGTGGTTCTGGGAGCTGTGAGGGTGGAGGTTTTTTGTTTTTGAGTGCGTAGTGTGGGAATGGGTGTAGGTGAAGTAAGGTCCTCATCTCGAAGGTTGTCATCATCAAAGTTGATTTCGGGTGGACACAATTGCATAAGGACGGTTTTCAAGGCCTTGCAGTTTTCCACATCATGCCCTGGCACACGATGGTATGTGTAAATTTTGGTATCATCAAACCCCTTTGGCTTGGGTTTGAGGGGGTCATAAGGTCAAAGTGGCGGTAATGTGATAACAAAATTCTCAAGGAGGTTTGTTAAAATTTTGGCATATAGGACCCTACTAGTGGATCACGATGGGAAGTGAATGTGGGTTTGGGTGTAGGTTGTGGTTGGTTGGCGGGGAATTATTTTTGGAAGTAGTAGGAATGGGTTGAGCTATAAGTTTAGGTGATGGTGTGGTTTGAGGCATCAGTCGGGTTCGTTTGGGTAGGGGTACAGTAGATCGATGGGTAGGAGGGTTTGGTTTTGTTTTAACTACCTTGTTGTGGGGTAGTGGGGTTTTGTTTTTGGGGTGCACCTTCTTGGGTAAAGGTGATGTGGGCATACGAGGTCTATGAGGGAAAGCAGATGGAGGAAGAGGGCGAGTTACCCATGAGGATAATGGGGGTGCTATGAAGGTAGATGACATGGGTCGTGCTTGGGGTGTGAGGGAAAATGAATGAAGTGTAGTAGGTAGTGAAGCAATGGCTGAAGGTATCAGAGGTATTGGTGGAAAAGAGACTGCAGGTGTAGGTATGATTCGTGTTGTGTGACTTGGGTAGGTTAGAAATTTGTGAGGCTAGGAATGGGTTGTTGTGTTATTGGGTTATGAATGGGTGAGGGGTGCTTGACCCTGTTGGCTAGCTGAGGTCTTAAGGAAGATGGGACAAGTGCGGGTGTGATTGGTGCAGTAGGGGTATGAGGTTGATGAGTTTGTTTCTTTAGTCTTGGGTTTTGGAGTAGGTGTGGTTTTAACATTGGAGGATGTAGCTAAATCTAGTTTAATAGGTGGATGAGTAACGCTGGTGGTTCGGAGTGACCCCTAAAGTGGTAATTAGGTTTAGTGGAGGTAAATATTGTGGTTATGGGTTTGGGTTTAGGCATAGGTTGGGTTATGGGTAAGGGTGTGGCGTGAGTGTTAACAAATATCATGGAAGGGGTTGTGATAGTAGTGGTTGTAGTTAGTTTGATGGGTGGAAATGTGTTTGGGTAGATAGTGGAGGTGTTGTCGAGGGATCTCCGCATCTATGTTGAGACAGGGAGTAAGAGACGCACCCCCATAACAAAGATCTATCCACATATTCTAAGTGATCAGCCAAACATGAGAATGACACGTCTATGGGTGGAGTTGGTGAGGACCTAATGGGAATTCCCATAAAATGCAATCTTAGAGATAGGGAATCAGTTGGCTAGATTCAGCTTCCGTGGGTAAAAGAGCTGAAAGTAGATCTATTGGATGTCGGGTAATGGATGGAGAATGTTTGCCAAGAGGAAAAGGTATCCCCACTAGGGCTATGATGGGTGAAAGGGATAATGGGAGTTCCTCTATGAGTGAAGGAATGGATAGGTGCTCCTCTGTGGGTGGAGGAGGTAATGGGTGATCCTCTATGGGTGGAGGATGTACGGTAGGTAAAGGTTCGCTAAGTGGAGAAGCTAGGGGTGAGATGGTCTCAATGTCAGTAGAAGAATTCTTTGTAGGTGATGTAGGAGATAAATGGTGTTATTCTATTGGTGAAGGAATAGTGACAGTTGGTTCAGATGTGGAAGGAGGATTTTGGGCTAGGATTTCCTCTATGGAAGGGATGTGAGGTAATTGAGATGTAACAATTACCTCGTTAAAGATCGCATGAACCTCACGAGTATGGGTATCATGAGTGGATGGCTCACCTATTTGATTTGATGAAGGGGCATGATTTGGAAATTGTTTTTTAAATATTTGTAGGTTTTGGTTGGGGGTGGCATTGGGATTATCAATAGTTAGCTCACCTTTCTCGAGCATTTCTTGGACAATATTCTTGAAAGTGATATAGTTTGTGTCACTATGGTATTTAACTCAGGGATAGTTACAAAAATCTTGTTCCTTATACCAAATGGGCATTGGGTGAGCAGGGTCAAAACAAGTGTGTGGTTTTATGGGTGGAAGGGTGATGACACTAGCTTTGATAATATTTTCTAAAATAGAAGATTAAGGTTGGCCAATTGGGGTATATTTTTGCTATTCTTGTCTGAATCAAAAAGCTTGAATAGGTGATAGATTAGACGAGGGTGTAGCTTGATTAGATGGATGAGCTAGGCTGGCCCTGAGTACCACTGCATTAGTGGTACCTTTAGCCTTTGAATAATTGGTTGGTGGTTTAGAAGAACAAGAGGTTTCATTCGACTTAAATGTCGAATTCTTATTTTGTAATTGGATTTTCTTCTCTTCAATAGCTTGAATTTCTAACTTTCATGCCATGGGAAATGCCTCATCAAATGTTCTAAAATTTTGGACCTGCAAGGTCAAGGAGATATGCTTGGTGCAAGCTCATGTGGAGAGCTTGATGAGTTTAGTTTGTGGTAATTGAAAAATAAGTTGATTGATCAGGCTGCACCAGCGAGTGAAAAAATCTGTGATAGATTCATCCTCGTACTGATGTGTGGAATATATTGATAGAAAAATGATCCAAAAAATCTTGGGCTACCTGATTGAATAAAATATGGAGTGTTTTGGTAACCCACTATATCATTCTAATGCAGGTCCAGTGAGGGACATGGGAAAAGTTCTCAAAAGTAAGACATCATCATGAGCAATCAAATAACATCCTTCTTTAAATGAGTGCAAATGTTGTTTTGGGTCTTCCTTACTATTGAAGTGGTTGAATTTAGGCATTTCCCAATGCACAAGGTATGAACAGATGGGAATGGATGGGTGAATAGGCTCGTTACAAATCTCATCATAGGTAAGAGAGTTGTGGGAGCTGGAGACCGATGCCTCTAGTGTTTGCATATTATCCATCATAAATCTAATTAGTTCTAGTGTTTGCATATTATCCATCATAAATCATAAATCTAATTAGACCGATACCTCCTATAATGTGAGGAGGTTGGTTTTGGGTGTATAATAGGCGTGGCATTCCAGTGTATGAGGCTGTCATGTAAGGTGGTGGAGAAGAAGGAAATGAAACAGGGGGTATGTACCCGGAATGAATGATAGCTGAAACAGGTGGTTGTTGGTAGTATGTATATAGAGGAGGAAGGGTCGTGGTAACCCTAGTGGCAATAGGGGCTAAAGATTGTGGAATAGAAAGAACTATGTTCTGAAATGGGGTAGGGGTCACCAACACTGGAGTTGGGAATGTAGCTATAGGTATGTGTGAGACATGAGGAATGGATGAGGTTGTGTTTGGGGTAATCATCGAGGGTATGGTGGACGTAGTGGGTGCCATAGAGGTAACAGATGTGGTAGTTATGGGCGGTATGAAAACTAACTATGAAACAACTAGGAATAAGGTGGATGTAGGTAGTAATGAGCCAGATGAGGCTGATGTGGAAGTGGGTGTGAGGGTCGGGGGGATAGATACGGGCATGCCATATATCAACTGACTCAAGGCATCTCGAGTGGATAAATGGGAGAGGTAAAACTCCAAGGAAGCAGGGTTCTAGTCAAGGATTCGTGTGGACTCTTCATCTCTGGTAGCGATATTGGTAGGTTAGATGGGATCCATGGCTCATGATAAAATAGAGGGTGGTGAAGGACTAGGTGGGAGCAGTTGGCGACTGGAGTGGAACATGAGGGCATTTTCTTGTCTTCGGGTCGGTACCATGTGAACTAGTATTGATCAGGTGGGGGTGCTTCTTTGTAAATAATACAAAGAATAGCAGGAACAAGTGAATAGGGTAATAAAAAATGGATGATGTAAAAAATGGTGGGTGGAACATGAAATAGGCTAACCAATGCCAGTTAAGGAAAACTGACGTTGGTCAGGGGTAACTGCTATCGATCACTGTAGAAAATGGATAGTGAGTAAACAGTGAAGTAGAAGGAAAAATCTGACAAGTACGCTAAATTTGGGGATGTTTAAAATGTTAATGGGAAAAGTGACAGTGATAGAGACTGTGGAAATTGGAAGAAAGTGAAGTTAAAATGTCCTTTTGAATAGGTTAGCAAAAGGACCTGGAACCAACATCAGTTGTGTTTAACTGATGGTAGTCAGAGGCAACCGATGGCGGTTACTGTGAGATTGAAACAGTGATGAGAAAAAGTGGTTGTGAATTAGAATTTGATTTGGAATCAAACCCAAAAATTTGAGAATGATGTAGATGTGGTCTAGACACACTCAGATGAATTCAAAATACTCTGACTATGATTGGGAGTGTGTGAGGAAAGACAAAAATAATGATCAAAATCTCTCTTCTCAAAATGCAAATCAAACAAAACACTAAGAAAGAATGTTCCTATAGTGCCTATTCTATTACGTTTTTTTAGCTTATGCTATTTATGTGGATTGACTGTTATGAACAGAAAAATATAATTTTTTGGTGAGGAAGGTTTCCTATGAAGAAAGAGTTCTAAAGGGTGAGGTTTTAGGTTTGTTATGGTGGGGGCGAGATTTTCACTGAAGTATGACTCGACAAAGTAGTGAGCTGGGTGCCCATGGTGCCATGATTGTGTGATCACCTACAACTTCTTCTAGGTAAGATGTTGTTTAAGAATGTATGTATTTGAATTTTTGTGTGGTTTGGTAAGACTCAGAGAAAGAGAAAAGGATAGAAGTGCTTTTCTACGATTCATTTGTCAACCATCAGCTAGTAATGACTTCTAGCGTATAGGTTGCCCTCAATTAATGTGAGCTAATGCAGAAAATTAGAATGAAATGCAATGATTTTAAAACCCAAATGGAAAATGTGAAATTGGATGACACAATAAGATGAATAGGAAGAGGGATGCTCTTTCACTAAAATGTAGAAACCATGAAGAAATGATTCCTTTTAAATATACCAAAATAAAAGATTCCTTTAGAGCAAATAGAAAGGAGTGAATTACAAGGGAAGAAAATTAGTGTGTACGCTTTAGAATGGAATCAAACAAACAATTTTTTCCTAGGAATGAATGAAATGTAAGGAACCCCAGATGGGTCCCACCGGGCATGCCAAAATGTTTCACCTTTTCTTAGATTATTTCTTTGAATTGTTGACGAAACAGATAGGGTAACAGGTGTAGGAGGAATACCTATTCAAATGTTGGTTGATAGCTAACCATGAGAGCTTCCTTTTAGCTAGGAGGAACTACTTGTAATGAAAGAAAACCCACTAGAAAGAGTTAAACAATATGGGCAGTGAACTGCCTAGCGTGAGCTAGATCCAGGAAGTATGGTACTTCCTAGATGGTTTTTAGTACACTATTTTACACAAATTAATGCTGAAAACAAGGTAAATCCTATTGTTAGTTTGAAATGATTTAGGTATCTCACTTAAAACACAATAATAAAATAGATCTAATCTAACATGCTAAGCTAGAATAGAATCCACATGTCAAAGGGTTGGTTATGGGTTCTACAAGTCTGATAGAGGTCTCTGGTAGGTCATAGATAAGTGAGGGTAAGGTAAAATTAGGTGGATAGGTCTCTATTTAAGACTGTGTAGGTAAACACAGAGACTGACATCAGTCAGGGGGTGATTGACTACAGTTAGGTATAATCGGCGCCGGTTACTGTGAAATTTTGAAACGTCACAGAACGGGCTTTTGGTCTCCTTTATGGTTGCACAAAGGGTTTGGTTTGTTGGGATGAGGTATTGGGTGACTGGAATAGGTTTCTATGAGGTTTCAATGGGTCTACGGAGATAAAAAATGTTGGATATGGTCAATAGGGAGCAAGATAAACAATGGATGATAAAATAATGATGAAATGAAATAATGAGAAAAGTATGATGTTGTACTTACTTGGATTTCATTTTTGAACATCTATGTGTCAAGGATGGAGGTGCTAAGGATGGGTTTGGAGGCTGCAAGTGATCAAAAATTGAAGAAAATATTTTGCATGGGCTGCATGCACACTCCTCTTTGCTTAGATAGATCTGAATGTGGCTGGGATGGCTGTGCGGGATAAGATGCTCAATCTCCTTCCTTGGATGTGAGTTCTTGCTAGAATTGGCTCTTTGAAGATACATTATCTATCTAATATTTGTTCTTGTCAACTTTCTTGCTTCTAATTTCCAAGTTCCAAATTCCCACCTTAAGAATAAGGTTATTTTGGGGTTAAAAGGGGTAACCGACGACGGTCTGGCTTAACCGGCGATGGTTAAGGGTAACCGACATCGATCAAGACAAGATTTTCTAGGTTTACTAAATTTAGGGAGATCCTCCTGATTTCCTTGGATCTTGTGTCATTATCCCATGGATTAGACTCGGTGCTTCTTGTGAGCATGTGGGAATGTGGTTAGAGGGAATGTAGGCATTCATTTTTAGGATTCGGGTAAGTCTTAGTTAGTTATGGGAACTTGTTAAGAATAGGTCTTAGGCTGAGTTGGCTTGGTGAGATGTATGTGTAGATATTATTTAAATTAAGATATTTAAATAATAAATATGGCGAGGATAATGAATTAATTTAATTAAATTAATATTATGTTATGTTTGTGGAGCCTATTTTCATGTTAGAGTGTGGTACACCTTCTATGTGTTACACTTGGGTATTTTTACGGTGGTCCCGCTCGCCAATGAGCGGGTCAGGGGGGTTCGCGGGGGTGGAGCCCCTGAAGCAAATTTTCATGGGTGGTTTAGTAACCCATGGGTAATTGGTAACTGTTATGGGCTGTTTTTGGGCCCATGTTTTTTTGGTACCCATTGTTTTGTAAAACCGCCTCTTCGGTTACCCATAGGTTTATGGGACAGTTTTGTTTTTTCCCCATGGTTTTGATACCCACAGTTTTGTAAAACTACTTAAACAGTTGTCTATTTATATGGTCTTATGCATATGATAGATGTACAAGGAAATGTATTACAAATGTGTTTTGAATTCGGGTTTGATTTATGTAGAGTTTGTTGAGCATAGCTCCAAACGGATCTGGGTATTGTATTGAGAGAGTGAAGGCTTGTAATAAAATCTGAGCAAGTGATTCTTGGTGGACGTAGCCCAAATTGGGTGAACCACATTAAATATTGTCTCTCTGTGTTGTGTTATTTATTCTGCACTTTTATTTGAGATCTGTAATATTTTCTGCATATTAGTTTCTACTGTTGCGATTCTGTAAGAGATTATTCTGCATATTTTATCTCTTATTTCCTAGCATATTAATGGGGTTAAGAGGGATGGCTAGGTGAATGTGATGAAGGGTGTTTATTTTTCGAGGGACCAAAGGGGAGTGTGACCTAAGTTTAGTGTCTACACTGATTCTACATCAGATTTTAATTCACAACCACTTTCTTTCATCACTGTTTCAATTTCACAGTAACCATTGTCGGTTACCTCAGACCGCCATCCGTTATACCCAACCGACGTCAGTTCCAGGTACTTTTTCTAGCCTACTCAAAAGGAAATTTTACTTCACTTTCATCCACTTTTCATAGTCCTTGTTACTGTCATTATTCCCATTGACATTTTGAACATCTTCTGATTTGGCACACCTGTCAGATTTTACCTTATGCCTCGATGTTTACTCATTATCATTTTCTGTAGTAATCGGTAGCGGTTACCCTTGACTTACGTCAGTTTTCCCTAACCAACATCAGTTAGCCTATTTCACATTCCAGCCACCATTTGGTACTTAATCCACTTTTTGTCACCAGATTCACATGTTCCTGCTATTCTGTGTGTCATTTACAGAGAAGCAGCCCTACCTAATTAGTACTGGTTCACATCGTGTTGATCCAAAGACAAGCAAACACACTCTTATTTCACACCAGTTGTCAGCCACTCTCACCTCGCCCTTCACCACTTCCATTTTATCACCATCCATATATCCCATCAAACCTATTACTATGGCTGCCGTAGATGAGGAGTTTGCACAACACCTTGACCAAAACCTTGCCACGTTGCAATTTTACCTTTCCCACTTGTCCACTCAAGACGCCTTAGGTTAGTTGATATATGGCATGCCTGTATCTATTCCCTCGACTCTCATACCCACTCCCACATCAGCCCCATCTAGCTCCGTGCTACCTGCATCCACCTTACCCCTAGTCATTTCATAGTTAGGTCCTATACCCACTATGACTGCTGTGTCTGCTACCTCTGTGGCACCCATTACATCCATCGCACCCTTGAAAACTACCCCAAACACAACCTCATTCACCCCTAATGTCTCTCACATACCCGTAGCTACATTACCACCTCCAGTGTTGGTGACCCCTACCCCATTTCAGAATGTGGTTCTTTCTATTCCACAATCATTAGCCCCTATTGCCACTAGGGTTACCATGACCCTTCCACCCCCATATACATACTACCAATAACCTCCCATTTCATTCATTATACATTCTGGGTACATACCCCCTATGTCACTACCTTCTTCTCCATTGCCCTACATGGCATCCCCATAAACTGGAGTGTCACCCCCATTATATGCCCAAAACCAACCTTCTCATGCTACGGGAGGCATCCAATCATCACAACCCACGAATGACCTAATTAAAATGATGTTGGACAATATGTAGACATTATAGGAATCGATTTCCAACTCCCGCAATACTCTCACCTATGAAGAGATTTGCAACGAGCCTATTCACCCATCCATTCCTATCCATTCATACAATGTGCATTAGAAAATTCCTAAATTCAATCATTTCAATAGTAAAGAATACCCACAACAGCATTTGCAGTCATTCAAACATGGGTGTTATCTGGTCACTCATGATGATGCTTATCTTTTGAGAACCTTTCCCATGTCCCTCACTAGACCTGCAATAGATTGGTATAGCGGGTTACCTAAAAACTCTATATTCTCATTCAATCAGGTAGCCCAAGCCTTCTTGGATCATTTCTCTATCAATATCGTAAAGAAGGCTACCATGACCGATCTATATTCCACATGTCGGTATGAGGATGAATCTATCACATATTTTGTCACTCGCTAGCGCAGATTGATCAATCAACTTACCTTCCAACTACCACAAACAAAACTCATCGAGATCTTCGCATGGGCTTGCACTAGACATATCCCCCCAACCTTGCAAATCCAAACCTTACAAACATTCGATGAGGCATTCACTATGGCATAAAAGTTAGAGATTTGGGCCATTGAAGAGAAGAAAATCCAATTACGCAATAAGAATTCAACATTCAAGTCTAATCATACCTCTTCTTCTTCCAAACCAAAAACTAATTATTCAAAAGCTAAGGGCACCACTAACACAATGGTACTTAAGGCCAGCCCAACTCATCTATCAAATCAGGCTACACCCTCATCTAATCTCTCACCTGTCCAGAATTTTCAATTCAGATGAGGGAAATGAAAATATACCCTAATTGGGGAACCTTACTCTTCTATCTTAGAAAATCTTATCAAAGCTGAAAACATCACCCTTCCACCTATAAAACCACACAATGGTTTTAACCCTGCTTGCCCCATGCCCACATGGTATAAAGAACATGACTTCTGTAACTATCATCAAGTAAAGGGTCTTAATGATGACAACTACATCACTTTTAAAAATATTGTCCAAGAAATACCTGAGAAAGGTGAGTTAACTATGGAAAATCCCAATGCCACCCCTAACCAAAATCTACAAATCTTCAAAACACCATTTCCTAACCATGCTCCTTCATCCTATCAAACCAGTGAGACATCAAATCATGATACCCATACCTGCGAGGTTCACGCTATCTTTAATTAGGTACCTATCACCCCCCAATTACCCCATATTCCTTCCATAGAGGAGATCCTAGCCTGAAATCCTCCTTCCACATTGGAACCAACCTCCCTTGTTCCTTCACCAATAGAGGAACACCTTTTTCCTCCTTCATCACCAACGGAGGGGTCTTCCACTAACATTGAGCCCATCTCATCCCTGGCTTCACCACTTAGAGAACCTTTACCCATAGTATCTCTTCCACCCAAAGAGGAGCACCCATTACCTCATCCACCCATAGAGGAATGTACATATATTCCTCCACTTATAGAGGAGCTCCCATCATCTCCTCCACCTATCATGAATCTAGGCGAGATAACTTTTCCTCTTGGCAAGCATTCTCCATCAGCTACCCATAACCCCACCGACCTACTTTTGGCTCTCTTACCCACGAAATCTGAAGCTAACCAATTCCCTATCTCTAAGACACATTTTACGGGAATTTCCATTAGGTCCTCACTAACTCCACCTGAAGACGTGCCATTCTCACATTTGGCTGATCACTTAGATTATGTGGATAGGGATTTACTATTACTCCCCATCTCAACACAGATTTAGAGATCCCTCGCTGATACCTCCACTATCTACCCAAACACATTTCAACCAATCAAGACAAACACAACCACCTCTATTGCAACCCCTTCCACAATACCTATTAGCACTCTAACCATACTCTTACCCATAGCCCAACCTACATCTAAACCCAAACCCACACCTACAATATTTGCCTCAACTAAACCTATTACAACTTTAGGGGTCACCCTGACCACCATCCTTACTCATCCACCTATTAAACTAGATTTAGCGACATCCTCTAAGGCCAATACCACACCTGCCTCGACACCCAAATCAAAGAAACAAACTCATTGACCTCATACCCCGACCGCACCAATCACACCCGCACTTGTCCCATCTATCTTAAGACCTCATCTTCTCAACATGGTTAAACAACCTTCACCCATCCATAAAACAATAACACAACAACCCTTTCCTTCCTCACAAACCTCTAACCTAACCAGGCACACAACATAACTTACACCCACACCTATAGTCTCTTTTCCACCGATACCTCCAATACCCTCAGCTATTACTTCACTACCCACTACACTTCAGCCATTATCCCTCACACCCCAAGCATAACCCACATCATCTACCTTCACAACACCCCCGTTATCCCCATGGGTAACTCACCCTCTTCATCCATCTGCTTTTCCTTCTAGATCTCATACACCAACATCACCTTTGCCCAAGAAGGTGTGTGTAACATCAAGATGTAACATCCTCATTATTATACATTAGAACAAGTAATTTTTTTTTGATAAATGCTTCCTGGTTCTAAATACATAATTTAGAACTCACAAATCAAAACAACCATTCTTATAACAGATAACCATATGCAGCTGTAATGACTCGGAGTACTTCCGATCTATTCATTCCATGACTCGGTAATCTACCGATCTATTCATGAGTATCAAAGAGTTGGCGTTTTTATTTTAACACAATACTCTTGTGGTTCTCTTCCCTAATCTGGGATTTAGAATGCTCTGTCCAAGGAACCTATCTGAATAATTGTTACCATTATTCATCGGCATCTCATCCCTTAGACTAGGTGACTTAGGACAACGCAATCAGCAGCTTGCGATACTTTGGCCAAAGATTTTAAACATACTGCTTATGTCTTGTATTCCTTGACGACATACTCGTCAATCTGGAATACGTCCTTCACCCCATTCCTATGTTATGTAGAATGTCTTATACTGACTTCTGTCAGTCTCTCCTATCCCAAGTTATTCACTCGGGAGCGGATCAGCAAGGTGACAACGTTATATGGATGCTCCCGAGGACTAGGGATACGCTGACATACTGGGTCAACCCTAGTTAAACCAGTGTGTCAAGATACCACGAGTCTCCTAAGGCAGCCTTATAAGGTGACCACATTCCTAATCAGTCCCAGAGTAACTGGTTCGAGTTTAAGGTGTAAATCTTAACAATCAATGCAAAGGGTGTCGTCATAAGTCACCTGCACTGTTGTATCTTCAAGAAGATCCTAATCTTCTCGAAGGTACAACCCTGCAGTTGACTTGTGTCGTCAACCTATAAATCCACCTCGAAAAGATCTACTTATTAATAAGTGCTACATACACTGAGTTAAAATTATACCATAAGACACTCCCTTAAGGGTAGTCTTTCCCAATCCCTGGGTTCCTCACCTTAGAAATACTTTCCTTAGTAAAACCCATTACACAAGAGAAGTTATTAGGACTAGAGGTTCCTTCAAGGAGTTCATAGAATATACATAATTCTTAAATCAATGAAATTGGACAATAACCCATAATCTTTACATGAGATTGCCAACCAAACCCTTTTTAGGTTTATATCAGTTCTCATAACTGAATTTATATCTTACTTATTAATATCGAGATATAGTGATTAAGAATCCAATTAAACGTCATCTTGACTTAGATCAAGACTAGGAAGTAATAATTTATTCAGCTTGTTTAGCTTCCTGCTCAGGTTTATTTTAACCCTAGCTTCCAGAAAGACAGTGATCTAAATTCCAATTTAGCTTTAGATAGAACATACTAGAACTACTAAACAATTATAAGTATTCAGTCACATATTCTTACAAGCTTACATTGTTAATCACAAAAGTCTCCAAATTATACAATAATAACAATGCTCTCAAGATCATTTGAACCGAAGAAGGTCAAACTATCAAGATACGAAAACAAACACATAAGTAAAAAATATCTCTTTTCATTCCCTTCAAGCTAATCAAATACATTTTATGCATTCAGCATATTTGATACAATACTCATCAGAAAAAGAACATCTTTCCTCATATAGTACATTTAGAGAATCAATCTGTAATTCATCATAAAACCAAATTAAACAATCTGAACATCCTATCAGATTTGCGTGCTTTTACCACTTACGGCAACCATCTGCAAAAATTGTTAACATGGGTCAGTTCGATGAATTAAGCATGGTAAGCACTAACTCTTAAAACAATTGCAATCCATCAATTGTTTTCATTAAACACCCTGTTTAAATGAAATCAATTCACCAAACATGTAAACATATTTCAGATTATGCTCTTGTAATCCAAACATGACTATAAATGCGTAACTCATATTATCGTTACTAAATAGTCCTAGATACTTTTTAAATATTTCATCAAAAATATTAGAGATCAAGAAGAAAAAAAGTATCCAAAACAACTATCCATCAGAATCCCAAGGACAACAAACATCAGACAGACCATTACATTCAACATAGTAAAATGAATATCATAACCATTCATGATTCCATCAGTAGGTTGAATCAATTCCAACAGTTAGATAAAAATATATCAACATATACTTTACAATAGAAGAGAAAGAAAATGAGTCATTCATATTTCACTTCAAACAAGCTCATGACTGTACTGTCTCCTCGAGAGTAAAGCATTCACCTTATACGCATACCAATAAGTCAAACGAGCCACAAGAAGAACCACAGTTTTGTTAAAATTTAAATAAAACAACTTCCTGTAGCTTACTAGCAGTACAGTAGCTCTCGCGCCAAGGCAGTGATGAATAATCTATCAAATAGACTCCACATAACCTTCCATACTAATCGACAAACAAGAAAATATTCAATGCCATCGCTTGTCGAGGTACATTTATCAGCTCTTTAGTTCAGTCAAGCTCACGACTAGATATTCATGCTAACAGAAGACGTAATCATGTTCAAACACAAGAACAATCCCACTGAGTCGAAACTCACATCAACATTCAGTTCAATTTAATCCCTACTAAAACACAGCAAGGACAAAAATCGAGAATCGAGCCAACATACAACATAACATGGGCTCCAACAGTGTCAAATTCAACCAATACTTATATTAAAGGTTTCAATTGAAGTTGAATTCGTATGACAACAAATCAAGAATACTAAAAGTACTCACAACAAGAACTCCTACAAATGTTACAACATAAATTACTTATCAGCGTCTCCACCGGAGTTGATAACATTTAGTATTCATAAAACAACAACATTCATAACCCGCTTTGAATGAAATTAAAAATACTAGACACCTTTCAAGGACTCTCACTGAGTCAGTATCGACCGAAATCATAACAGGGCTTACACAGAAGTAGGAACACCAGTCACATATCAAGGATTCCAACTGATTCCATAGCAACAGTATCCACAACTGAGATTATTCAGAAAGGAAAACATAATATACACCTCCGAGATTAAAAAGGAGTCTTACCCATGTGGTATTCCTCAAATAAACTTTTACAGAAGTAGAAAGATACAAGTTTCATATCAAATTCAAGAATTCTAACTATACCAATAACATACAGTATTCACGATTGAACTTCTTCAAAGGTAGAAACGCATATTACCTTTCTAGGACTCAAAAAGGAATCGAACCCATATAGTATTCTCAATTAAACCTCTACAACAGTTAAAAGAAAAACTCTATCTATTCAAGGATTCCCACCATATCCAAAATCATATAGTATTCACGATAAAGCTTCTACAGAAGCCGATATACAAGATAATATATATATTCTGGATTCCAACCGTGCCAATAATGATAAAATATTCAAAATCAGGCTTATACAGAAGCAAAATACTGGTTTCGTAACAAAGATTCCAACTGAGCCCATACAACAATATTCACTCTAAGCTTACACAGAGGAAAACATAATATACGCATCAGTAGTTCAAAATAAGTCGAACCCAAGTAATATTCTCCATCAAAAACTCCTTCAGAAGTCAAAATACTATCAACTCAAGGATTCCAACGGGATTCCATAACATGATGCATTCACGACTGTACTTCTTCAGAAACCAAGACATAATTTCATTTCAAGAAGTTCAACAGCATCAATAACGTATATTACTCATGACATGACATATACAGAAGTCGAAACATCATGCTTACTCAAGAATTTCAATAGTATCCTTTTCAACAAGTGAAAACAACAAGGTATCGACTGAATCAAACAAGAAAACAATTCATGGACTCCCACAGAACCGATTTCATGTATTTTCCTTGCAAGCATTTCTTAAAATCTAACCGAAATGCAAAACACAACAAGATAGAGCAACAGTTCGAAACACAATACACACCCGTCAAGGGTTTAATTGAAAAATCAAGCCAGTAAGAAGATACAACAAAAAAATCACACAAGGCTACCATAAAAACCTACTGAACCCAAAAATCATCTGAACAGAGTTGTTCTAATGAAATCATTTGAAAGAAAGAAAGATTTTTAAAGGTTAGGGCCTAACATGCCTGGTAATATTGCTTAAAAATCCGAAGAAGACCACTAAAAGAGCTCGAGCCTTCTCCTCTTTTTCCACGTTAGATTCAACAACAATAATTTGTTATTTCCATGCCTTATAAACTTTCCTTGAGAGAGAAAAGAGCTAGTTACACTCATTTTTTCCATGCAACACCAAGTAGACTGGTGCGAAGAACTAGTGATCAAACAGAGAGAAAACCGGAGCGCATGAAAAACCAAACAAACTACCAGTTTTCCATTTTGCATGTCTTCCCGAGAAACCCGAGCTCGAAGACCGAGTTCATTAATTGCATTTACTCCAAAATTCCCGCTCAATCTCCATTGCCACCGACCGCCATAGTTGGCGATGGATAAAAACAATTCAAAGACCATTTCTAACTTTGGTGACTCTGCCACGTCGGCTTTTGCTAGCCGTTTAAAACTTCCACTATATCCCTGTCCTTCATGCTTATCCTTCCCATTTAATGCCATAGAAACTGCCACCCATGGCTCACACCCCTTCATAGGTCCCCTTTCTTCCTTGTTCATTAGTTAGGTTAGAAACATAGGTTAGGATTTAAGATAATACTTAGTCTAACCTCCTTAGCACTAGGCTACTAACTTAGAACATTTAGCTTATAGCTTAGGCCTAGGTTAGATTAACACTAATCTAACCCATAGATTATAGTTTAGGTTTAGGTTATTAATCTTAATAAATCCAATTTAGGTCTAACATTTAGAATGTTCAGAATAAGAACCTACAAACATACATTCACGAAAAGGATTCACTCCTGAACTGCCAATAGGCTAGTTGAATAAATGTATCTGAATTTATTACCTGGCCCACGATCAAGACCTTCCTGATATTACGATATCGGGAACCAATTCATTTAACACGATCAGTCTGAGTTAGACTCTGGAATAGCTTATTCAACGCATTCAGACCTTGCAACCTGCGTAAGGTCTATAATTTTTGTTCATCCCGAATAAACTTAAAGCATCTCTTGGATCAATGCCACTGATCCCAGGCTGGGTCTTATAGATGGATAACTCCATAATTCATTCCGAGATCAGATTAAACTCAGGTGCAAAAATGAAAGAAATAAAAGAGTCCAATCATATTCCGACTCAGTCAAAGATCTTCAATTGTAAAGAAGATACAGTACATATCAATCATGACTTCACAATCAAAGGAACACATCCTTTTATAGAAGAAATCATATATCAACACTTGAATGCTCAGGAGGAACTAACAACAGTTCAGAGTGTTACAAGGTGCAAACCCAATAACAAAACCCCACTACCCCACAACAAGGTAGTCAAAACAAGCACACACCTTCCTACCCGTTCATCTACTGTACCCCTACCCAAACAAACATGACCAATACCTAACACCATACTAACACCTAAAAATGTAACTTGAACCGTTCCTACTCTTCCAAATACAGTTTCTTTACAATCAACTACACCTACACCGAAACCCACATTCACTTCCCATTGTGATCCACTAGTAGGGTCCTATGCCAAAATTTTAACCAACCTCCTTGAGACTTCTGTTATCACATTACCACCACTTCAACCTTACGACCCCCTCAAACTCAAGCCACAAGGGTTTGATGATACTAAAATTTTTGCATACCATCATGTGCCAGGGTACGATGTGGAGAACTTCAAGGCCTTGAAAACCATCCTTATCTAATTGTGTCCACCAGAAACTAACTTTAATGATGATGACTTTGTTGATGAGGATATTGTTTCACCAACACCCATTCCCACACTTCCCACTCAACAACCACAACCTCCACCCTCACCACTCCTAGAGTCACCCTCAAGATTTGAATTTAACATAGTTCACATCAGAGAGCTTACCACACCACCACATAAATTTTGTTGTGCCTAGTTCACCTCATAGGGATTTTCTCCTCCATTAGGTTTTTTCCCTTCATGTCATTACACCACTCACCCTACACCTTCTCCGTTTTCCAACTCCCCTCAAATCAACATGATACATGTCACTACAAATGCACAAAAGGGCAAAGAAAAGGCAACTGACTTACCAAGCAATCCTATACCTAACATACCATCTGCACCTGTACCTAAAATAACTATCTATGGCCACACGTACCCCATCTCTAATTACATCACACATTACACCATGCTCAAACAATTACACCAATCTCCTCTCAAAATGTCCTTATATGACCTCATCCAAACCTCGGAATCCCATCGTCAAGCTCTCATGGAGTTTCTTCAATCTATTTAGGTTTTACCCAATGACCCTACACCCATAGCCTCCATTATCAACACCCCATCATGTAGCCTCTCTCACCCAATTACCACCTTCCTCTTCGCCCCACCTTATTTACCAAGTGGCCACCCTTAAATTCTTAGAGGAGGAGATTACACCACACCAAAATGATGACCTTAACCTAACCCTCTTCATCTATGTCCACATTGATGACATACGGGTATGCCGTGTGATGATTGATGGAGGTGCTAGCATTAACATCATTTCATCCCATGCATTTTCTCAAATGCACATACCTGACAATTACATTCATAACCATCGGGTCATGTTGTGTTCATTCAACGATGCTATCACCTTCTCACTAGGCACTGTCATCCTCCATGTTTACATGTGCCCCCTACACCGTTCCATAATTGTTTTACATTTTGTAGGGGGAATTCCAATATAACTTGTTGCTTTGTAGACCCTGGATCCGTGTCATGGGTTGTGTTCTTTCCACTTTGCATCGTTGTGTAAATTTTGAACATGAAGGACACAGTTATACCATTTTAGTTAACACATCACCTTTCAAAACATGCAACATGCTTTACCGACCCAATGATGTGCTCATACCTATCAAGCCGTCTACCTCTGCAATGATTACCACTTCACCTACACCTCCACCTACTAGTACAACCGCTACTTTCACAACACATACCTCCTCCATTCCTACCACTACTATAATCTCCACGGCTAACCCATTAGCTTCCCAATCCATTAACTCCACCTCCGCATCAACCTCTGACACATCATCCATTCCACCTACCTACTTACCAACCAATGATCCCTTGGAAGGTGTTTTTCAACACCTCACTTTGGGGGGAGTACCACCTTTATAGTGTCAACACATTTCTTACTCCTCAGGAGTATGGAAGCCTTCACCAACACCCACACTATGATCACCATATAGGAGAATGCCTCCTTTATGGTCCTCCTCATCTTTGTACTAGTATCACCTATGGGGACTTGATACTACCACTTACATACATGAACCACCATCACAAACCCACCCATTTTTTTTTGACTTCCAATCACTTAACAATCGCTATTTCACCCACACCTTCCTGCATCACTATCCATGGAAGGGTTTTGGTTTTGGATTTTACAAGCAAGGCCACCATACCGTTATTCCATGTACCATCCTTAAACATAATGATTGTAGTGGTATCGTCTTCCTTAAACCTCCTACCAAATAGGCCCGCATTGAACTCATTGAGGAACTCAGCCCTTCTCCACCTTCATCTTCATCACCACCTTCACCTGCTCCACTTTCATCACCACCCTCACTGATGGAGTTGATGAATCCTAAATCTATCCCTCCTAACCTTTTTTCTCCATAAACACCATTTCCTTGGGGCCTTTGACTTATCAACATGAGGGTGAGGCCTCTTCCGCTCTTCCATTCCTATATCCTGAAATGATCGATGATGACACACCTATAATTCACATCATTTAATGTCAGGATGATGAATCGATATTCACCTACCTTGGTGCAGAAGACTCATATATTCATTAGTACTTACCCTCTAAGACAAAAACCATGTTGAATGAATCGACTATCGAGATCAACATTCATACTTAGGAAGAATCACACATCCTAAAGATCAAACAATATTTAGATGCTGCTGAACAGGAAGCCATCACTTCTTTCCTCGGAGATCATAACCACACTTTTGCTTGGTCCTTACACAGACATGCCTGGTATTGATCCCACCATAGTGGTCCACAATATCATAACCATTCTCGATGCCAAACCTATCAAACAAAAGATGAGGAAAATGGACCCTCGCATTGCTCTTCTAGTCAAAGAATAACTTCAACACATTCTCTCTGTGTCCTTCGTCTTACCGATTGATTATCCTCATTGGATTTCTACCATTGTCCCTGTTACTAAAGTGACAGTGGGACTCCACATTTTTGCATGAAATTCCATGACCTTAACCTAGCATGCCCAGAAGATGACTTTCCCTTGTCCGGTATTGATCAACTAGTTGACCTCACCACTGGTCATAAGATGCTATCACTCATGGATGGCTTCTCGGGGAGTTATAACAAAATTTTTCTTGCCCCAGAAGATCAACACAAGACCACATTCATCACCCCTTGGGGGACCTACTGCTATCGAGTCATGCCCTTTGGCCTTAAAAAAACTAGAGCCACATATCAGTGCGTTATGACTTACTGTTTTTGCATAGAATTTCAGTTCCGGGATAACGTTACTTCTATCCTTTCATTCTATTGAGAAACAGATAAGGGTTAGGGCTAGGAGGAATACCTGTTGAATGTTGGGAAGGTGTGCATGTACCGTAGAGAGATCAGATCAATTGTGAAGAACTCATTTTTGTCTAGGAAGGACTACCTGTAAGTAAGAATACAAGACCACTAGATCTTAGTTAGACAATAGGTGAGGGAATTGCCTTAGGCCCAAGAAATATTAGACTTCCTTTCGAAGGTGGTCAGTTCCCCATTTAATATGAATTAAAGCAAGATGATAAAAAAGAACTACAAGACAATACTTACTGGTTCCTGATGAAGATACAGGTCCAAGGAATGTGGGTGGCAACAGTAAGGCTTAGTTGGGATGATCCGGTATTATAAAGCGAGTTGATGAAGCTATCCTCAGTCTTTTCCAATGCTTGAATGAGCGTGACAATGATCCAGTTGCTCAGTTGCAGTCTTCAGCTCGATGCTCTTCTCTGCAACCTTTTATGCTTGTTTCACTTCTCTTTCTCCTAAGTGAATTCTGGATCCCTTCTTTTCGGTTGGGGGAGGTCATTAACAGGGAACCGATGGAGGCTATGTAACCGATGGTAGTTGAGTAGGAACCGATGTTGGTTAGGTCAAAGTGGCTTTTTTTATTAAAATAACCATCTTTCCCTCCTTTTCTCCTGAGGGATCAGTTGTGGGCTTGGTCAAGTAATTATTAGGCTCGTTTTTGGTGCGCGTGAGGGGTAATGAGTCATGGGTGTGGGTCTAGACAAAGTCATAGGTCTTAATTAGGTTGGTTTAGGGTTAGGGCTAGGTCATGGTGAGGTGGCGAGATGAGGTGGCGGGTTTGGAGATGTGGATTTATTAATTATAAGGTAATTAATAAATCATTAGGTGTGTAAGGTTTTAGGTGGTGAGGTAGGGTTAGGTTTCGGGATGAGATACGAGGTAAAGGGCATTGTAAGACCCAAAATTTGGTGTCTACATTTTCCCCTTGTTGTCATGTAGCTTGTATTTTAAAGCTACACTGACGAGAATAAAAAGTGGTTGCCCCAGTTAAGGGTATAGGTAATCCCCCTCAAATCTATCACAAATTGAGGCAACGTGAAATCAGGGATAGGGTTGATAAAGGGTGAATGATGATGAGATGATGGTATGATGGTGGGGTAAGTTGAAGGAAGCAGACGCACATTGAAATGTAGTAGTGTAACCAGGGTACACAATTTGAAGAGTAAACAAGCAAGTCATAGGTAAAGGTCGATAGTTTATCCAAACAAGGATGATATAATCCTGGTATCCAAGGCATAGGAGGTAGCTCTAGGGGATATAACGGGTAAGGTACCAGAATGTTTAGGAATGTTCAGTAGTACCAAATGGTTGGTTTGGTTGAGATAAATGTCACGGTCTCGGTCTAAGCAAAGCTAGTTGGCTGATCAATTCAAGTATCCTAGTCATGCTTAAAACATGAACAGGTGAGCTCGATTAAACAAACTACTACATTATGGGTGGATAGAATCATAATTTGTGGGCTTCAGTTGAGGTAATTAATTGGTGTGACTGTGGGTTAGGCTGATTGGTTGGTTATGGCCTTGGGTTGGGCCAAGTGATGGGGTGTGGCCTTGGGTTGGGCTGGTTGGTTTGTTACGGCCTTGGGTCGGGCCAAGTGATTGGATGCGGCCTTGGGTTGGGCTGGTTGGTTTGTTACAGCCTTGGGTCAGGCTGGTTGGTTTGTTATGCCCTTGGGTCGGGCCAGTTGGTTTATTGTGGCCTTGGGTCGGGCTAATTGGTTTGTTGCGGCCTTGGGTCAGGCCGATTGGTTTGTTGCGGCCTTGGGTAAGGCTAAGTGATTGGATGTGGACTTGGGTAGGGCCGATTGGTTTGTTGCGGCCTTGGGTTAGGCCAAGTGATTGGTTGCAGCTTTGGGTCGGGCCAGTTGGTTTGTTACTACCTTGGGTTGGGTCGATTGGTTTATTGCGGCCTTGGGTTGGGCCTAGTGATTGGTTGTAGCCTTGGGTCAGCCAATTGAGTGGTTACAGCCTTGGGTTGGGCCCATGAATTTAAAATAAGGCTATTTAGCAAAGTCTGGGGGTAGGTGATGTGGTGAAAAATAGAAATTGGTGGATAAGGGTAGGAATTAGGAAAAAACTAGGCATGTAACTGATATCAGTTAGTTATGACTAGTATCAGTCAGAAGACCGATATCGGTGTTTTAGGGCGCGCTATAACTGATATCGGTTATAGGTCAAAACCTATAAAAAGAAAAATACGGCTTTTCATTTTCACATTGTTAATTTGAGTACCAACCTTTTGCTTGTCTGAGTTTTGAATTAATTTTTGTTGAGTTTGTGGGCTGAGTTGGCACTAGTTGAGTGGAGGAGTGAGTGATTGGTAGGCCCCAGCAATTAGGAGGCAGAGTTTGATTGGTTGAGGACCCTAATGAGGAGATTTGGAGCTATGGCATAGCTTGGAGGAGCAGGAGGTACTGGAGGAGCTGGACCACCACCACCTATCCCACCGCGATGACATGTAGTTGTACCGATAGGTTCTAAATCCCTATCTGTGTGAAGTTGATGAATTTAGCTAGGATGTGGGTTTTGGGGGTAGGAATCTAAAATGTGATAAAATAATGAATAAATGAAGGTAAATCATAAAATGGAGTGGGTAGATATGTTAGGTAAGTCAACACGGTAGGGTGGGTAAGTTTTTAGGCAATTGGGTTGGGTAGATAGGTTAAAAATAGAAAAAAGGGGATTTGGGGGCCGTTTTCGACCCGACCCCGAAATCCAACAGTGACCGACGTCGGTCACTAAGTGACTGACATCGGCCACCACGCAAGCTATTATGATGTTGTGGGATCAGAGACCAGCGTCGGTCATGTGCCGACCAACGTCGGTGCATAAAAATAGGGTATAGATAAGGGGGTGGGGGGACCGATGGCCATCGAAGGTGACCGGGGTACCAGTTATCATGGGTAGGGGTAAAGGGTTTGAAAGTTGTTGTGTTGGTTTTTTGTAGGTGGGTAGGATAGAATTGTGGGTGAAAGGGGAAAAGGTAGAGTTGGTAGGAAAGGTTATTGGGGGTAGGGGTAATCAGGTGGTGTATGAGTGGGATAGGTGGTAGGTTGTGGGATAGGTAAAGGGGATATTGTAGGTGTTTTGTTGGGGTGGGGTTAGTGATATTGGGGTTATTGGGTAGTTATTTTGGAAAGAGTAGGCCTGATGTAGTGGGTTGTTTTTGTAGGCACGCCAACAGCTGATGATGCGGGATCGGATGCCACCTCTACTGGGGAGGATGCGGCCACATGTGACTACAGCGTAGTGGTCAGTCATGCGGGAGGTTAGACTCGGCGGAGTCCAGAGATATAGGGCTATGGATAGGGACAACAGCCTGATGGTTTCTTTCATCGAGAGATGGGATCTAGCAACCAATGTCTTCCATCTCCTGACTGGAGAGATGACGGTCACACTAGAGGATGTGTATCACATTCTGAGACTACCGATTATAGGTGAGGCAGTGTTCCAGGTCGATGCCGAGACAGTGATGGACAACATCCTACAGGTATTCAGGGATGCAGCCCCATTGATTACATATCATAGCGCCAGCATCTGCTACGGCGATATGTATTGCGTGCATCGACAAGAGACATGGCTTGCTGTGCTGATGATGATTGGTATCACCTACTTCACCCTCCCAGACTTGGAGGGAGGTCACTTCCCACTGGCTCTGATGGGAGTATTACATGAGATGGTGGAGGAGTACACCTGCTATGCATGGGCACCGGTGTATTTGGTGCAGCTATATAGAGAGCTCTGGGGTATCACTGTATGAGGTGATTCGGGATATGCTCGACATTTTTGCCACACTGCTGGGCCTACGAGCACATTGTGTGTTTATGACTAGTAGGGTTGTCCTAGCAGCCAGGGGCCATAGGCAGTATATAGGTATGGGTTTCAGAGGTGGTTGGGGGTCGTGGGTCAACCACGAGTGGTGATTGCACGGTGAGATGTGGGATACTACCGACATATGTTAGAGGGCCTGACCACACTCGATATTATATGGAGGCCATACAGAGGCCATCAGCCCCAAGGAGGAGCTCGAGCATAGCTACAATGGATCCAGTATATCTTCTAGATAGCTGGACAGAGACCTGGGGAGCATGAGCAGATTCCCTTAGAGAGGGTACACCGATAGTTGGGTCTATAACAGGACGAGCCACCTCCCTTTCCATAGTATCAGAGGGAGGATGTAGAGGCACCACTACCTCTTCCACAGCCATTGGACCTAGTCTGGGTCGCATAGAGACTGATGGATGATATGGTGGATGACATCGGTGTTACAGGTGTATTTTTGGTTTGGTGGGCAAGGCAGCGGGTAGCCATGACAGCACAGCCCACATAGCCAGATTTGGTGGCTGTTATAGTGGAGAGGGACTGTCTCTTGGGCTAGGTGTAATTATTACAGGGGTAGCTTGCTACTGCACAGGCATAGATCGGAGTGCTATAGGGGCAGTTGGCCCAGGCACAGGGACAGGCACAGGTACATGCATAGGTATAGCTGCAGGGCCAGATCCTTGTTCAGGCACAGGCACAGGTCCCTATTCAGGCTCCGATGGTAGCTCCACCGCCACCACAAGTACAGGCGCAGGGTCAGGGTGTACAGGTAGGATAGGGCCCAGTGATATTAGGAGTCGGGGGAGCAGCCCCACTAGCCATGGTGGCATGGGCCCGCTACATGGATGCGAGAGCGGAGGCCCAATATTATCAGGATGAGCTTGAATCTCTAGGTAACTTGCATAGGTGAGAAGTTGATAGGTGAAAAGAGTTGTATAATCACAATATATGGGATATACGTCACGTCCCTTGAGTTTTGTTATTGTGAAGAATGGTGAGGTGAGGTGGATGGTATAACTAGGGCGTAGAGGACTTGTTATAAAGTGATTATTCTGAAAAAATAAATCCTAACCTAAATAAACAAGTCCATGACTCAAAAGTGATTTTGAATACTGCTTTTATTTTTTTTGATATAGACTGATTGATGCGGGAAGTCTATATGGGATATGCATTTTGTTGTTCTTGAGGTCTTCATGAAGCTGATCAATGTGAGAAGCTTCTGATAGAGGCCAACTTTGTATAGTTGTCCTTCAAGGGAGCAGTCTACTTATAGTAGCATGATGCAACTTTGCACATAGTTTTCCTTCAAGGGAACAATCTAGTTTATAGCTTAGAGGTCTAGATGTATGTTTGACATGAAGCATCTAGTTTTACAGGAAGTTTGACTCAAGAATATCCCATAATTGTATAATTGAGAACTTGTTATTTTGATACTTTTAAGTCATGAACCAGACTAACAAGGGGAAGGCATCTTTAAGAAGAGGTGATGATCAGACCATGTGAGCTTGATTCCATTTTGAGATGCACGACAAAAAAGAAAGAAAAAAATGTGTATGAGGTGGTAAATTAGCTCAAGGGATGAGCGCAAGGTAGATAAGAAGTGATGTAACACTAAATTCAATAATAGAATGGTCAGAGATGCAAGGCATTAAGGGGTTTAGGCTCAGGTTTACCATTAAGTGAAGCTAAATGATAAGTACCTGATCCATAGGTGTGAGTGATAATGTAAGGCCCAATCCAATTAGGAGCAAATTTTTCACGTTTGCTCTTTTCTAGTTTGGTTACATGTTGATTCTCTTTGAGGACAAGATCACCAATCTTAAAGGTACGCTCATGAATTTTCTTATCATAAGTACGCTTAATGTGCTTTTGATAAATTTACAGGTGGTCGAGAGCTATAAGATGACGCTCGTCAAGAAGCTCTAATTGGGCTAACCGCTCTTGGCAGAAGTCATCATTAGCAAGAATATCCTGAAGAGATATTCTGAGAGAAGGAATTTGTATTTCGAGAGGCAAGACAGCCTCGGTACCATACACTAGAGAGAATGGTGTGGCATTAGTAGAAGTATGGATGCTGGTACGATAAGCCCAAAGGGCAAAGGGGATGTGATTATGCCTGTTTTTTCCAGAATTGTTAACGACTTTCATCAGAATTTTGATTAAGGTTTTGTTAGAAGATTCAGCTTGTCCATTTTCTTGTGGATAGTAGGATGACGAGAAGCTAAGTTTGATACCAAAGTTATTACAAAGGTCTTGTAACAACTTATTTTTGAAAGATTTTCCATTATCTGTTATCAGGCAATGAGGAACACCAAAATGAAAGATGATGTGATGATTGATAAACTCAACGATATTTTATTTTTTGGTTGAAATGAGTGGAACGGCTTCCACCTATTTACTGTAATATTTGGTTGTCGTGATGATCCAACGGTGATGCTGCAAAGAAGGTGGGTGAATCTAAACCCCATTGTGAGAAAGGGCAAAGATCTCGTGCGACCTGTAACGGGTGGCTAGGAGTATGTTGAAGGTTGGCATGTTGTTGACACAAAACAAAATGCTTAACATATTTGCAGTAGTCTTTATTGAGGGTAGGCCAATAATATCCTAGGCAAATAATCCACTTGGCCATGGCGAGACCACTAAAGTTCCTGCCATAAAGTCCGTCGTGGATTTGTTGGGTGGTATGAGCGATTTCAGCACCGGTTAGACAACGAAGGAGGATACCATCGAAACCAAATTTATAGAGGAGTCCCCCCATGATGACATAATGAGAAACAATTTTAAGAAAAGTACATTTACCATTACTAGTAAGGTCAGGTGGTAGAACAAAGGTTGTAAGGTTAGTCGTGAAATTGGTGATACCAGGTATCCTGCGAATCAGTAGATACATTATTTACCATACAAACATTCGAAACTAAGTAAGATGGGGCAAAGAGTTGTTGGACCAAGAAAAATATGTCTGAGTCAGTTGGTGAGGCAAAAATTTGCGAGGCCAAGCAAGCCATAGTATCTGTAAATTTATTAGTTGAGCGGGGAATGGTTTGAATAGAATAATGAGAGAATAAGGTCAAAAGTGAATCCACATAATGTTTTTACTTTTGAAGTTCCTCATTTTTACATTGGTAGATGCCAGTGACTTGATTTACTACCAATTGAGATTCACTGAAAATATTAATAGACTTCACACCTAAGTGTAACGCAACATGGAGGCCCAAAACAAGGGCCTCATATTCCACTGTGTTGTTAGTGCAGGGGAAATTGAGCCTCAATGAAAGAGGCATAGGTTCACCTTCAAGAGGAATGAGAACAATGCCAGCCCCTCCACCACGCTGGCATTTAGATCCATCGAAGAAGAGGGTCATCAGATAAAATGCATCATTGAGTGAAAGAGTTGCAATGAGTTCATTAGGGAAAGTAAAATTGGTAAATTATTCCCCAGGTAAAGGGGCTTCTGCGAGTTGGTCCGCGATAGTTTTTCCTTTGACTGATTTATGGTGCACAAACTCAAGGTCGAGGTCGGTGAGGAGCATAAGCCATCGGGCGATGCATTGGTTTAGATGAGGTTTGGCATACATATAATGTATGGGGTCAGCATTGGTGATGACATAATTTTTGTGATTCAGGAGGTAATGTCGGATTTTGGTGGCCACAAATGATAGGGCTAGGCACAACTTTTCTACGTGTGTATACCTAGTCTCATAATCCACAAGAGTACGGCTTATGTAATAAACTACTTTTTCTCGATTCTCAGAGTCACGATGTGCGAGCATGGCTCCTACAGCATGGTCAGTGGCAGAAAGGTAAAGGTAGAAAGGGCAATCATCCTGAGGTGGGATAAACACGGGTGGCTGTAAGAGATAAGCTTTAAGAGCCTCAAAGGCTTGGTGGCATTCCTCACTCCATTGAAAGACAATGTCTTTTTAAAGGAGATGATGGAAAGGTTGAAATCGATCCGAGAGTTGTGAAATGAAACACCGGATAGATTGGAGTTTTCCCTGCAAACTACACAACAATTGTTTGAGGTTAGTGGGTGGGGGCATTTCTAGGATATCTTTTACTTTAGCTGGGTTGACCTCAATGCCTCGCAAAGAGATGATAAAGCCAAGGATTTTTCCCGAAAGGACGCCAAGGACACACTTCTTTGGTTGAAGACGAACAAAGTATTGTAACAAGTGATAAAAAATAATACTGCGATGTTTGGATTTTCCAAGAAGATCATCAACATAATCCTCGAGGATAGTGTGCATAATGTCATGGAAAATATAAGTCATAGCTCGCTGATAGGTTGCACCAGAATTCTTAAGGCTGAATGGCATGACACAATAGCAAAAGGTCCCCCAAGGGGTAATAAAGGTAGTTTTATGTTGATCGGCTGGGGCTACAAAAATTTGATTGTATCCCGAGAAGCAATCCATGAGAGAAAGCATCTCATGGCCTGCAGTGAGATCAACAAGTTGATCAATGCTAGGTAAGGGGAAATCATCCTTTGGGCAAGTGAGGTTAAGGTCCCAAAAATCCATGCATATCCGAAGTCCCCCCGTCGCTTTAGTGACAGGTACAACATTAGAAATCCATTGCGGATAGTCAATAGGTAAGATGAAAGAAACAGAAAGGTGTTGAAGCTCTTCTTTCACCAAGAGGGCAATGCATGGATGCATTTGGCTCAGTTTCTGTTTAACTAGTTTAGAGTCTAGTTTCAGAGTGATGTTATGGATAGCAATGTCAGGATCGATTCCTGGCATGTCGGTGTAGGACCAAGAAAAAGCTTGATTGTGGGCACGGAGGAAGGTAGTAAAGGTGGCTTGTTCTAATGAGTCAAGAGATTGTCTGATCTTTAAAATGTGAGGATCGTCCTCCATGTGGATGTTGATTTCTATAGCCGATTCATTTAACATAGTTTGGGTGTCAGATGGTAAGGCACATGGAATATAAGAGTCATCCGCACCAAGGTAGGTGAGGATGGAGTCATCATCCTGGAACTCCACAACATTAATTAAAGGAAAATCTTCCTCAATCATATCTGGATACAAAAGGGGGAGAGAAGATGGGTCTTCACTATCGCGTTGATAAGTTGTAGGACCCAGGAAGATAGCATTCACAAAAAAAAAAAAGTTAGGAGGGATAGATTCCGGGTCTATCAACTCTGTGGGTGAAGATGGAAAAATGGGGATGATGGTTCAGAAGGGGTGACTTCGTTTTTTTCCTGGATACAATTGACATGAGGTTTCTTCGGTGTAGGTGGTTCAAAAAATCTAAGACCATGACAATCTTTGTGTTTGTGGGTAGTTACGAGAATGATCGTGTGTCGGACTTGTTCATAAAGACCAAAACCAAAACCCTTCCAAGAAAAATGCGTCAGGAAGGTGAGGGTAAAATGACAGTTGGTTAGATATCAAAAATCAGATTAGAAGGGAACCATACCAAGGGGAGGTTCAAGGGTGACAGAGGATGTGTCAACACCCCCATATGTTAGGTCGGTACGACAATTAGGTGGTCCGTAGGAGATCACCTCCCCCACACGACGGTCATAGGTAGGATGTGCATGTAACTTTTCATACTCCTATCAGGTATGAAAGGTGCTAACGTTGTATAGGCAGTATTCCCCTAGCGTAAGGCATTGAAAAACATCTACCAAGGGGCCTGAAGTTGGGATGTTGTCCACGGGGAAGGAAGTGGTATTCGCGGCAGTGGGTTCATTGGTTAAGGGTGTGAGTGTGGTTAAGGTGGATGGTGGAGGTGTGGTTGAAGTAGATGGTTGGGTTGCATCAATGGGTGCCTTGATTGGTATAAGCAGATCATTACGACGATATAACATATTGTAGGTTTTAAAGGGGGAAGCGTTAGCTTTGATGGTGTATGACTTCCCCTCATACTTGAATTTGATGCATCTATGTAAGGTGGAGGGAACACATCCCATAGCCCGGATCCAAGGGTGGCCTAACAATATGTTGTATTAGAATTCTCCCTCAAGGACATAGAAGAGTTCAGGTAAGGTACGTGGCCCTACACGAATGTTAAGGATCACAGTGCCTAAGGTAGAAGTAATAGCATCATTGAATGAACACAACATGGTGGGGTTGGCACACATGCAGCTAGGAGGGATATTCATCTGTTAGAAGGATTTAGAAGAGATGATGTTTAGACTAGCACCCCCATCGACCATAACACGATGTACCTAGATGTTCCGGATGTAAGATGAGATGAAAAGAGCGGGATCTAGATCTTCTGCACCAAAGACAACAATTTCTTCTTCAGAAAAACTGATAGCAGTGGCTTGTTGGACAGGGACAGAAGTTGTTGTGGAGGTAGGTTGTTTGCTGAGAGAAGCGACATGGTTGGGTGTTAAAATGGAAGCGGCGAGCAAGGTTTTGTTAGGTAGGACCTCTATCCCTTGAAGGATCTCAATTAAAGTTTGTCGATGTGATTCAAATGTTTGAATGAGATCATAGAGTGTCATTTTGACAAGAGATTGGTGAATTTTTTTGATCATGGTGTGCTGGGAAACTCCATCAGAGACGGGATAGGCAGGGCCACGAATGACCACTTTTGGTTGTGGTGCGATCGGGATGGTAGAAGGAGAAAGAGAGGCCGCCGGTGTGCTTTCTTTAGCTTTTCCATTGTTTTTCTGACCTCGAGTAGCAATGTTAATCATGTTGATCTCATGAATACGAGAGGAGGAAGATGGTGGGGATAAGTCATTGTTCTTAAGAGGTAGGGTTGTAATGATGATAGATTTTGGTGAGGCGGGGACAGGTGGTATAGGAGAAGGAATCGAAGCTAAGGGCTTCTCTCTCCGTAAATTACATTTCTTAGGCTGTCTATCTGAGATAGGTGACTGGCGAAGGATGGCTTTCAAAGATTTTCATCCTTCTACATCGTGTCCTAGTGTGCGATGGTAAGCACAAATTTTAGATTCATCATAACCTATAGGTCGAGGTTTAGATGGATCATAGAGTCTGAGTAGGGGTAGGGAAATGGTCACATCCCCTACTAACATATCATGGATCTTCGAGTAAGATCCTTTGAGTTGGTTAAATTCAGATGAGGATGAGGCTGTTGATTGAGTGGGTGAGATTTTTGATTGTTTTGGTAAGGGTTGGGTGCGAGTAGTTCAGACAGGTGGTGATTTAGGCAAGGGATTTTGATGAGTGGTTTTAACTAGGTGTGGTTTCTTCTGCAAAGAAGTTATGTTTAGCTGGTTAGATGATGAGGCCCCAACTAATGTGGTGGTAGGAAACAACCATGGGGAAAGAGGAGTGAAAACAAACAAGTCCTTCAATGATCGAGTTTTCTTAGGGTTGGTAGGTAGGCGAGATACTTGGGGTGATGGTGTTGATACGCCCGTGAGTGTCTGTAGGGGTGCAAAAGGTATAGGTCGTGTTAAATAAGATGTGGGAGACAAGGTGTATTATGGTAAGGTGGAGGGGTGAGGCCCTACTATAGAAGATAGGTGTGATGGTGAAGGCCAAAGACGAGCCTATTGTATCGGTGTGATCTAGGGTGAGGGTTTTTGTTATGGAAGAGGTATAGATTGGACTCGAGGAGATTGGGTCTGTCTCCTAGGAGGATTGATGGCAGTAATTTTGGATAAATATAAACATTTAGGTGGGTGTGTCAGGTTGGGAATTGGTGAAGTCCCAAGTGTAAGGGAAGGCATGGTTAGGTTGATAGAGATGACTGGGGGATTTGATAGAGATGAGGGGGCTGAAGGTGAGGACATAGGCATTTTGAGATTTTGTAAACACCTCGGGTATATGGTAGAGGTGTTTGGATTAGTCATGTGCATTTGAGTAGAGCAGGTTGTACTCAAGCGCTCCCATAAGGCTCATCTATCTTCTGAGGGATGACACTCTTCACGTGTGAATAGGAACTTTGGTATGGAAGAGAGATGGGTTGTGATTCTAGTCAACTGTGGGTGTGCTACAGGGGGTAAATGAGGCACTGTATCAATGATTACTAAGAGGTCAACCGGTCGCTGGAAAGATTTAGGTGATGAAGAACTAATAGGTAGGAGGGCATGTTCGAGGGGATCTGTTATGATTGAGGAGTTTGGTGATGTAGGCTCAAGGGGTTTCTCCTCCAAGGGTGAAAAAAAAAGTGGCAAGCCTTCTTCTATTGCAGCAAGAGTGGTGGAAGGAGATGTTTGGGAAATAGATAAGTTAGATAACATCTGCTCAAAAGCTTCAAGGGATGTGGTGTAAGAAGATTCATTTGTGAGAAGAGAACTCTGGGTGGTTAATTCCTTTATAGGTAAAGGAATAGTGGGACTGTCCTCTCGTCTTGATGAAGGAGAAGGGGGTGAAAATCCCTGCGTTGGTGAAGAAGCTTGATTCAAAATTTTCTCAATGGAAGCCCTATGTTGGGAATTGAAAATTGCATGGATCTCATGCACACTCTTATCCTCGGCTAAGGTGTCTTGATTTGTGTTACTGTTAGATGCATAGTTTGGAAATGGTTTGTTGAATATTTTTAAATTTTGATTAGTGGGGGCATTAGGATTATCGAGAGTTATATCCCCTGCATCAACCATTTCCTACACTATGTTTTTCAACATCTTGTAGTTTTCATGACTGTGTCCCTTCACGCGATGGAAGTTACAGAAGTCATTTTATTTATACCAAGAAGGAATAGCATGGGTGGAATCAAACCCAGAGTGAGGTTTAACATGAGGCAAGGTGATAGCTCCTGCTTTGAGCAATTTGTCTAAAATCACACCATAAGTTTCTCCTAAGGGAGTGTAGTTGATGGGCTCAACTTTATACTTATAGGTGGCTTTCGGCTGGGTATTAGATAGTGCTTGAGATTTGACCATCATTGCGTGTATGATACCCTTTGATTTCGAAGCAGCTGATGAGTGAGAGTTGGTGGTGTTGGGTTTGGTGGTAGTGTCTTGGGTCCAGAAATTTGAGCTTTTGTTGTGTAACCTCAATTTCTCCTCCTCTAAGGCTCGAATCTCTAGTTTTCGAGCCATAGTAAAGGCCTCATCAAAGGTGCAGAAAGTATGAATTTGGAGGGTGGGAGAAATGTTCTTAGTGCAGGCCCGCGTAAAGAGTTCGATGAGCTCGGCCTGAGGTAAGACATAAGTAAGTTGGTTGATTAGGCCCCGCCATCGTCCAACGAAATCTGCGATAAACTCGTCTTCAAATTGTTGGATGGCATAGAGGTTGGTAATGGATACTTTCTTGGCAATATTGATGGAGAAGTGATCCAAGAAAGATTAGGCTAACTGGTTAAAGGAGAAAATTGAATGCTGGGCTAGAGCACTGTACCACTCTAAGGCAGGTCCTGATAAGGACATGGGAAAGGTACGGAGTAGTAAGGCATCGTCATGAGCAATCAGATAGCAGGCATGTCTAAACGATTGTAAGTGTTGTTGGGGGTCCTCCTTACTATTAAAGCAAGTAAATTTCAGTAATTCCCATTGAGGAGGATATGTATGACGGGGGACAGAAGGATGAATAGGCTCCCGACAAACTTGCTCATATGTCAGGGTGTTACGACTTCCTGAAACAGAAGCCTCAAGATTTTGCATCTTGTCCATTATCTATTTGATTAAATCATTAGTTGGGATAGATGATGGTGTTTTCATTGTAAATAGAGGAGGATTGGTCCAAGAGCCGCTACTAGACAATGGTGGGATTGAATGTTGATAAGATAATGGTGATGAATGTGTTGGGGTAGCCGAATAAGGGTGTCCTATACAAGAGGTTGAGGCTACCAGATGAGTGTGTGGAAATGAAAAGGTGGGCGGAGCTTGTGAGGGAAAGCTCGTGTGTATAGGTGGCAGGGAGAAAGTTATGAAAGAGACAGTCTGTGAGAAAGATGAGGTAGGGTTAGTGGATGGTAGTGATATGTGGGGTCCTGGATTAACGAAAGGAAAACCAATTGGTACAGTATGAACCACCGAAGCTGCTGAGCTGGGAGACGGGACTAAGGATGAAGATGGTGAGGTGGAGTTATTAGGTGGGGAAGGGGCTAAGTGAGTGGCGATACTAATAGGAATACCAACAAGGATTTGGCCGTTGGGTGTACGGTCCGGGGTATGAGCCAAATAATATTGTACAGCGCTAGGATTAGCATCCAAAAATTTGGCAAATTCCTTATCTCCTATAGGGATCTTAGGAAAATTACTGGTATCCATAGGATCCCCCATAGGATGTGAAGGGGGTGATTCAGGTAAAGGAATAGAACAAGCATGTGAAACCATGGTTGCAGCTTGTTTCCGGGTGATAACAACCATGGACAAGAAGACACGATAGGGATTTAATCAATCCAGCATCGAAACAGCAACAAAAAGTTGGAATTGATAGGTTGCTGGTTTGTCAAGAACTGTTAAACTCAGCAACCGATATCAGTCAGATAACCAATGTCAGTCAGAATGTAGCCACCGTCGATCAGTTAACTGATGTCGGTAGTAAAGGACCGGTGTCAGTCACTATGGAAGAAAAGAGAGGATGTGAGAAACTGTTGGTTTGGGGATAACAATGCTTAATATATCTACCAAACTATCTTGAAGTGATCACTAAAATAGTATATGACAGAGAAACAGAACTGAAAAAAAAAACAAGCAAGATGCACAAGCAAATCAAGAGACTAACCCTAGGATTAGTTTTAATCACTTTGGGCTTATGCCTTAGACGCCAGATGATGTCAATCCTAAACGAAAGACCTAAGGGAGATGTCAAGTTTGTTTTGGCTCATAAGGCTACCTCAATCGGATGGAGGAATACCACAGAAAGTGGGGATGTTTGAGCTATTGTGTTGATTATGATGTGATTTGGTATGTGCTGTGCTGTGAGAGTAAGATTAATTTCTCGTCAATACTGTGGATATCACCCCCACGTGTATGACTTGTTACTTAATCTACGCTCACTAGAGTTAAAAATAGAAAGCAAGAATGTGATGCACGTGTTTTAAACCTAAATCAAAAATGATATTCATTGAAGCAAAGAAGATGACTTTCACTAATGCAAAGATGTGAAAGAAAGACAAATTCTTTTAGCAAAATGAAAAAATATTTTGTGAATATTTAGCAGAAACAAACAACAAGTGTGCTCCCCATATGAAAGAAAGAAAGAAAGAAAGAAACCCGAAAAGGGTCCCACCAGGCGTGCCAAAATTTTTTGCACAGAATTTCAGTTCTGGAATAGTGTTGCTTCTATCCTTTCATTCTCTTGAGAAACAGATAAGGGTTAGGGCTAGGAGGAATACCTGTTGAATGTTGGGAAGGTGTGTGCTTACCGTAGAGAGATCAGATCGATTGTGAAGAACTCCTTTTTGTCTGGGAAGGACTACCTGTAAGTAAGAATACAAGACCACCAGATCTTAGTTAGACAATAGGTGAGGGAACTGCCTTAGGCCCAGGAAATATTAGACTTCCTTTCAAAGGTGGTCAGCTCCCCATTTAATATGAATTAAAACAAAATTATAACAAAGAACTACAAGACAATACTTACCGGTTCCTGATGAAGATACAGGTCCAAGGAATGTGGTGGCGATAGTAAGGCTTAGTTGGGATGATCCGGTATTGGAAAGCAAGCTGATGAAGCTATCCTCAGTATTTTCCAATGCTTGAATGAGGGTGACAGTGATCTAGTTGCTCAGTTTTAGTCTTCGGCTCGATGCTTTTCTCTGCAACCTTTTCTACTTGTTTCACTTCTCTTTCTCCTAAGTGAATTCTGGATCCCTTCTTTTTGGTTGGGGGGAGGTCATTAATAGGGAACCGATGGTGGTTATGTAACCGACGGTGGTCGAGTAGGAACCGATGTTGGTTAGGTCAAAGTGGCTATTTTTATTAAAACAACCATCTTTCCCTCCTTTCCTCCGTAGGGATCAATTGTGGGCTTGGTCAAGTCATTATTAGGCTCGTTTTGGTGCGGGTGAGGGGTAATGAGTCATGGGTGTGGGTCTGGACCAAGTCATAGGTCTTAATTAGGTTGATTTAGGGTTAGGGCTAGGTCATGGTGAGGTGGTGAGATGAGGAGGCGGGTTTGGAGATGTGGATTTATTAATTATAAGGTAATTAATAAATCATTAGGTGTGTAAGGTTTTAGGTGGTGAGGTAGGGTTAGGTTGTAGGACGAGATACGGGGTAAAGGGCATCATAAGACCCAAATTTGGTGTCTACACTTACATCTTCCATGATATCATGCATCACATATTGGAAGATGATCTCTTGGCCAAATCTAAATGTCACTCCGAGCACCTTGCCATCCTTAACACCATCTTTCACCGCCTAATTAAATATCGCATTCATCTTCAGCTAAAAAAGTGCGTATTCATGGTTCTCTCAGGAAATCTCCTGGGATTTATTATTTCCCTATGTGGTATAGAAGTTGACCCTTCTAAAGTCAAGTCCAGTCTCAAAATGCCTCCGCCTACTAAAATTCACCAAATTTGTAGCCTGTAAGGTAAATTGCAGTCCATTCACCATTTCATATCACAATTATTTGATCGGTGTCAACCATTTCATCATCTACTTAGGAAGGATCTCTCCTTTAAATGGGATGATGACTGTCACAAAGCTTTTGAGGCCCTAAAACAATACCTTCTCCAACAACTTGTACTCATTCCACCTAAAGATGATCAAACTTTTTACCTATACATATCAGCTACTGATCATTCCTTAGGAGCCATGCTCGCTCATCGTGATGAACAACACAGGGATCAGGCAGTTTATTACATAAGCCATACTCTTTTGGACTATGAAACCTGATACAACCATCCCAATTTTTTTTTCTTAGCATTAGTTTTTGTTGCCACAAAACTCCGCCATTAACTACTCAACCACAAAACCTATGTTGTGACCAACACCGACCCCTTACAGTTCATGTACGCCAAACGTTATCAAAATCAGCATGCAACACAATGGCTTATGCTTTTAGCTGATCTTGACATCGAACTCATTCATCAAAATTCCATCAAGGGCCAAGATTTCACTGACCAACTCGCTGACGCACCTATTTATGGGGATCAACCCTCTAATTTTGACTTTCCCGATGACTCAATTGCTACTCTTTCCCTGGAAAAACCCCCTTACTAAGTGACACTTTTCTTCGACAGTTCCAAGTGTCAGCGTGGGGGCAAGGCTGGTATTATCCTCATTCCTCGAGATGGAGAACTCATTCCTTTGTCTTTCAAACTAGACTTTGAATGCTCCAACAATATTTCTGAGTACGAAGCACTCGTACTAGGTCTGTAAGTTACATATGCCCTATATGTCAAATCAATCAACATCTTTGGTGATTCACAATTGGTTGTAAACCAAGTCAATGGTATGCACCAATGTCGTAACGAGATACTTAAAAAGTATAAACAACATGTCGACATACTTTTGACCATCTTTGATCGTTACACCCTTCAAACTATCCCGCATTCGACCAACAAATTTGAAGATACCATGGCCTGCTTATCTTCCTAAATACTCACTTCCCCTGCTAATTCAAAAATATTTGTCACCGTACAACACCTCCATTCACCTTCTTATTTATCTCAAAATGTTTACTCAATCGGAACTGGCACCCCTAACCCAAGTGACCTTTGGTATAAACAATACTCCAACTATCTTTGTTTCTCCATCTTACATTCTGATCTCACCCGTAACAGAAAATGTGCCTTTCTTAAAAAGTTCTCTCATTACGTCATCCTGGGGGGACTCCTCTATAAGCATGGTTTTGATGGTATTCTCTTATGATGCCTCACAATTTCTAAAATTCCTTATAACATTAAGGAGGTTCATGATGGCATATGTGGAGGTCACTTTAGTGGCCTTGCTGTTGCTAAGGGTATTATTCGCTTAGGCTATTACTAACCGACCCTTAACCATGATTGTTGCGACTATGTCAAACATTTTGTAAAATGTCAACAACATTCCAACCTTCATCATACACCCAGTCATGCCTTACAGGTCATTCGTGATCTTTGGCCCTTCTCTCAATGGGGTTTGGATCTTATCAGAGAAATCAATCCCCATTCTTTCCAATGCCATCAATGGATCATAACTGCTACCAAATATTACACAAAATAGGTAGAAGCCATACCACTCATCTCCATAAAATCCAAGAAAATATGTGAGTTCATTAACCATCACATCATTTTCCACTTTGGTGTCCCTCATCACCTCATCACTGATAATGGAAAACAAAACATTGCAAAAACTCTATGATGCCTTCGACATTTATCTTAGTTTCTCATCACCTTATTACCCACAAACCAACAGCCAAGCCAAATCCACTAACAAAACCCTCAACAAAATTCTCGTGAAAGTGGTTGACAATACTGGGAAGGATTGGCATATGCACATTCATTTTTCCCTATGGGCATACCGCACTAGTATTCATACTTCCACTACAGCCACACCATTTTCTCTGGTCTACAGTATAGAGGCTATTCTACCTCTTGAAGTCCAAATCTCCTCATTTCACATTTCTCTCCATGACATGCTTACTGATGATGACTTTCATTAGGACCACTTAGCACAGCTAGAGTTATTAGATGAATGTTGTCTTAACACTCTGGATCACCTTCAAGTTTACCAACAATGTATCAAACGTGCTTATGAAAAATGTGTTCATGAATGAACCTTCTAAGTCGATGACCTTGTCTTGAAAGAAAATCAGCATGTAACCAAAGCAGAAAAAAGTAAACGGGGAAAATTTGCTTCTTATTGGCTTTGACCATACATCGTAACTCATACCTATGGATCAGGTGCCTATCATTTATCCTCACTTGGTGGTAAACCCAAACCTGAGCCCTTTAACGCATTGCATCTTTGACCATTCTATTGTTGACTCATCATCCTACCTCACCCTTTTTCTCTTTACAAGCTTGTCCCTTGAGTGCTACCCACTCCATACACATCCCTAATGATTAAACAAGAATCATGTGAGTACCCATCACTTGTTATCTTCTCTTGAATATGTGTACCATGGCACTGCACATGGCATGATTCTCATGAATACTTTTCATCTACCTTTAGATGAGATCCCATGGTCATTCCACCTTAACTTTTGAATAAGAGTCCTATCTTCCACCTTGGTCTTGTCCATGATTTCAAAGACCTCACATGGGAACAAACTCCTTGAGTCAAACTTCTAATAAAAGATGAATCCAACAAAAGGACATCTTCCTCTCGAAAAAATTGCTGCTATAAATAGACTACTCCCTCGAAGGACAACTATGTAAAGCTTTAAAAAAGAGAGAGAGAGAGAAAATGAAGCTTCCTACGTTGATCAACTTCACGAAGACCTCAAGGAGTACCATATTATTTATCCCATATAGACTTCCCACATCGATCAGTCTATCAAAAAAAAACCTTTTAGTCATGGACTTGCCCATTGTGACCTAGGACCCCTTTCCCAAAATCCCTGTCACTCAAAACATATAAAATTAACTACCTTTCACCCTCCTTACAACTTCCACTCTCATTGTATCAATTACTTCAAGGGACATCTTGGAATTAGAAATTTGGTGATCCTGTGACTACCTTCATCATAGGACATTTAATTATGCAATGCCTTTCGGGTCTTCTGTTCATAACCACCTCCAAGGTATAATATACTCGGTATGATCCTACCCAATCAGGTGGCTCTATTACACCCTCTTATCTTGTAACCATATTTTTTATATGTTTTGGTTATGTTATATAGGACTTGGTCTTTGATGCTTACCTTTTAGGTAATCCTCCCCTTTCACCATAATCACCTTCACCTACATCCTTTTTATCTATAATCTACCCACACCTATTAAACCTAAACCCACAACATGCCTAAAAACCTACCAACTCATTTTCATATTATTCCCTAGCTCATGGGAGAACTACATCAGCCTGAGATCCATTTTTCACTGGGACTATGTAGGCAGTACTTCGAGGGCATGGGGCCCTTGGAGGTTAGCTTGGCCATTTTCTACCCTAAAAAAATTCATCAATCATGCCTAACTCACCATTTACATCACATTTCACTTAGTTCCCCTTTTATAACAAAATGGGAAATTAAGCCACATACATAACAAGTTGCTTACCACAACATACATTTACTACACCTACCATCTCTCTATCATCACTATGCATAGATTATACCTCACATATGACCCATAGTATCATTCATCACCAAAACAATGAATCATAACTAAACCCACTTTCAACTTGACCACGCCTATAACCTGACTCAACCATGCCTATAACCTGACTCAACCATGCCTATAATATAACTCAATCCATGCCTATAACCTGACTCAACCACACCTATAACTTGACTCAATCCATGCCTATAACCTGACTCAACCATGCCTATAATCTGACTTGATCCATGCCTAAACCAACCTGACTCCATCATGCCTAACTCACCTAATTTCTATCTACATCAAAGTGACAAATCCATAGCTCATCTAACACAAGCCATAAAACAATATCTCATAAAACACATCAACAAATAAAAAATTACCATGTATCTCATCATATAAATAAATAAATGTGTATCTCAATATACATGCCTCTCTCATCATGTCCATCATTTCAAAAATGTTGGCACGTAGGCTGATATACAATACAAAATGTCATCGGCATGCAGGCCAGTCTCATATATACAAAAAAATGAATGAATCACATACAAAATCTCTTCGGCACATAGGCTAGTATATGCTCAAAATATACAAAATAACTCATACATCCTCATTGTTTTTTGGCACAAAGGATAGTATGGGATCAAAAATACAACTATATTCAGCATGCAAGCCGACATATATATCAAAAAATCACTAGTATACATAAAAAATTAGGTGACTGCATCTCAGGCATCTCACTAGATTTCCTCCATCTCTGTGTCACCTGCACCGTCGGCCTCCTATGTACTTGTTGGCACCTCACCTAGTTCTTGTCGCCATGCATTTTTGGCCTCTCCCTGATTGGGCCTTGGAGCTTGCTGACCTCATGTGCTCTCCACACTATGCATGTGGGATCTCGTCCTCTCACTGAATGCCTGTTCTGCCCTATACTCTCCATAAGATAGGAAGTCTATCCCAACTACCAAGAGCTGATCCTAATAATATCTCACTTCACCTAGGGCATCCTATAACCTAGATACATGCACAGTCTATGGTGGTCCCATAGGTCTAAGCCCCTATACCTTCTTTGCAGCAACCTATCCTGCAATGGCCTACCCTACGTAAGCCTGTGAACTGGGAATAGCTCCATGTGCCTATGGTTGTGCCCCCTACCCCTGTGCTTGTATCTAGGCCTGTAAGGCCCCAATCTATGCCTGGGCTATGGCCAACTGGCCCTGTAAACTTGCCGCCTGATCCTAAAGTACTGACACCTAACCATCTCCATCTGCTCCATCTCCTCCATCCACCATCTGGGCTTATAGACTAGCCACTTTTACTCATAGCTATGCTACCTCTACCTCTAACCCCTCTAGTTGTGTCTACAGTATACCTATCTGGGTAATCAACGTCATTACCTGCCCCTGTAGAGCATCCCTCGGAACTATAATGGTAGCTAGGTCTGGCTGCCCCGGTCTAGGTGGTATGGCTCGTAGCTGAGCCACCCACCACTTCCTGTACCTTTCAGTACATCCGGTGTTGTCTATCCACCAATCCAGTGGCTCCTCCTACTCCCATGTAGGCACTGTAGGCTCTGGTAGAGGTAGAGGACTCTCCACGTCATCTCTCTGATACTGTGGGAAGGAAAGAGGAATATCTTGTACAAACCTAAACTACCTTCAAACCCTATCTATCGGGATCATCTCATCCTCCCCGGCACAGTGACCCTGTATCCACCTATCTCACTAGAGATCGTCTAGCTCCTCATGCATGTGCCTATATGAGGGGAATCCCACATATGGCCTCCAGATAATGTCCACTTTGGACAACCCCTTCAACACCTACCAAAAATGAGCCACATCATGTGTCGGCCTATCCAATCTCCACTCTCCTATCACTCACACCCATCTCCTGTATCCCACCTACACAAATATCGATGAGAATACATCAACTTGAGGCATCCCTACTAGCCACACACAAGCTATGTGATCATAAGCCCAATAGTGTAGTAAGAAGGTACAACATAGGCTGAACCTACGCAACCACCCGTATGCCCATAATTCTCTATACAACTGCACCAAGAATGCTGGTGCCTATGAAAAGCAGGTCTCCTCTACCATCATATCATGGAACACCCCCATCAGTGATCTTGGAAAGCGTACACCCCTATGCATCTGGTAGTGCATAACAACACACTACCTCCATCAATAAGACCACTAGTCTCATCTCCTCTGAATGGGCTAGGTACATCTCTCCATAGCTCAAGCTGGCACTATAGAATCTTAGATCTGTTGCCCCCTCACCAAAAACTATCCCAATCATGTCCTTTGAGGCCTTGGAAGAGATAAAGTAAACCTAGGAACCCAATATGGGTAACCGTAAAATCCGGAACATGTCCTCTAGGGTGATAGTCATCTCACCCATCGGAAGGTGGAACGTGTTGGTCGTGGAGTCCCATCTGTCAATTAGTGTGACCAGTAGGATGGGCTTCTGAACAACATGTCAATAGCACTAAATCCCACTCAAGCCCACTTCCTCCATGTGTTACAGCTCCAAAGGAATTGTTAAGCCACCTAATGTCACCAGTAGATGAGGAACTCTGTCTTGCATGTGTAACTGTGCTCTCCCTTGCATCCAATCCAAGCATGGCTTTAATCCCTATTTACCATGACCATATTCACCAATTATCATTACCCTCCACCCTATTTTTACCCTACTCATCTCAAATACCTAACCTACATCAATTTTACACCATTGTGCTCAAAATCATGACCGGTACTGGTTCATCCTAACCAACCCCAATCACCCTTTAACCGACACCGGTCACTAGTTTGGTGACCGGTACTAGTTCACCCTTACCGACCATGGTTACCTTTTTAGTCAACCTCGGTCACCTATTTGGTGACCAATATTGATTCTACCTAACCAATGTAGTCAAACTTGACAAATGTCGGTCACTGTCGCGCCAAATCCCGTGACTTCCCAAAACCCCCATTTGCTAAAAAACACCCCCTTCCCCTTTTACCCCACCTACAATGACCTACACTACCCCAATACCACTACCCACCCCACCTATAAAATTTACTACCCTCCCCCCCTAGTTTTTTCCCATTATTCCCCCACATACCCATATTTTATTTTTTTTCCCACCCATAAAAAAACAAAATAACTAACGAACCAACATTTTTATATACCAACCTCTAATCTACCCACAAAACAATGTAGCATAGGGTGCTTACCTCATCATGCTACTTCCGTGTCGGTGTCACATCTAACCACTATGTCAGTGGTCTACTCAATCCCTCTCTAGCCTCTTCTATCACTGAATAGCTCCCATAGCCTCCGGCCAATCAAATATCTCGCCCTGCTCCCATGGACCTACTGCTCACCAACCCAACCCTCATCAAATGAGACTGCCAGCTCATTGTCCCATTTCCTCTAGACACTTTTCTCTCTTTTCTCTCTCTTTCTTGTCATTTATTCACTTTGCAAATAACAAATGAATAATAAAAACGTGGATTTTTTGTTTTTATAACAAGCCTGACTTAACCAATGTTGGTTCCCCTTGACTAGCATCGGTCGCCGTGCCCTACTTCACCATCGTCGATTTTCCTATACCGATGTCGGTTATCCATGACTGGCATTAGTCACCTTCACCTACACATTTCCCTTACTTTTCCCTTTTACCCCACCCTTTACCCTGATCATTTACCCCACCCCACCTGTACCCAACCTATTTACCTTACCTTTCCAGACCTCCTCACTTTCCTGCCTACTCTTTTCCTCCTTTGGGGACTCATTATTTTACCCATACCTTGGCCTTACCCATGCTGTGACCTAGATATTTGGACCAGGACCATCACTAGTGACCTTTGACCTCATGTGTTTGCTATACCTTGCATCACTTTTACCTGTGTTGTTGACCTATCACCTTACCTAAACTATTGCCGTGACCATTTATCCTGACCCTACCTTTCGTGTACTGGAACATACCTAAACGTTCCTACACCTAACCTACATTGTGTTTCCTAACCATATCCTATATGTTGGATACTAGATTCACTTCAACCTTGTTTAGATAAACCTATCGACCTTAGATGATGTAGATTTTTCCTGCTCTTTAATTCGGTAGCGTGGTATAGTTTATACACATGTGTGCATTTGACTATTTCTACCTTTGACCCTGGCCTATACCATAGATTCCCTGAGTAGAACTTTCACCATTTTCCCCTTGTACCCACCTACCTTTTCCTCACATTTTCTTGTTATCAAACCACTCACCGCTTCAGCCTACTACCCTCGTTAGTTCTTAGTTTGAGGGGGATCACCTTCACCCTCGCATGGAGAAATCCCATCTTATATTTGTTAGCATGGCTTACCAATAAAAGATATGCAACAAAAAGGGGTAAAATGTAGACACTAAAATCATGTCACACTCCCCTTTTGTACCTCAACCAAAAGCACCCTTTATTACCTCAACCTAGCCATGACCCTCTTCACCCCACTAATATTAATTTAATTAAATTAATTCATTATCCTCACTATATTTATTATTTAAATATCTTATTTAAATAATATCCACATATATAGTTCACTTAGACACCTCACCAAGCCAACTCAACCTAAGACATATTCTTAGCAAGTTGCCCTAACTAATTAAGACTTACCCAAACCCTAAAAATCAATGCCTACATTCCCTCTAACCACATCCCTGTATGCTCAAAAGAAGCTCCTAGTCTAATCTGTGGGATAACAACATGAGATCCAAGGAAATTAGGAGGATCTCCCTAGTTTGGTAAACCTAGGAAATCCCACCTTGAGCAATGTTGGTTACCCCTAACCGTTGCCGGTTAAGCTGGACCACCGTCGGTTACCCTTTTTAATCCCAAAACATCCTTATTCTCAAGGTTGGAAGAAAGTTGGAAAAAGGTTGGAAAAAACATCGAGAGAAGGTTGATGAGCAAGAACACATATCAGAGAGATAACGCATCTTCAGAGAGCAAATTCCAGTGAAAACCCACATGCAATGAAGGAGATTGAGCATCTTCTCCTACACAGCCACCCTAGCCATGATCTGATCCATCCAAGCAAAGAGGAATGTACATGCAGCCCATGCAGAAGATTTCTTTCAATTGGTGATCACTTGCATCCTTCAAACCCCTCATCAGCACCTCCATCCCTTACACACGGGTAGTCAGGACCGGAACCCAAGTAAGTATAACATCATACTTTCCCAGTTTATTTCATTTTATCATCTATTGTTTATCTTGCCCCTATTGACCTTCTCTGACATTTTCACCTCCATATACCAATTAAAACCTTGTCAAAGCCTACTCTAGTCACCCAATACCTCATCTCGATCCACCAAAGTCCTTTGTGCAATCCTAAAGGAGACCACAACTTGCTCTTTGATATTTCTAGACCTCACAGTAACTAGCACCAAGTACACCTAACCGCCATTAGTCACCCTTGACCGAAACCGGTCTCTGTATTTTCCCACATAGTCTAGAACAGAGACCTACCCACAAAATTTCATCTTACCCTCACTCACCTATGATCTACCCGAGACCTCTATCAAACCTGCAGAACCCAGAACCAATCATTTGACCTTTGGATTCTATTCTAGCTTAGCCTGTTAGATTAGATCTATTTCTTATTGTGTTTTTAAGTAAGATACCTAAATCATTTCAAACTATAATAGGGTTTACTTTGTTTACAACATTAAATTATTTAATACAGTGGACTAATAGCCATCTAGGAAGTATCACACTTCCCAGATCTAGCATACACTAGGTAGTTCACTACCCATATTGTTTAATTCCTTCTCGTGGTCTTGTTTTCATTATATGTAGCTCCTCCTAGCCAAAAGGAAGCTCTCACGATCAGCTGTGGATTTAGAAGTCATATAGATGTAACAACCCATCAACCAACATTTGAACAGGTATTCCTCCTACGCCCGTTACCATATCTATTTCGTTAACGCTTCAAAGAAATGATCTAAGGATCAGGTGAAACACATGTGACTACTTTTTACCTTAGAACAATCAATCATGAAATGTTTTTAGGGTCTTACATTCATCACCTCCTCCAAGGTATGATCTACTTGGTATGATCCTAACCAATTAGGTGGCTTTATTGCCCCCTCTTATCTTTTAGCCATTTTTGTTATGTTCTGATTACCTTATATAGGACTTGGTCCTCGACGGTTACCTTTGGGGTAATCTTATTCTTCTTTCGCCACAATCAACATCACCTATACCAATTTTCCTATACCCCACACACACCTAACAAACATAAACCCATAACATACCTAAAAACTACTAACTCATTTTCATACCTCATCCTATTCTTCCCTAGCTCATGGGAGAACTACATCATCCTGAGGTCCTTTTTTGCTGGGACTATGTAGCCAGAACTCCGAGGGCATGGGGCCCTTGGAGGTTAGCTTGGCCACTCTCTATCCTAAAAAATTCATCTTTTATCTTCCTAAAATTAGATCATACCCCAATTAGTTTCCCTTTTCTAGCCAAAATTGGAAATTAAACCACATACATAATAAGTTGCTTCATATTTTACTTCTCATCACAACATACATTTATTATGCCTACAATTTCTTTATCATCATCATGCCTATCTTATACCACATCTCACATATGAACCATATTATTATTCATTGCACAAAATAATGAATCAAAACTTCACCTATTTTTAACTCAACCATGCCTAACACATAACCTGACTCCACCATGCCTAAACAAACTTGACTCAAACATGCCTAAACCAATCCGAATCAATCCATGCCTATGACCTAACTCGATCCATGCCTAAGACTTGACTCCATCATGACTAAACCAACCTAACTCAATCCATGCCTAATACCTGACTCAACCATGCCTATGACCTAACCAAACTTTATCATGCCTAACTCACCTAATTTCCGTCCATATCAAAACAAAAAATCAAAAGTCTCATCAAAACATCAAAAAATAAAGAATATCATGTATCTCATCATATAAATAAATGTGTATCTCAATACAACATACATTGATATACCATCATTTCCATCATCTCAAAATTGTCGTCACACAGGCTGATACTTAATACAAAATGTCATCGGCATGCAGGCCAGTCTCATATATAATAAAATAATGAACCAATACAAAATCTCTTCAATGTGCATGCCGGTATATTCTCAAAATATATAACAAAAACTCTCGTACATCCTCACTATCTTCAGCATGTAGGCCAATATATAGCAAAAAATGACTATAATAAATTGAAAATCAAAAGCCACATATCAGGTGTCTCGGTGGATATCCTCCACTTTGTATTGCCTGTACACTTTGCCTCTTTCGCCCATGTCTGGTGACCTACTAGCATCTCCCCACCCATCATAGGTGGTGGTTGAGTCCTTGTTGGCGCCTCACCTGGAGTCGGTATATGCTCAAAATATACAATGAAAAATCTTGTACATCCTCACTATCTTCGACACATAGGCTGATATATAGCAAAAAATGACTATAATACATCGAAATTCAAAAGCCACATATCAGGTGTCTCAGTGGATATCCTCCATCTCTATATCACCTGTACCCTTTGCCTCTTTCGCCCACGTTTGGCAACCTACTAGCATCTCCCAAACAATCATAGGTGGTGGTTGAGTCCCTGTTGGCACCTCATATGGAGCTGGTCTCCATGCGCTAATATCCTCTCCTTGATCTGGCCTTGGAGCTTGATGGCCCGCTGTGCTCTCCACACTGTGAGTATGGGATCTAGTCCTATCACTCGACGCCTACTGTACCTGATACTCTCCATAGGATAGAAAATCTATCCTAGTAGCCATCAAGTGGTCTTGGTAGTATCTGGCCTCACATAGGGAATCCCATAATCTAGATATAGGCATGGTTTATGGTGGCCCCACAGGCCTCGGCCCCTGTACATGTCCTGTGGGACCCTGTCCCACTCCTACCTATGAACTGGGACCCAATCCTGGGGCATGTTGTTATACCACATGCCCCTGTTCCTGTATTTCGGCCTATAAGGCCACAATCTGCGCCTAGGATGTTTCCAACTAGCCCTGTAAACCTACCACCTATGCCTGTAAGGCCACTACCTAACTATCCTTGTAACACCCTGAACAATTGTTACTTCCTCGTGGGCATTCTAGTGTTGATATATGATTTCTTCTGTAAAAAGGATGTGTTCCTTTGATTGTGAAGTCATGCTTGATAAAGATTGTATCTTCTTTGCATTTGATGATCTTTGACTGAGCCAGGATATGCTTGGACTCTTTTATTTCTTTCATTTTTGCACCTGAGTTTAATCTGATTTTGAAATAAATTAGGGATTTACCCATCTATATGACTCAACCTTGGATCAGTGGCATTGATCCAAGAGATGTTTTAAGTTTATTCTAGATGAACAAAAATTATAGACCTTACGAAGGTTGCAAGGTCCGAAAGTGTGGAATGAGAAATTCAGGAGTTAACTCATGCTGATCTTGTTAAATGAATTGGTTCCCGATATCATAATATCAGGAAGGTCTTGATCTTGAGCTAGGTGATAAATTCAGATACATTTATACTACTAGCTTATTATCAGTGCTGGAATGAATCCTTTTCGTGAATGTATATTTGTTGGTTCTTATACTGAACGATTCTAATTGTTAGACCTAAACTAGATTTATTAAGGTTAATAACCTATGGGTTGGATTAGTGTTAATTTAACCTAGCCCTAAGCTATAAGCTAAATGTTCCTAAGGTTAGCAACCTAGCACTAAGGAAGTTAGACTAAGTATCACCTTATGATCTAACCTATGTTTCTAACCTAACTAATGTTAGTGGGGAAGGGGACCTATGAAGGGGTGTGAGCCATGGGTGGTAGTTTCTATGGAATTAAATGAAGGGGATAAGCATGAAGGATAAGGATTTAGCTGAGGTTTCAAATGGTCATCGAGGCCGACGTGGCAGAGTCGCCAAATTTGGAAATGGTCTTCGGTTTGCATTTTTCCATCACCAACTTTGGCGGTTGGTGGAAATGGAGATTGAGCAGGAATTTTGGAGTTAATGCAATTAAAGAACTCGGTTTCTGAGCTTGAATTTCTCGGTAAGACATGCAAAATGGAAAACTGGTTGTTTGTTTGATTTTCCATGCACTCCGGTTTTCCCTCTGTTTGATCACTGGTTCTTCGAACCAGTCTACTTGGTGTTGCATGGAAACTACGAGAATAACTAGCTCTTTTCTCTGTCGAGGAAAGTTTATAAAGCATGGAAATAACAAATTATTGTTGTTGAAACTAACGTGGAAGAAGAGGAGAAGGCTCGAGCTCTTTCAGAGGTATTCTTCAGATTTTAAGCAGCATTACTAGGCATGTTAGGCCCTAACTTTTAAAAATCCTGCTTTCCTTCAAATGATTTCATTAGAACAACTCTGTTCAGGTGATTTCAATTCAGTTGGTTGGAAGCATTGTTTTGGTTCTTCTTTTCCTGTGAAATTAGGAATCTCGGATCTTTAGAAGACCTTGAAGGAATAGTTTCTGTATTTAATCTTCCTTGTGGTTTCACTTCGTTTGAAACTGGCTGTACTTTTATAGTTGTTGAATCTTGTTGGATTGTGCTATAATACTTTAAGTTACTTCTGGTTGGATAACTTGTTGTGCTTATACTATTTGAATGCGACTTTGTAGAAGTCCTCCCTGTGTTACAATTTTTGGGATATAATCCGTTGAAAGTTTGCAAGGAATATATATACGAAAATGACTCTGTGGAGTCCTTGGAACGTTTCGTATATTTTGGACTTCTGTAGAAGTCATGAATGTGAATACTTATTAGTTAGACTCAGTCAGAGTCCTTGAAAAGTAACTGGTATTACGACTTCTGTTGCTTTGTTATGAATACTATTGCTTAGCAGTGAATATCGTTGGTACAGACTTAGTTGGAGTTCTTTTTATGTTTGGTATGTTTCATCTTCTGCTTAAGCTTAGTTTCGAATGATGATGTTTAGTTGAGATTACTTAAGATATTGATTTAGTTGGAGTCCTTGATATGTATCTTGAATTACGAATTCTATAGAAGTTTTGCTGGGAATACTATTGGGATTCTTGAATTGTTGTCGCATGAAATCAACTTCAATCTAAGCCTTGTTTATGAGCATTAGTTGTTTGTGATTTGTTGGAGATCTCGATATGTTGCGAGTTGACATGACTCTTGATTTAAACCCTCGCTGTGCATGCATATCGTTTAGACTCCTTGTTAACATTCTTGTGTTCCTTTCTGTTCACTTCTGTGGAAATTTAAAGGAAGGGTCTTCTTTACAAATTTTACTTGGTTTGAGACCCTGTTGTATTCCGTAGTAGCTTGGCTTAGGATGAAACTTTGAGGAAAATACTGATATGGAATTTCAGCTTCTGTGAAGACCTTGTTGTGATTATTTTTCTTGAAAATGACTTCTAATATAAGTCATGGCTGTATTATCATAAGGATTTGTTTCAGTTAAATGAAGCTGTGCATTTTTGTGTTAGATTCAGTATGAATGTCACTATATATGCATAAGGAAACATCATTTGTTTTAATGTTATCTAGCCTCTTGGTTGACTGTGATAAAGAGGTTGTTCTTTTGATTTCGGCTTTGGATTTAAGTCCTTGCTATGTTAGTAGGAATTAGATTGAGCTGTATGTTGCTGAGTGTTTTGAATCAGTGGGATTGATGTTGTGATTGTGCATGGTTACGTATTTTGTTATTGTGATTATCTAGTCTTGTGCTTTACTGAGATAAAGAGTTAATAGTTGTGCCTTGACAAGCGATGGCGTTGGATATTTTCTTGTTTATTGAATAATATGGAAAGCTATGTTAAGTCTATTTATTGGATTATTTATTACTGCCTTGCCATGAGGGCTATTGTATTGCTCAGTAAGCTACAGGTAATTTTTATACTTGAATTTTTGATGAACTGTAGTTCTTCCTGTGGTCTCGACTGGCTTAGTCGCATGCGTATAATGTGAATGCATTACTCTTGAGAGGACGTTACAGTCATGAGCATGATTGGAAGGGAAATCTAAATGTCTTAGTTTCCTTCTCTTCTGCTGTGATGTATATGTTGATATATTTATATTTAACTGTTGGAATTGTTTTAACATATTGATGGATTCATGAATTGTTATGATATTCATTTTATAATGTTGAATGTAATGGTCTGTCGGATGTTTGATGTCGTTGGGATTCAGATGGATAGTTTTTTTGGATACATTTGTTCTTCTTGGTCACTTATATTTATGAAGAAATATTTGAAAAGTATCTAGGACTATTTAGTAACTATAATATGAGTTACGCATTTATAGTCATGTTTGAATTACAAAAGAGCATAGTCTGAAATATGTCTACATGTTTGGTGAAATGATTTCATTTAAACAGGTTGTTCAATGAGAGTAATTGGTGGATTGCATTTGTTTTAAGAGTTAGTGCTTATCATGCTCAGTTCACTGAATTGACCCGTGTTGACAATTTTTGCAGATGGCTGCCATAAGTGGTAAAGGCACATAGATTTGATATGATGTTCAGATTGTTTAATTTGGTTTTACGATGAACTTCAATTTGATTATCTAAATGTACTAGTTGAAGAAAGATGTTCTTTGGTTGTTGAGTATTGTATCAAATATGCTGAATGAAATAAATGTATTTGATTAGCCTTGAAAGTAATGAAAAGAGGTATTTGTTACTTATGTGTTTGTATTTGTATCTTGATGGTTTGATCTTCTTCGGTTCGAATGATCTTAAGAGCATTGTTATTATTGTATAACTGGAGACTTTTGTGATTATCTAAGTAAGCTTGCAAGGTTATGTGACTGAATACTTAAGATTGTTTAGTAGTTCTATTATGTTCTATCTAAAGCTAAATTGGAATTTAGATCACTGTCTTTCGGGAAGCTAAGGTTAAAATAAACCTGAGCAGGAAGCTAAACGAGCTGAATAAATTATTACTTCCTAGTCTTGATCTAAGTCAAGACAACGTTTAATTGGACTCTTAATCACTATATCTCGATGCTAATAAGTAATATATAATTTCAGTTATGAGAACTGATATAAACCTAAAAAGGGTATGGTTAGCAATCTCATGTGAAGATTAAGGGTTATTGTCCAATTTCGTTGATTTAGATTTATGTTTTCCTATGAACTCGTTGATAGGATCTCAATCTTATTAAACTTCTCTTGTGTAATGGGGTTTATTAAGAAAGGTAATTCTAAGGTGAGGAAACCAAGGACTGGGAAAGACTACCCTTAAGGGAGCGACTGATAGTATAATTTTAACTCAACATAGGTAACACCTTAAAATTTTGTAGATCTTATCGAGGCAGATTTGAAGGTTGATGGCACAAGTCGATTGCAGGGTTGTACCTTCGAGAAGATTAGGATCTTCTCAAAGATACAACAATGCAGGTGACTTATGGCGACACCCTTCGCATTGATCGTTAAGATTTACACCTTAAACTTGAACAATTTTTACTTTAGGACTGATTAGGAATGTGGTCATGTTATAAGGCTGCCCCAAGAGACTCGGGGTATCTTGAAAAACTGGGTTAACTAGGGTTGACCCAGTATGTAAGCATATCCCTAGTCCCCGGGAGCATCCTTATAACGTTGTCATTTTACTAATCCATTTTTGAGTGAATAACTTGGGGTAGGAGAGACTGTCAGAAGTCAGTATAATACATTCTACATAACAAAGGAATGGGGTGATGGACGTATTCTAGATTGACGACTATGTCATCAAGGAATACGAGACATAAGCATATGTTTCAAATCTTTGGCCAAAGTATCGCAAGCTACTGATTGCATTGTCCTATGTCACCTAGTCCAAGGGATGAGATGCTGATGAATAATGGTAACAATTATTCAGATAGGTTCCTTTGAAAGAGCATTTTGAATCCCAAATTAGGGAAGAGAATCACAGGAGTGAGGTGTTAAAATAGAAATTCCAACTCTTGATACTCATGAATAGATCGGTAGATTACCAAGTCATGAAATGAATAGATCGGAGGTACTCCGAGTCATTACAGCTGCATATGGTTATCTGTTATAAGAATGGTTGTTTTGATTTGTGATTCTAAATTATGTATTTAGAACTAGGAAGCATTTATTAAAAAAAATGAAAAAAATTTAGTTGTTCTAAAGTACTAAAATGAGGACGTTACATCTTGGTATCAGAGCTGAAGGTTGCAGCTCTTGGACCTATTGTGTCCATAATCTGATAAAAACCTTATTTTTCTTGTAACATAAAATGGTTAGAACAAGGGGAAACGTTGCGAATAATGATCCACCTAAAGGAGGGGTGGCAACAACCCAAAAACTTGATGAGATCCTTGCTGCCCTGTTGGACACAAGAGATCGTTTAGCTTTACTTGAACAGCAGGTGATGGGAAATGAGGAGGATGATGAAGCTGGTAATAACAATCAATAACCTCCTGAGGACAACCTCGATATGGGTGTTGATATTAATGCTGGAAATGCACCTGTCCAACCAGAAAACAAAAGGCCAGGTTGGCAGCATAACTCACTAATGATATAAAAAGGATAAGCCCACCTAAATATGATGGCACCACATTAGGAGATGGAGCTGAGAACTGGCTCAGTGAAATGGAGAAGTACTTTGCAATAAGAAACTTCTCAGAGGAAACCAAAGCTATTTGGGGAGCCTATCAGCTTTCCCATGAAGCATCTTCGTGGTGGGATAGCCATAAAGCTGAGCTAAATATTGATGAGACCAATGTTACTTGGGATCAATTTAAAGGCTATTTTAGGCAACGTTGGCTGCCACAACTTTTCTATGATAAAAAAATGATAGAATTCCAGAACTTAGCTCAAGGGAAGCTAACGGTAACTGAATACTGGGAGCAGTTTACAAAACTCCTCAAGTATGTACCGCAGTATCAAACTGACGAGAAGTTCAGAATACGGAAATTCATCATGGGGAATAAATCCCGTGATAGGAGGAGAGGTCAATGTTCATAGTCCAACCACTATGGAAGGAGTTGTTGAAAAGGCCATACGACAAGAACAGAAATTAAAGGCTATTTCTGCTCATAAAGAGGAAGTGTGGAAGAAGATTGCAAACCCTTCTTCAACTTCACTTGCACCCAAAAAGGGACCATGGAAAAAGTTTGGAAACAGAAGTAAGTTTCCAGGGGATAATAGTAAGAAAGCAGTAGCAAATAAGCCTACTAGAAATGTAAGGGATAATTTTGCCAAAAATTATAACAATGGGCAGAAGCCCTATGGAGGACAACGTGATAATTTCAAGGCTGGAGGCAATTTTGAGCCTAAAAAGGGACCTGTAGGAGGCTGTTACAATTGTGGCAAAGACCACTACACAAATCAGTGCCCTTTGAAGAAGGATGATCATAATCAGCAACATAAGATACATGCTACAGTAGCAGACAAGCAAGCTGAAAAGCAGGTGACGCCTATAGAAATTCCGAGTAAGTTATTTGGCATACCTGTCACTATTATTTTTGATACAGGAGCTACTGAATGTTTCATTTCTAGTAAACTTTCTTCTGAAATTAAAACAAAAGCTGGAGAAATGGATAAATCTTGGACTGTACAGTATGGTAATAACTCTGTTCATACAGTGAGTATGTGTCTTTTTGGGGCAGTCCTTGACTTACCTAACTTTTCCACGGAAGTTGACCTCTATGTTACACCTTTGGGATCGTATGACATTGTCATCAGTGTCAATTGGTTAGCTGACCATAAAGCAAAAGTAGACTGCTATGAAAAGAATATAAAATGTTTAGATGATCGGATGAAAGCAACAGAGAATCAAGGTGTCAAACGGGAAATTTCAGTTAGAAAATTGTCAGCTATGCAGCTTAAAAAGGCTAAAAACAAAGGATGTACCCTTTATGTAGTAAAGATATCTAAATTTTAAGAAGAATATGGTGATTCCATGAAATGATTTCCTCTGTTACAAAGTTTCAAGGATGTTTTCCAGAGGAATTACTAGGGTTACCACCCAAGAGGGGAATTTGACTTCACCATTGAAATCAACTAGGAACGGAACCTATTTCCAAAGCACCTATCGGATGACTACTAATAGAGTTAGTCGAGCTTAAGGCACAATTGCAAGAACTTTGTCTAAAGGTTTGATTAGACCAAGTGTTTCACCTTGGGGAGCGCCAGTAATATTTGTGAAAAAGAAGGATGGAACACTTTAGGCTGTGTATTGATTATCAGATGTTGATAAAGCAACAAATCAAGAAACAGATACCCACTTCCAAGGATCGACGATCTATTTGATCAGAGGTGGGGGGTAGCAGTTTATTCTAAGATAGATCTTCGATCTGGTATCAGCAGTTAAGGATTATAGAGAAGATATTCATAAAACAACTTTCCGACAAGTACGGACATTAGTGAATTCACGATTCTACCTTTTGGATTAACTAATGCACCCACAAATTGTATGAACTAATGAATAATATCTTTCAAGATATTTGGACAAGTTGTACTTGTATTCTTGGACGATATTCTCATTTATTCTAAAAAGTGTTGAGGAGCACAATGAGCATTGAAGATAGTTTTGGGAATTTGAGAAAAAGAAAGTGTATGGTAAGTTATCCAAATGTTCTTTCTTTGATTCAGAAGTTCGCTAGTTGGGGTCATGTCATTAGTAAGGAAGGGAATTGTTGTAGATCCTTCCAAAATAGTGCAAATACATGAGTGGGCCGCACCAAGACTGTGCATGTAAGTAAGAAGCTTCATGGGTCTTGCTGGTTACTATAGAAATTGTTTAAGGATTTTTCTAAAGTGGACTTTTTTTTGCACCGATAACTTATTATAGAAGAAGGATAAAAATTATTTGGAATGCTTAGAACGTGTTGATAGTGGATTTCAAAAACTCTGAACAGCAAGTTTTAATTTGCACCTATATTAGTTGTACCAGACCCTAATGGGACGCTTTACTATTGAACGGATGCTTCTGGGGAGGCCTGGGGGGTTTTGTACAAAATGATCAAGTCATAGCTAGGACAGTAGAAAGAAACTTGAGTACATGAGCTGAATATGTCCTCCATGATTTGGAGCTTTGTTGCCGTGTTCATGCGCTTCAAGTCTGGAGACACTGATTTTATTGGGAACCCTTTTGGTGTTAAAAACGATCAAGTAGACCTGAAATATATTTTCATCAAGCCTAAGCTAAAATGCCCCAGGACAGCGAAGGTGGTAGAATTTTTATCACCATATGATTTGATATAGCTACATCAAGGGAACGATAATAGAATAGCAGATGCTTAATCATAGGAAGCCCATTTAGTCTTTACCATTACGAATCAGTTAGGATGAGGTAACGAGGGCATCAGTCTCTGTTCGATACAGACTTTCAGCAAGTAAAAGTCGCGCGTGCTCCAGAAACCTAATGATGAAAGGTTATAAGGCTTTCATTTTGAGCATGAAGGAATCTTACGCTGATTGAAAATAGCGTTTTGCCCCCGTATTACATATCAGGAAGGTCTTGATCTTGAGCTAGGTGATAATTCGATACCTTTAATCCTACTCGTCTTATTATCAAAAGTGCAGAATGAATCTTGTTCGGATGTATATATTGTTTGGTTCTTATACTGAACGATTCTATTGTTTAGCATAAAAACTAGTTTATTAGGTTAATAACCTATGGGGTGGATTAGTGTTATTTAACCTAGCCCTAACTAGAAGCCTAAATGTTCCTAAGGTTAGTCAACCTATAACTCAGGCAGTTAGACCTAAGGATCCACCTAGGATCTAACCTATGTTTCTAACTAACTATGGTAGTGGGGAAGGGGAACCCTATGAGGGGTGTGAGCCATGGTTGGGTAGTTTCTATGGAATTAAATGAAGGAAAGCATGAGGATAAGGATTTATCGGAGGTTTCACAATTGCATCGGGCCGACGTGGCAATCGCAAATTTGGAAAGGGTCTTCGTTTCATTTTCCCTCACCAACTTTGGCGGTTGGTGGAAATGGAGAATTGAGCAGGAATTTTGGAGTTAATGCAATTAAAGAACTCGTTTCTGAGCCTTGCCTTTCCTCGGTAAAGACACAAATGAAAACTGGTTGTTGGGTTGATTTTCCATGCCCTCCGGTTTTCCTTGTTTAGCAACTTGTTCTTCTTCGAACCAGTCTACTGTGTTGCTGGAAACTACAGAATAACTAGCTCTTTCTCGGTCGAGGAAAGTTTTATAAAGCAGGGAAATAAAATTTATGTGTTGTTGAAACTAACGTGGAAGAAGAGGAGAGGCTCGACTCTTTCAGAGTATTCTCAGATTTTAACCCTACTAGCATGTTAGGCCTAACTTTAAAAATCTGCTGTCATTCAAGGATTTCTTAGAAACACTCGTTCAGGTGATTTCAAGCAGTTGGTTGGAAGCTTGTTTTGGGTCTTCTTTTTCCTGTGAATTTAGGAAATCTCGGAATCTGACAGACCTTGAAGAATAGTTTCTGTATTAAAGCTTCCTTGTGGTTTTCACTTCGTTTGAAACTCTGGATGTACTTTTAGAGTTGTTTGAATCTTGTTGGTTGTGCTATAATACTTTTAAGAAGGGTACTTCTGGTTGGTAACTTGTGGTGCTTATAACTATTTTGAATGCGACGTTGGGTAAGAGGTCCTCCGGTTTTACAATTTTTGTTTTGGGGATTAATAATCCGTTGAAAGTTGGCAAGGAAATATATAAGAAAATGACCTCTGTGGATTCCATGGGAAACGTGCGTATATTTTTTGGACTTCTGTAGAAGTCATGAATGTGAATATTATTAGTTATCCTCAGTCAGAGTCCTGTGAAAAAGTAACTGGGAGACGACTTCTGTTGCTTGTTGGTTCTTAACTACTATTGCTAGCAGTGAATATCGTTGGGACCGACTGAGTTGGGAGTTCTTTTTTATGTTGGGGTATGTTTTTCAATCTTCGGCTTAAGCCTTAGTTTCGAATTAGGAATGTTGATTTGAGATTACTTAAGATCTTGATTTAGTTGGAGTCCTTATATGTATCGGGGAATGACGAATTCTAGATAGTTTTGGCTGGGACTCTATTGGGATTCTTTTGTAATTGTTGTCGCATGAAATCAAACTTCATCTAAGCATTGTTTTTATGGAAGCCTGAGTTGTTGGTGATTTGTTGGAGCTCTCGATATGTTGCGAGTTGGACATGACGCTTGGATTTAAACCCATCGCGTGCATGCTTCGTTAGACGCCTTGTTACCATTCTTGTGTTCCTTTCTGTTCACGTCGGTGGGACATTTAAAGGCCGGGTCTTCTTTACCAATTTTACTTGGTTTGGAGACCCTGTTGTATTCCGTAGTAGCCTGGGCTTAGTGAAACTTTGAGGAAAATACTGATTATGGAATGTCCTCTTCTGTTTCGCACCTTGTTTGTGATTATTTTTCTTGAAAATGACTTTCTAATCTAATCCTGGCTTGTATTATCATAAGGATTTGTTTTCAAATGAAATGAGCTGTGCATTTTTGTGTGTAATTCAGTATGAATGTCAACGAATTATGCATAAGGAAACATCATTTTGGTTTATGTTATCTAGCGCTTGGGTGAATGTGATAAAGAGGTTGTTCTTTTTGATTTCGGCTTTTGGGATTTAGGCCTTGCATGTTAGTAGGAATTCAGATTGCCTGTATGTTGCGAGTGTTTTGAATCAAGTGGGATTGATTTGGGATTGTGCATGGGACGGCTTTTGTTATTGTGATTATCTAGTCTTGTGCTGTACGAGATAAAGAGTTTAATAGTTGTGCCGTGACAGCGATGCGTTGGATATTTTCTTGTTTAATTGAATAATAGGGAAGCTCTGGGTAAAGTCTATTTAGTGGATTATGTTAGTAAGCTGCCTGCCATAGGGCTATTGGTATTGCTCAGTAAGCTACAGGTAATTTTTCGTGAATTTTGATGACTGTAGTTTCTTCTTGCTGTGGTTTCTCGCCCCGACTGCTGTAGTCGCATGCTTATAAGTGAATGCATTACTCTTGAGAGTCTGGTTTAATCATGAGCGTGATTGGAAGGAAATCTAAATGTCTTAGTTTCCTTCTCTTCTGTTGTGATGTATATGTTGATATATTTATATTTAACTGTTGGAATTGTTTTAACATATTGATGGATTCATGAATTGTTATGATATTCATTTTATAATGTTGAATGTAATGGTCTGTCGGATGTTTGATGTCCTTGGGATTCAGATGGATAGTTGTTTTTGATACATTTGTTCTTCTTGGTCACTTATATTTATGAAGAAATATCTGAAAACTATCTAGGACTATTTAGTAACTATAATATGAGTTACGCATTTATAGTCATGTTTGAATTACAAAAGAGCATAGTCTGAAATATGTCTACATGTTTGGTGAAATGATTTCATTTAAACAGGTTGTTCAATGAGAGTAATTGGTGGATTGCATTTGTTTTAAGAGTTAGTGCTTATCATGCTCAGTTCACCGAATTGACTCGTGTTGACAATTTTTGCAGATGGCTGCCATAAGTGGTAAAGGCACATAGATTTGATATGATGTTCAGATTGTTTTAATTTGGTTTTACGATGAACTTCAATTTGATTATCTAAATGTACTACTTGAAGAAAGATGTTCTTTGGCTGTTGAGTATTGTATCAAATATGCTGAATGAAATAAATGTATTTTATTAGCCTTGAAAGTAATGAAAAGAGGGTATTTGTTACTTATGTGTTTGTATTTGTATCTTGATGGTTTGATCTTCTTTGGTTCGAATGATCTTAAGAGCATTGTTATTATTGTATAACTGGAGACTTTTGTGATTATCTAAGTAAGCTTGCAAGGTTATGTGACTGAATACTTAAGATTGTTTAGTAGTTCTATTATGTTCTATCTAAAGCTAAATTGGAATTTAGATCACTGTCTTTCGGGAAGCCAAGGTTAAAATAAACCTGAGCAGGAAGCTAAACGAGCTGAATAAATTATTACTTCCTAGTCTTGATCTAAGTCAAGACAACGTTTAATTGGACTCTTAATCACTATATCTCGATGCTAATAAGTAAGACATAATTTCAGTTATGAGAACTGATATAAACCTAAAAAGGGTATGGTTAGCAATCTCATGTGAAGATTAAGGGTTATTGTCCAATTTCGTTGATTTAGATTTATGTTTTCCTATGAACTCGTTGATAGGATCTCAATCTTATTAAACTTCTCTTGTGTAATGGGGTTTATTAAGAAAGGTAATTCTAAGGTGAGGAAACCAAGGACTGGGAAAGACTACCCTTAAGGGAGCGACTGATAGTATAATTTTAACTCAACATAGGTAACACCTTAAAATTTAGTAGATCTTATCGAGGCGGATTTGAAGGTTGATGGCACAAGTCGATTGCAGGGTTGTACCTTCGAGAAGATTAGGATCTTCTCAAAGATACAACAATGCAGGTGACTTATGGCGACACCCTTCGCATTGATCGTTAAGATTTACACCTTAAACTCGAATAAGTTTTACTTTAGGACTGATTAGGAATGTGGTCATGTTATAAGGCTGCCCCAGGAGACTCGGGGTATCTTGACAAACTGGGTTAACTAGGGTTGACCCAGTATGTCAGCATATCCCTAGTCCCCGGGAGCATCCTTATAACGTTGTCATTTTACTAATCCGTTTTTGAGTGAATAACTTGGGGTAGGAGAGACTATCAGAAGTCAGTATAATACATTCTACATAACAAAGGAATGGGGTGATGGACGTATTCTAGATTGACGACTATGTCGTCAAGGAATACGAGACATAAGCATATGTTTCAAATCTTTGGCCAAAGTATCGCAAGCTGTTGATTGCGTTGTCCTATGTCACCTAGTCTAAGGGATGAGATGCTGATGAATAATGGTAACAATTATTCAAATAGGTTCCTTTGAAAGAGCATTTTGAATCCCAAATTAGGGAAGAGAATCGCAGGAGTGAGGTGTTAAAATAGAAATGCCAACTCTTGATACTCATGAATAGATCGGTAGATTACCAAGTCATGGAATGAATAGATCGGAGGTACTCCAAGTCATTACAGCTGCATATGGTCATCTGTTATAAGAATGGTTGTTTTGATTTGTGATTCTAAATTATGTATTTAGAACTAGGAAGCATTTATTAAAAAAAATAAAAAAAAATTAGTTGTTCTAAAGTACTAAAATGAGGACATTACATCTTGGTATCAGAGCTGAAGGTTGCAGCTCTTGGACCTATTGTGTCCATAATCTGATAAAAACCTTATTTTTCTTGTAATAGAAAATGGTTAGAACAAGGGGAAACGTTGCAAATAATGATCCACCTAAAGGAGGGGGGTGGGCAACAACCCAAAAAATTGATGAGATCCTTGCTGCCCTGTTGGACACAAGAGATCGTTTAGGCTGTACTTGAACAGAAGGTGATGGGAAATGAGGAGGATGATGAAGCTGGTGGTAATAACAATCAATAACCTCGTGAGGACAACCTCGATATGGGTGTTGATATTAATGCTGGAAATGCACCTATCCAGCCAGAAAACAAAAAGGCCAGGTTGGCAGCAGAACTCACTAATGATATAAAAAGGATAAGCCACCTAAATATGATGGCACCACATTAGGAGATGGAGCTGAGAACTGGCTCAGTGAAATGGAGAAGTACTTTGCAATAAGAAACTTCTCAGAGGAAACCAAAGCTATTTGGGGGAGCCTATCAGCTTTCCCATGAAGCATCTTCATGGTGGGATAGCCATAAAGCTGAGCTAAATATTGATGAGACCAATGTTACTTGGGATCAATTTAAAGGCTATTTTAGGCAACGTTGGCTGCCCACAACTTTTCTATGATAAAAAAATGATAGAATTCCAGAACTTAGCTCAAGGGAAGCTAACGGTAACTGAATACTGGGAGCAGTTTACAAAACTCCTCAAGTATGTACCGCAGTATCAAACTGATGAGAAGTTCAGAATACGGAAATTCATCATGGAAATAAATCCCGTGATAGGAGGAGGAGGTCAATGTTCATAGTCCAACCACTATGGAAGGAGTTGTTGAAAAGGGCCATACGACAAGAACATAAATTAAAGGCTATTTCTGCTCATAAAGAGGAAGTGTGGAAGAAGATTGCAAACCCTTCTTCAACTTCACTTGCACCCAAAAAGGGACCATGGAAAAAGTTTGGAAACAGAAGTAAGTTTCCAGGGGATAATAGTAAGAAAGCAGTAGCAAATAAGCCTGCTGGAAATGTAAGGGATAATTTTGCCAAAAATTATAACAATGGGCAGAAGCCCTATGGAGGACAACGTGATAATTGCAAGGCTGGAGGCACTTTTGAGCCTAAAAAGGGACCTGTAGGAGGCTGTTTACAATTGTGGCAAAGACCACTACACAAATCAGTGCCCTTTGAAGAAGGATGATCGTAATCAACAACATAAGATACATGCTGCAGTAGCAGACAAGCAAGCTGAAAAGCAAGTGACGCCTATAGAAATTCCGAGTAAGTTATTTGGCATACCTGTCACTATTATTTTTGATACAGGAGCTACTGAATGTTTCATTTCTAGTAAACTTTCTTCTAAAATTAAAACAAAAGCTGGAAAAAATGGATAAATCTTGGACTGTACAATATGGTAATAACTCTGTTCATACAGTGAGTATGTGTCTTTTTGGGGGCAGTCCTTGACTTACCTAACTTTTCCACAGAAGTTGACCTCTATGTTACACCTTTAGGATCGTATGACATTTTCATCGGTGTCAATTGGTTAGCTTACCATAAAGCAAAAGTAGACTGCTATGAAAAGAATATAAAATTTTTAGATGATCGGCTGAAAGCAACAGAGAATCAAGGTGTGAAACGGGAAATTTCAGTTAGAAAATTGTCAGCTACGCAGCTTAAAAAGGCTAAAAACAAAGGATGTACCCTTTATGTAGTAAAGATATCTAAATTTTAAGAAGAATATGGTGATTCCATGAAATGATTTCCTCTGTTACAAAGTTTCAAGGATGTTTTTCCAGAGGAATTACTAGGGTTACCACCCAAGAGGGAATTTGACTTCACCATTGAAATCAAACTAGGAACGGAACCTATTTCCAAAGCACCTTATCGGATGACTACTACAGAGTTAGTCGAGGCTTAAGGAAAAATTGCAAGAACTTTTGTCTAAAGGTTTGATTAGACCAAGTGTTTCACCTTGGGGAGCGCCAGTAATATTTGTGAAAAAGAAGGATGGAACACTTAGGCTGTGTATTGATTATCAGATGTTGAATAAAGCAACAATCAAGAACAGATACCCACTTCTAAGGATCGACGATCTATTTGATCAGATGTGTGGTGGGCAGTGGTTTATTCTAAGATAGATCTTCGATCTGGTTATCAGAAGTTAAGGATTAGAGAAGAAGATATTCATAAAATAACTTTACCGAACAAGGTACAGACATTATGAATTCACGATTCTACCTTTTGGATTAACTAATGCACCCCACAACTTTTATGAACTTAATGAATAATATCTTTCAAGAATATTTGGACAAGTTTGTACTTTTATTCTTGGACGATATTCTCATTTATTCTAAAAAGTGTTGCAGGAGCACAATGAGCATTTGAAGATAGTTTTGGGAATTTTGAGAAAAAGAAAGTTGTATGGTAAGTTATCCAAATGTTCTTTCTTTGATTCAGAAGTTTGCTATTTGGGTCATGTCATTAGTAAGGAAGGAATTGTTGTAGATCCTTCAAAAATAGTGGCAATAACTGAGTGGCCTGCACCAAAGAATGTGCATGAAGTAAGAAGCTTCATGGGTCTTGCTGGTTACTATAGAAAATTTGTTAAGGATTTTTCTAAAGTGGCTGCACTGATAACTTTATTACAGAAGAAGGATAAGAAATTTATTTGGAATGATAAGTGTGAAGTGGATTTCAAAAGTCTGAAAAGCCAGTTTAATTCTGCACCTATATTAGTTGTACCAGACCCTAATGGGAGCTTTACTGTTGTAACAGATGCTTCTGGGGAAGGCCTTGGAGGTGTTTTGTTACAAAATGATCAAGTCATAGCATATGAAAGTAGAAAACTTAAGTTACATGAGCTGAATTATGATCCTCATGATTTGGAGCTTGCTGCCATTGTTCATGCGCTTCAAGTCTAGAGACACTATTTACTTGGGAAACCTTTTGAGTTTAAAACTGATCACTTAGGACTGAAATATATTTTCACTCAGCCCTAATCTAAATGCCAGACAGAGAAGGTGGTTAGAATTTTTATCACAATATGATTTTGATATTAGCCTACATCAAAGGGAAAGATAATAGAATAGTAGATGCTCTAAGTCATAGGAAGCACATTTCTGCTCTTATAACATTAAGAACTCAGTTTAAGGATGAGGTAAAGAGTGCCTCAGAATCTGATACATACTTTCAGCAAGTAAAAGTAGCGCTTGCTATAGAACCTAATGATGAAAGGTATAAGGGCTTTCATTTTGATAATGAAGGAATCTTATGTTATGAAAAACAGGGTATACATACCTATGCTGAATGATTTGAGAAAGAAGTTGTTAGTTGAATTTCATAATTCTCCTTTCTTTGGGACACCCGGGTATCACAAAAATGATTGTTGATCTGAAACAACAATACTTTTGGAAAGGTATGAAAAAGGATGTCATTGATTTTGTGACTCATTATCTGTAATGTCAGCAGGTTAAGGCAGAACACATGCACCCTACTGGACTGTTATATCCTCATAGCATACCATAGTACAAATGGCAAGTAATAAGCATGGATTTTGTACAAGGGTTACCTATATCCAGGAACAAACATGATGTTATCCTGCTAGTTGTAGATAAACTAACTAAGGTAGCTCATTTCATCACTGAAAATCTAAAGGATGACTCACTAGTGCTGGCCAAAAGATTCGTACACGAAATTTTCAGATTGCATGGTGTACCAGAATTGATTATATCTGACAGAGATCCTAGAATGACGTCAAGATTTTGGCAAGTGCTTAATACAGCTCTTGGAACGAAACTAAACTTTAGTTCTGCATATCATCCAGAAACGGATGGACAAACTGAGAGAGTAAATCAAGTGTTGGAAGACATGTTGCGAATGTATTGCATGGATCAACAGTATAAAATGGGAAGAGTATCTTCCATTAGTTGAATTCACATACAACAACACTTATCACTCATCTCTCAAAATGGCACCATTTGAAGCACTTTATGGAAGGAAGTGCAGAACACCTGTTAGCTAGGATAGTGTTGAGGATAGAGTGGTAATTGGACCATAGATCCTCACTGAAATGGAACAGCAAGTTAAGCTGATTCTTGAATGATTAAAGGAAGCAGCAGATAGGTAGAAGAGCTATGCTGACCTTAAGCGGGGTTGATCGAAGGTTTGAGCTGGGTGAGAAGGTTTTTCTTCATGTTAAACCCAAAAAAAGTTCTATAACTTTTGGCAAGGCTGCCAAGTTGTCACCTCATTTTGTGGGACCTTTCGAAATTGTTGAGATAATCAATCCTGTAGCTTATCGATTAGCATTACCACCTGCTTTATCTCGCATGCATGATGTTTTCCATATTTCTTTTCTTAAGAAATATGTTTTAGATCTGTCACATGTTTTAAATTGGAATTCCTTGCAGGTCCAAGACCCAGGAATAATCATGGTTAAACCCACACGAGTGTTGGAAACTCACCAATTGCATTTGAGAAATCGTGAAATACAACAATGTAAGGTCAAGTGGGACCAGTTTAACAAAGAAAGTGCAGCTTGGGAAAATCTAGAAGAGATGAAAATTGCTTTTCCTTGTCTTTTTCAACAGGATGAAATCTGTTGAAAAAATATTTTTTTATGAACTTATCTTTTTCATGATCATATGAAAGCCAGATTAAGGCAAACATTATTCAGGCTGAATAAAATGTATCGTGACATTGATTTCTGAAACTATTCAAGTTGGAAATATTCACATTGTATTATGAACTAATAAATTGGTTGACCTGAAGGTGAATCAAACATGTAATCATCGGGATGATGAATCTTTTAGGAGGGAAGCATGTAACACCCTGAACTATTGTTACTTCCTCCTGGGAATTCAAGTGTTGATATTATGACTTCTTATGTAAAAAGGATGTATTCCTTTGATTGTGAAGTCATGCTTGATATAGATTGTATCTTCTTTACATTTGAAGATCTTTGAATGAGCCAGGATATGCTTGGAATCTTTTATTTCTTTCAGTTTTTGCACCTGAGTTTAATCTGATTTCGGAATAAATTGTGGATTTACCCATCTATACGACTCAGCCTTGGATCAGTGGCATTGATCCAAGAGATGTTTTAAGTTTATTTTGGGATGAACAAAAATTTATAGACCTTACGAAGGTTGCAAGGATCCGAATGTGTGGAATGAGCAATTCAGGAGTTAACTCAGGCTGATCTTGTTAAATGAATTGGTTCCCGATATCGTAATATCAGGAAGGTCTATGATCTTGAGCCAGGTAATAAATTCGGATACATTTATACTACTAGCTTATTATCAGTGCTGGAATGAATCCTTTTCGTGAATGTATATTTGTTGATTCTTATTCTGAACGATTCTAATTATTAGACCTAGACTGGATTTATTAAGGTTAATAACCTATGGGTTGGATTAGTGTTAATCTAACCTAGCCCTAAGCTATAAGCTAAATGTTCCTAAGGTTAGCGACCTAGCACTAAGGAAGTTAGACTAAGTATCACCTTATGATCTAACCTATGTTTCTAACCTAACTAATGTTAGTGGAGGAAGGGGACCTATGAAGGGGTGCGAGCCATGGGACGGTAGTTTCTATGGCATTAAATGAGAGGGGATAAGTATGAAGGACAAGGATTTAGCAGAGGTTTCAAATGGCCATCGAGGCCGACATGGCAGAGTCACCAAATTTAGAAATGGTCTTTGGTTTGCATTTTGTCCATCGCCAACTACAGTGGTTGGTGGCAATGGATATTGAGTGGGAACTTCGGAGTTAATGCAATTAAGGAACTCAATTTCCGAGCACGGATCGCTCGGGAAGGCATGCAAAATGGAAAACTGGTTGTTTTTTTAGTTTTCCATGCGCTCTAGTTTTCTCTTTGTTTGATCACTGGTTCTTCGAACCAGTCTACTTGGTGTTGCATGGCAACTATGAAAATAACTAGCTCTTTTCTCTGTCAAGGAAAGTTTATAAGGCATGGAAATAACAAATTATTGTTGTTGAATCTAACGTGGAAGAAGAGGAGAAGGCTCGAGCTCTTTCAGAGGTCTTCTTCGGATTTTTAAACGGCATTACCAGGCATGTTAGGCCCTAACTTTTAAAAATCCTACTTTCCTTCAAATGATTTCATTACAACAACTCTATTCAGGTGATTTCAATTCAGTTGGTTGGAAGCATTGTTTTGGTTCTTCTTTTCCTGTGAAATTAGGAATCTCGGATCTTTAGAAGACATTGAAGGAATAGTTCCTATATTTAATCTTCCTTGTGTTTTCGCTTCGTTTGAAACTGGCTGTACTTTTATGGTTGCTGAATCTTGTTGGATCTTGCTATAATACTTTAAGTTACTTCTGGTTGGATAACTTGCTATGTTTATACTATTTGAATTTGACTTTGTAGAAGTCCTCCCTGTGTTGTAATTTTTGGGATATAATCTGTTGAAAGTTTGCAAGGAATATATATACGAAAATGACTCTGTGGAGTCCTTAGAATGTTTCCTATATTTTGGACTTCTGTAGAAGTCATGAATGTGATTACTTATTAGTTAGACTCAGTTGGAGTCCTTGAAAAGTAACTGGTATTACGACTTCTGTTTCTTTGTTAGGAATACTGTTGCTTAGTAGTGAATATCGTTGGTACAGACTCAGTTGGAGTTCTTTTTATGTTTCGTATGTTTCATCTTCTACTTAAGCTTAGTTTCGAATGCTGATGTTTAGTTGAGATTACTTAAGATATTGATTCAGTTGGAGTCCTTGATATGTATCTTGAATTACGACTTCTGTAGAAGTTTTGCTAGGAATACTATTGGGATTCTTGAATTATTGTCGCATGAAATCAACTTCAATCTAAGCCTTGTTTATGAGCATTAGTTGTTTGTGATTTTTTGGAGATCTCGATATGTTGCGAGTTGGCACGACTCTCGATTTCAACCCTCGCTGTGCATGCATATCGTTCAGACTCCTTAACATTCTTGTGTTCCTTTCTGTTCACTTCTGTGGAAATTTAAAGGAAGGGTTTTCTTTACAAATTTTACTCAGTTTGAGACCCTGTTGTATTCTGTAGTAGCTTGGCTTAGGATGAAACTTTGAAGGAAAATACTGATATGGAATTTCGGCTTCTATGAAGACCTTGTTGTGATTATTTTTCTTGAAAACGACTTCTAATATAAGTCATGGCTATATTATCATAAGGATTTGTTTCAGTTAAATGAAGCTGTGCATGTTTTTGTTAGATTCAGTATGAATGTCACTATATATGCATAAGGAAACATCATTTGTTTTAATGTTATCTAGCCTCTTGTTTGACTGTGATAAAGAGGTTGTTCTTTTGATTTCAGCTTTGGATTTAAGTCCTTGCTATGTTATAGTAGGGATTAGATTGAGCTGTATGTTGCTGAGTGTTTCGACTCAGTGGGATTGATGTTGTGATTATGCATGGTTACATCTTCTGTTATTGTGATTATCTAGTCTTGTGCTTGACTGAGATAAAGAGTTAATAGTTGTGCCTTGACAAGCGATGGCGTTGGATATTTTCTCGTTTTTTGAATAATATGGAAAGATATGTTAAGTCTATTTGTTGGATTCTTTATTACTGCCTTGCCATGAGGGCTATTGTATTGCTCAGTAAGCTACAGGTAATTCTTATACTTGAATTTTTGACAAAACTGTAGTTCTTCCTGTGGTCTCGACTGGCTTAATCACATGCGTATAATGTGAATGCATTTCTCTTGAGAGGATGGTACAGCCATGAGCATGATTGGAAGGGAAATCTGAATGTCTCGGTTTTCTTCTCTTCTGCTATAATGTATATGTTGATATATTTATATTTAACTGTTGGAATTGTTTTAACATACTGATGGATTCATGAATTGTTATGATATTCATTTTATTATGTTGAATGTAATGGTCTGTCGGATGTTTGTTGTCCTTAGGATTCAGATGGATAGTTGTTTTGGATACATTTGTTCTTCTTGGTCACTTATATTTATGAAGAAATATTTGAAAAGTATCTAGGACTATTTAGTAACTATAATATGAGTTACGCATTTATAGTCATGTTTGAATTACAAAAGAGCATAGTCTGAAATATGTCTACATGTTTGGTGAAATGATTTCATTTAAATAGGTTGTTCAATGAGAGCAATTGGTGGATTGCATTTGTTTTAAGAGTTAGTGCTTATCATGCTCAGTTCACCGAACTGACCCGTGTTGACAATTTTTGCAGATGGCTGCCATAAGTGGTAAAGGCACGTAGATTTGATATGATGTTCAGATTGTTTAATTTGGTTTTACGATGAACTTCAAATTGATTATCTAAATGTACTACTTGAAGAAAGATGTTCTTTGGCTGTTGAGTATTGTATCAAATATGCTGAATGAAATAAATGTATTTGATTAGCCTTGAAAGTAATGAAAAGAGGTATTTGTTACTTATGTGTTTGTATTCGTATCTTGATGGTTTGATCTTCTTCGGTTTGAATGATCTTAAGAGCATTGTTATTATTGTATAACTGGACAATTTTGTGATTATCTAAGTAAGCTTGCAAGGTTATGTGACTGAATACTTAAGATTGTTTAGTATTTCTATTATGTTCTATCTAAAGCTAAATTGGAATTTAGATCACTGTCTTTCGGGAAGCTAAGGTTAAAATAAACCTGAGCAGGAAGCTAAATGAGCTGAATAAATTATTACTTCCTAGTCTTGATCTAAGTCAAGACAACGTTTAATTGGACTCTTAATCACTATATCTCGATGCTAATAAGTAAGATATAATTTCAGTTATGAGAACTGATATAAACCTAAAAAGGGTATGGTTAGCAATCTCATGTGAAGATTAAGGGTTATTGTCCAATTTCGTTGATTTAGATTTATGTTTTTCTATGAACTCCTTGATAGGACCTCAATCTTATTAAACTTCTCTTGTGTAATGGGTTTTATTAAGAAAGGTAATTCTAAGGTGAGGAACCCAAGGACTGGGAAAGAATACCCTTAAGGGAGTGACTGATAGCATAATTTTAACTCAACGTAGGTAACACCTTAAAATTTAGTAGATCTTATTGAGGCAGATTTGAAGGTTGATGGCACAATTTGATTGTAGGTTTGTACCTTCGAGAAGATTAGGATCTTCTCAAAGATACAACAATGCAGGTGACTTATGGCGACACCCTTTGCATTAATCATTAAGATTTACACCTTAAACTCGAACAAGTTTTACTCTGGGACTGATTAGGAACGTGGTCATGTTATAAGGCTGCTCTAGGAGACTCGGGGTATCTTGACACACTGGGTCAACTAGGGTTGACCCAGTATGTCAGCATATCCCTAGTCCCCAGGGAGCATCCTTATAACGTTGTCATTTTACTAATCCATTCCTGAGTGAATAACTTGGGGCAGGAGAGATTGTCAGAAGTCAGTATAAGACATTCTACATAACAAAGGAATGGGGTGATGGATGTATTCCAGATTGACGAGTATGCCATCAAGGAATACAAGACATAAGCATATGTTTTAAATCTTTGGCCAAAGTATCGCAAGCTACTGATTACATTGTCCTATGTCACCTAGTCTAAGGGACGAGATGCCGATGAATAATGGTAACAATTATTCAGATAGGTTCCTTGGACAGAGCATTCTGAATCCCAAATTAGGGAAGAGAACCACAAGAGTGAGGTGTTAAAATAAAAACGCCAACTCTTGATACTCATGAATAGATCGGTAGATTACCAAGTCATGGAATGAATAGATCGGAGGTACTCCGAGTCATTACAGCTGCATATGGTTATCTATTATAAGAATGGTTGTTTTGATTTGTGAGTTCTAAATTATGTATTTAGAACTAGGAAGCATTTATCAAAAAAAATAAAAATTTTACTTGTTCTAAAGTACTAAAATGAGGATGTTACAATCCTCCTCTCTGTCTCCATCCCCACCACCAACCATCTGGGCTTGCAGACTAGCAACCTGTACATGTAGCTCTGCTACCTCTACCTCTAACCTCACAAGCTATGTCTACACCATACCTTACTGGGTAATTAGAGTAGCCACCTGCCCTTGTAGGGCATCTCTCTGCACTGTGATGGTGGCTAGATCCGGATGCCCCGGTATGGGTGGTATGGCTAGTAAATGAGCTACTCACCACTTTCTATACCTTTCTATGACCCCGACATCATCTATCTGCCGGTCTACTTCCTTCTCCTCCTTCCCTATGGGAACTATAGGCTATGGTAAAGGTAAGGGACTCTCCACATCCTCTCTCAACTATACTACATGAAGGGCAGAGGTACATCCTATAATAGCCCAAACTGCCACCTGACTCTGTCCACTGGGATCATCTCATGCTCCCCATCATAATGACCCTGTATCCATCTCAATACCTAGAGCTCAGCTAGCTCCTCATACATATTCCTATATGAGGGGAATCCCACATACGGCCTTCATAAAATGTCCACTCCGGACAACCCCTCCAATAACAACCAGAAATAGGGCACATCATGTGTGGGCTTGTCTGATCTAAACACTCTCCAATAGCCGACACCCATCACTTGTACCCCACCAATAAAAATCTTGGTGGGAATGCATCTTCTCGGGGCATCCCTAATAGCCACACACAAACTATGTGCTCATAATCCTAGTAGTGTAGTAATAAAGTACAACATAGGATGAAGGCTACACATCCGCTCATATGGCCATAACTCTCTGTACATCTGCACCAAGAATGCTGACACCTAGGCAAAGCGGGTCTCATCTATCATCATGTCATGGAGTACCCCCATAAACAATTGGGGAAAACATCCACCCTCTGCATCTAGCAGTGCAAAGTAGCACACTACCTCCATCAAAAGAGCCACTAGCCTTATCTCCTCCTAACAGGCTAGGTACATGTCTCTATATCAAATGTATGGTACTATGGAATTTCAACTCGGCCATCCCCTCATCAAACACCATCAACATCAGCTCCTTCGAGGCCTCAGAGGAGATAGAGTAGACCTGCATACCCAATATGGGTAGCCATAGAATCCTAAACACATCCTCTAGGGTGATAGTGATATCACCCATTGGCAAATGGAACGTGTTGGTCATAGAATCCCATCTATTGATGAGTGTGACCATCAAACTAGGTTGCCAGAATGCATGTTGATAGCACCAGACCCCACTCAATCCCACTGCCTCCACATGTTGTAGCTCCTCAGGGGTCGTTGCACTGTACACTATCACGAGTAGGGGCAGAAGCTTGTCCCACATACGTAGGTGATCTCTCCCTTGCATCCAATATAACCCATACTTTCCCCCTATCATTTCCCAATAACCTAATTTACCACTACCCATCTCCGTCACCAAACCTATGGCACTTTTGGCCCCTTGTATCCCAAAACCAAAAAGACTACATAAGGGTGCCAATTATCTCTAACCGACCCTGGTCACCCCTTAACTGGTATCAGTCACCTGTTTGGTGACCAATACCGATTCAACCCTACCAATGCCAGCCAAACTTGACTACACCGATCACTATCACCACGAAAACCCATGACCCCCAAGCCCCCCTTTTCTCAAAAACTTCCCACCCTGACCCTTTTACCCACCTAAAAACACCTACACCTCCCTTACACCTCATCCCCTCCCATCCTCTCCCACTTATTTCTCTCCCCCTTCCTATTTTACCCACTTTACCCTCCCATTTCCAAATTTTATTCCCCCACCCAAAATGGAAAAACCACAAAACAATTTGCAAATCCTCTAATCTATCTAACCAAATCTAACTAGAGTTGGATGCTTACCTCATCATGATACTGTCATCATGGTGGCACATCTAGCCACTACATCAGTGGCCCACCCAATCCCTCTACAGCCTTTTCCATCACCAAATCTCCACCCGTGTCTCCAACCAATCGAATCACATGTACCAATCCTATGGACCCACATCTCACCAACCAATCACCCACCATTCACACTACCAACTCAACACTCCATTCTGTCTAGACACTTTTCCCTCTTTTCTCTCTCTTTTTTCATTTTCTTAACTCGCTATATGAAAAATGAATTAAAAAAATCATAGATTTTTTGTTTTTATAACAAATCTAACCTAACCGACACTGGTTTTACCTTCACCAGCATCAGTCACATTCCTTACCTTACTGTGGTCAGTTGCACTATACCAGCATCAGTACTCCTGATCCACATCGGTCATCCTCTCTTGCACAAAACCTAACATTGTACTCTATTTCCCTACCCATCTCTCCTTTTTTTAACACCTAACCCTTACCCTAATCATTTACCCCACCCCACCTTTACCCAAACCATTTACCTTACCCTCCTGACCTAGTCATTTACTTCCTAATCTCGTCCTGTGAGACTACAAATTCATTATTCTAGCCCAAACCTCGGCCTTACCCATGCTGTGACCTATATTTTGGCCCTGGACCATCGCTAGTGACCTTTGACCTCATGTGTTTGCTATATCTTACAGAACTATTACCTGTGTTGTGGACCTAATGACCTTACCTAGCCTATTGTTGTGACCATTTATCCTGACCCTACCTTTGGTGTATTGAAACATACCTACACATTCTTGCACCTAACGTACATTCTATTTCCTGGCCATATCCTATACCTTGGATACCAGAATCACTTCAACCTTGTTTGGATAAACCTATCGACCTTAGCCAATGTAGAGATTGACTGCTCTTCCACCTGGTAACGTGCTGCAGTTTTTACGTGTGTGTGTGTTTTACTGTTACTACCTTTGACCCTAATCCATTACCTAGATTACTTGAGTAGACCTTTAACCCTTTTTCCCTCATTCCCCACCTTCCCCTTTCTCACATTCACCTTTTATCAAACCACTCACCGATTTTGCCTTCTTCCTCGTCAGTTCCTAGTTTGAGGGGTATCAATTTCACCCACACATGGGGAAACCACATCTTATTTTTGTTAGCATTGCTTACCAATACAAGCTATGCAAAAAAAGGGGCAAAATGTACGCACTAAAATTAGGTCACACTCCCCTTTGGTCCCTCGACAAATAAGCACCCCTCATCACATTAACCTAGCCATGGCCCCCTTTACTCAACTAACATTAATTTAATTAATTTAATAAATTAATTCATTATCCTCACCATATTTATTATTTAAATATATTAATTGGGATAATGTACACATACATCTTACCTAGACACCTAATCAAGCCAACACACCCTAAGACCTATTCTTAGTAAGTGGTCATAACTAACTAAGACTTACCCAAACCCTAAAAATCAATGCCTATAATCACTCTAACCACATTTCAGCATGCTTACAAGAATCTTCTAGTCTAATCTATGGGTTGATGACACGAGATCCTAGAAAATCAAGAGGATCTCCCTAGTTTAGTAAACCTAGGAAATCCTACCTTGACCGATGCTGGTTACCCCTAACTGTCACCGGTTAAGATGGAACTACCGTCGCTCACCTTTTAACCCCTAAAACGACCTTATTTTAGAGGTTGCTAAAAAAAATTGGCACATTCTTGAGAGATATCCCATCTTTTGAGAATAAATTTCTGTGAGAACACACATGAAAGGAAGGAGATCAAGCATTTCCTCTTGCATAGGCATCCAACAATCATCTAGTAACCATCCAACATTCACCCCAGCATAGATTTGATCCAACCAAGCAAAAAGGAATGCACATGCAGCCCATATAGGATCTTTCCAATGTTTGCTGATCCTCAGTAGCATTCAACCCCTTACCAGTACCTTCATTCATCACTCATAGGCACCCAGGACCAGATTTCAAGTAAGTGGAACAGTTTACTCATTCAGTTTGTAGTTTATTCCATCATTGTATTGTCCTTCTTTGTTTTCCTAGCCACCCAATTACCTCATTTAATACTCACCCCTCCATATACCCATTAAAAACTTATCAAACCCCACCCAAACAACATAATACCTCCTTCCAACCAATCAATTTCTTGTGTACTCATAAGGGAGATCGAGAGCCCATTCTGTGTCATTCCCAATACTCCACAGTAACTGCCACCAGTTTTCCCCAATAGACATCGGTCACCCTTAACCGGCATCGGTCTCTATATTTACCCATACAACCTAGAACAGTGACCTATCCACCTATTCCCACATCACCTTTAATCACCTGTGACCTACCTGAGACCTCTGTTAGACCTGGAGAGACCCATTACTAGTTACTTGACCTTCGGATCTTATTTTAACTTAGCCTATTAGATTAGGTATTTCTTATTGTATTTTGGATGTTATACCCATTTCATTTTAATTACAATAGGATTTATTTCATTACCCACATTAAATTGTTTTGAACAGTGGACTAATAGCCATCTAGGAAGTATCACACTTCCCAGATCTAGAACACGCTAGGCAGTTCACTGCACATATTGTTTAATTCTTTCTGGTGGTCTTGCTTTCCATTACATGTAGTTCCTCATAGCCAAAAGGATCTTCTCACAATATGTTGTGGATTAAGGAGTCAACACGCATGCAACAACCCATCAACCAATATTTCAATAGGTATTCCTCCTATGCTTGTTACCCTATCTGTTTCGTTAATATTTCAAAGAAAAATCTAAGAATCAGGTGAAACACTAGTACATAATTGTATGATTTATTCTGGGGCAAGTAGTTCTGTGATGCCCAAGAAAATAGCTGATCATCTGGGCCTTTAATAGGAATTCATCTTCAAGGGGGTAGTTTAATTAGATGGGACAATAGTTGGGGTAATTAAATATTTGAGCCTTACTTTACATGCATGCCCCAATGTCACCGTTTTTCAAGATGTGTCAGTGATAGATTTTCCAACACTCTTTTTCCATATGTTTGTCAAGGGATTTCATAGCTAAAATTGGAGACTACCTATCTGTTGATTGGTCACACATGTTGTTTAGGAAAAGGTATGGAGCCAAGGCCACAATCAGGTCTGAACCTATTGAAAAATTTCACACTGAGCCTCATACTCCAAGCCTAATCAATTCCAACTATTCAGCATTTGATCAAGAGGATTATCCAAGTACACATGAAGCTGACACCAAAGTTGGAAGCATTCTAGATTTGAATCTTGACGAATGGGAAAGCAAGGTACATGCTTTTGATCCCTACAAGGAAATAGAGAAATATAAACTAGGAGTCTATTACATGCATGAAGAAAATCAACCTCTTCCTAGCATCACCAAGCCAAACCATAAAGATGATAATGAGGTATGGTAGTTTTTCTTTGATGGATCAAGAAGTAGACAAGGTGCAGGAGGAGGAGCTATGCTTGTTTCAGCTCAATACGTTAAGTATCATTCAACTTTTAGGTTTCAGTTAGCATGTTCTAAAAACACTCCTGAATATGAAGCTTTGATACATGGATTACATTGGTCAAGGAAGAGAGGCATCAAAAACTTACAAGTCTTTGGTGATAGTGAGTTGATTGTTAATCAAGTTAAAGGATAGCATGCTGCCAAGAATGACTTGCTCAAAATTTATAAGAATAGGGTGTGGGATCTAATTGAGGATTTTGAGGGATTTGGCATCAACTCCGTCCCTAGGAAAGTGAACCAAGACGCTGATAGGCTTGCAGCAGTTGGAGAAACTTTTGATGCTCTGGAGAGTATCAAAAGAGATAAAATGTAGCCAAACATCCATGTGATTGTGAGACCATCATTTCCAAAAAATAATGCAAGTTGGTAAGTGTTTGAGAGTGAGAAACAAATAATCAATTTCTTGTAAGAGGAATTTGAGTTCTCAGCCAAAAAATCAGGAAAAGTTAGAACAGCAGTATGGTGATCAAGTGGTACAACTGAGAACCAAAAAAATACTAAAAGGACTTGTGACTTTAGAGTCTACCTTCAATCCTAATGATCAATTTAGGAAGGAGAACTAAAACATCCAATTCAAGGGAGAGGATTCAGATCCCATCTTAGTTGGAGAAGGCAAGTCACTTCAAATTGGTAAAGTGGCAACTGAGCAAGAAAGGTATGAATTAATGAAAATTTTCCAAGAGATCCTGGATGTATTTTCTTGGAGCTATGAAGACTTAAGAGGTTTCAATCTAAAGCTAGCTCAACACACAATTGAACTAGATCCAAGTGCTTAGCCCATCAGGAAAAAATAGAGACCGGTCAATCCACACATTGAGCCTCTCATGATGAAGGAATTGAATAATTTAATAGAGGTAAGTATCATATTCCCCATCAAGCATTCAAGTTTGGTTTCAAACTTGGTTCTAGTTAGAAAGAAGAGTGGAGAAATCAGGTTGCGTGTGGAATTTAGAGATTTGAAAGTGCTTAGCCCATCAGGAAAAAATAGAGACGGTCAATCCACACATTGAGCCTCTCATGATGAAGGAATTGAATAAGTTAATAGAGGTAAGTATCATATTCCCCATCAAGCATTCAAGTTGGGTTTCAAACTTGGTTCTAGTTAGAAAGAAGAGTGGAGAAATTAGGTTGTGTGTAGAATTTAGAGATTTGAATAGAGCATCCCTCAAGGATCACTACCCACTTCCTTCTATGGAGTAGATTTTGTAATTTATTATTGGCTCTAAGAGGTTTTCATTGCTAGATGGTTATTTAGGGTATAAATAGATCATGGTAAAGGAAGATGATCAGTTCAAAATAACTGTCACTATGAAATGGGGAACCTATGTATATAGAAAAATGCCATTTGGGATGTCTAATGCCAGAGCTACTTTCCAAAGGGCAATGGATATGGTGTTCAAGGGATTGATCAACAAAATAGTGTTGATATACCTAGATGATATTACTGTATTTTCTAAAAGTGCACTAGACCATCTCTTTCATTTGAGACAAGTGTTCCAAATATGTAGAAGATTTGGGGTGTCCTTGAATCCCAAAAAAATCATATTCCTAGCTCATGAAGGCAAGCAACTAGGCCACATTGTTTTCAAAGAAGGGTTAGCAATTGATCCAGAGAGGGTTGAAGCAATAAGAGCATTGCCATTACCAAGACATAAGAAGGCTCTTCAAAGTTTCTTGGGAAGAATCAAATTTGTTTGAAGGTTTGTTCCAAACTTTGCAGCCCTTGTTAAGCCTATAACTATGATGTTGAAGAAAAGTGTGGCATTCAAATGGACATCTGAAGGTAAGGCAAGTCTTGAGGTAATCAAAGAAGCTATCTCACAGGCTCCAACTCTCATTAACCCATATTTCTCCAAAGATTTCATCCTTTATGCATTTGGTGGTGGTGATACAATTTCTATAATTTTAGTACAACAGAATGAAGAAAATGAAGAGCAGCCAATTCCTTCTTTAGACAAAGCTTGGAGTACTATGAATTAAGGTATTCCTTCATTAAGAATCATGTTCTTGCAGCGATTAGGATCTTGAAGAAATTTAAGCATCTAGTTTCAAACAACAAGGTTCAACTATTAGTTTCTCATGTGGGAGTTAAAGACTTCCTCCTCAACAAAGATCTAAATGAAAAACATGCAAGGTGGATTACTTGTGTCATGGAGTATGACATTGAGATCAAAGTCACCAAGCTGGTATAAGGAAAGGGATTGTGTGAGCAGTTGGCCTTGAGTCAACCAATTGAAGTAAACAAAGAGAATAATTTTATTTTGGTGCTGCAAGACAACCAAGAAAAAAGAGATGTTCAAGAAGAAAATGGTGGTGTGCTCACTCCTTTCTAGAACCAAGACATAATTCACTTCTTACAAACACACGTATGCCCTCCAGAGATGAACAAAGGCAAGAGAAGACACTTTAGATTGCAAGATATTATGCATGCACTTGTTGATGGTGTCTTGTTTAAAAAGGATATCAATGGAGTGTTGCTGAGATGCATTGGGACAAATTTGATTGAAAAAATGTTAGAAGAGTTCCATGGTGGATCAGCTGGGGGTCATTTTTCTCCAAGAGTGAAAGCTCTCAAGATCATGAAGGCTGGTTATTATTGGCCCAAAGTGTTTAGTGATTGTTATGCATGGATCAAGAGGTGCAAGAATTGTGCATTCTTCATAGGAAAAGAGATGTTAACAACACTTCCATTGCACCCAATCTCATTTGACCAGCCATTCATTCAATGGGGTTTGGACTTCATTGGAGTCATTAATCCAAACTCAAACTAAGGGCACAAATGGATTCTAATAACAACAGACTACTTCACCAAATGGACTGAAGCGATGGCACTCAAAGATGTAAATGAATCTAGCATTCTTGACTTCTATGAGGGGATAACAACCAGATTTTGTATACTTGCCACTATAATATTAGATAATGTGTTGGAATTCATAGGATAAAAGGTAACTGAATGGGCTGTTAGATATGGGATCTATTTGAGCACTTTATCAAATTATTACGCTCAAAGTAATGGCAAAGATGAGTCCACAAACAAGAATTTATTAAGGAAAATAAAGAGGACTCTTGATGAAAATTAGAGGAATTGGCACACTAAGCTCAAATAAGCTCTATGGGCTAGTAGGATAACTCCCAAGAGATCCACAGGTAACTTTCCATTCAGACTTTTTTATGGGAGAGAGGAAATCTTGCCTATGTCACTTGAGTTGGTAACATTGGAACTCATGAAGCAATTGAAATTGTTGGAGTATGAGCCCATGGAGGATAGATATGCAGAATTGATGGAACTCTAAGAAATCAGAGAACATGCAGCCCAAACAATGGAAAAATACTAAGCATTGATCAAGAGAAGATTTGATAAGAAAGCTAAGGCTAGAACTTTCCAAGTTGGAGATTTAGTGTTGAAATGGGATGTAGACCGTGCAAAGCTAGGAAGGCAATAAAAATTTAATGCCATTTGGAGTGGCCCCTACATGGTCATGAAATACAAAAATAGCAATGCCTTCCAATTTCCTACATTGGATGGTGAGGAACTGTAGATTCCAGTTAATGGAATCCATCTAAAGCATTGCTACTAGAAGGAAAACTTCTCACCTTGTACATATTAGCTTAGATTTTTCTTTCATTCCTCCAAGTGCTTATGCACATTGTTTTGTTGTAGCTTAGATTTATATTTCCCAAAGTGCTTTGGCACAAATTTTATTTCCCCAAAGATGCATCTGTTGTAGATGATGTTCCAGGTCAAAGTAATTTTCTACTCTCACAATATTCATCTCAGAGATTTCCTAATGAATTGAGAGTAACAAGAAGTTAAGTTCATGACTCCATTTCCCAATGGATTTCTTCAGGTAGTGGTCACTTCATCCAGGAGGTAGATGACCCCTTTGAATCGCCAAAATTGTTATCCAAAATAAGCCCATGCGTGTTTTGGTTAACTTTCCTTCACTCTTCTCTCCTTTTATTACAGGTAGATTTTTTACAACTTTAAAGAACTCAAAATTTCCTAGAGATGGCTTCATCAGATAGGATTTTTTCCCCATTTTAGAAAGGTAAAGAAATCCTCCTAAGTTGAAATCTTTTGAAACTTATAGCTCGATGGAGTTTTTTTGGAATTTTTTCCCCAGGCAGGCCTGCAGCCAATTAAAAAGTGCCACTTGTCAGGTTAGAGCGGTGGGGGTAGAAGGTCTTCAATTTTTTTGACTTTTTGGTCAAAGTTTCTCAAAGGAAAAAATAGGAGCACATCCCTGCTGAGCAATGTGAAGATGCCATGTGTACAGTCAGTAGCGGGAGTTGGGGCAGCAAAAATAATTTTGGAATTTTTCCCAAAGTGATGAAAAAGGTCAAAGGAAAAAGTTGAACCACATCTTCGCGTAGAATGAAATGGCACCATGTGTCCATGTCGGTAGTAGAGGTCAGGCTTGCAGAGGTAAATTTGGAAATTTTCCTAATGAAAAATTAAAAAAGAAAGAAGGGAAAAATGTTGTTTTGAAACCCACGGTCAACAAGAGGGCAACACGTGTCAGCTGAAAAGTGGGGCATGGAGAATTTTTGGGAAATTTACCAAATTTGAAAAAAGAGGTAAAAAGTTCTAATTTCAGCCCGTGAACCCTAATTTTTCCCCTAATTCCACCATTTTTTCCCTAAATCTTCAGAGGGCCATATCTTTTGATCGAGAGCTTAGATTTTTGCATTTTTAGTATCATTAGAAAGATGTTTAAATTATCCACATGATAGACTGTTTAATTTTGATTTTTGATGGGGTTTGGTGGGAAAAAAATGAAGAAATTTCTCTGACATGAAAAAAGATGCATAACCAACCCCTAACCATGAAAATTGATGAAGTATAGAGCTTGTTTCTTCTCCAGCATGGCCAAAATGAATTGAAAAATGGATTTTTGAGGGTTCCCTTTCTGTTTTAATGGATGTTGTCAGTTGGTGATTGTAGAAAAGTAATTTTCCCCACATTTTTCACCTTTTCTTTGTTCTACTTCATCGTTAAAAGCCATTTTTGGCTCATTTGCAAGGGGTTAGACGTTTTTGTTCTTACACAATCCCCTCTTCCCCTAGACATGTGAATTTGTGGAGTTTTAGGCCTCCCATTAGAACCAGAATATGTTTTTTTTCCTCTTTTCCATTGTAATGCATCGTATCAAAAACTAGGAATGATAAAGCATGCTCTATGAATGAATTTTCAATCCTTTCTTGAGTTTATTGTTGCCTTACGATCCTTCATTACATTTTTGTAATTTTTGCATGTTGTAGTGTTGCAGTCTTATGATCTATGTCTATTTACAAAAATAGAGGTCCATCACTCCTTTGGTGTATCACCATTTTTTTACTTAGTGTTGTTTCCTTTTTCATATTTTAAACTTTGTCTCTTTGGAATCTAGAGTAGGATTTTAGCATTGAACCTTTGCAAAATTCATGCATACACCTAAATAGAGGGGTAAGAACCAAATTTCTCTAGAGATTTTTCTCACCTTGCAAGGTCCCACACCTTGGGGAAAACTCAATGTTGTGTAATCACACTAAATGACCCAATTCTAGACTGTAAATCTGAAGGTAATTTAGGGGTGTTGTAGATTTGCACTAACAGATCCACCCACAATAAATCCTCATAGTTGGTGGTTTTGTGGTTAAACTTTCTTATTTTACATATGTGTAACTTTGAGCTCCACTTATCTACCTTAATAACCCCTGGGGGATAATGCATTTTTGAATATACTTCCACGGGTTCTTCCTTTTCCACCAATGGTTTCTTTGTACAAGCTTTCTTGGGTGCCATCTCCTTTATATTTTGTTCTTTCATGCCCTAGATGCTTATAACTTTTCCTTCATCTACCCTAACTTTAAAACTTCCACACTTCTCTCTCACACAACCCCAATCCTGCTCTGATGTCTTCTTCCCTGGTTGTTATACTGCAAGATCATGCCATAGCTCACAAAATTTTACTGGTTCATGACAAGTACCTTTCTCTTCTTCACAAAACCCTCGTCACACTTCAATTCAGGAGAAAAAAAAATTGCTAAGGAAAAGTAGTCAAAATGACTACCTTTACCTTCTATTTATACTTTTCAACACCTTTAATTTCCTCCAACCATGTATCTTAAACGCCTCTTTTTAATAAAGGAAATATATTTTTGTTAAATTAACTTTCATGACTCCCCTTCACGCTGTCACAGTTATAACCTTCTAGTGCTATAATACTACTTCACTACTATATATCTCCTTTGCATGTGTCAACATGTGAAACTACATAACCTATGTGTTGTTCATAAATAGTTACCCATGGTTCCACCTTCCTCTTGTTATATTACGTGATCTTTTTTTTGCTTCTACATGGTCTTTAAAATTTTCTCAACACACCTTTATAACCACATGAATTTGAAGACCATATACATCACATCAATCATTCTTCTACCTTTGTACTAATCATTCAGAATGAGTCTCCCAATAGTCCATCTTCTCAAATAATTTTTCAACCATATCCAAACATATCTACTAATCTACCCCACACTACATGTATGCATGGTCCCACTGTGCTTGGAATTTCTTGCAATGTAATTAGCTACTGGCACACCAATGTGCAACACAACACCAAATAGAAAAGTAAAAGCAAAATGATGATAAAAGGAAACACACAAAAGGTAAAATGCATTAAGGGAGACCTAATATAACTAGCAATACTGCCTTATTTACAAACACATAGAAGCCTGATTTATATTAGGGATTTAACCTATTAAAATTAAAATAACCTAACAACCATGTTCCATCCAGTGCTTGTAACTGTTGTGCACCTGAATCTACTATGGAGGATATAATATTACAACCCTAACCAATGGATTTTGAGATTCCCCAGGATGGCATAAAAACTTAAAATCATAAAGTAAAAACATCTTCCTAACCTCAAATTGCTTATTCTTAATTTGATGATCGTGCTACACCTTTTTTCATGCCTTATTAGTCCTCTGACTCAATCTAGCAAGGGATCATCTTTCATCCACCTACATTAACTTATAAATGTGATATTGCAATTCCTATTCGTTAGACAATCCTCCTACGCACATAATACACGGAGAGGGTAACATGAACTCTACTGGTAAAATAACTTATGTGATAAAGTGAAACACCAATTGAAATGGTGTGGCTCTGTTCAATATTTTATAAGTTGTTCAATATGCCCATATCATGATGGAGACTTTTTCATCCCATTCATATCTCCTAACATCACAAAGCTCTAGCAATGTGTGACTCAATTTTTTTTAAATGCTTCTGCTATCCCATTAGATTGTGGGTGGTAAGGGGTAGTATTTTGATGGGCCACCATTAAATATGCTAATAGAATCCTGATTGTTTCATATAGGAAATACATAACCCTATCACTCCTTAAAATAAGTGGACACCCATATCTGTTAATGATGATTTCCCATTAAACCTCTGGCTGTTGTGGTCACCATGCAATCCCTCGTAGGCACTTCCTTTGACCACCGTGTTAGATAATAATTATAATTAATGATATAGCAAGAACCCTTCCTTCACGCATGGGTGCATGGTTTAGTTTAGCTAAGTTAAGAAAATTAGAACTAACACCTAATGGTCCTACAACAATGCTAAATCAAAATCAAAACACCATCACGGTAAGAACTAAACAAGTAACAATCATCAATACTATGCATTAGAATCTTGAAAGCAAAACCTCAAGCTAACATATTAACATTATTACTCTACTCTTTTAGAAATATAAATGAATAAAACTAGACCTATGTAGATATTTTAGCTATCAAAAGGATATTAGTGGTTGCTTGATCCAAGATGATCACATATGGAGGTTCATCAAGCCATGACTTATTAGGCCTTTCTTGATTAACTCCATTTTTCTTCACAACACTAACTTGATTATTGGAATGAAAAAGGATGATGATTATCTCCACTCTAATGGAGAAATTTTCAAAGATGACAAAATGGCTATAGTGTATTTACTATATGCTCACTTTGTTTTTCAAGGAGTAGGTGTAGGTGTAAATTTAGGAGGAGGGCTCTTTATATAGCCCAATGGATAGAGGAATCTTTACATCCATTTCTATGTGGGATAATAGAGATGTTGAGTTAGTTGTGGTTAAGGGGGGTTTAGAAAGGGTTGAATTAAATTTAGGAGAGTTTAATTTGTCCTTCAGTGACTTATGGGGATAAAGGGGGTTTATTAATTAACCAAAGTGATTAATTAATATGTGTGAAAGCTGATAAAATATTTTAGATGAATATTAACATGATTTAGACTGTAGAAGGGAATTAAATCAACTAAATAATGATTTATCGATTTAATGAAAGGGGAAACTAATTAATTAACAATAATTAATTAGTCTAGATATAACGATGGATTAATTAATGGAAGGTCATTAATTAGGGCATTATTTGAATATAAAACTTAATTAATTAACTTAAGGTAATTAATTAATGATGATAGGAGAGAAGATGAGTACTATTAATGATATGTCACCAATTTGTAGGAAAGGGGATAATTAGCGTAATTTAAGTATTTAAATTATTCAGGATAAAATATAGGTGTCGACATTTCCCCCTCTTTGAGGTGCTGTAAGTGACACCCCTTCAAAGATAGTAGACGGATAAAATTTTGAAGGGATAGACGAAAAATTAATAGAAGTGAGAGATGCCCCCTTGAGTGTCAATGGGGTGATGAAGGAAGATGATTGATAATCAAAAAAGGTGAGAAATGGATAGAAGAAAGGAGAGAGGCATGATGCCTTAGGTGAAGTGGAAGAATAGTGTTGATAGGAGGGTGATGTAGAAGAAATATGGAGAAACAAAGAGAAGAAATAGCTTTCATATTTTGCATTGGAACAACTTCAGTGTCATCATATTGCCAAAAGATGTATGTCATCGGTCCTTATTAAAAATATAGGCATACTGATTTAGCCTAGAATTCACAAGATAATAACCTAGATGCACTGACACATCACTAGTCCTAGATTGAGCACTCACCTGAAGTGTACAAAGGTACCCAGGTCCCTCTTTAGGATTGTTGTAGTAGAATTCTAACATGATGAAGAATTAAAGCATATAGATCCATAAATAATACATCATTATATAGTGAATGGAAGATCTAGATCTAGGAAAGAATAGGTTTAAAACGATAATCATGATAGAAATAAGAACATGAACTACCAAATTACACACAAGAATAACACTTAGGTTCAGTAAATATCTTCCATCTCTTCATTATCACAATAACACATAAGCTTTTAAAATACTAGAAATATATGTCGATGCACACATGGGTCTGATACGGTAATCCAAAAACATGTACACTATGTTATCTATCTCTCTATATCCCTATTCTCCTACTAGGTAAATCACTACATATATATAGGGTGGGGCCTTTCCGTTCACCGCTTATCTATTCCAAAAATAGGACGCATGCTACTAGTATCCACATGTCATTTTCATACATATCCACACATGCAAGTGTGTTATCTATAGACTACTGATAGTTAACTGAGGTGACAATCCTATTCTTAGAATGTCTCCATGCAAAAGTGCTTTAAATCTGATAATATAGAAATATATAATGCATGGTGCACATGTCTCTGCATCATTGGTGTGTTCTACACGTCATCTTCTAAAAATAGATCTTCATGCCCAAAAATGGCTAAGTCCTGAATGCTAAACTTTTGTTCCATGCATGCATTCTTCCTATCCATTCATGCCTTTACGTATGACTTGCCTTCCTACACATACTTCTTGTGTGCTTTCTTTCTCAAGTGTTCTTTTATCAACATTACCCCACACTAATTTTATTATCACCCCGATAATGGGTATCTCAAAAAACTAAAATAAAGACTAGAATAATGGAGATAATGAACAAATGTATGAAAAACTGTTTTACCCTGTAGTCTTTTCCTCAACCTGAACAACTAATTCAGGATATTCCTATTTTATTTCAGCCTCAAAGGTCTATCATTCAGTAAGTGCTTATTCTACTTTTTTTGGAATTTCCACAGCAATGGACTCCAATTCATCCCTCGCAATCTCACCTTTTTCATTTTGTAGAACTAACACAATGCTAGACATTGAAGTCATCCATCCCTCTAAAAATTCCATCTTTTATGGAATGAGCTTCCCAAGCTCTTCCAGCTAAGTCTTGTGTGGCTCTTATGTTATTGCCAAGGCCTCACACTTCTGCTTAACCATTGACAATCTTTCTATGCAGCCCAATGTTTCATCCTTCATTTCTCTCTGGGCTTCACTATTTTCTTCCAGGGTCTTTATGTTGATAAGCACCTCTGGGTATCTATATATTTTTAAATCTTGGTCTTCTTTCTTCAATTCTTCTTATAGCACTTGCAATAGCCCTTCATAGGATGTAATCTTACACATCATTGAAGCTTTCTCTCATTCTTCCTCTTGTTCTGGATCCCTTGGTATTGGCATGTGCAGAGGTTCATCTTCAAGTATCAGGTCCACTAACTTTCCTACATAATATATTGTTGAGGAAAACATCTGTGGTACCTTGGTCTCCAAGTGTGGCCTAACTCTTATGAAATTATCACCAATCTCCTTTGTGATGTTAATAAATACAATGTTCTTCTTCTATTCTAAGTCCCTCTCTTGCATTAGGCGCGCTATTTCTCCATCCTTAGTTTTAATCTCCTGTCTGAGCACCCTAATTTTGGTAGTCTTATCCATATTTTGTCTCGCCACCTCTGTTGAGACTTTTACCAATGCATTACTCACTTGTTCATCTGACATGATAGAAGGATTTACAATCATGTGTCTTGCTTAAGGTGTCTTCTTCAACCTCCGTGATACGCATGACTTCTCACATACATCAAAATCTGGTTTATCCATGTGTGTGTGCATGGACCATGACAACTACTTCCTTTTGCACACTATGGACATATCTTCATCCATGAGCTCCTAGCCATATAAGTATTTTTGTGTCAGTGTGATCTAGAAATAGGCATGGACAATTTTACCTGCGTCCTTGGCATAGCCCATAGCTAGTGGAATGTGCTTTCCACTCATTCTTCTAGACTGTTGCTGCTTAGGGACTTTAGCTTCCAAATTTGGGGACTTGTGTCTCCATAACCTAAGTAGTCTCTATAACTATCTCTTCTATTCCCTTTTCTTCCTCTCCTATTTCCTTTGATTCTTCGTCCTTTTGTTCTTCTATGTTCTTTGAAAGTTTAGGATAATTAGGCACACTTTCCTCTAACTCTTCCACCTCCTCATTCAACTTTAGTTTCCTTCTTCTTTGCACAATTTCCTCCTTTTGTGGAGAGATTCTGGGTGATCTATGCACTTTTGGTGGAGTATCACCTTGGTTCCTTGTTCTCATGAACACCCTCTTAAATTTGTGCTCCCCTTGGATTGTATTCAAGTCCTCATCATCCCCCTATTGTGGCTGAGGTGGTATAGTAACATGCTCAGCTTCATCCTTATTCATAGGATGTCTTATACCTTTATGATCCTGACCACCACTATCTTCATGCTCATCCTCATCCTCCACTTTAATTGACTCTGTGGGCTTAGGCACTGGGATGTTTTCCATTGTATACTTTCCCTTTGGTGGTGCTGGAAGTGTGAACTCACCTTCTACATACTTGTTATTCTCCATCTTTGGCTTTAGTTGGAGATACATCAACACTAATCCAATATCTCCCACCACAAAAATTATTGGTTTAATGCTCAATAAATCTAAAATGAGTCTTTCAATATATGTACCCTTCCCTAGATACACATATTTCTTCCTTAGTGTGTGGTATATGTAATCAACCTTATCTGTGTTGAAATTTAGTTGTCACGCGTCTGTAAACCTATGTATTGACGCTTAGAAGTACCTTATTGTGAATTCATATGGAAACTTACACAAAGGGCTCCATGCTCCATCTTTCATGGAAAATTGAGCTATATAGAAATGCTGGTATACAACAAACTAAACTACCTTTCCAACCACCGAAGTCAAATCCTTTGGGATGCACCATTCTTCTTCAAAATATGCATGGAGCCTATCATACCACTTCTCAATCCATTACTTAATCTAATCTATCATGGATCCCTCACAAAATTACTTCTTGAAGCATTCTATAGGTGATTTGTGTTCCATTGGATACTCCCATACTTTCTCCTTTGGTCCATCAGGTACACCAATATCCATAAAAACCAATGATAACATAACAGCTCCAAAGCTGATCTTTCCTCACGTGCATGCTTCCTCAATGATTGTCTTTGCAATATAACATAAAATGATATAGACTACTCCTTTAGACATATTTTTGAAAATGTGCAACCACATGGTGTTCACTTGTGACCACCTTTCCTAGTCATTTAGCTTTTTAATAAGATGTACGGCTGATTACACAACTAGATACTTCTTCAGTTTGTCAATGTCCATATTGCACGGACCCTTTGTATACCCCAACTCCTTTTTTGTCTCCAATATTGCAGTTTTTTTTGTTAGATCATTTCACAAATTATCTACTATGCCTTTTAACCTCATTACCATGGAGATGAGTGTGGCTGAAATTCTGACTTTGCGACCTACAAAATAGAAACCATCCTCGTGCACTCTGCTCATGAGCCATTGGTACAATGGTACAATGGCTCATATAGCTGGTAAACTCCTATTCTCTACAAGAGCTTCTCACCAGCATCGTTATACACTAACATGTCTTCTACCGTGCGTTTATTTGTCTTTGTGTTCAACAACGCGCCAAGCTCCTTCTTATTATCAATGGTACGGTGATTTTACTCACTCAAATTTTATTTTTGTAAGTGATAATCCCACTCTTTCTCAACAATAACCCCCTATGGATATTGTATCTCAGAAAAATTACTTTCTATAGCCATCTCTTCTTCTTCTTCTACCACCTTCTTCTTTCCCTTCACTCCTACTGCAACTACTTTCTTGAGTGCCATTTCTACCTTGCAATCCTATTTAGATCCTTACCACTCAAATTCTACAAGGTGTGAAGTAAAACCTAGTTTGATTCAGTGTGCCCTAGGTGAAATTACGTGCCCTCACTCATCTTTGTCACATCGCTTCACTCAACCCCTTCACCACCGGGGACACAAGCTCCTTTTGCACACAGATCTCTTCATCATGATTGGTTACACACCTCTCACATCTTAAAAAGATCACTCAGCTCTTCACACTTGTATTATTTTGAATAATCTTAATTACAACGGTAAAAATGAACTCGCATCCCATCATTATATAGATTTTCAAATTTTTGATACATTCATTTCTCCTTCACCTACCAAATATCCTCTCATTAATTGACCAATTCCATCCTTTCTGCGAGTTACATCCTTGCACCCCAGCTATAACCTTATAGTAAAACTCCCTACCCTCTAGTCACAAACTTCTCTTCAACGCATGTCCTTGCACTTGAGTACCTCATCATTGTACCTTATCCGGTAGTTATCATGGCCTCTACTTACCTTGTGTTATATTATTCCTTCATTCATCTCCATCATTGGTCACTTTTGAGAAGTAATTTTTTTCTTTGAAAAACACCCATTGAAACTTATTCTTTTCATTTTTTAATTCCCACAATCTTTTACCTAAATATCAACAATCACCCCACAGTAAAATGATGTGTAGTCCTCTATGCATAAACATGCTTCATGTAGTAATTAGCTTCATGCATGCAAGCACACTTATTTCACAACAACAAAACTAAAGTGAAAAAGCATAATGACAATGAAGGAAATACATTAAGGAAATATAGAATGGAAACGTAATCTAAATGATAATACTACCTTATTACAAATAACGAGAAGACTTATTTACAGTAGGGCTACTCTGGTTGAAGTAACCGGGTAACTGTGTTCCATCTAGTGCTTCTAACTGGAAAGTGTCTGTTTCAAGTATGTAAGCAATAACATATGGCCCTAACCAATGTACCTTAAGTTTTCCAAGATGGTGCAAGAACTTAGAGTCATAGAGAAGTACCATTTTTCCAATCTCAATCTTCTTATCCCTTATGTTTCTATCATACCATGCTTTCTACCTGGCATTTTCTTGCTTCTGACTCCAACATGCTATGGCTCGTCACTCATCTAGTTGATTAATCTTCTCAATACGCTCTTCTAAATCCAACTTATTAGCTAGACCTCCAGTGCACACAATGTGCAAAGAAGGTAACATAAATTCTGTAGAGAGAATGGCTTCTGTGCCAACACCAACTAAAATGGTGTGACTTTGTTCAATCTCTTATAAGTTCTATATTTCCAAAGAACAACTAACACTGTATCATCCCAATCCTTTCTTCGAACATCACATTTTTTTTTCAATGTCTGGCTCAAAAGCTTGTTGAAATCTTCAAAATTTTCATTTACCTGAGGATGATAGGTTATAGTCTTATTGTGTGCAACCATAAACTCATCTAATAGGATCCTGATTGTTTCATTAAAAAAGTGTGTACCCCTATCACTGATCAAAATTAAAGGATAACCATATCTTGTAAGAACATTATCACATAGAAACCTAGATGATGTAGCCTCTATATAGTCCTTCATAGGTGTTTCTTCTACCCACCTTGTTCGATAATCTGTACAAGTAATGATATAGCACAACCCAGTCCTTCGCGCGGCTAGAGAAATAGGTCATACAAAGTGGATGGCCCATTTCTCAAATGGTTTGGCACTAGTAATTTGTCTCAAATACATCTCATCTCTTTTCCTTTGTTTACCTAGATACTGATAATGGTCACACGCTTTGCAATACGCTTTATAATATTTATATAGCATCTCCAACCATAATCCAACAAGTAGGATCTTTCAAGTAGTTGCATCACTTGCATAGTGGCCTCCTGTAATACCACCATGGGATTCTTCCATAATATCCTTATGCTCATGCTCTAATACACAATAGCGTAATACTTCATCTCTAGTTAACTTGTAGAGGTCACCATTGATTAACATAAATGGTGTCATGCGCATAATAAGCTATTTATTTTCTAATTCCTTCATTCCTTCTAGTGCCACTCCAGTCCATAGAAGGACAACAATGTCTTCTAATTGTGATGGCATGCATTGTAACCTATATAACTGTTCATTTGGCATGGTTTCTTCAATTGTCTATACTTCTTCTCCTGAGTGAATTCTAGACAAGTGGTTTGGTTTACTTTTCCCTGGCTTTACCACAACTGTGAAGTCAAACTCTTGAAATAGGATTACCCATCTACATATGCTCCCTTGTAAGATGGGTTTTTTCACCAAATAATTCAATGCCATTTGATTTATATAAAACACAAATGGGGTTGATAACAAGTAATATTAAAACTTATGTAATGCATAGATCATTGACAAAGCCTCGCGCTCTGTAGTTATATAATTTTGTTTAGCAGGAGTCAACATTCTTACTAGCAAAAAAAATTGGATGATATACAATAACTTTTCCAAGTTGAGCTAAAAAAACACCAATGGCCATTCCATAGGCATCCACATACACATGAAATGGTCTATCCCATGAGAGAAAGCACAAAATGGGTGCGGTAGTAATTTTATCCTTTAATATCTTAAACATGTATTTATACTGTTATCCCCAATAAAATGTACCTTTCCCTTTTAGTAATTCTTCTAATGGTGCAAAAAATTTGGCATACCCTTTGATGAAATTCTAATAATATCTTATGTGACCCAAAAATCTACGTACCTCACTCTGATTGGTAGGTGCTTCCAAGCCTAGAATGACTGCAACCTTAGTTGGATTAACCAGTAAACCTTCCTTGTAGATTATATGTCCTAACAGTATTCCAAAAGGTGTAGAAAATATACACTTCTTGATGTTCAAAGAGATACTCAATTGTTTGCACTGTTCAAACATTAAGCATAGATTATCACAATGATCTTTTGAAAGCCCATATACTATCCAATAATCTAGATAAACCTGTAAATTTTTTTGGATAAAATATTTGAATGCCTGAACAACTATCCGTGAGAATACAGTAGGAATGTTTTTCATTCCAAAAGTCATGAAAGTATAGGCAAAGCTACCCCATTTAGTAGTAAATGTAGTCTTTTCCTAATCCTCCTGTGTAATTTTAACCTGGTGATACCTAGAGAACCCATTTGTGAAGGAATATATTTCACACCCTGCAACTCCTTCTAGTATTTCCTCAGTAAATGGCATAGGGAATGGATTTGTTATACATGTAGCATTTAGCTCCATGTAGTCCACACATATTCTAATTTATCCATCCTTATTGATACTGATCACCATTGGAATAACCCATTCTGAATCATCAAGGGGCTTGATAATTCCATATTTCAACATGTTATCGATGTCTTCTTTGACCTTTTCACAAAAATTTGGGTTCATTCTATAAGGCCTCTTCCTAACTAGGCATGCACCATCCTTAAGCTTTATCTTCATTTCCCCAAGTTATTCATCCATGCATTTAAGTTCATGATAACCTCAAGGGAATAAGTCCTAATAATCACTGAGTAACTCAATGATCTTTGCCACTACTAATTATGTCCAATAGTCTCCAATTATGACCTCCTTTGGCTTAGCGTCTGAACCTATATTCACCTTCTTTGTCTTCATAGGTTCATGATAGGCACATGTATCCTTGTCTGCATTGTCTAAGACCTTGTGCACCCCTTGTGAATGTTCAACATCCAAGTTCTCAGCTTCCTCATCTTCCATGATATAAACCATATTTCATTTCTCTTTCTCAAGGAAAGTGCATTCAAGTAGTATGGAGTCCATCTCTTCTTCCTTTTCAAAATGTGCTCCAGACTTTGTCTCACCAAATAATTCCTGAATATGCTCTTCTACCTTTGCACCATCTCCCATAGTTAAGCACTTGACAAAGCTTAATGCTTCCTCTACTAGAGGTTTAGTTGAGAAATTTTCAAAGATCTGGAGCATTCCCACAGTCAAATTCTGCCAATTCCCAGTCTCTTGATGTATTTCTTAGTATACATACTAAGCACATGTGCATCCTTGTATAGTAGAGTATAATCTACACACCCAAAGTGAAAGTGGTAATTCTTCTTGTCCCACTATCTAGAGTCTCTCACACTGGTGAATGTGATGTTGAACAGGTTGATCACCAGTATATGTGTAGATCTAAGTAGGTGCATTGCTCCATAAAAACCTAGTAGATAGGGTGATTCCAATCTCCTCGCATTCTATAAGATTATCTTTGTGGACTACCCACTAGTGCACTGTTGTCTCACATAAGGTATACACTAAGATATCTCTTCTCTTAATTTGATCTATCCACTGTGCTTCCATGGCTTTCAAAAATATAGGAAGATCTTCTGCCTCTATATACCAAGGTACTGTGTTACCTATCCATCAAACAGAATGAAGTCCAGTATTGCGTGAAACCACACTTTTTTATCTTGCACGCTACTACTTATATGTACCATGAGCCCAATTTTCAAAATAAATACTCTTAGTATCACTAATAGAATGAGATTCCTCCAACTGTAGGATGCCTTCCTTTAATAGTTCATTGACCTCAGAGTCTTGAATAGTGCGTACATATATTTTGTTTAAGTCCTCCTCACTTAGAGGCTCAGCATATGGTGTAGAATTCCCATCTATCAAAGGTATCACAACCCTTTCCTCTTTGTTATCAAAGCTGATATAGCCCTTATTAAATCTCAAGTCGGTATTATTTTCATAACACCAAGGGCATCCAATAAAATTTAGAAAACTATCTACCTCTACAAGTGATTATACCTCAAAATCCCCATTGAAATTTGCCCCTTGCATGGTTATAGATGCATCCTTCAAAACTCCTATGGGAGTGGCCTTAGTCCAGTTTGCCATAAAAAACACATTAGATCATGGATGTAATGGAGGCCTCCCCATTTATACCCATGCATCTAATGTAAGAACATTTGCTTCCACACTTGTATCAATCAATATGTTACTCAACAACCATCCATCCACAATAGCATTAAGAGTAATTTCCTTTTCATAGTTAATGCTATCAGGGGGAATATTTGCATGCAGGATTTTCCGTATGGTCTCAATACTTGTGCTCAAAGTGTTCCATTTTAACCAACTTCCTAATAGTGGAATGATGTTCTCCTGGCGCAACATTTTACAAACTTCTCTCAGATCATTGATATCATTTTGGAATTTCTCTGATGATTTATTCTGCTCGTTTCAGTACTGTATCTCACCCTAAAGATTCCTTAGCACTTCCATGGTATCCTGATAAAACTCCTTCTGATAGGTAGGATTTGGGTACCAAGCATGAAATATGTCATCCTTAGTGATGGTAGGTTTCTGTTGTAATGCCTCTCTTGCACACGCTACTTCATCTCATGCAGTAATATTCACTGTTAATGCCTCAAGTTCTTGTGCTATCTTGGGCATCCAATGATCTTCTACCACATGCTAGATTCTAACCATCCTGACACCTTTTTTTTCTTACTTATGTTGCGTACTCATATGCTCATATAAGTCCAAGCACTCTTCATAGATATGGTGCTTTCTGTAGAAAGAACATGCAATATTCTAAGGACATTCATGCCTATAGTGGTCAGGATATCTAAACATATAACATTTTCCAAAAGGGAACTCTCCTCTTCCTCCACCGTGGCCTTGTCCTCCATATCCACCACGATATCCTTGTCCTCTTCCACAACCTCCTTCAAAACACCCCTCATTCTTGTCATGGCATGTTTGATTATGATCCTGATCTTGGTGGTCATTTTTACCCTTAGAATTATCTGTTACACTTTTCTATCATACCCCAATGTCTATAGCATCTTAGATCTGACCAATCAATCAAAAATATTCAGTATCATGGGTTAGGGATTGGAAAATTTTACATTAACAAGATAAATTTTTCCTTATCACGCACTGTAGAAAAGGATAGTGGTTAGCATCATGATTCAATTGATAGATCTCATAGTCCAATAATAATGAGCGTATAGATCTGTGAGGGAAACTATCCTTGGTGTGACCTTCCACTTCATAATCTATACACCAAATTCTTAAGTGTGTTTCATGGGATGAATTTTCTAATAGCTTATCTAATTATTTTCCCACAGTTGTAATCTATGCCTCTAAAAATGGACTAATGCTAGTGTCAATCCTCCCAATTGCCTTAGCACAAAAAAATACTTCCAATGCTTCGTGTGGATCAGTGTATGTCTTATGTGACAATTCTCTTCTGAATGGTGTAATCAATCCACCAAAGAACTATTGTGCATACTGGCTTGCGTGAATATCATAAGAAAGATTAGATATGAGTGTTTTAAAATTGGCATCATACTCACATACACTCTGAGTAGTGCCTTGATTGATATCCTTGAGCACACTTATACTCTTCTGTTCAAATTTTGGGATATAAAACTCTTTCAAGAAAGTATCCTTCAACATTGCATAATCCATGCAAGTTTGATTAGGGTCAAACTTCCTATACTAGCTATGTGCACGTCCCTCTAATGTAGTAGTAAATTGACTTTCCTTTCACTGAGAAGCCATGATCCCTTTCACACGCTACAATATTTCACACATGTGCACATGCTCAACAACATCCTCTATGCCTCTATACTCTGGAAGACGAAGAGACATCTCCATATAAATATTCTGGGGTTCGTGCGGACCTTGCCCACCTGATCCAGAACCTCATGTATTTCCCCTGCCTCTAGAACCACCAGATCCACCAGAACTAGAACCACCTATACCTCCTGATCCTCCACCTATAGCTAGAATAGGACCTATAGATGTACTGCCCTATGCTTTGACAATAGTACTATATTGAACACCTACATTTTGTGTTGTAGTTCCACTTCCAGAGGTGAATCCAACATTTGACATGCTTACATTCTATGTAGATGATGCACCTAAAAAATGTTCCTCTAAATAAAATTGAAATCATTTGTCCTGTCATTGATGTACTTGTTCTCTGACTTACTCCGGTTATCTTATTTCCCAAATTCACTTGTTGATTAATTATCATACTAGATACTGGAAAACCAAGCACAAGGGCTAGGTCACCAAGTGGATTAAGATACGCGCCCATGGCCCAGGTAGTCTTTGCTAGCGCACTTCTTTATGAAGACAAGGGGGGATCTCTTTCATTATTTCCAAGATGGGGGAGTTCTAGATGCTCTAGATCCACATCTTCTACATGAGCTTCAAATACTTTAAAATCCATCTCTCTCCTCAATCCCATACTTTCTACAATGGTATGATGCTTCTCTATCTCCCTCTTGCATGCCTCATTATACATAAGCCACCTTTCCTCTCTCTACCTTTTTGTCGTAGGTTTTCCATCTTTCACCAAACCTATTCCTATCCTCATGCATGGTGAGGTTTAGTTAGCCATCAGTTTACTCTCCAGGTTTAAATTTATCATCAAGATCTTGATCACCAGTGGAATACTTTACAAATATATTCCTCTAGGATACCGCAAAAACTAGAATTCAGCTACCTCCAGGAAAGAATAACGAGAAAATGAATATTCTAGAATATAAGTTATTAGAACACCACAAAACCACATATCCATAATGTGAGTTCAGATCAGATCAACATCATAAAGGGCCTGAAATTCTTCCTGTGTCTAGACAAGTGCACAATACCTCCAATTCCTCTTAGATGCATAAGCAATCAACCACTCGTATAATTCTATTGGAAATATGGGAAAAAATATCTCATATAAATTGTCATATAGATTTTGTTCTACCCAAGTGCATTAGATCCAATGCTAAACCGCTATGCATATTCTTCCTCTAAATAGTGTATCCGCTCCTCAATACTTGCTAGAGTTAACCGGTACGTCTTCATCGTGAACCATCCTGAAAACAACTAAAAAAGAGGTCCTGACAACAAAACCAATGATGTAGCCTAGAATTCACCAAATAATACCCTAGATGCACTGACACATCACTCAACCTAGATTGGGTGCTCACCTAAAGTGTGTAAAGGTACTAGGTCCCTCTTTAGGGTTGCTATAGAAAAATACTAACAGGATGAAGAATTAAAGCATATGGATCCATAAGTAATACATCATTATACAATGCATGACAAATATAGATCTAGGAAAGAATAGGTTTAAACAATAATCATGATAGAAATAAGAACATGCACTACCCAATTACACACAGGAATAACACTTAGGTTCAGTCAATATCTTCCATCTCTTAATTATCAAAATAATGCATAAACTTCTTACAATACTGGCAATCTATGCCGATGCGCGCATGGATTTGATACGGTAATCTAGAAACATGTACACTATGGTATCTATCTTTCCATATCCATCATCTCTCTACTAGGTAATTCACTACACATATTTAGGGTGGGGACTTTCCCTTCACCTCTTATCTATTCCAAAAATAGGCCACATGTTATTAATAGACACATGTCATTTTCATGCATAGACACACATAAAAGTGTTTTATCTATATACTACTGATAGTTAACTGAGGTGATAATCCTATTCTTAGATTGTCTCCATGCAAAAGTGCTCTGAATCTGATCCTCCATAAATAGACAATACATGGCACGCATGTCTCTGCATCATTGGTGTTATGCATGTCATCTTTTAAAAATAGATCTTCATGCCCAAAAATGTATAAGTCCTAAATGTCAAAATTCTATTCCAGGCATGCATTCTTCTTATCCATTTGTGCCTTTGCGTATGACTTACCTTCCCGTGTGGACTTTTTTAGTGTTTTCTTTGTTCAACACATATGTAAAAAGTAGAATGACATGAAAAGCCATACTATGAACAATTGTCCATTACTAAAAACACCAACTCTATGTAACATACAAAAAGCAATGCAATATGAGAAGGAAACAAGCTCATTTAACAGTGAAAACAAGTACACAAACACATAGTCAAACCAACAATAGTCAAGATGATTGTACAAATAGTTTTTTATCAAGCTGAAGATTTCCACATGGTCATGATTGATGATAAGGGTTAAAAATGATTCCTCGAGAAAGGATACATGCAGGGGAAATGATGATGGACACTGGTTCCAAGGAGAAAGCTTTGTGTGCCACAAAATAGCACCAGGTAACTAGATGTTCCCTAGAGTATAGACAAAGTAAGAAAAATAGGTTTATGAATGGTTGTGAATTTGATGATCCGCAAGTCATGTTATCAGTGAAGATGTGAAAATTTCTAGTAGGATATGGAAACAATACCATGCACAAGACATAATTTTTAACCACTATAATCAAGTTTACCTATTTTTGTAGGTTTTATAATTTTTAGGATTTTTTTGGAGAATTTTAATTTTTTGGATTTTGGATGGATATATACACATTTTTTGGTTTTTAACTTTTTCAAATTTTCCAAATTGGTGGATGTGGGACATGTAGAAGAAAGTAGAAGAATCAGTATGAATCACCCAGACGTAAGAAAAATGCCCCAGGGGGAAGAAAGAAGAATTAGGTGATAAATAATGTCCTTGTACAATAGAAAAATTAATAAAACAATTATTTAATAAAAAAACTATTCGATGGAGTGTGTAGAGGAAGGAAATTCCCTAGGATCAATAAAAATGTTCATAGTGAGAAGAAAGGGGTACCAGATGGCAAAAATTTCCCTAGCATGATGAAAAATGAAAGAAAAATATTTATTTAATTAAAATAATTATTGACGGCAAATAGAAGAGAAAAATAAAGAGCGAAAACAACGGTCAAAATAAGCCTCTAGGCATCACGACTGGAAAAAAATGGCTTGATATACCCCACCCAGGGGGGGGTAAATCACCGCGACCAATTCATTTGTTACCAACCAGTGCCAAATTTTTACCACGAGACCCTAATAGCGATGAGGATGATGGTGAGAGCATGAGACCGCAGGAGACATGCTGACAGAATTTGGGGGTACACTCGACATGTCAACGATGGATCCTTCGTGAGTAGCTTAACATTATTTTTCAATTATTGTAATTAATTCTCTTAATTAATGTTAAAATAGAGGGTTAGGTCAAGGTATGGCATAGGTATGCATGTGCTGGGGTGCAGGTGTCCTGACGATGGCACATGTGTCCTGATAATGGCACAGTTACCCCTAAAGCGCACGCCCACACATGCACATATGCCCTATAAATCATATGCATGTATGTGCACATGCCACCAATGCATGCATGCATGCACATGCACCCAAACATTGGCACAGACACACTAGACACCCTTGCATGCATGCACATGTACACAAAGGATGGTTTAAGCGCCCTTAGGTAGATGTGTGTACATGTGTGTGCCAAAAAGGGGGGGGGTACATGCCAGAGGGCAGGCACATGACCTAAAGGGTGTGCATTGACAAAGACTAGATGAATGAGAGAGAGAGAGAGAGAGAAAATGCCAAAAAGATGACACTTAGAATAAAATTAAGATTTATAGATGAATCTTATGGAATGATAAGAGGACTTAGAAGAAATGTTAGTATCTAACATATGGAATGGTTGTGTAGAGATGGTTTCTCATGTTATAGATGTGAAAGCACCACTCCCACATAGTAGAGATGGAGGGGAGAATGTTCTTACAATACTGGCACGTGATGGCGATACTGTTGGAGGTGGTGGGCTTAGGCCCTATAGCTCGCATGTCTTCCATCACACTATACCATGGTCTACTGACCACGTTGATTGAGCGGTGGCACAATGAGAGCCAGTGCTTTATGCTCCTGACAGGAGAGATTACTATCACCTTGGAGGACATATGGTGGATCTTGCATATAGCTATTATAGGATCGATGATCAAGTACACGAGTGACCTTGGGTGGATCACGATAGTGATAAAAAAAAATTGACCATGAAGAGGTACCCCATGAGGGTATGAAAATTTTGTTACATGATTACATAGCTGATCTGAATTTTCACTGGGTGCCACTCTATGTGATATCACTTATCAATGGGTTTTGTCTCATTGATAAGATAGGGACATACTTTTCAATGGGTTTGATCATGCTGGTGCATGGAGTATTTAGTAGAAAGCCATAGTGCTAGGGATAGTGCATACTGGAAAATCTATACTAGGATCTACATTTGATTACCTACCTCCTTCAGAAGATGGTGGGGCTGACCTCGTTATTACAGATTTTTTCTTGGGATCATATAGTAATCGGGTGCCCTGTAGGTGCATTGCATGCTTGAGTCCTAGAGGAGCCGACATATATGGCTTAGGTTTCTCTAGGTGATGATGTACGAGGACACTTAGGCAACATGTACCATTATCGGTGATATTTCAATGAGTTGCTAGACATAGATATTATATGGAGGCCCTATAGGAATATACAGTGGCTCGAGGATGGAGTAGAGATCAGTGTCTATGCAGTGGAGCAATTTATTCTTGGTAGCCACAACTATATCACAAAGTTGTATAGAGTATACTGATGTCTGTGAAAAATGGACATGGTGCAAGGGGTTCCAAAGCTAGATTTTTTGTATGCTCACCAAGATGCAGAGAGGTCAGACATGGGGCCAGGTATATAGGTGGCTCAAGCTAGGATTAGATTTTTACAAGTGGTACCACAAGAATAGGACCCATCTCGATAGATTAGAAACCCAGGTATGACACCTGATTATATGGATTGGTGAGCCACTGTTTTACCACGACACCTAACCATACCTAATGAGGCATGGCAATAAGCATTTGACCACTTCTAGGGATCCCCTATAGTAGTGACAAAGGGGAGGATATAGTAGCTTGTGGCCCAGATGATCCATTTGATGGGAATCCACATGATGCGTAGGGTCTAGTACAAGTGCAGGGATAGAGGCAGTAGGGGCCAAGATAGGAACATGCACAGGGTCCTAGGATTAGATTATGAGATAACGGATAGGTCCCTCGACAAGTACAGGGATAGATACATGACAATCATCTGTTGTGTATTTAGTGGTACAAATAGCCACCCTACATCAGTAGTTGTAGTAGGTTATAGCGGAGAGAGATCAGACCCAATCTCATATTTTGGCAGTGACATCAGATCAGGACCAGGACAGAGCCCAGGTTGGCCAGGGAGGAGATGGATCTGTTCACTTCTATCAAATATGCTAGATAGAATCTTAGATGGCCTAGGTGATGAGCCTGCTACAACAAACAAAAACTTAGCTATATCCCATGACACTAGAGAGAGATCAGTTGAGGGCAGAGAGGGTAGTGGGTCAGGATAAGGTTACTTGACTACCAATAGAGATATCATCCTTATGATGCATAGATAGGATGGAAATGACAACCCGCACTCACAGAGACTTGGCTACCGTAGAGGGTAGATATTCATACTACTAATCCTGGTATTATGAGGTAGTTTTAGATGAGCGATGAGCACCTTTGTATAGCCAAAAGTTGAGTAGATCTATGAGGTCTGAGAGGCCTTCAGCCTCAGTGGAGAAGACATAGGGGCAGCTTGCAGGGCCACCCAATGCACAATCTATGGGTCATCCATAGAGTATACCATCTAACTCATCCGAGAGCTCCAGTCATCCCTGATTGATCAGTGCAGTGATATATTTTCCTCTTGATGAAGGCTATAAGCATCATGTGCTCAATTTATAACATTATATTTATACAATATTTTTTGATATATGCCTCTAATGAAGGAAGTAGTATTCTCCAATTTATGTATAGAATTTTTTATGTACGCCTCAGATGAAGGCATTTTTTATGTATGCCTCAAATGAGGGCATTTTTGATGTATTGATGATGCATATCCTTGTTGAGATAGACATACTACACATGTATATATATGGACGTTTTGGACATGGTACATGTGTTATGAGATGATGGATGTTATTATTTTTTCAATTCATTACATGGATTTATGTATGTGTAATGATTGTATTTGATTCTGTATCTCCATTCAAATGTATCTTGATATTTGATGTATCACATGTGATTTGATTTTTAGATGATAGATCTATAGATGATATCAAATGTATTGCTCATGTGATAGATCTATAGATTTAGTGGATGGGATGATATGATGATACTAGTGTGGGGGAGTAGATTTTAATATTTGTGACCCCTCTTGCCCCCATTGATGATACGTTATGTGATTATTAGCTTAACATTCATGTATTATATATCCTTAGCTTTTGCTTGATATATGATGTATATATGATGTTAGATGTGATGATATTAATGGAAATATGATGATGTGCTAACAAAACAATGCATATGCAAGAAGAAAACATAATCAAATGCTAACAACAAAAAAAAAAATCAACACAACAATGTACCATTATTCACCAACATGCAAAAATACACTTCAATATTCACAAGTAAGAATAGATCTAATCTAAGAAAGAAAAGATGAATACTAACAAAGTATATCTAAGAAACAAACTATACAAATATACAAACATGAAGCAACTATACAAGCAAACAAGAAAATAAAGAAACAAGATAAAGGAAGTAAACTAAAGTTAATGTTTTTGTAAGATTGTTTTGTGAAAACATTTTTCCATTGATTTCAATTTTGTGAAACAATTTTCTATTGTTTTGATTTTTGTGAAACAATTTTTTATTATTTTGATTTTCTAACATTTTTGAATGTTTCTGTGTTTTTCTAAAATTTTTGAATGTTTTTGTGTTTTTCTAAGATTTTTGAATGTTTTTGTTTTTTTCTAGGATTTTTGAATGTTTTTTTTTCTAAGATTTTTGAATGTTTTGTGTTTTTATAATATTTTTAAATATTTTTGTGTTTTTGTAACATTTTTGAATGTTTTTGTGTTTTTCTAACATATTCCAGAGCTATGCACAGGTAACCAAGAAAGCATGGATGCCCCTAGCGTTAGATGGGGAATATACAAGGAAAAGTGTCACATGCTTAAAAACAGGAAGGTGAAGTCATGAAAGTGTCCCCAGCGTTAGATGGGAAACATATAAAGACCATCCCTCCAAAGAATAGCAAAAGGAGAAAAATCTGGATCAAGGCTTGACAAGACTAGGTGCACAGGAAATCTTGGATGCAGATGCAGAACTCCCTAGGCTAAGTAAAAGTACCCTCCAAATGTAAGATACTTGTGAGCAACAAATCCTCCCAAGGCACCAGAAATTAGTTTTCACCCAAGGACCTATCCAAAGTGCCACAATTGCATGGTTTTCACATATGGATGACCTATTTTCTGTTTTTATTTTTCTCTAATTTCAATTTTTTTATTTTTACACCATGTTTTAATCATAGAACCACTTAAGGTGCATGGAATTCATAGGTTCATGGACCTCATCACTATTAAGATGGGAAATTTTGTATGCTCTTGAGCCATACTTGGCCATAATGATATAAGGTCCTAACAATTGTGGTTCAAACTTTCCTTTCTTCTCTCTTTCTGTCCTTGTGTAGAACTAATTTTCTTTCATGACCAAATCCTTTTGCTGTAATTTTGAGAGAATATATTTTGATACACTTTAAGATGATTAGGGAATGGATGTGCTTCTCATCTAGGAGTTCCAACTCTACCAGTCTAGCCATTATGTAATCTTCATCCTTTTCTAGATAATCCCTAAGAGAAATTCGTAGGGAGGGAAGCTTGATTTCTAACGGGATGATAGAATATGTTCCAAAAACTAGGGAATAGGGTGTCACACTAGTAGAAGTGTGAATAGAGGTCCTGTAAGCCCAAAGAGTTGGGTGGATTTGTAAATGCTAGTTGCGACCTTTCTTACTTACCATCTTTTCCATGATTCGAACCAAAGTCTTGTTAGTGGCCTCAACCTGTCCATTGCTTTGGGGGTAATACGGTGTAGACCACTTTAATATTATTTGAAACTAATGATAGAGATATTTCATAGTCTTATTCTTGAATGATTTTCTGCTGTCAGTAACTTTGGCTGCAGGAATTCCATACCGACAAATAAGATGCTTCATGATGAACTTTGATATCTGAGCACCCTTTACATAGGTCAAAGGGATAAAATCAACCCACTTGCTATAATATTTAGTAGCTATAATGATGTGGGTGTGGCCATTAGATGAAGTAGGGGTAATCTTCCCCATTAAATTAAGTCCCATTATGGAAAATAACCATGGGGTCATGATGGGTTGTAACGGCTGTGACGGGACATGGATGAAATTTCCATACTTTTGATAGAGTACCCACTTCCTCACATAGTTACAGTAGTCAGTTTCCATGGTAGGCCAATAGTATCCCACTCTCAAAAAATTCTTGGCTAGATTCATCTCGTTTGTGTGGTCCCCACACACTCCTTCATGTACATTTTTAATCTCTTGCACTGACTCTTTTGTATCGACACAATGTAACAAATTACCATCGTAGCCACAATGATAGAGCGTACCTCCTAAGAGGGTGTAATGGGCTTTCTAGTGGATAAGGCTTTGTTTTTATATAACATTTCCATTTTAAGACTTTAGAAACAAGGGATTTTCTTTTAAAAACATAATGTTCTCTGTTCTAAATAAAACATTATTTAGAACACACATTCCATGCCAATCAATCTCATAACAGATAACCATATGCAGTTGTAATGACTTGGTCTACTACTGATCTCTCATTCCATAACTTGGTTACCAACCGATCTCTCATGTAAACTTAAAGTATATAATACTTTATGTATACTACGTATAATTAGTTCTCCTACCCTCTTCTAGGTACTGAGTGATCTATTTAAAGAACCTATTTGAATATTTGTTACTAATATTCATCTGACATCACGATACTTTAAACTAGGTGACATAGGACAACGCAACCAATAGATTGTGATACTTTGGCCAAATATTTTCAACATACTATTCGTGTTACTATTCCTAGATGACATACTCGTCATTTAAGAATAAATCCTTTACCTCACTCTTTTGTTATCTAGAATGGTCTTACTAACTACCGTCAGTATAACTGCCCAAGGTTTGACCCTAGCCCAGGTTAGCAACATAATTTATTATAAGAAGATGCTCACGATGACTTAGGGTATATGGGCATACTCGATTGACCTAAGTCAACTGGATGTGCCAAGGTACCCTGAGTCATTGAAAGCTACTACCTATCGTAAACATGCTACTAACTTGACCTAGAGAGAAATTAAATTCAAGTCTAGATGTGCGTAGATCTATATGAAAAAATACAAAAGGGTGTTGCCACATGTCAACTGCAACACTATATCCTTGAGAAGTCTAGGGACTTCTCGAGGGTACATTCCTATAGTTGGCATATGCCAACATCCATTTGAACTGATTCATCAAGATATGCATACCCCCTTAGTGGTCATTAATCATAATTAAATTGGATTAAGATTTAGTTTATAGAAACCATGCCTAACCCTAATTCCATAATTCCTTAAGTTCTTTATCCAACACTAGCATGATTAGATATGGATAACTTCATTAATTCATGTTTGCATTGTTATTTGTTAACGTGGCATAACAAGCAGTTATCCCAAAAATAGGACAACAAACATCAAACGTTTAATTCTGAATGAAACCTAGCTATCCAAATCAAGTGTGTCATCCACCTATATTCAGCTAGTTTTTAATTTATTAACTTATTATAACAATTAAAGATCATACCACTATTCCTTTTACTTTTCATTCCATGAGAGATAAAGAGTCTTCCTCTACATGGTTAGATGTTAGGTTTAACATAACCTTTTTATCATTCATTACTTATATAGTTTAATTGTATGTCCAAAGAATATTTCATTATTAAACTATGGTTGTGTAGTTAGAGAACGACATCTTTTGCAATTTATCAAGTTCATTAATATAAGGGAGATTATACTATCTCCTTAATCCAACTCATTATCTGATAACAACAATAGTATACAATAGATATAAAGAATACCACCAAGATATCACTATTATTTCCATCATACCAGTACAAAATAATTCACATCACAAATTAGATTCGAACACAAAACCTTCTAATTCATGATGTTAAATATACATTTACAAGACTATGCAATTCAGTTTTTTTGCATGTCGATCAGAATTAATATCTTAAAAGAACATCACTTTTATTTTCCATTACAACTCAAAAATGATTTAAAACTCTTTACATAAGATCTAGAATTAAATAAGCCAATGCATTATAAAATTTATTTCCTTCTTTTATCACTTACAATGTCCATCTACAAAAATTGCTAGCATGGGTCAGTTCAATGAACTGAGCATGATAAGCACTAAGCATTAAAGTTAAGTGCATTCCACTAAGTGTTCCATTAAAACAACTCTTCTTTAATCAAACAATTAATATATCATACAAATAATCATAAGTAATAACATTTAGAAAAAAGTACAATTAAAGAGTATGAATTCACTTTTAAGAAAGGATCATAATATAATCTGCAACACTTGCATTATATCATAAGGTTTAATAGATCCTATCAATTACATTAAAACAATCAATAGGTCTTTTCATCAAATTCTTTCATAGTTCTATAAGAATAAAATTACACATTTATCTTTACTAAGCAGAAAAATAAGTTAATTACAACATATCTCATATTATGATGCTTCATCTCTCCATATAGCAAAAGAAGAAGAATCAATACATAATTATTCCCCATACTCTAATCATCTAAAAGACAAATACAAGTTTAGAACACACGAATCTACCTCAGTCCAAAGATAACAATATAAGGATGCAACATTAAAGGGAAAACATCTAACAATAATCCCAATCAATCCAAGTAAGGGTAGAGAGTCAAACAGTCCTGCAAGTCTAAACTAACCTCCACATGTTAGAAGATATAATTAAAATATATGAAACCAAATGTTCCACAACCCAAGCTAGACTCACACAGATTTAATCTCTTATCCAATCCATCCAAGAAGGGTTCATAACAAAACAGAGTGCAAAAAGCGACAACCTTCTAATATCAATCCAAATGGAGTACGACTCAATCAATTAAAATAGTCAGTCTAAGCATGATATTATTTTCTTACCAACATACCGACTCAGTTAATGTCTTTATCAAACATTACAACAAATGACTTAAGCAAAGTAAACTAAACATTCTGCAAGAAATTTCCATCTCAGAGGAGAATCGGATAGAGAAGTTCATTCAAATGAACTCGTCTAAATGAAAGTAAGAAGGGATCTCCATTAGAAAAGGTCTAATCCATAATACATTTCATTTAGACTATGAAATGAATTCCCATTTCTATTTCAACTTAGAAATTCTTTAACTAGTTCCCAAAAGAGAACACAAAACCAAATGCATAGTTAAAGAAAGCGCACTTCAAATTTTCCATTACAAATCTAACAAATTGGTTTACCTATTTTCATTCATCTAGCAAAAGTTAAAATTCAATTCTTAGAACAAAGTACACAGTATCATTCCTAAAATAGTATATTGTCCCTAAGAGAACATATTCATTTCTCTTTTTAAAGCCCAAATATTCATTCAATGAATCCAACAAGGAATAGAAATCCAAAAACAATGAAAGATATACAAGTTTCAATACAACTCATGAACTCAAAAGACTGAAATCCCATTACAAGGCTTCAACAACCTAATGCAACAGAGTAAATAGTTCATGATCCCAAATAAGAACAATAATACAAAGCATTCTGAATAGAGATAATGTATCCTTTCATACAAAATTCAATATACTAGGTTCTAAATTCAACTTTCTAATAAAACCCAAGAAATCAATTAAGAAGATATGAAGAGAGTAAGAAAACCCAACAACTTTTAAGTCAATAGATGTTCCAATCTTACTTCAAACTTTACTGAAATAGAATCACCACAAGACTCTCAAGTTCCATCTAAAAATATTGTGATAGGAAGGTATTCATTTCAACATTGATCACAAGAAGGAAAATGCATAACATATTTCCATAAACCTCTTAAACTGTTAACGACCATTCCAAATAACTCTAAATCAAAACAAACCCATAACAAGGTATATTTACAATCAAATAATCCCTCAACAAAAATGATCAAGCCTTCAACAAGACATGGGTTCACTCAAGGTAGAGAAAGAAAGGATATACTTCATATTCACATGCCCTATCAAGTTCAAAGAAGGCGACATAGTTTCCAAAAATAGAAGTACCACAATCAGTCCAACAAGAATCAACAAGAAGAAGATCTCAAAAGAGATTACCAGGTCTACTTTAAAACAAAACAAATCTCTTAAGAACCTTTTAAGAAGACAGTCCATAAATTATTTTAAAGCTTTTCAAATCCTTAATACCAACAAAACTCTAGCTCAGAATACTAGCATAGAATCAAACACGTTAATTCCAACACAAGTTCAAAACATGCTAGAATGGAATACTAGGATAGTGTCAAACACAAGATTCAAAAAAAAGTTTTAGATCTTCATAAGGCTTTAATACAGGCTCAGATCAAACACGAAGCTCAAATACAAGCTCTTAACACAACACGAACCTCCCATACAAGTTTCGAAAAACATAGGCTCCAAATAATAGTTCAGAACAAAACCTAAGACTCCCATAAAGGTTTAGGACCACATAAATCAACTAATTCCAGTTCACAACAACACCAGCCTTGTAAACAAGTTTCAGAATGAAATACAGATCTCCTCATACAAGTTTCACATGCATGTCACCATTAAAATATCACAAAGAATGTTTCCCAAAAACTATCATTACCATCAATGGATTTACATTCTAAAAACCAAAAATATTCATAAAAACATGAAAGTAAATAACCAGAGAAATAAAAAAACAATTAGCTCATGAGAGCAGAGTTTTTCTAATGAATCACTTAAAAGAAAACAAGAAATCTTAATGGGTAGGGCCTATCATGCCTGATAGTGTTTCTACAAATTCAAAGGAGACTTCCAGCTGAGCTTCCCACTCTTTTTCTTCTCCATGAAAGATCAACAAATAAAAAACTTTTCTTTCAATGCTTCATATACATTCCCTTGATAAAAAATAGACCAGAGAAACCAAAAATAGCCAAGAAGAAGAAGAAGTTGAACTGCTGGTTCAAAGAACCAAATAACTCCATGGAGAGTAGAATTTGTGAGGCGTGTAAAACCAAACAACTTCCCACAAATCTTCCTTCGTTGTTTCGAAGATGGTTTACACACAAAAACTGAGATCCATTAATACCATAAATCTCAATTCTCCCACTTATATCTCCTTTCCACTGCCTCCCAAAATTGGTGAATGCCATTTTTAATTTCACATGCAATTCCATATTTAGTGAAGCCTCCACATAAGCCTCCACTAGAGTTAACTAGACTTTGCCAAAAATGGCAGTACCTCATGCATTAAACCCAATCAAATCACTTAAATGCCATTGGAATTGTCACCTTAGTGCCATGTGACCCTTAGGTTCCTTTTAAATAGTTTAGGCTAGATTTCCCAAGACTTAGGTTAGTCTGACAATAAATCACCTTAGGTCTTAAAACATTGCCATAGGTAGTTTCCACCTTAGGTTAGACTAAATTCAGAACCATTAGTATTAGGCATTAGGTTATTACAGTCTAGCATTACTATAGTAATTAGTCCCTTATTCTTTTAGCACAATAGCTTAGTTTAGGTCACCCCCAACACAATAGAATAAGAAGCTTAGGTTAGATTATAACCCAATTAAATAGACGTAGCTAGGAAGTAGGTGCTCTTACCTAGTTTAGGATATCATTATGATAGTCCTTATATTTTAGTATTTTGATCTGCTTCATAGTCATGAAGCAGAATATTTTTATTTATGCCAATAATGTCATGTAAAGATCAATCCCTAAGACCCAAGCACAACATACAACTGAATGAAGGTACATTCACTCAAGACCAAAGAGTTTATAACATATGAAGTTCACTCTGCTATGTCTCTCAAACTAATGAATGTCAATTTACCATCCAGTCCGTTAAGATGATTTAAAACATTCCTTGGATAACTAAAATTGATCCAAGGATGAGTCAATAAAAGAGATAAGTTTTCCACTCTCAAAATCAGATTGCATCTTATCAATAAGAAGTGAAAATGGATTCTTGAAATCCATATCATTCCATTCTAAAGAATCCAAGAGAAGAAATAATTTATCCATAAAAAGCATGATTTTTAACAATCCAGGAAATAGACATCATTCCAGAAAATCACATGCCAATGCTAGTAATGCAAAGAGAAATATAATAGTTTGTCCAAGGTGTTACATTTTCAGAATGGGAGATGTCAAGAGGGAACATGTTATCTTTAAGGTAAGTGAAGATGGGCTCATACCATGGGGAATTAGGACCAACAACATCACATGCCAGACATGATTCTGGCATGTCATATGTAGGTTGGCATATATTTTCAACAAAGAAAGGAATATCATTACTTTCCGGTGGGATGCGTAGCATAGAACCTATAGTTGCCATATCATTTTTAGATATGTTTTTTGCTATTGGAATATATTCAAATGTGATACGCACAAAATACTCTTTCAAAGTTTCGACCAAATTTTTGTAAGGGATGAGCTTATCATCCTTGAATTTGTACTCATTATTGACTTGTTTGATGATTAACTGCAAGTCACCAAATATCTTAACATGATGAATGTCCCATTAGATTACAAGCTTCATCACAATTATGGGCACCTCATACTCTACAATATTATTCGTGCAAGAGAAACCAATGTGAAAATATTTTGGTATGGGGTTGCTAGAAGGAGTAATTAGTAAAACACCTGCCCCTAAGCCATGAAATGTAAAAGATCCATCAAAGTGCACCTACCATATGATGGACTCCTCAATGTAGATTAATGAAGCATCTGATAGATATAGATTTATAGGTTATGTTCCTTGTAAAGGTGCTTCTACTAACTAATCAACAAATACCTTTCCCTTGACTAAATTTTTATGGAAAAACTCGATGTTGAATTCACTCAGAAGAATGATCCAGTTAGCCATTCTACCGGTAATGACGGGTTTAGACAATAGGTATTTGAGTGGGTCAACTTTTGATATAATCTTGGTTTTAGTATTTAACATGTAATGGAGAATTTTTTGGAAGATAAAAACTATAGCCAAACAAGATTTTTCAATCTGAGGGTAGTTGAGCTTATAATCAATAAGAGTATGACTGAGATAGTACACATCATTTTATTTATGGTTGAGGTCATATTAGACTAGCAATGCACCAATAGAAAATTATGTGGTAGAAATAGATAGTAAAAGTGGATCACCAGGGTTTGGAGGCATGATGATAGTTGGATTGGCTAAGTATTACTTAAGCAAGGAAAAATCTTGTTGTTGCTCTAGGCCCCAAATAAAGGAAACATCCTTTTTTAGTAGATGAGTGAATGAATGACATTTTTTGGCAAGTTGGGAAATGAAATGAAAAATAGCCTATATATTTCCCTGCAAGCTATGCATTTTTTTAATGTTTTTGGGAGGAGGCATTTCAGTAATAGTAGTAACTTTAGATAGGTATACCTCAATCCCTCTTCATGATACAATGAAACCGAGCAAGTTTCTTGATAGCACGCCAAACAAACATTTCTTTGGGTTCAAATTAGCCTTGTACTCCTGTAAGAGTTTGAAGATACACCGCAAAATATTAGGGTAATTTGACCTTGTCTTGGATTTCCCAAGGATATCATCCACATAGTCTTCCATGATGTCATGCATCATATCATGTAAAATTACCATCATTACCATTTGATAGGTTTCTCCTATGTTTTTAAGGCTAAAATGGCATTACCTAATAACAGAAAGTACCTCGGGGATATGTGAAGGTCATATTATGTTGATCTTTGTTGGATATCTTGATCTGATTGTAGCCTGAAAATACATCCATAAGAGATAACATTTCATATCTTGTCATTGAATCAAAAAATCATATCAATATTAGGAAATGAAAAATCATCCTTTGGGCATGCCTTATTTATGTCTCTAAAATCGGTATAGATTCTGATCCAAACAGGATTATTCTATTAGGGATGATATTTGATATCCATTCGAAGTAATCAATGGGTTGAATGAATCGTTTTGCAAGAAATATTTCTAACTCTTCCTTAACTAGGATAACCACCCTTCGGTGCATCTTTCTGAGCTTCTGCTTGATGGGCTTGGTGTATGTGTGTATAAATAAGTTGTGCACTACAAAATTCAGGTCCAAGCCTAACATATCCTTATAGGACCATGCGAACACATTTATAAATTCCCGCAGAAGCATGGTGAATGTTTTATGTTCTTGTGCTGAGAGTGAAGCTCACCAGCTTGACCATATTTGGGTCATATTCCGTGCTAATGTTTACATCAATGGTCTCCTCTACTAGCATTGTTGAAAAACCCTCCATATGCATAGGATCGGGAGGAAGGATGAGATCTTCTTCTAAGGGTTTCTCTATGATATTTTTACCCTTAGTGTGGTCACTTTTTTTGTCCATTGATTTTTATACTTATTTGTCAGCCAATGCCTCAAGGAGGTTTTCACTGTGTGACTTGGACTTTGAATTTTTCCATGGCTTTTCATTGGAAATTTTTCCCTTGATTTTTCTTAAATTTTTCTAACCACAAAGCTCAAATTGCTCTCTGATGTAGGCGCGGGTATCTAATTCAATGTATAAACCCTTTTTGTGATCTCCAATGGGGATTATATCCTAAATGCCCATGAATTCTGCAATGGCTTCATCATTTTCAAAGAGATCTAGCGGCACATGAAGTTATTGGTCCTATTAGACAAGACAAGGGTAAACAAGGTCAATTTTAGGTTCAGTAGGGGTTATGGTGACGACAACAGTATTCATGAATAGGTTCATAGAGGCAAGATCCTCATATTGGCTACAACAGGAATCTGTATCACTGTCTAAATAGTTATAGCTATCTTCATGCTCATAACAGGTGGCATCTTGATTGTTGGGGTGCAATCCATAGGGTCAAATGCCAAATCCATACCTTTCTATCTTAAAATGTGGGAGAGGAACTGGTTCTTGTGGTCCTTGATCATTCCTTATACATCCTAAACCATTGTAGCCCATGGAATACATCATTCAACTAGAATTATCATACTCAAGGATTTGGTAGCATGTTGGTTGAGTATATTTTGGGACCCAAGTCATAGGTGGATCCAAAAATTTCTCTTCATCTAGAAAACCTCTAGATAAAAATGACCTAATAGTTCGCTCATCTCTAGGCCATCTAAAATGATAGTTGGGTCGACCTCTAGTTTTAGGTGACAATGAGAGGTCTGAAACTAAAAGAGCTTCTTGCACATTATACTCCCCAAAACCATATTCCAGAACCTTCGTGTCTCATGAATCAAAATGGGAAGTTGATGTAGAGGTATCACGAGTGCAAGAATTGAGGGAATATGAATCTACCCGGGACTCCATGGATTCAGATTGAAGAGGAACAACTATATCAGTAGAGGGACACGTATAGGCACCCATTACGTGCAAAAATATTAAGAACTTTGTAGTGAGTGAAGGGGTATGGATCTCCTTGTATAATGATAGTGTGTCCCTCATGTTTTAATTTGACGCATTGATGGAATGTTGATGGCATGACCTGCATGGCATGAATTCATGGTCAGCCTAGAAGCATATTGTATGGGAGTTCCAAGTCTAGGACATGAAACTTTGTGTGATGAAAAGTGAGTCCAAATTCCATGGGTAATGTGATTGTGCCAGCTGAATCTCTTTCCACATTGTTATAAGTAGTTCTGGTAATGATATGGGACTTGAGGTCTTCTTGGGTATGTCGTAACTACTTAACTAATTTCAATGTGCATATATTCAATCCTAATCCGTTGTCCACAAGAACCTGTTTTATCTTTCAGTTGGTAACGAATACCTCAATATACAAAGGGGAGATTATGAATTGGATCTTCAATAAGGATCTCCCTATGATTAAAGGAAATGTGCTCAGTTTGTACAATATTGGATACCATATCCTGAAGATACGTAGGATCTACTTCTAGTGGCACTCATGACCCATAAAGAGTTTTGTATAAAATTTCCTTATGTACATTTGATAGTTTGAGGAGATCCAAGATTGAAATCTTGGCATATGTCTTCTAAAGATGTTGTAAAAGGTTGTACCTACCATTTTTTGAGTTCGACAGAGAGGGTTCAGGAATCATGAGGCAGGAGCACCTTGTTACCGTAGTGAAATATTTTCCCTTGATCCAAATGGTGTTCACATGGTCACTAGGGGAACAGATACACCCAATGAGGGAATCGTAATGATTATTTTATTTCTTGGTATATAGATAATTTTTCACTTTATAACTATGGGATGACTCTCCTTGAACTGGCTTTGGCACCTCTAACTTACAATGTTTAGGGAATGGTTCTTTGTATATCCCTATATTTTCATTAGGAACATGAGCTTTTTCTAAGTTTTCCACTTCTATCTCCCCATTGTCGATGAGGTCTTGGATGTAGTGACAAAGTCGTAGAAATTTGTCTTTGTTTTGTGTCCCTTGACACAATGTAATTTACAATAGTTATGCTCTTTGTACCATGATGGTTTGGGAGCATTGTCATTAAAGGGTTGTGTCATGGGATAAGTCACCATGTGAGTTGCATCCAATTGTTTCAATATAACCGACAAAGGCTTGTTGAGAGGAGTGAAAATTATACGTTTAGGTGGTGGTTGAATAAGTCCTTTGGTCAGTTTAAAAGGTTGATTGGTTTGAACCATTTGCATGTGCGTTTGGAATCCGTGATCCCGTTTCCCACCACATTCTTATTATTGTTCAATATTTTCAGATTTTTCGTAGGTTTAATGCTTTGTGTTATCTTTAGAGTGTGATTTAAGAGTTCCTTTGGAAATAGGGGCTTTCTCTATTTGAATTCCCTTATCAATAACCTCCTCGAAAGTGGTGAACACAATGCATTTGAAGGTGGAAAGTGATGTCCTAGATTCAGATTGGGCACAAAGATACTCACAAGGATTACTTTTTCAGGGAATGTACAGGGGAAGCGATTAGGATATCCCTCTCCATATTTGTAGGAAACTAGAAAATGTTTCATTGGGATGTTGTTTAGTGCCACACAAGTCTGCCATGGTTATGATCACTTTCTATATTGTACAAGAAATGTCATACAAATATTTCTACTAGTTCGGGCCATGTAAAGATAGACCCCTGAGGTAAGAAAGTAAACCATTCTAAGGCTTGCCCCCCTAGAATTCTTTGGAAAAAGACGTATGAGGTAGTTGTCATTGTAGGCCACTTCCTTGGCATGCCATGTAAAAATATTTTACATGGTCTCATGGGTCACCCTTCCCTCTAGTATCTATGTCAAATCTTCGGCATGTCAAAATTCTTTAGGGAGAGGTTGAAGTGTCATAGTTTTGTCAAATGGATAAGGACATATAGCTCTTCTTATTGATATTGTCTGTTATTCCCCACAGTGATCTCTTGGAGGCTTGTAAGTGTTTCTCTCATGGATTGCATTTCTTAAGAGATTAATTTTTCTTTGGTAGGAGAAGCAGGGATATATACATGATGATGTTCCATATTGTCTTCTCCTTGATTGTCCAGTTGAAGTTCACTAATTATGACCTTAGGCTTTGTCTTTTGTATATTCTTGTTTGTTTCTTTTTGCACATGAAATGTTAACAGGGCTAATTGTTGACTAAGGTTGCTAATTTGTTGTTGAATAATAACTTCTTCTTCAAAAGGTTCCTCTTCTTCTTCATGCTGCGGAGGTTGTTCAACATTTTCATGTTCTATCTTGACATTATGTGGTAATTTAAGGAAAGGTATTATATATCCCACCACATTATCATTTCCTACATTAGAAGTAGAAGCATGCCCATGAATTAATATATCATCCATATTAATAAGGGGTTGCTCCTCTTCATTAACATCATTTGTAGGTGGGATTGTTTCTTGTTTAATAGGAATTTTGGCTCCCAATTCTACAAATTGTGCCAGTACCCCTGATCCTTGTTTCTAAAAATAAATTCATCTAACAATGTGGGGTCGAAGTCAAACTCCACATATGGGGATTCCAACTCGTCACCACTATGATCTATCATTTCTTCTACCTCTTTTTCCACAGAAAATAAAGGCCCAAGATCATGGCCAGTAAAAGGGTTTGACCCTTGTTTGTTTGAGGCTTCCCAAGTTTGTGCTTGTCTGGTTTCCAAAGTCCATGTCTTTTGAGTCCTAATCGTGTTTTAGGAGCCATAATGTGTAATAGGTTCACTATGGTATCTGTGAATGCATCTCAAAGATTTTCTATCAAACCTAAGTGAAATGTAAAAAGAATGTTAAGAATTCAATGAGTATAATGAATGTTAAAGTACCAATGTGATAAAGTGATGGCCTAAAAACGCACAAGTGTGATGCAATGTTTGGTACCAAGCCTATCAATCGAATGAAGTACTTCCTAGGTTTGTTTTCAAAAAGGTATTTAATGCCATAAGATAATTAACAAGATGTCCCTACTTATTGTTGAGTTCAAAGACATGAATAAGGCATAAGTAATAACAAGAAGTTAATGTGACCTCTTAACAAGGTCTATTAGAAGCAATCCAAAATTAAATTAATACCTATATCTCAAAAAGTGTGAGTTACAATTGTGAGTGACACAACAATGTCATCAAAGATATGTTAACCAAAATTTACGAGAAAGTAAGGTGTTGATATCAAGATGATATTGATATAACACACACAAGTGGTAACACGTAACACTTTTCAAAATCGAGGTAGTAATGGAATCAAAATAAAAAGCTTATAGTATAACTAAGAATTGTTATAATGTGTATAGTGTTACCTTATAATGTAGATATTTAGGTCAATTTTACAAGAAACGAGGTGTAAATATCAAAATTGTAGTGATACGATTATAAACAAGGTAACCTTTCCGAGGAAGTTCAAGATGATGCACCAAGCCTAACTTATGATGACGATCCTAACTTGGGTATCAAGATCACAAAGGCTACCAATGATGTGAAAACATCTCTATACACTTTATATGTTTAAATAACCCATCCGCAAACATGAATGGGAGTAAACAGACAAAAAAGTGGTAGAAAGAATCAATTGATAATGCAAAGGTAGTCACTCTTCTTTTGATAAACAAAGTGTCAAAAGAAAGCGAAGGAAGAAGATCAATTGGTGGTGAAAAAAAATTGGCCTTACTTCGGCAGAGTTTCATCTTACCTTAGGGTAAGTGAAAAAATAAGAAAAATTAATGCATTTCCCACATTTCATTGATGGAACAATGGATCACAACTCAAAACTATTTTGAAATGGTCGAAGTTGGCTCCCGGTCAAAGATATCTTCCTAGGTGGTTCTCTCAACTAGGTGTTACAAACCTGTCTTAAGCAAGTCTCGATTTACCCAAAAAGTCACAATGACTAATTTCGGGAGCATCTCTGATTTACTTTACCCCCTTCAAGCACAGTCAACAACTAGTGCATCCATGTGTACTATCACTAGGGTCGCCATACAGAACAACCGGTAATGCTAACTCACAAGGAACAACTAGTCAAGTAGGTTGTGCGGAGCACTTCCCGTTTCATCCACAATGTTCCCTCTTACATGGAATACTTTGGGCTTCCTAGGACCACTCCCATTGTTGTAGCTTAAGGCTTATGCCAAAGGGGTTATTTCCTAGTTTTAAGCAGACTGGGACGTACCCTTATATGAACCTGTAAATATAATGTTTTGAATGTGGTGTGCTTTTTATCTTGTTTAATTTGATGTGGTTTTCTTGAACACCTTTTGGAAACCTGTACACTGAAATTGTATTAGTAGTTTGATTTTGTTTTGGACTCCACCTTTCTTTGACAAACATGTGTTTGGTTCTGCACGACGGGTTAGTAATCTTCCATAAAGAGAATAAACATCATTTTTTATTCTCAAGATCATCTAGAGGATGCAAGAGAAGAGCATACGTGACATTTTTTAGAATCCAAGAAATATACCAAATGGAAAATAATTAATTCAAACACACCAATTTAACTCATTTCTACTCAATTAGGACATTCTCAACATTTTCAAAGTGACAAAAGACCTAAGAATCATTTCTAATTCCCAAGATCGCCCCAAAGGACGTGAGGGAAGAGTATACAGTGACCTTACCTCTTACAAACAAGCATGCAAATTATATCTGGTCTAGAAAAAGCATGTAAACATACCCTGTAGAAATAAGCATTAGTTAGATAAAACCTACAAAGAAGTTAGCACTTTCACATACAAGATTTGAGGAAACTAAAATATGCACAGTTAATTCAAACTGAAGCACCTGCGCATAGTTTTAGGCATGTGCGCATGGGTTAGGGCGGTTTTGCACCTCTCTATGTTATTCAGATTCACAGTGTACCTATGCTACCTGAGAGGCATATGCGCTAAGATGTGGGCGTATGTACCAAGGTATATGCATGTGTGCACCAACAGAGATAAAACAGACAGCCAGGAAAACTAGACAGGGTATGTGTGCTAGACTAAAATGATGTATGCGCTATGATATAGGTGCTTGCGCCAGCATTGAAAACATAGAGCGTGTGTGCTAATAGAGAGGTGGGTGTGCTAGGTTATGGGCACTTGCGTTAGGATATGGGCGTCTGTGCTAGCCTGATAAGGTTTCTGACTATAGTGAAGGTATAATACGATAATCAGTGTGTGTGTGCATTAGATGTTGTGTTTGTGCATGGGTCAGCGTGCCTAAGCATGGTTTGGTGTACCTGTACGTCTCTTGCAAACAAAAATGTACCCAGTTATGATGTTAAAATATGACCTAAATGACATAAACAAGTACAAAATGTTCCAAAATTTAGCATGTTAGTTCAAAATTGGTAACAACCCATCAAAATGAAAGCTCTCAATAAGATCTCACATATGTACGTATATAAAAAATCATAAAAATCATAAAAATCACGTTACATATGTGCATAGAAAGGGGTTAGCCAAAAAAAACACAATATGAACTAAAATGCTAAGGGACAAAGGACCCCCTCCCACTGGGCATGCCAAATGTGTGCATGGTTTAGTTTAGCTAAGTTAAGAAAATTAGAACTAACACCTAGTAGTCCTACAGACAAAGCTAAATTGAAATCAAAACACCATCATGCTAAGAGCTAAACAAGTAACAATAATCAATACTATGCATTAGAATCTTGAAAGTAAAAACCTCAAGCTAACATATTAACATTATTACTCTACTCTTTCAGAAAGCTAAATTAATAAAACTAGACCTATGTAGATATTTTAGCTATCAAAAGGAGATTAGTGGTTTTTTGATCCAAGATGATCAAATATGGAGGTTCATCAAGCCATGGCTTATTAGGCATTTCTTCATTAACTCCATTTTTCTTCACAACACTAACTTGATTGTTAGAATGCAAAAGGATGATGATTAGCTCCACTCTAATGGAGAAATGCTGAAAGATGACAAAATGGCTTATAGTGTATTTACTATATGCTCACTTTTTTTTTTTCAAGGAGTAGGTGCAGGTGTAAAGGTAGGAGGAGGGCTCTTTATATAGCCCAATGGATAGAGGAATCTCTACATCCATTTGTATGTGGGATAATAGAGATGCTCAAGTTAGTTGTGGATAAGGGGGGTTTATAAAGGGTTGAGTTAACTTTAGGAGAGTTTAATTTTTCCTTTAGTGACTCATGAGGATAAAGGGGATTTATTAATTAAGCAAAGTGATTAATTAATAAGTGTGTAAGCTTATAAAAAGCTATTTTATAGGAATATTAGCATGATTTAGACTATAGAAGGGAATTATATCAACTAAATAATGATTTATTGATTTAATGAAAGGGGAAACTAATTAATTAATAATAATTAATTAGTCTAGAGAGAAGGAAGGATTAATTAACGGAAGGTCGTTAATTAGGGTATTTGTTGAACATAAGACTTAACTAATTAACGTAATGTAATTAATTAATGATGATAAGAGAGAAGATGAGTACTATTGATGATATGTCTCCAATTTTTAGGAAAGGGGATAATTAGCACAATTTAAGTATTTAAATTGTTCAGTGTAAATTATAGGTGTCTACAGTGCAACAAGTGAAATAAGGACTACAAAATCAATTTCCCATTTCTTTTATGGTTCAACACTAGCTATTGGTATTAATGACATTTCATCCCTTTTTCCTAGCTTACCAAGGCACTGATAATGATCACAGGCCTTGAAATATTCAATACAATCTTGGTAAAGGGTTTCCCACCAATGTCCTTCTAATAATATTTTCTGTGTGGTGGCATTTATTGCATAGTGTCCTCTTGCAATCCCACCATGTTCTTCCTTGATGATTGCAATGTGAACATGCTCTAGTACACACTAGCGTAAGACCTCATCCTGATCTAACATGTACAAGTGTTTCAGCTAATTTTTTGCTAGTTAAACATAATAGGAAATAGGTTAGGAGGAATACTTCTGATATGTAGGTCGAAGGTTGAATGCACACGTTAATGAATTTTTGATCCAAGATGATCATGAAGAGTTTCCCTTTGGATAGGATGAATGACTTGTATAAGAAACACAACATGGCCATCAAATAGCATTAATAATATAGGTTAGTGGACTACCTAGAAAGTGCTAGATTTAGGAAGCGAGGTTCTTCCTAGAAGGCTGTCAATCCACTTTCAAATACAATTTAATGAAAATATCATGAAGTAAGGAAATCCTATTGTAGTCATATGATTCAGGTATCTCATGCAAATAAAATAAGTAAATATAATCTAACAGGAAAGGTTATGATTAAATCTGGAGCTTTGGTAGGTTATTATGAGTTTTATAGGTTTGACAGGGGTTTGGGATTGATCAAGTAAGCTCTGGGTTAGTTTTAGTTGATTGAGAGGTTTTCTGGTCAAAAGTAATGAAATGACACAAAGACCGATATTGGTTAGATGACTCATGTTGGAATGGAGGTGAAACTAACGACGGTTAGGTAACCAGTGTCCATAGGGAAAATTGACAATAATTTGATAAAAATGGTTTTTGTGCTTCTTTTTGATTGCATAGAGAGTAAGAAGGGTGTGGTTAGGTTTGTGATACTACTAAGAAGACTCATGGATATAGAGGGGGAAGTCACGAAAGGAAAAAATTCTATAGATGGTTGGGTTGGTAGATTGTTGAGGAGGTGGAGATAAAGGAATACAAGAAGAAATAAACTATATGAAAGAGGTAATGAATCTATAATTTAAACAAGTAAAATATGATTGAAATCATGTAAACTTACTTAAATTTATAGATTTTTTAGGTGAAGGTGGAGAGTAGTTGATCCATGAAGATATTCTAGAGTTAGTGTTGTGGCATTACTCCTGTAGTGTTCCTGTGAGTATTCCAATACTCTAGAAGGAGAGCTGGATGCTTTTTTGGGCCTTTGGTTGAGAAATTTGTGTCCTCTCGATGTTGAGAGGCTTTGGATTCACATTTTAATGCAATAGCTCTCCCAAAACTGAAAATGACCAACCTAGGTAAAAGGTTATTAAATTATATATATAGGTATCAATGGTAGTTAGGTAATTGTTGTCAGTCGAGGGATAACAAACATCAATTAAGTTAGGTAAGTCTATGTTTACAGAAAATAGGAATATCTTTATTATTTTTTTGTGTGATTTTGATTGCTAATCTGGATCTCAAGTGAGGGGTTGGCACTTAGATAACTGGGAGTGTTTTTGGAGAAGGAATATGACTTTAATTTTAGGGTTAGACTAAGTCCTAGTTGGTTAGGATAACTAAGGACTTAGTCTTAATTAATTAATAAGCTAGGAATAATTCTATGGTGATGTGTAAATTAACTTAATTAAAGTAATTAAATTAATTAATAATGTGAGCATGAACATTAATTCAATTATAAGTAATTAAATTAATAGGAATGCATGGTAAGGGGTCATGGTTAGGTGAATGCGTTACGTTAATTAATTAAAGGGGACTAAGGGGAGTGTGACCCAAATTTGGTGTCTACATTTTCCCCTTTTATCGTGTATCTTGTATTGGTAAGCGATGCTGAGAGAAAACAAGAATTCAGTGTCCTAGGTATGAGTAGAGATTATGTTGCCACAAGTATGGATGAAAGTGATACCCCTCAAACAAGGAACTAATGAGGTAGTTAACAAAGTTGCTGAATGGTTTGATAATTAGGTTGTTAATAAAAATAAGGGCGGATGGGTTCTAGGTAAGGGTAATGGTCGGGTCAGGTAATAGGTAATGGAAGTCAAACACACGCACACTTATAGATTTCAATAAGGTACCAGGTTGAAGAGCTTACAAATTGTACTTCGTCAAAGGTCGATATGTTTATCCAAATGAGGTTGAAGTGGTTCGGGTATCTAAGGTATATGAAATAATCCTGAATCATAAGTAGGCAAGATGTAGGAATGGGTAATAGGTTTTGTTCTAGGGAACCAAAAGCTTGGTCGGGATAAACATCACAACATTAGAAAAGGTAAGTTCATTAAGATGAACAACATGGGTAGTAGCATCACAAGTTATAACAAGTACAAAAATTTGAATGTCACAAAAGGTGATTTAGGTCAAGGTATGTAGGTCAAGGCATAGGTAAGGCCAAGGAATAGGTAAATAACATGTACCTAAATGCAAGTAAGGAAACGTATAGGTAATGTAGTCTTGTGGGTGAGTTTCAATAAGTTTTGGGAAGGGTAAAAGTTGTTTCAAAATATTATTTTTAGGAAAAGTGGGAAGAGTATGGATAAAATGGATATGTGTCATGATTGATGCTAGTTAGAGATTAAACAACATTGGTTAGCTAGGGCATGACCTGACCGATGTCAGTTATGTCAATTTGGGGCTAAAAAGAGATAAATTCATTTTTTTACAGATTCATTTGTTGATTGTCAGTTATAGAAAATGACAAGTGAGAGGTGTGGAAGTGGAAATTGATAGTCCCAAGTCGTGAGCGAAGTCATCAGTCTTTGAGGAGGGGGTTGACATCCAGTTGATGGTCCCAAAAGATCGAGTGGATCCATTTAAATTGGTCATGAGTGGAGGAGTGGATTCATGGTCATGATGGAGATAGGAGAGGGGGCAAGAGGACCATCAGTGTAGATACCTGAGGTACCACCAACGAGACGACACTGAGTAGAGCTTGGAATTGATCCTTAAGCCCTAGTTTAAACAAATTTGGGTTAAAATGATTGAATGTGGGGGGGAAGTTTTTGTTTAAAAAATATGGGTGAAAATGGGTGAAATTGAGGTGAGGAAGGATAAATATAGGTTAAATAGGTTAGGAAATGAATGTAGGTTGAATTTGGTGGTGGGGGTGGGATATGTTTTTAGTGGGTTTTGGTCATTTTATGAAATGGAAGGGCATGGGGTTCTGTTTATCTCCAAAAAAGTGACTGACATCAGTCAAGGGTTACCTGAAGTTGGTTTGGTTTACTGGTATTAGTCAATTAAAGGGTGATTTATGCTGGTCAAGGTGACCAATATTAGTCAAGGTGACTGATATTGGTCAGTGTAAAAAGTGACTGGGTTAAAAAAGAGGTAGTTGGGAAAGTGAAAAAAAGATGTGGTAGGGGTAGGTGAAGACTAATGTAAGTGGAAGATGGAAAAGTGAGTGTAGGTAGGGAAAAATTGTGCAGGTGTGTGATAGGTAAGTAGGTGAAATCATTGATGATAGTGGGTAAGTATCATAAAGGAGATACTAATGGTTTGAGGTGAAATATTTAAAGGGTAAGCATGGAAACTAGGTGAAGGGTAGGTATGATTGATGGTTTTTAGGTATGATTTGCTAAAAAATGGCTAAGTATGAGGTCAGTTGAGGCTTGACGAATAAGTAATGTGAGAATTTTTTGACTTGATAGTGTTGGATTGGTTGTGATGCAAGTGAGAGATCAACTGACTATGAGAGATAGAGTACAACCTCTATTAGTAAAAATGCAACTGAGCGTGATAGTTGAGAAGTGGGAGCACATAATAGATGTGAGACTTAGCTCGAGTAGGCACTATAGGCATATAGGATGAGATCCTAGATTGATTGTCACTCTCATCGATAGATGGGACTCCTGTGACCAATAACTTTAATTTACAGATTGACGAGATGACCGTCACATTGGAGGATGCATGATGTAGATTAAAATCTACTATATAAAACTGAGGTACACTGACACATCATCCAACTTGAGCTGAGTGCTCACCCAAAGCACGCAAAGGTACCAAGGCCCCTCTTTAGAGTTATTTGTGTAAAATGTTAGTGTGATGAAGATACATCATATTAAGAATCATAAATAACCATAAACATTCCACAGTGCCTAACCAGATCTAGATGTTAGAAAATCATGAATTAAACAATAACTATAATAAGATTAACCGTACAAGAACTAGTTACAATCATGTTTAAAACCATTATCCATCCAATATACTCCATTACATTAAAAACTGTAATACATAGAATATTCTTACATTACAAATCATCACCATAAGTCATGTGTGCATCAGATTAAATAGCATAACTCTACAATAATTCACTACTACTAAAACTACATAGTTCAATACATACTTATAGGGATGGGGAATTTCCCTTCACCACCTACACACTTCCCAAAATATGTCGCATGAAAATAATAGCCATACACCTTTACATTAACATGTACACATGTAAGTGTGCTAATGATAGACATCCTATAGTTAACATGAAGAAGTAATACTATTATTATCTTGAACTCATACATGGTGCTTATCAGATGCTCATTCCAAAAATAGCATTTGCATGTCACACAAGTCTCCATATCAATGTGTTCTCTACACGCTATCTTCCAAAAATAACCCGCATCCATAAAAATGGTTAAGTTCTAAATCAAATTATCCTAGCACACGTTTCCTTTCCTATCCTTCCACACCTTCAAGTGCACCTTGTTCCTGCACGCACATTCTTTTTGTGTTTTCTCCTTATCACAATATTATGTATACTGAACATTACCACGAACTAAAGTACATTTCCATCTCACTAATGGGTATTCTTTCTAATTTTCCCCAAATAATAAAGAATAAGAATGGAAAGAATGTAAAGAATAACTTTACAAAAGAATAGACCTTTACTCTGCAACACCCTCTTCTTTAACTCGGAGGATCAACTCTGGATATTTAGTTTTAATCTCAGCCTCCAATGTATGCCAGTCATCTACTGCAGTCCTTGGTTTCTCTGGAATGTCTGTGGAAATTGTTTCCAATTCATCCTAGGTAATATTAACCTTTATTCAACAGTTCTTAGACAACATTGGCCATAACAGTCATCATTCCCTCCAGAAGATCCATCTTCTGCACTATGAGCTTCCTAATCTCATCTATTCTCTCCTTATGTGGCTCTCGGGCTTCTATAAGGGCGTCGGGTTTTTGTTTCACTAGTGCCAATATTTCTTCATGTCATACTATCTCATCTTTCATGGGCTTTAGAACGTCATTATGTTCAACCAGAGTTCTGGTGCTTATCACTACTTATGGTGCTGCACAAATATTCAGAGCTTGGTTTGATTTCTTTAGTTCATCCTGCATATTTTGGAGCAATGCCTCATAAGTTGAAACTTTCCTAACCATAGATTCCCTTGCTCTTTGTACTTCTTTTTTAGGATCCTTTTGCACTGGTATTCAAATTGGTCCTTCTTCTAGCATCAACTCAACCAATGTTTACACATAATGCATATCCAAAGGAAAATTCTCAGGTACCTTAGACTTAAGATGAGGTTTTTCTTTCAGAATGTAATCTCCAATTTATTTCTACCATGATAATAAAGGTCTAATTATTTTTCTATTCTAGGTCCTTTTCTCCTTTTAAACGTGCTATCTCTATAGTTTTTTTCTTGTTATCTTCAAGTAGCACTCTTTTGGTGCTAGCCTTATCGATGTTCCTCCATGCCACCTCTATAGATACATTAACTAAGGCATTATGCACCCACTCATCATACATTAGAGTAGACTTTACGATCATGCATCTTCTTTGGGGTGCCTTTTTCACTCTCCTTGATACACAAGATTCGTCACACACGTCAAAATCTATCTCATCCATATGGGTCTGCATGGAATAGGATAATTATTTCCTTGTGTGCATGGTGGACACATTTTTATCCATCAGATACCATCCATAAAATTTCTTAAGGACCATTGTGCTTTGAAACTAGGGTGCAGATGATTTTTCTTATGTCCTCACCATAGCCCATACTTGGCACAACATATTCTTCACTTGTACTCTTTATTCTTGGCCCCTTAGGAACCTACGTGCCAAGGTTTGGAGTTGGCCCTTCTTCATCCTAAGTAGTATTATGCACATTGTGTTGATCTTGTATCATCTCTTCTAATTCCTTTAACCCTTCCTCTTCATATTCCATTTCTTCACCTCTTCTTTCCTCCACATCTTCAGGTTGCAATGGGGTTCCAGGTGCACTCTCCTCAGACTCCTCCACCTCATCATTCATCTTTAAATTTCTCCTTCTCTTATCCTTAGGTGCCCTCATTTTGAGGGGAGAGTCTAGGTGATATTATTACAGGATATGGTGTTCCCATTGCTTGTGTCTTGGTTCTTCTAAATACCCTCTTAAAATGACACTCTTCAGGGACTACATCCACATCCAAGTCGTCTTCTCCTTCTTGCACCTTTGGTGGAGTATCTGTGCACTCACTCACTACTTTTTTCTATAGGATGCCTTTGGCCTCTATGATCCAAGCCTCCACTATCTTCATGTTCCTCTTCTTCCTCATTTATATATATGGTCACAACAGAATTTAGAGTTGTAACATTCTCCATTGTATGTTTTCCCTTAGGCGGCCCTGAGAGAGCATGAACTTATTCTCCACATACTTATTATTCTCTAGCATAGGCTTTAGCTAAAGATATATTAGTGCACCTCCACTATCCCAAATAGAATAACTTACTGGATTCATATTTATGACGTCTGAAATGAGTCTCTCAATATAGGTAGACTGACTTGGATATACATATGTTTTCCTGAGGGTATGGTAGTCACAATCTACCTTTTATGCGTTGAAGTTTAGATGGTTTGCATTAGTAAATATGTGAGCTAAGGCCTAGAAGTCACATGCTATAAAGGAATAGGGAAGTTTTGACCATGGAATCCATGTCCAATCCTTCATGGAAAACTGCATAATGTAGAAATATTGATACACCACAAATTGTACTTCCTTTCCTACTACCAAAGGTAGTTCCTTTGGAATGTGTCATTCCTCATAAAATTCCATGAGAATTCAGTCATACCACATTTCTACCCTTTTATTAAATGGGCCACTCATTGATCCTTCACATAAATATTTCTTGAACCTTTCCGCAAGGGATTTCTTCTCTACGGGGTATTCCCAAATTTTGTTATTTGGCCCATCGGGCACTCCAATTTCTATAAATAAAAGAGATAAGAGGATGGCACCAAAAATTATCTGTACACTTGCATACACCGCATCAAAAATAGTTTCTGTAATATATCATGGTAAATTGTACACTTCTCCTGAGGACATTTTCTTTGTAATATGAAGGCACACGGTGTTTACCTATAACCATCTCTCTTGATCATTCAGCTTGGTTAAAAGATGCGTAGCTACCTACAACCATAAGGTACTTCCTCTATTTGTAGATGTCCATTCCATGCAAACCCTTGGTATACCCCAACTCCCTATTTTTGGCTATAACCACTACTTTATCAGTCAGATCACTAACAATTTCTGTCTATGTGCCCTTAAATCCTTCTTAAGAGAAATTTCCCCAACATCGTCATACACTGACATATCTTCCACCATGCATTTGTTGATCTTCTTATTTAGAAAAGTGTTCAAATCTCCTTTGTTATCAGTGTTGCAGTGGTTGTGGTCACTTACTCTACATCTGCGGATGTGGGAATCCTAATCTTGTCTGACTATTACTCCTTTTGGGTACTGCATCTCTAAAAAAATTCTCTCGGGAGAAATTTCAACATAAAATTCCACCTTTATATTTCCTTTTTTACCTGCTGCAGGTGCTTTCCTTCGGTGTCATCATAAAAAATCTTTCCTTTTGTCTTCTATGTCAAGTAAGTTCAAAACTTATCTTGAAATCACATTCCCTAGCTCAAAACTACATGCCCTAACTCCTTCTCAATGCTTCTGCTTCACTCAAACCCTTCACCAATGGGGACGCAAGCCTTTTCCATGGACAAATCTACTCACCACGTCTAGTTTCGTAACTCTCCACACCTCAATATGATTTTCGTGGCTTGGTTACAATTAGCTCACTTGTGTACTTGTGATTACAAAGGTAAAAATGAACCCACATCCCATCCTTATGTAGATTTTTAAAAAATTTATTACATTTATTGCTCCTTCACCTACCAACAATCCTCGCATTAATTGAACATTTTAAAAATTTATATAAAAATTCATGCAATACACTTTCATGCCCCAGCTATAACCTTCTAGCTGTTTACCTCACATTATATTGTCCCTTCATTCATTTCCATCTACGGTATTCTTTAGAAGAAATATCCTTTCTAACAACCCCTTTCGATACTTGAATAACACATGTAATAATTTTTTCTCATGAGTACCCATTTGTGAATAAAAAATAACAACCACCCCCACACTAATGGTATGTGGAGTCCTCTGTGCATAAAAATGCTTGTTATCCAAAATTCACTCCTTAAGGTAATTTTGATAACATGCATCAAATTCTTTAGTCCCAAACAAATAGATTGATTTAAGGCCCGAAATCATGTTTTTGGGGCCCCCCTCGGCTTCCTTCTAACTCTCCCATCCAATAAGAAAACCCAACAAGTTAGAAAAGGTGAAAAAAATTGAAAAAAAACCAAGCTTGGGGCCGAAAAAATGAAGAAAATCTGCTAAGTCTTAGTCCGCACAGCAGTTGCAACAGTTGGGCCAAAAGTACACGTGGGATGCGGAAAGCCGAAAGAGCCGCCAACGAATGGAATCTCGCCACGTGTCTTCACCTCAAACAGGAACAAGGAAGCCCAAATCGGCCAAAGCATAAGATTCTCGTTTGGGGACATCCAAGACAAAGGTATGTGCGGGATGCGAGGGATGCGAAAAGCTGAAACGACCGATAGCAAAGAAGAAAAGTCAACGTCTGACCCGTGAAACTTCAAACGGCCATAACTTTTGACTCCGAGCTCCGATTTTCATAAAATTGGACTTTCTAGAACGAGCCATAACTTTTGACTCCGAGCACGATTTCTTATTTTTAATGAGAGTAGATATATTTAATTAAGAGAAACATATTCGGCTCAGTCAGTTAATGCTCATTCCCGTCAAATGACAAAAAAATGCCTACCAAAAATAGTTGCCCCCGCACTCAGAAGGCCATAACTTTTGCATTTCTCAACAAAATTGCAAAAAATTGGTACCATTGGAATCGTGGCTCTGAGCTTGATGCAAATAAATCATTAAATTATAGATTTTATGAGAAATTGGTCAAGATTTTTTAGAAAACGTGTCTGGGTTCATAACAGTGTTTCATTTGGTGGTTGGGAGTACAATTAAGAGGTATGGTCATCATTCTTTCTCTGCTGCAGCACCTGGGACAGTATGGGGAGCCTTTTGCAAGTAATATATAATCATTTTACCTCCATTTAATGCCTCTTACAAGTGGTTGAAAGATAGATTTTGGGATTTTTATTTTTCCCTTCTCTTTCTCTTCTCATTTTTCTATAAATTGGAGTGTTGGGCTCATTATAAGGGGGGGAGTTTTCAGATAGCAAAGCTCTGTCAAAATTGGTTTATGAAGCCAATGTGCTGCAGGCCCTTGTAGTGGACTCCTTGCATGGTGATCCAGGCCCTTAACTTGTAATAGATTGAACTGTGCATATCATGAAGATATAAAATATCCGTTTGTGGATGTGTCTTCCCCTGCTGTGTTTTCTTGCATTCTTCTTGCCCTTTTAATCTTTCTACAAGAATATTGTGTCTATTATTATGTTCTTGTAGGGATCCATTATGATTGTGTATACTTAGAATATCGTTGTGAATGCATTTTGCTAGATTATGGAGAACTGTCATCACCTCTCCTAGTGTGCACTTTGCTTCTGTATTTCACGCATTTGAAGACTACTCTCACACCCTCTTTTTCTGGTGTATCACCGCTTTAGTGTAGGCTCTCATTTTATGCATTCTCTCTCCCTGGTCCCTTGGAAATTTAGATTTAAATAGTTAACTTATCTTGCATTAGAGTAGATTGTGGCAGGTAGTTTAGGAGCAAGAACCAGCTTTCTCTGGAGGTCTATCTCAAAGTAGTAAGTCCCACAACTTGGAGATAGTACCCATGTTATCCATTCACACCATGAGTTCAAGTACATGCACTTGTATAAACATAAGGGTGTTGTGATTTGGTGATAACAATACTTCAGATTGTAATTAGCTTCCAACAAAAATGTGCTTATTACACAAAACACCAAACTAAATTGATAAAGCATATTGATGAAGAAGGAAATACAGAAAGGGAAACCTATACTAAATGGCAACATTGTCTTATTACAAACACTAAGAAGACATATTTATAGTAGAGCTTTAACCTAATCCTATTAAAGTAACCGGGTAACTGTATTCCATCAAGTGCCTCTAACTGGCAAGTGCCTGATTTAAGTATAGGAGTGATAACATATGGTTTTGTTAACATTTTAATCTATCTTGAGAAGAGGATGTCAAAAGTAGTCAGATAATTTTTTTTTTGAAAAAATCCTTTATATATAAGTTTTTTGCTGGAGTTTAATGGCGCGAGTCTTGAAATTATGTTTTCAAATTTTTGATGTTTGAAAACCTGAAAGTCCAGAATTTCTGGATTTCTGGGTTCAAATTTTTTTCTTAATGATTTGCAATTTTTTTTAATCCGGAGTTCCCAAGTCTGAAATCCTTAAAGTTCAAAATTTTGTACTTTCATGCTTTCGGGGTTTATAACTTTTGGTTGCACCTTCGTTAAAATCTCTTTCAGACTCCTAATGTCTAAAAGTCTAAAATTTTAGACTTTCAAGAATTCAAGTTTTAGAACTCTTCGGATCTTTTTTGAGTTTTCACTTTCGGACTTCTAAATTCTGAAAGCCCGAAATTCAAAATTTGTGGAATTTCAAGCTTTTAGGTTTCGGAAAATTTATTTCCATTTCATATTTTTCATCTCCAAATCTCCAAAGTTTGAAGTCCCAAAATTCCAAAAATTTTGAATTTTGGGATTTCGGGTTTCAGACTTTTGGAGTCCTTCGTGTAATTAAGTTTTTACCTACCTCCGTATAGATCATAATTTCACCATTAATATCAGGTTTCCTATTTAAACTTGCATTTCCACTTGTCATTTTCACCTGATACTTTACTCTGACATTCCATTTTCTTGTACTTTCGGCGTTATTTTTGAGGTATTTTTTAACTTGGTTATTTTACTTTTGGTTTAAGATCTTTTATTTTGTTTCCTCCTTGTTTATCTTTCTTTGGTTCCTCCTCTATATACCTTTTGAAACAGAAAACTCATTTCCCACCATTATCTACATTTTGGGCTTCCACATGCATTCAGATTTTTCAAAGGATCCTCTCAAGCACTTCTCTTTTTTCAGGATTTGGAGATTAGCATCATTCAAAAAACCTTCTTCTTCATTTTTGGGCCTTTGGAGGTTTTCTTTTCAGAATTTTAGAAGTCTTGTTTTCAGGATTTCAGAAGTCACCTTTTCGAAGGATTTTTCTTCTCAGGGTTCGAGGTTTCATCTTTTCATAGATTTTTAGTTATTGGGAACCATGTAATTTCATAACTTTTACTTTTAGAACTTCAGAACTTATATCTTTAGAACTTTTACTTTTGGAACTTTGGAACTTTTGTCTTTGGAACTTTTTCTTTCAGAATTTCAGAACTTTCATTTTTGAGATTTTGGAGGTTAGGTTTTTTAGAATTTCATACTTTTGTTTTTTCAGAGGTTTCCACTTTAGATTTTCAGACGTGTCCATTTCGGGATTTCGGAAGTTGATGATTTTCAGGATTTTAGGACCTATCCTTTCAGAGCATTACATTTCAAGATTCTTTTTAACTTAGGATTTTGGGAATTGAGAAGTCATCAGGTTCCAAAATATAGAGCTTAATGTCTACTTCCACATCCAAGGGCAAAGAAAAGATGAAGTATTCATTTCTTGGAGTTTGTCCTTAGTCTTGCTTTTCTTCTGACTTGGAAAATATAGGAGACACCAACCTAGGGAAAATTGATTTTTCATATTTTTGGGAAAGGGTAAAGGCTCCAAATAAAAAACAATGGATGAATGCCATATATGATAGTGGGATTTTCCTTGCTACCAATTTTCCCACATCCATACATTTCTTGGAGTTCATTTTAGCTACAACATATCACTTTGATGAGGAACCTATAACGGTTAAAGATGCTGATGATAAGGTGGTAACCCGTTTGGACCTAGAATTCTTCAAAGATCTCCTCAAAACTTCCAGATGTCAAATATTACACCACAATTTCACCAGAGTCAACAGTACAACATTGGGAGAAGGAGGTGGAAGTATGCATGAAATGCATGTTGAAAATTTATTTGGCCAAGAATGTTGCTAAATTACAAAAGACCATGTATAGGGAAGACTTCATTCAGGAGGTCAAGCACATCATTTTACTATTAAGAAAAATTTCAGGTCTTCCCTTTGTAAAGGAATTCCAAGAATGGATGTTCTTGTACATCACTACCATCAAGAAAAATAAGGAATTTATCAGATGGTGGGATCATATTAGTAGCTCCATTTGCTATCTATTGAGAAAGGTGCTTTCTACAAAGAATTTCTATATGACATCCTTTTTGGTTTATGCAGCTATTGCTATGGGATATTTCACTGTGTTGAATACTAAAGGTATTCACAGCACCTCCCAAATTGATGATTTCTATCCTCAACTCACATTGAATGAGGGGAGAAAGAATTTTTTTAGGTTCAATGATGCTTTATTTGTGGTTATCCTATATTATTTCGATAAGGAGTTATACAATCAGAGGATTTTTGATGAAGCCTTCAAGGAAGTAAAAGAATGGGGAGCTATCTACCTTTAGTTTACCACATTTACTTACATTTGGATACCTAGCTTTGTAGGTGCTCCTAGTAAATTGCCAAGATGTCCTACTGATAAATGGGTTCTCCTTGAATTGGTTCGAGAATTGTTGGATTATTATCAAATTTAGAAAAAATGCCAAAAAGCGGGAATGCAATTCCCTATTTCAATTGGTAGATATACCTTCCAAAATATTCATAATGCCAAAAATGTGGAGGTATAAATGGACAAAGTAACCTTGCAAACTTTTCATCCATGGACAATATTTGATTATTGGAATAAATTTGGTGAAACAGGTTGGTCCAGTTCCTATGCACCCTAATTGGAGGATATCTAGATTCAATTAGGATGAATACATCATCCAACAAAGGGATTATGAGAGGTTGACTTTGGATGAAGTTTGGTAGTTTGGTATAGTTGATGTATCAAAAGATATGCAAGATAAGGATGAGGTTTTTGATGAAGCATATAAAAAATGATAATATTGCTAATCAACCATTTCCATGGATTGATTGGTATGTAGAGGAATGCTACAATACAAAGGAGAGGGTGGGGACCATTCTCCAAAGAACTTACACTTGGTTGGTTACGTTGGGAATCTTACCTAAGAGGGTAGAGAAACCTATAAATATAGAGTCCCCACCAACCAGAAGCCAATCAACACCCATAAAAGGGAAAAGGTCAACCCAAAAAACCCATACAGTACCAAAAAATATTTCATTTGTTATTGGTGGCTCATCTCTCTCCAAGGTTTCTATTTCCAAGGCCATATTTTGTACATCATCTGTGACAGAAGTAGTTGAAGTTAGTTTCTCTCCTAGTATCTCATACGATCCATCGTCTCTTCCTCCATGTCCAATATCATTTCCTTCCACCTCCACAATCATTTCTTCCTTCCCATCTCCTTCTATGACCCCAAATATTCTCATCCCTTCAAGTTCTCTTAGCTGGAGAAACTATCAGGTCATCCATTTCTTCTTCACTTCTGTTAGCAATTACATTTCCCTCCATATCATCCCCTAACATCATTATATCAAATCTTATGGATGTCCTTACATTCACACCATCCATCATTGCCACTTCTACCCAAATGCCAACTAATTTTTCTAGTGCTCTTGTCATGACTAATGTTTCAGGTATGGGATCTACTGTTCCATCTTCATCAACATCAGCCATCCCATAATGGCTATTTAGACAGACTCCAAAGAAGAAGAAAAAGGTGCCTCTGGGAGATATAATAGATCTCGGTATATTAGAGCATACACTAAAAAGTCAAGCCAATAGGCCAAGGAATGTTTCGAGTCTAACAGTGAATCCATATGGGGAGTGACTTGTAGAGATTGCTACTCCCATTGAGGGAAAAAACAAGGAAACAATTATAGCTGTAGATTATTGGATATCTAGATTTTCATTTGGAAAATCCACTCATGAAGGATCCACGTAAGACATGCACACTACTCTTGGGCTCTGCCAGAAAAATATGACAAGGATAAGGCTACAAATTATGGTCTCAAACTTAATGTCAAACAACTCACTGCATTGCTAAGGAAAGTAACCCAACCTACTCCAACTAATGAAGTCTCAACTACTATGGCTATCACAGTTTTGTCTACCATCGATGACATTTCTTATCATGAGATAAAAAAGCTAGGCCAGAAAGGGAGATCAGTAAATGGATGGATGGAATGAATTTTTCATGAATTTGATCCTTTACTCAAAGAAGTTATTGGGACATACAATGATTTTCATGATGGGAGAACTACTATTTATAAAATGGATGAAGAATTTTAAGAGGATAATAACAACTTGAATTTTAATCTAGCAATGTGGAGCGAAATAAGAGAAGTAGACCTAGACTTTCTCCTTAAAGAAGAGGTGATCGATGATGCCTCAAAGTTATTTGAATATCAAAAGGCCATGGAATTATGATACCAATTGTTGTAAGATTTAATTAATAAATTGGAAGATAAATGAGTAGAGATTGTGGATGCCCATAATGATATCTTAGAAAAGTTTGATGTTTCTAATTGTAAATATTACAATGAAAACATCGAAACTTTCACATAGGATCAAATTAAGGAAAATTTCAAGGATTTAGTGAAGTGTGACAAGGAGGTCACCAAAACATTCAACAATCACTCCATTAAATGATTGGTCTTGTGTAAAAATTTCATAGGGAGGATGAAGAAAGTTGTGACTAAACTTTGAAGAGTACCAGCCAAGATCAAAAAAGAGATCGAGACAACAGATGTTGTGAATCACTATGTGTGTGGGCCTGGAGATGAAGAAATTTAGGGGATCATTAAGTGCTTCATCGAGTATAAGCGTTGAATGGATGAATGGGAAAGAGAAGAACAAAAACCTATAAAAGAGGAAGGTGTAACTAAACCAGGCCAAAGATGAGAGACCATGAAAGGATAGATCCAAGATTTGGATCGGTCAAAGTTACAGGGTTGAATGAGTCAAACCTTTGCAACAAATTTGCTATTGTCATGGGAGCATGTTCCCTTAATTTAATGACATTTCTATTTTTAGTAAAATGTTAGTTAAGGGCCCAGCTGTAATGGCTCAACCTAAGAAATTATAAATAGTTGAATGCATGAAGTATTGGGGGGGGGTGAAAAAAAATATAGATCGTTGTTGTGGGAAGTTTCTCTTCAAGCTTGGAAGAGTGCTTCCCATATTTCTAGAACCTTTTAATTATATTTAGAATTATACCTTGCCATTGGAAATCTGATTTATTGTGTTAGATGGTTAATCAATACTTACTTTGTGAATGTACGATTCCTTAGTGTGAGTGGTTATATTTCCTTTATTTTGGATTATCTATTTCATGTTGTGACGGAGTAACGTGATTATATTTTTTCAGTTGTGAAAATATTATATTCCTTCTGTGTTAAAAGTTGTGTTATCATTATTCATATTTAGTGAAATAGATATTTAACATGTGCATTTGTTATTTCTTAATATTAAATTAATTGTGTATTTAATCAAATTTGATCTCTTTCTCTCTCTTATGGATTCTCAAGTTTAACAAAGGAACGTATGCCCAATCTATGGTAATTTGTACCCTTTCCAAGTCATAATAGGTGAATGTGGCCAATGATGCAAACATCCCTTTATTTGGTACATCAGCATCCCTATTATTCCCTAAAAAATCTCAACCTTCTACACTGGGAGCTTCCCAATATCATCTATTCTCTACTTATGTGGCTCTTGGGCTTCTACAAGGGAGTCACATTTTTGTTTCACTAGTGCAAATATTTCTGCATGTCCTACTGTCTTATCTTTCATGGCCTTTAGAATGCCATTATCTTCAACCAGAGTTTTGGTCGTTATCACTCCTTATGGTGTTGCACAAATATTCAGAGCTTGGTTTGATTTCTTTAGTTCATCCTTCAGATTTTTGAGCAATGCCTCATAAGTTGAAACTTTCCTAACCATAGAGGCCCTTTCTCTTTCTACTTCTTTTTTACGATCCTTTTGCACTAGTATTCGAATTGGTCCATCTTATAGCATCAAATCAACCAACGTTTACACATAATGTAGAGCCAAAGGAAAATTCTCAGGTACCTTAGACCCAAGATGAGGTATTGCTTTCAGGTCCTTTTCTCCTTTTAAAGGTAATCTACAATTTATTCTACCATGCTAATGAAGGTCTAATTATTTTTCTATTCTAGGTCCTTTTCTCCTTTTAAACATGCTATTTCTATTGTTTTTTCCTTGTTATCTTCAAATAGCACTCTAATGATTGTATCCTTATCGATGTTCCTCTGTGCCACCTCTATAGATACATTAACTAAGGCATTACACACCCACTCATCAGACATTAAAGTAGAATTTACTATCACGCGTGTCTTCATTGGGGTGCCTTCTTCACTCTCCTTAATACACAAGATTCGTCACACATGTCAAAATCTGTCTCATCCATATGGGTCTATATGGAACAGGATAATTGTTTCCTTGCACAAAATTGTGCATGGTGGTCACATTTGGATCCATCAGCTACCATCCATAAAATTCCTTAAGGACCATTGTGCTCTGAAACTGGGCGTAGATGATTTTTCTTGTAGCTGGGAGTGCAATTGGCAAAGGCATGGTCATCACTTCCTTCTCTGCTGCAGCACGTGGGACCCTATGGGGAGCCTATGTTCCAAGGTTTAGATGTTGGCCCATTCCACTCACCCCCAAGGTAATTTAATGCCTCTTCAGGTGGTTGAAAGATAGATTTCGGGATTTCCATTAGGGTCCCTTCATCTTTGTCCTAACTCTTTAAGTTCTGAGAAAATGCAAAATGAAGTGTTGGCTCATTGTAAGGGAGGAGAGTTGATCCAGGTAACAAAGCTCTGTCAAAATTGGCTTTTTGAAGTCCAGCTCAAGTGTTGCAGGCCCTTGTAGTGGACGTCCTTGCCAACCGGGTGAAATCCAGGCCCTTATCTTGTCCAATAGATTGGAGCTGTGACATATCATGAAGCACATAAAGTATCAGTTGGCGGGCGTGATATATCTTCCCCCCTGTGTTCGACAGAGAAAAAATCGACTAACTGCTGAGATTCTTCTTGCCCCTTTAATGGGACAAGCGGGACAAAAAGACGCGAACCGGCCGAACCTTTCGAAATACAAGTCAAGGCAGCCCGAAATAGTCTGGGACGCGTGGGCCAAAAGTACGCGAACCGGCCAGATTGGCCGATTATGAGAACTTTTGTCCTTGAACAAGCGGGACAAAAGAGTGCGAACCGGCCCGAACCGGGCGATTATCATTGTCCCAGACGGTATGCTTGAAAGCATTATTGTGAATGCATTTTGGGACTAGATTATGGTGAACTGTCGATCACCGGCTTCTAGTGTGCACTTTGCCTCTGTATTTCAGCACATTTGGAGACTACTCTCCTAAATGGGACAAAGGGACGCGTGGGACGCGAAAAGCCGAAATGGCCGAAGGCAGGGAAGAAAAGTCTGGTTTATCACCGCTTTAGTGTAGGAAACTTTCATTTTATGACCATTAACTCTTTAACTCCTGAGTCTCCGATTTTCATGGAAATTTAGATTAGAAACAGTTAGCTTCGGCTCCAGTCAGTCAATTAGAGTAGATTCCCGTGGCAGGTAGTGACAGAAAACGCCTGTCAGGAGCAAGAACCATCTTTGCCCCCACTCTGGAGGCCATAACTTTTGCATTGTCTCAACGCAACAAGTCCCACAACTTGGAGATTGGTACCCGTTGGAATCGTGGTATCCAAGCCCGACGCACTAGATGCTTAGAGTCAATCAAACTCCAGAAATCTGATCATACATCCATTGAGATTTTTAAGAAAACGTGGCCTGTGATTCGGTGATAACAGTGCCCTTCTTCATCCTAAGTAGCTATTATGTGCAATTAAGGGTTGCTCTTGTCATCATCTCTTCTTATCTCCTTCAGCATCGTGGGACAGTATGGGGAGCCTCTTCATCTTTCAATTTATGTCATGCTCTTCTTTCCTCTCACATCTTTAGGTTGCACTGGGGTTCCAGGTGTGCTCTGAAAGATCAGACTTCTCGGGACCTCATCATTCATCCCTTCTAAATTTGTCCTTCTCTTATTTTTCTATAAAATGAAGTGTTGGGCTCATTGTAAGGGAGGAGAGTTTTTGGGTAACAAAGCTCTGTCAAAATTACTTTTTGAAGCCAGTGTGTTGCAGGCCCTTGTAGTGGACTCCTTGCATGGTGATCCAGGCCCTTATCTTGTAATAGATTGGACTGTGCATATCATGAAGCAATAAAATATCAGTTTGTGGATATATCTTCCCCTGCTGTGTTTCCTTGCATTCTTCTTGCCCCTTTAATCTTTCTACAAGTATATTATGTCTATTTATTATGTTCTTGCAGGGATTCATTATCATTGTGTATGCTTGAAATATTATTGTGAATGCATTTTGCTAGATTATGGTGAACTGTCATCACCTCTTCTAGTGTGCACTTTGCCTCTGTATTTCACACATTTGGAGACTACTCTCCCACCCCTCATCACCGCTTTAGTGTAGGCTTTCATTTTATGCATTCTCTTTCCCTGGGTCCCTTGGAAATTTAGATTAGAACAGTTAGCTTATCCTGCATTAGAGTAGATTGTGGCAGGTAGTTTAGGAGCAAGAACCAGCTTTCTCTGGAGGTCTGTCTCAAGCAACAAGTCCCACAACTTGGAGATAGTACCCATGTTATCCAATGACACTGGATGCTTAGAGTGATCAAACTAGAAATCTGATCAACATCCAGGGGTGCTGTGATTCGGTGATAACAGGCCCTTCTTCATCCTAAGTAGTATTATGTGCATTGGGTTGCTCTTGTATCATCTCTTCTTATTCCTTCAATCCTTCCTCTTCATCTTTCATTTATTCATGTCTTATTTCCTCCACATCTTTAGGTTGCACTGGGGTTCCAGGTGTGCTCTCCTCAGACTTCTCCACCTCATCATTCATCTTTAAATTTGTCCTTCTCTTATCCTCAGGTGCCTCATTTTGAGGGGAGAGTCTAGGTGATATTCTTACAAGCTGTGAGTGTTCCCATGGCTTCTGTCATTGTTCTTCTTAATACCCTCTTAAAATGACACTCTTCAGGGACTGCATCCACATCCAATTCCTCTTCTCCTTCTTGTGCCTGTGGTGGAGTATCTATTGGTTCACTCACTACTTTTTCTGTAGGTTTCCTCTAGCCTCTATGATCCAAGCCTCCACTATCTTCATGTTCGTCTTATTTTTCATTTATATGTATGGTCACAACAGGATTTAGAGTTGTAACATTCTCCATTGTATGTTTTCCCTTAGGCAGCCCTGAGAGAATTAACTCATTCTCCACATACTTATTATTCTCTAGCATAGGCTTGAGCTAAAGATATATTAGTGTACCTCCACTGTCCCCCAATAGAAAAAATTACTAGATTCGTATTTATGACATCTGAAATGAGCCTCTCAATATAGGCCAGACCGACTTGGATATACATATGTTTTCCCTGAGGGTATGGTACTCACAATCTACCTTGTATGTGTTGAAGTTCAGATGGTTTGCATTAGTAAATATGTGAACTAAGGCCCAGAAGTCACACGCTATGAAGGAATAGGGAAGTTTTGACCATGGAATCCATGTCCCATCCTTCATGGAAAACAATGTAATGTAGAAATATTGATACACCGCAAACTGTACTTCCTTTCCTACTACCAAAGGTAGTTCCTTTGGAATGCATCATTCCTCATTGAATTCCATGAGAATTCGGTCATACCACATTTCTACCCTTTTATTAAATGGGTCACTCATTGATCCTTCACATAAATATTTCTTAAACCTTTCCGCAAGGGACTTCTTCTCAGTGGGGTATTCCCAAATTTTGTTCTTTGGCCCATCGGGCACTCCAATTTCTATAAATAAAATAGATAAGAGGATGGCACCAAAAATTATCTGTACACTTGCATGCACTACCCTCAAAAATAGTTTCTATAATATATCATGTTAAAATGTACACTTCTACTTGGGACATTTTCTTTGTAATATGAAGGCACATGGTGTTTACCAATGACCATCTCTCTTGATCATTTAGCTTGGTGAGAAGATGTGTAGCTACCTACACCACAAGGTACTTCCTCTATTTGTAGATGTCCATTCCACGTGGAACCTTAGTATACCCCAACTCCATATTTGTGGCTATAACCACTACTTTATCAGTCATATCACTAATAATGTATGTCCCATGTGCCCTTAAATCCTACTTAAGAAAAATTTTCCCCAACGTCGTCATACACTAGCATATCTTCCCACCATGCACTTATTGGTCTTCCTATTCAGCAAAGTGTTCAACTCTCCCTTGTTATCAGTGGTGCAAGTGGTTGTATTCACTTAATTTACATCTACGGATGTGGAAATCATAATCTTGTCTAACTATTACTCCTTCTGGGTATAACATCTCTGAAAAATTTCTCTCGAGAGCAATTTCAACATAAAATTCCACCATTTTATTTCCTTTTGTGCCTGCTGCAGGTGCTTTCTTTGGTGCCAACGTAAAAATATTTCCTTTTCTCTTCTGTCTCGAGTAAGTTCAAACCCTATCTTGAAATCACATTCCCTAGCTCAAAACTACATGCCCTAGCTCCTTGTCAACACTTCTACTTCACTCAAAGCTTTCACCAATGGGGACGCAAGCGTTTTCCATGCATAAATGTACTCTTCATGTCTAATTTTGTAACTCTCTACACCTCAATATTATTTTCTTGGCTTGGTTGCACTTAGCTCACTTGAGTACTTGTGATTGCAAAGGTAAAAATTAACCCACATCCCATCCTTATGTAGATTTTTAAAAAGTTATTACATTTATTGCTCCTTCACCTACCAACAATCCTCTCATTAATTGACCATTTTAAAAATTTCTAAAAAATTTCTTGTAGTAAAATTTCACACCCCATCTATAACCTTCTAGCTTTTTACCTCACATTATACTATTGATTCATTCATTTCCATCTACGGTATTCTTTAGAAGAAATCTCCTTTCTAATAGCTCCTTTTGATACTTAAATAACACATGTAATAGTTATTTCTCATGAGTACCCATTTGTGAATAAAAAATAACAACCACCCCACATCAATGGTACGTGTAGTCCTCTACGCATAAAAATACTTCATATTGTAATTAGCTTTACACGTGCAAATGCGCTTATTACAAAAAAACAGCAAACTAAATTGATAAAGCAAATTGATGAAGAAGGAAATACAGAAAGGGAAACCTATACTAAATGGAAACATTGTCTTATTACAAACACCGAGAAGAGATATTTATAGTAGAGCTTTAGTATAATCCTATTAAAGTAACTAAGTAACTGAATTCCATCAAGTGCCTCAAACTGGCAAGCGCTTGATTTAAGTATATGAGTGATAACATATGGTTATGTTAACATTTTAATCTATCTTGAGAAGAGGATGTCGAAAGCAGTCAGATAATTTTTTTTTTGGAAAAATCCTTTGTATATAAGTGTTTTGTAGGAGTTTAATGGTGCAAGTCTTGAAATTATGTTTTCAAATTTTTTATGTTTGAAAACCCTGAAAGTCCAGAATTTCAGGATTTTTGGGTTCAATTTTTTTCTTAATGATTAGTAATTTTTTTTATACCAGAGTTCTGAAGCACGAAACCATGAAAGTTCAAAATTTTTGAATTTCATGCTTTCAGGGTTCAGAACTTTTGGTCGCACCTTCCTTAAAATCTCTTTTAGACTCCCAAAGTCTGAAAGTCTAAAATTTCAGACTTTTGGGCTTTCAGGTTTCAGAAATCTTTGTGTAACATTCCGACTTTAGAAACAAGGGATTTTTTTTTAGTAATGTTCTCTGTTCTAAATACGTAATTTATAACACACATTCCATAACAACCATTATTATAACAGATAATCATATGTAGCTGTGATGACTCGGTGAACTACCGATCTATTCATGTTTAACACTAAGTATTGAGTAATTTTTTGTATACCACATATAATTGGTTCTCTTACCTTGTTCTGGGTATTGAGTGATCTATCTAAGGAACCTAATTGAATAGTTGTTACCGATATTCATCTGCATCACGATCCTTAGACTAGGTGACATAAGACAACGCAATCAGTAGCTTGTGATAATGTGGCCAAAGATTTCTAACATATTGTATGTATTACTTATTCCTTGATGGCATACTCGTCAATCTAGAATACGTCTTTCACCCCCACTCTATTGTTATCTAGAATTTCCTTTTTTGACTTCCATCAGTCCTCTTACCCAAGGTTTAACCCTAGTTCTGGTTAACAACATAGGTTATGATAGGAAGGGGCTCATAAAGACTTAGGATATTTGGCATACTGGGTCAACCTAGGTCGACCCCATGTGCCAAGGTACCCTAAGTCCTAGAGGGCTACTTCATATCATAACTATGCTACTATCTAGTCCTAGAGAAAAACTAAGTTCAATTCCATAAGTGTGTAGATCTAGATGATCAATGTAGAAGGGTGTTGCCACATGTCGACTGTAATGTTGTATCCTCAAGAAGATCCCAATATTCTCGAAGGTATAGCCCTGTAGTTGGCGTGTGCCAGCATCCTATAGAACAACCTCGTCGAGATGTACATACCCCTATAAGATTATTAATATTTAATTAATTTGGATACTTAAAAGTAGATTTTAGAAACCCTTCCCAAACCCTAATCCAACTCTCCCTAAGTTTTCCAAATCAGGTTCCATTAATCCCTGAAGAACTTCCTTAACTTAATATTTCTTTCGATTTTTGTTAATTTTTGCTTAACCTTCATCGAGGATGTTGCTTTCTCCGAGCATACGTTTTGTCTTGCTACGAGAGCTATTTTTGCTAAGTTCATCGGAAGACGTCTCCCTTTTTTGAGTATAAGGAATTGGTGCGAAACACAGTGGGGTAGCGGCCTTAATATTCGTTCCCTAGAAAAGGGTTTTTTTCTTATGCTGTTCCGCAGCGCTGCTCAGAGAGACAATACTATGGAAAAAACTCCCTTCTTTCCGATTCGGGGCTTGCGATTCGCGAATGGGAGCCTCACTTTGACTGTCACAAAGTGGCGGAGGATGGGTTTCAAGTGTGGATTCGATTGTATTCCCTGCCTAGCGAATTTTGGTCAGCTCCCATCCTTTCTAAAATTTGCTCTAGTCTCGGACGGGTTATTCGCATTGATCCTGTTACTCTGAATGGTAATCTTTCTTCCTTTGCCAGAGTTTGCATTTCCACTTCTTCAGCTCCTAATCCTAAGGAATTGATCCTCATTAACACCCCTTCGGGTATTTGGAAACAGAAAGTTGTTTATGAAGGTTTATCTAATATTTGTTTCAAGTGTCTGAAGCCTGGTCATACTCGCAAGTCTTGTTCCAATCCCTCACCTGGTGCCCCCTTTTGGCGGAAAGTGTCCCCCATCCCTCCTGCTCACCCGTCTTCCCCTCCCCTCGGTGCTCCTCCTTCGCCTCCTCCCCCTGCTCCATAAGTCACCCTTCCTTCCGTTGCACCCCTTGCTTTGGCACCCGAAACGCTTTCCTTAGTCAAAGAAATAGCGGCTGTTGTAAAGGAATCCACCCGGATCCTATCCCTGTTCCACGAAGGCATCTCCATCGGCAAGGGTGGCAGCTCAGAGGAACTTGAGGAATGGATTTCAACTAAAAAGGATTTGCTTTTGTCTTCCGAGGTTGCCCCCCTGGGGATTCCCCTGCCTTCATCTCGTCCCCTTCCCCCCCCTCGTGACCATTAGGACCGCTTCTTCCCACTCCCCCTCTTCTCAATGTCGATGTTGGTCCTAAGAGTATTCTTGGTCACCCCAACAAATGTAAGCTTTCTCTCAACGAAGTCGCCCTCGGGAAGCAACTTCAGTTACGGTCTTTTTTCCCGTCTACCAGTAGGAGAGGCAAGTCCTCTCTGAAGCAAATATGATCATTTTTTCATGGAATGTTAGGGGCCTCAATGCTCCTAACAAACAACGTCATTTAAGACGTTATGCCCTGGCAGAGGGTGTGGATATCTGTCTGATTCAAGAAACTAAAATGTCGGCTGAAGGTTGTAAAAGAAGCTGGTTCAATAAATGGAAAGGGTGGGAAGGCTACTTCTCGGATTCTGTCAGAGCCTCGGGCGGTTTAGGTATTCTTTGGAAAGCTGCTAGTTGCATGATTGCTCCCCTTGTCATAGATTTCAACTTCATTTGGTGTAAGGTTTCGGTCAAGCATTCTGAGGATTTCTTCTACCTCGGAAATATCTATGGCCCATCCACTCCCACCAGCAAAAGGATTCTTTGGGGTAACCTTAGCCAGCTGCTGACGGCCGTGTCAGCGGAGAAATTCATTATTGCAGGTGATTTCAATGCTACCCTTTCTGATCGAGATAAGCAGGGTGGTATTCAATGGCAGCCTCGTTTGCAGGTGGACTTCTCTTCCTTTGTTTCCTCTTCTCATCTGGTCGATTTGGAGCAATGTAAGGGTTGGTTCACTTGGAACAATAGGCGTACTGGTTTCAGTTCCCTCGTGGTATGCCTTGATCACTTTCTGGTTTCCGAACTCTGGTTGCAGCAGAATTTTCTTCTCAAAAGCTCTGTCCTCCCTCTTTCTGTTCGGATCATTTTTCTATTTCTGTGGTTCTTAACTTTGACATCCCTCTGCATCATTCCCCCTTCAAATTTGAAAATATGTGGCTTCAGGACCCTTCTCTTCGGTCGCTGATAAGGGGCTGGTGGGACTCCTTTATTGTTAAAGGAACCCAGATGTTCCAACTCTCTAGAAAGCTATCTTTGCTCAAAGACAAACTTCAAAGCTAAAACCATTCAGTGTTCAAAAATATCTTTCAGGAAAAGCTCCGTGTCGAGCAGTCTCTTCGCTCCCTTAATGAGTCTATTTTGCTTCTTGGGATGTCTCACGAGGATCACCAGAAGGAAAAAACTCTGTTAAAGGAATTGGGGGATATTCTTCTCAAAGAGGAAACCTTTTGGCAAAAAAAATCTAGGGAAACTTGGTTATTGGACGGGGATAAAAACACCAAATTTTTCTTTTCTTTGGTCCGAGCCAGAAGAAACTTCAATTACATCTCCTCTCTGAAACTCAAGGATTCCACGTACGCCACCTCGCAAGCTCAGATTAAATCAGAAATGGTGGATTACTTCCGCAAGCTCCTTAATGATACTGATTCCCCTCTTGGTCCACAATCACTTCTTCACGCTCAAATTCCCAGATGTATTTCGGAGGTAGATAATCTTTCGCTTCTTTCCCCCTTCTCTTTTGGAGAGGTTCAGAAAATTGTGTTCTCCATGAAGCGTGATAAAGCACCTGGTCCGGACGGTTTCCCAGCTTCCTTCTTTCAAGATTCTGGGATGTCATCGGTCCGGATGTTTGGTAGGTGATTGAGGAATCCAGAGTTACTGGGAAGATTCTTGGGAACCTGAACCACACTTTCATATGTCTTTTCCCTAAAAAATTCCATTCTGAGAAGTTGGATGACTTCAGGCCTATTTCTTTATGCAATACCACATATAAAATCATCTCCAAAGCTATAGCCACGAGACTTTCCCCTTTGATGCATAAGCTTATAGCCCCGGAACAGAGTGGGTTCATTCCTGGAAGATCCATCACGGAAGGCATTATTATTTTGATGAACTCATTCACTCCCTTCATAATTCCTCCAGAGCGGGAATGCTTGCTAAAACTGGAGATTCCTTCTTCTTTCTTTGTAAGCTTTGGGTTTGGTGCTCAGTTCTGTAAGTGGATTTTTGAATGCATTGCTTCTTCTCCGCGCTTCTCGGTTCTCATAAATGGGTCAGCGGAAGGCTTCTTTCAGATTAGCAAGGGCATCTATCAAGGTGACCCGCTCTCCTCATTCCTCTTTACAATAGTGCAGAAGCTCTCAGTCGCGCCTGAAGGGGCAATTCATGATGGCTTCTTGAAAGGGCCTTCACGTGTCCTCCAATCGTCCTCCCTTTCTACATCAGTCAAACCCTTCGCTTCCGTTGCACCCCTTGCTTTTGCACCCCCGACCGCTTTCCTTAGTCCCCATAATAGCGGCTGTGTGTAACGGAAAATCCACCCTATCCTATCCCTGTTCCACCGAAGCATCTCCATCGTGCAAGGGTTGGCAGCTCAGAGAATTGAGAATGGCTTTCAACTAAAAGGATTTTCTTTTGTCCTTCGCGAGGTGTCCCCCCTGGATTCCCCTTCCTTCATCTCGTTCCCCTTCCCCCCCCCCTCGTGACAATTAGGCCGCTTTCTTATTCCCACTCCCCCCTCTTCTCAATGTCGATGTTGGTCCTAAGAGTATTCTTGGTCACCCCCAACAATGTTAAGCTTTCTCTCAACGAAGTCGCCCTCGGGGAAGCAACTTCATTAACGGTCTTTTTTTCCCGTCTACCAGTAGGAGAGGCAAGTCCTCTCTGAAGCAAATATGATCATTTTTCATGGAATGTTAGGGGGCCTCAATGCTCCTAACAAACACGTCATTTAAGACGTTATGCCCTGGCAGAGGGTGTGGATATCTGTCTGATTCAAGAACTAAAATGTCGGCTGAAGGTTGTAAAAGAAAGCTGGTTCAATAAATGGAAAGGGGTGGGAAGGCTACTCTCCGGATTCTGTCAGAGCCTCGGGCGGTTTAGGTATTCTTTTGGAAAGTGCTAGTTGCATGATTGCTCCCCTTGTCATAGATTTCAAACTTCATTTGGTGTAAGGTTTCGGTCAAGCATTCTGAGGGATTTCTTCTACCTCGGAAATATCTATGGCCCATCCACTCCCACCAGCAAAAGGATTCTTGGGGTAACCTTAGCCAGCTGCTGACGGCCCGTGTCAGCGGAGAAAGAAATTCATTATTGCAGGTGATTTTCAATGCTACCCTTCTGATCGAGATAAGCAGGGTGGTATTCAATGGCAGCCTCGTTTGCAGGTGGACTTCTCTTCCTTTGTTTCCTCTCTCATCTGGTCGATTTGGAGCAATGTAAGGTGTTGGTTCACTTGGAACAATAGGCGTACTGGTTTCAGTTCCCTCGTGGTATGCCTTGATCACTTTCTGGTTTCCGAACTCTGGTTGCAGCAGAATTTTCTTCTCAAAAGCTCTGTCCTCCCTCTTTCTGGTTCGGATCATTTTTCTATTTCTGTGGTTCTTAACTTTGACATCCCTCTGCATCATTCCCCCTTCAAATTTGAAAATATGTGGCTTCAGGACCCTTCTCTTCGGTCGCTGATAAGGGGCTGGTGGGACTCCTTTATTGTTAAAGGAACCCAGATGTTCCAACTCTCTAGAAAGCTATCTTTGCTCAAAGACAAACTTCAAAGCTAAAACCATTCAGTGTTCAAAATATCTTTCAGGAAAAGCTCCGTGTCGAGCAGTCTCTTCGCTCCCTTAATGAGTCTATTTTGCTTCTTGGGATGTCTCACGAGGATCACCAGAAGGAAAAAACTCTGTTAAAGGAATTGGGGGATATTCTTCTCAAAGAGGAAACCTTTTGGCAAAAAAAATCTAGGGAAACTTGGTTATTGGACGGGGATAAAAACACCAAATTTTTCTTTTCTTTGGTCCGAGCCAGAAGAAACTTCAATTACATCTCCTCTCTGAAACTCAAGGATTCCACGTACGCCACCTCGCAAGCTCAGATTAAATCAGAAATGGTGGATTACTTCCGCAAGCTCCTTAATGATACTGATTCCCCTCTTGGTCCACAATCACTTCTTCACGCTCAAATTCCCAGATGTATTTCGGAGGTAGATAATCTTTCGCTTCTTTCCCCCTTCTCTTTTGGAGAGGTTCAGAAAATTGTGTTCTCCATGAAGCGTGATAAAGCACCTGGTCCGGACGGTTTCCCAGCTTCCTTCTTTCAAGATTTCTGGGATGTCATCGGTCCGGATGTTTGGTAGGTGATTGAGGAATCCAGAGTTACTGGGAAGATTCTTGGGAACCTGAACCACACTTTCATATGTCTTTTCCCTAAAAAATTCCATTCTGAGAAGTTGGATGACTTCAGGCCTATTTCTTTATGCAATACCACATATAAAATCATCTCCAAAGCTATAGCCACGAGACTTTCCCCTTTGATGCATAAGCTTATAGCCCCGGAACAGAGTGGGTTCATTCCTGGAAGATCCATCACGGAAGGCATTATTATTTTTGATGAACTCATTCACTCCCTTCATAATTCCTCCAGAGCGGGAATGCTGCTAAAACTGGAGATTCCTTCTTCTTTCTTTGTAAGCTTTGGGTTTTGGTGCTCAGTTCTGTAAGTGGATTTTTGAATGCATTGCTTCTCCGCGCTTCTCGGTTCTCATAAATGGGTCAGCGGAAGGCTTCTTTCAGATTAGCAAGGGCATCTATCAAGGTGACCCGCTCTCCTCATTCCTCTTTACAATAGTGGCAGAAGCTCTCAGTCGCAGCATTAAGGCTGCAATTCATGATGGTTCCTTGAAAGGCCTTCACGTGTCCTCCAATCTTCCTCCTCTTTCTCATCAGAAATTCGCTGACGATACTTTTCTTTTCGGCCAAGGGACTGTCCCGGAGGCTAGACGCATTTCCTCTATTCTGGATTCATATTCTGCTGCGGCGGGTTAGGTACTAAATTTTCATAAATCAGTGATCTTCTTTTTTAATGTGGCCCCCAGGCTTTAGGGGAGAATTAAAGAGATTCTTGGTTTCTCTTTGGGCAATCTTCCCCACTCTTACTTGGGTGTTCCTTTGTTTCACGGGAAGGGTAAGGCTCAATTATGGAACGGGCTTATTAACTCCATCTCTGCAAAACTCCTCTCTTGGAAAGGAAAATGGTTGTCCCTTGCTGGTTGTGCGCTCCTCATAAATTCGGTGCTTCTTTCCATTCCTATCTACAAACTCTCCATTCTACAGATCCCCAACTTTGTTCTCCTCAAAATTGAGAAGGTGGCCTGTACCTTTCTTTGGCAAGGTCTCAACTCTAAATGGAAATTCCATTTAGCCAAATGGGACCTGGTCAAACTTCCTAAGAGGTTGGGTGGTCTAGGCATTCTTGATTTGGCCATTCAGAATATAGCACTCGGAGCAAAATTGGTGTGGAATTTCATTGCAGATAAAAGTAGACTTGCCTTTAAAGTCCTGGCTCATAAATACATGGAAGGGCAATGAAATGAGCTTTTTCTATCCAGTTCTGAGCTTCCTATGGGCTCTCACATTTGGAATTTTATGTGTAAATCCAAAAATCTTATTGCTGATCGGGCTTCGTGGAAGATTAATAATGGTTGGATTGCGTCCTTTTGGGATGAAAGCTGGAATGGCTTCCCTCCCCTCAACTTGATTCCCTCTCTCAATGGTATTATGAATTCTTCCAAATTACTTTGGGGTTCTCTTGTCGATGATTATGGCTTCCAGCATCCCGAAGGCTCACCCTCTTGGTGTTGGAAAGATGTCTCGTCAATCGGCGCCTCTCCTCAGGAAGCTGTTCTCTTTTCCTCCACTCTAAAGGAGTGCCATGCTTCATTCCTTAATTGTTCTGATTGTATCTTCTGGGTTGGAAATAGCTCTGGCCAATACAATGTCAAGAATGGTTACAACATACTCCTTTCTCAATTCGGCAAGGGCTCTCCGAGTTCTTTTGGATGTTGGCACCCCCACATTACACCAAAGATAGCTTACTTTGGTTGGCTGGTTCTGCAGAGAAAGGTTCTCACTCAAGCAAGAAGGCGAGCGTGGGGCTTTATTGGCCCATCAAAATGTCTTCTATGTGGCGAAGCTAAGGAAGATCTAGATCATCTCTTCCTCTTCTGTCCTTTCACCGCCAAGTGTTGGGATTGGCTCTTTAGTAAGCTGAACGTTGCTTGGGTTCATTGTAGCAGTATTGAAGCTAGTCTTTCCTCCTAGCCGACCTTTTCCCAAAATTGCTGGCACAGTTCTATTTGGCTTGTACGCCCCTACTTCTTGCTTTGGCACGTTTGGTGGGAACGAAACCTCCGCCTTTTTAGAGAGCAAAAAGCTGAGCTCCCTTCTTTCCTCTCCAAGCTAGAGGTGGCAATCTCTGAGTGTATTAACACTAAGAGTTCTTCTTTTCATTCCTTTTCCTCCAAAGACTTCGCCATTCTTCAGCATTGGTCTCTCATAAAAATCCCCACTCCTGGTTCTATTATCCAAAAGGGGCTCTCACAAATTGAAAAATTATTGCTTAGGAAGAATACTAGATGGCATTCCCCCCCAGATGGACAGTGGAAATTAAACTTCCATGGAGCCTCCAGAGGTAATCCAGGTCCCTCTGGGGCTGGTTGCATCATCAGAGACGCTCGAGGTCTCTTAATTCACGCGGTCTCCTTCCCGTTACAAGTTGGCACTAGTAATTCTGCTGAAGCTCAGGCCCTGTTGGAAGGGGTCAAGATGGTGGTCCATCTTGGTTGCTCTGAAATTTGTATCGAAGGGGACTCCCAAATTCTCATTTCAGCGCTCTCTATTGGTGCTTCCCATTCATGGAAAATGAACTTATTCCTTCCTTCTATTCACTACTGGCTTGGAAAAATACCTTCCTGGAACATTTCTCACAAGTACAGAGAAGCTAACAAGGAAGCCAATTTCCTGGCCAATTTCGCTATTGACAATCCTTCCGCCTCACTTTCCTCCAGTGACGGTAACTTGTGGCTAGGTCTTCCTTCTATCCTTTTCCTCGATCAGAGCATCTGTTGCAGTTAAGTCACACGTGCCTACAATGATTTTTGCAGCTCACCCGTGCGTCGGTCTCATCCTTCCCCATCTCTCATCTCTTCTTTCGGCGGCGTCCTTCCTCTCCCTCGCTGTTCCCCCACATGCTTCTCTGGCTCCTGTCTCCTCCCGCATCTCTTGCTAGGCTTCCCTTGGGACTTCTCCTTCTTCCCTTTCTATTTTAGCCTGCTTTGTTGTTCGCATGGCGTGTCTTTGCTTGCATTCACCTGTTTCTTGCTTGCGCCATGTCCTTCTTGGGTTTTCCTTTTGTGACTGTGCGAGGACAGTTCCGAGAAATCGCAGATACGTCGGCCATCGACAGGAGGTGGTTAGCCATGATATTCAAGTTTTCGACCAATGCCGAGGCCGAGGCCATAGAAGCAATACTTGGTGATTCGTTCTGCTATAATGCCAGTCACCCGCGCACTGACTCTGATGTTGCATCTGCATTCGTATCCTTTTGTACTTTGCTTCACCCTGTCATAGCGGATGTGGAACTAGTTGCTTCTGATTTCATCTATGCTGTGCATTGCGTGGGTCTTCATGACCAGCTCGCGGAGTTTTCAATTCCTGACCCACTTCTTTGGGTTGAAGAAGTGGATGAGCTTGCTATCGGTTCAGGCAGAGACATCCGCTAGCTCAGCGGACAATACCGCGAACTGGCTACGTTTGCCCAAAATTTCCACCCTTCTTTGGATCAGCGCTTCCTGCCTGTAGTAGACATCGATGCAGCCTTGTTTCCTCTTCATTCGGCTGTGGATCAGCTGAATGCACTCAAGGATCGTGCACTTCATGCCTTCAACGTCCTGCTTTAGGCGGCTTCCTCACGGGCGGGTCACCCCGTGGGTCGGTAGTGACATCTTTGGGTCCTTCGTTCGTCGAAGCTTCCTTTTTCTTTGTTCGTTCTTCCTTTCTTTGCTTCAGTTCTTCTCCTTCTCTCCCCCTCGTCTTCTCTTTCTCCTTCTTCCTTCCTCTGTATTTTTAGGGTTGGGGTCCCTCTCCCCACTGGTTCATAGCTCCGGTCAAAAGCGTTTACCAATAAAATAAAAAATAAAAAAAAAAATTCTTAACAAGGAGCTACCAAGAAGAAAGGACAACAACCTCATAAGTTCCATTTAATGTGGCTTAGCCATTCAAGGAAGTGTATTAACCACCTGGGTTGTAACTTAATAGACTTTATTAAATGAAGTCTAATGATTATAAATCATATCTTCCTTTTTGTTTACTTTTTCATAAGAGATGAAGAGTCTCCCTCTTCATGGTTAAGTTCTAGGGTTTAACACACCCTTTATGTCCTTTACAAATTCTATAGTTTTCATAGTAAGTTCATTACACGTTACCTTAAAATATGAATTTTTTAGATAAGAACATTGAATTCTACAACTTATCTAGTTGCATCACATTTAGGGAAATTACTCTAATTCCCTTTTTACCTAATTATCCAAGAATATTCATTTAAACATATAAATAACATGAAGAGTATCAATAGGATAGGATTCCATTTCTTTTACAAAGGTAAAAGATAATTTGCACAACCCATGCAAGTAAATTCTCATCCTTCAATTCATTTTCAAAACTTATACATTTACAAACTTATGCATTTTAGGCATACTGCATGACATCAGCCTTCATTCAAAATAATATAACTTTTATTTTTCAATACAATTTAAGAAAGAATCAGAATTATTCACAAGAATCAAACTTAGATCAGCCAATGCATCATATAAGCTTTTTCCTTCTTTTATCACTTACGAAGTCCATCTACAAAAATTACTAGCATGAGTCAGTTCAATGAACTGATCATGATAAGCACTGAGCCTTAAAACGAAGTGCATTCCACTAATTGTTCTAATAAAAACAACCCTTCTTTAATGAACAATTAGTATTTCATACTCTAAGCATAAGTAATAACAATGAAAAGAAGAGCATTAATGAACGAGAATTCACAGAAAGAAGAACATAATATAATCTATAATATCTATCTTACAAATTAAAGTATAAGTGATCCTATCAATTATCTTTACCAAACAACAAATCATAACATCTCATTGTTTCCAATCCTACCAAAATATAATACAACACTTATCTTTACTATAAGATACAGGAAGTGTTTACATCATATTCTCACTAGGATGTTTCATCTAACTTTCAAGTAAGTAAGAAGACAACCATTTCCATTATGCCAAAGTATATAACATCAGCAAAGCAGAAAAAGGTGCATATCATGACTTAAACTATTTCCTTTAAAGGACATCTACTTTAAATTCAAAATTTTACGGTATTCATCATAAAATATTCACATAAAATAAATCCAAGAAGGAATGATGGAGTAACAGTCAAACAACAAGTTTGCATTTCCTTTTTACTAACCAATCATCAATCTCTTTCTACTTCATTCTAGTCAAATGACAAGTATAAGAAGACTAATTAATTAATGATTCTCTTTTTCCCATAAGAGTAATTAACAGGAGGTTCCGAACCAATAAAATTAACCCAACTGCATTAGAAAAAGGATTCCTAACAGAATATGATCCCCATCTATAATCATTTATTTCAACTTAATCAACAGTTCTACTCTTTCTTATACATATAGTTTAAGTTCATGCAAGAGTTACCAAGAAAGAGAATAAGAACAATTTCAAGGAAGAGAAAACTTAATGCTACCTTCCTTTCAAAATATTTCCATTATAATGCATGAATTCCACTTTCCTATTCAGAACATTATAACAATGAAGTTCATACATAGCCCACAGACACTAAAGAATCATAGTTTGTCTTTTAAAGACTCAACATTCTTTCATTGGATCCAACTAGAAGTGTGAAATCCGAGTAGATGCTAACACTCAAAATTTCCCAATATTTCCAGTCAAGATAGAACTATATTGACAGTATTTTAACACATCACTATAAGAACTACTAATTGGGATTCCAATAAAATGACAAACCAACAAGCTAATTCCAATCAAGATCTCAAAAAGTTTACCCAATAACCTACTAAGCCATGCTTCCAGTTTTCTCCTTACACATGTGGTTTATTCAAAAGGATTCTGAATTTAGAACCATTCAATCTAGTAATAAACTCAATTTAAATGACAAGATCAAAAAATATATTAAAAATATGTTCTGTCCAAGACTCGAATTAAAAATCTAAGAAAAATGTAAAGCATAAGCTCCCTCAAAGGATCAAGATCATTCAAGTGATTATAGACAAGTTTGGGTAACAGCATGTTCCCTCTTTAGTTTATAAAATAGTCAAAAAATACTATAAGATATGAACCAATACATCATTCAGGTTACATTTTTTAAAAAAAAAACCAAGTAACAAATTGATTGTCTAGTGTTGCATCACAATATCTCAATCACGAGTTCATATATACACCAACATTGTAATGCTAGACTGAATATAATGAAATTACTCAAAAATAATTCAAAAATAAGAAAGAGCTTCCATTTTCAGTTAACATCCTCTTAAAGCCTATTCCCAATTCAAACAGAATGTAAGATTCTTATCAGAGCTCAGACCAGATGACAACAAAACATGAAATCTGAGTTCATAAATAACCTCCAATAACATTTAAATGATCATAAGGACAATAGATCACAAGCACCATGCCTTAAGTGGACTTTGATCAATAGTCTAATTTATTCAAGATAACAAAACACAGGTTCCAAGTTACATGCGGGTTTCAACAACAGTCAAAGTTTTTACAAGATGAAATAAAAGAACCAAGCCATATACATTTTTATCCACAGTTCCATTTATCTATGAAATAAAATTCAAGCACCATAGAACCGAGAATCTCCAACAACAGTTCTCTCCTACCAAAACAAGTTTCCAACAGAAATATCGAACTTGCATACAAATTTTCATAAGAACACGATTTCTTTACCAACTCGAGATCACAGAACACATCAAGTTTACAAAACACTAATCTCAACAAACACAGGCAGAACTCAGAGTTTCCATAAAAACTCAGCTAGTAATTTATTGGCAAAAAAATTAGTCCAAACCAAACAACAATTTCCAACAACCAAAAAAATTAAGCAAAATTACCAACTTTGTTCTCACATGCATAGTTATTTTGTGTAAAAACAAAGCAACATTAGTTTCTAATAAAATCTCAAATACCATGGATTCAAAACCAAAAATGCAAGATTTACTAAACCCATCAACCAATTAACAAGATAGAGCATGTAATGCACAAAATCAATAGAGCAGAGTTGCTTTAACGTAAACACTTAGAGGAAAGCAAGATATTTTAACATTTAGAGACTATCATGCCTGATAGTGTCTCTGTCAAATCGAATAAGACCTGCAGCCAAGCTCACTTCTTCTCCTTTTCTCCACGAAATATTAAACAACCAAATACCTCTTCCACAATGCTTCTTATAAATTCCATGAAACGAAAATAGATTTGAAACCTCAAAAATAGCCATGAAGTGCAATTCAACCTACCGGTTTGAAAAACCAGAGCGCATGCAAAATGAAACAACTCAAGAAGAATCCATTAGCATGCCTACCAAGACGGTTTGGGCTCATAACCAAATGCAATTAATTCCATTAATTCCAAATCTCCCACCTAATCTTCCTTGCTACCACCTGCCAAGTCTGGAAAATGCCAAGTCAAAAATAACATGTAAATCCATTTTAGTGACACTTCCACCTAAGCCTCTGCCAAGTCATCTAGCCCCTAGCAAAACTGGTATTCCGTATACATTTACCAACCTTATCAATAACATAAATTTCTTTGGAAAACTGTTGCCCAAGTGCATCCGACCACTTAAGTCCCCATTCATATCCATGTGTTTAGGATATATTAGATTGCTTAGGTTAAATCTTAGGTAGAATTAAAATTTATACCTTAGGATATAAAACTAACAACTAACCTCCACCATAGGCCTTATCAAATAAGTTTAGATAATTTCCACATTGGAAAATTAATTCAAAACATAATAGTTTTTGGCATTAGGTTAGATTACAATAATACCTTGTAGTATTAGGATCTAGGTTAATTTAATACCTAGTAACCTTTCCAATTCCATTATCACTGAGCTTAGGTTAGGTTGAAAATCAACTAATCATAACAAAATAAGGAGCTTTAGGTTAGAATCAAAATTCTATCAAGTGACATAGCTTAGGTAGAAATATTTTTTTTTACCTAGCTTAGGATCCCATAGGTTAGTCCTATATAGGATCCTGGATCTCTCTTTTGCCATGAACAAGATGTATTTCCATTTTTGTTAGAAATGACCTATCATGGTCGATCTCCAAAGACCCAAGCAAAACAACCCACTGAATGGAAGTACGTTCACATAAAAATCAAAGAACTTGGAACAAAAAAAGTTCAATCTAATGTGTATCTTGACTCATGGAATGTCAATTTTACTATTCGTTCAATAGAGAAGATTTAAAACATTCCTTGGATCACTAAAATTGATCCAAGGATGAGTCAGATAAATAGAAAAGTTTACAACTCTTAAACTAGATTACAAATCACCTACCAGAAGTGAAAAAAATGGATTCAAGGAAGCCATTCCAATTCAGTAAAAGGATCTTAAGAGTAGAAAAGACTTATCCATATCATGCATGATTTCCAATGATTAGAAGAACATATCCTTCTAAGGAAAATCACATGTCAACACTTGAATGCAAAGGAGGAAGCTAACAACTGTCAAGGGTGTTACACTTCGGATATTTTTTGATTTTCCACTTTCAGACTTCTGAAGTACGAAAGCCTGAAATTCCAAAATTTCATAATTTCAGGCTTTTGGGTTTCAAAAAATTTATTTCCATTTCACGTTTTTCATCTCCAAATATCCAAAGTCCGAAGTCCAAAAATTTCTAAATTTTCATTTCGGGTTTTAGATTTTTGGAGTCCTTCGTGCAATTAAGTTTTTACCTACCTTGTTATGGATCAAAATTTCACCATTAATATCGGGTTTCCTTTTTAAACTCACATTTCCACTTGTCATTTTCACTTGATACTTTACTCCAACATTTTTTTTTCTTGTACTTTTGGAATTATTTTCGAGGTATTGTTTAACTTGGTTTTTTACTTTTGGTTTAAGATCTTTAATTTTGTTTCCTCCTCTATATACCTTTTGAAACAACAAACTCATTTCCCACCATGATCTACATTTTGGGCTTCCAAAGGCATTTAGAGTTTTCAAAGGATCCTCTCAAGCACTTATCTTTTTTCAGGATTTGGAGATTAGCATTGTTCAGAAAACCTTCTTCTTCATTTTTGGGCCTTCGGAGGTTTTCTTTTTGGAATTTTAGAACTCTTGTTTTCAATATTTCAGAAGTCACATTTTCGAAGAATTTTGCTTCTCAGGGTGTGAGGTTTTGGATTTTCAGAGATTTTTAGTTATTGAGAATCGTGCAATTTAAGAACTTTTGTCTTCAGAAATTTTACTTTTGGAACTTTGGAACTTGCAATCTTTGGAAATTTTTCTTTCAAAACTTTGAAACTTTCATTTTCAAGATTTTGGAGGTCAGGTTTCTTATAATTTCATACTTCTATTTTTTCAAAGATTTCCACTTTAGATTTTTGGAGGTGTCCATTTTAGGCTTTCCGAAGTTAATGATTTTCAGGATTTTGGGACCTATCCTTTCAGAGCATTACATTTCAGGATTCTTTTTAACTTAGGATTTCAGGAATCGACAAGTCATTAGGTTTCGAAAAATAGAGCTTAATGTCTAATTCCACATCAAAGGGAAAAGAAAAGATGAAGTATTCATTTCTTGGAGTTTCTCCTCACTCTTGCTTGTCTTATGACTTGGAAAATATAGTAGACACTAAACTAGGGCAGATCAATTTTTCAAATTTCTGGGAAAGGGTAAAGGCTCTAAATAAAAAACAATGGATGAATGCCATATACGATAGTGGATTGTCCTTGATGTTAGTTTTCCCACATCCATGCATTTCCTAGATTTTGTTTTAGCTACAACATCTCACTTTGATGAGGAACCTATGACGGTTAAAGATGCTGATGATAAGGTGGTAATCCATTTGGACCCATGCTTCTTTGAAGATCTTATCAAACTTCCAGATGTCAAATATTTCGCCATAATTTCACAAGAGTCAGTAGTAGAACATTGGGACAAGGAGGTGGAAGTATGCATGAAAGTCATGTTGAAAAGATGTTTGGCCAAGAATGTTGTTAAATTACTAAAGACCATGTATAGGGAAGACTTCATTCAGGAGGTCAACAACATCATTTTACTACTAATCAAAAATTTAGGTCTTCCCTCTATAAAGGAATTCCAGGAATGGATGTTCTTTTACATCGCTACCATCAAGAAAAATAAGGAATTTATCTGATGGGGGGATCATATGAGTAGCTCCATTTGCTATCAGTTGAGCAAGGTGCTTTCTACAAAGAATTTCTATATGACATCCCTTTTAGTTTATGCGACCGCTGCTATGGGATATTTCACTGGGTTGAATACTAAAGGTATTCACAAAACCTCCCAAATTGATTATTTTTATCCTCAACTCACACTAAATGAGGAGAGTAGGAATTTTTGGATTTTTAACGATGCCTTATTTGTGGGTATCCTGTACTATTTTGATAAGGAGTTATACTATCGAAGGATTTCTGATGAAGCCTTTAAGGAAGTACAAGAATGATGAGTTATCTACCTTTAGTTTCCCACATTTACTTACATTTGGATTGTTTCACTCGGAAATGTTTCGTTCCTTTTAGAAATAGATAAGGTTAGGGGCTAGGAGGAATACCTGTGGAATGTCGAGATGGTGTGCGCGTACCGTAGAGAAAGATCAGGCTGATTGCGAAGAACTCCTTTTTGTCTTGGAAGGACTACCTGTAAATAAGAACACAAGACCACAAGATTTGATTAAACAATAAATGAGGAAACTGCCTTGGGCCCAGGAAATATAAAACTTCCTTTTGAAGGTGCTTAGTTTCCCTGCTAATATGAATTAACACAAATGACTGCAAAATATCAATTAAGTTGTTTCGTTGAACTGGGTAGAGGAAAGGCTGGTTTTCTGGTTTTGATCAGAGGAACCGATGCCAGTTATTGATAACCGATGTCGGTTACTGATAACTGATACCGGTGGGTTCTAGGATCTTCTTGGTAGCTATGGTGTTTGTAAGGCTGGTTTATGGATGATATTAGGAAATGAGATGATGAGGGATAAAAGAATGATAGTTAGATGCAATGGCACGTTGGGTAGTGGATTCAGAAACGGATTTAGGAGGACTGAGATTCAAGAAGCATAAGAAATGTTATAACAGAGGACATGCAAGATGTGACTTACTGGTTTTGGCAAAGATGCAAGTTGATCTCCTTGGTTGTAAATACTTCTGGTATTTCCACTCGTCTCTGCTCGGTCAAGTGAAGATCTGGACCCTATTTCTCGCTCCCAATTCTCTCTATTGATCAAGAAATCCTTCGACTGATCCCCAAAATGAAATTTCAATCCGTTGTTTTGGTTTGGGGAGCCCATTTACAGGGAACTGATGGCGGTTACGTAACCAACAGCGGTCGAGTAGGAACCGGCATCGGTAAGGAAAAATTAGGCTATTTTTAGTAAAATAGCCCACCTTCCCTGCTTTTCTCTCGAGAGATCAGTTTCGGGCTTGGTCAAGTGGCTAGAAGGTCGGATTTGGGTGCGAGTAAGGAGGCATTAGTTATGGATGTGAGTCTAGACCAAGTCATGGGTCTTAATTAGGTTAGTTTAGGGTTAGGGCTAGGTCATGATGAGGTGGCAAAGTGAGGTGGCGGGTAAGGTGATGTGGATTTATCAATTATAAGGTAATTAATAAATAATTGTGTAAGGTTTAGGTAATGAGGTTAGGTTGCGAAATGGGATGTGGGTCACAAGGGGTCGTAAGACATGAATTTGGTGTCTACATTAGCCCCTTATTGTCGTGTAGCTTGTTGTGTAAAGCTGCGTGGACAATAATATGAAGTGGTTTCTCATGTTAAAGATATAGGTAATCCCCCTCAAATCTATCGCCGATTGAGTGAACGGGAAATCAAGGATAGGGTTGATAAAGGGTACATGTTGTAGAGAGGATGGTAAGGTGGTGGGGTAGGTCCAAGGAAGCAGACGCATGTTGAAATGCAATAGTACGACTAGGGTACATGATTTGACAAGCAAACCAGCAATGTGTAGGCAAAGGTCGTTATTCCATTACCGATTCCCAACACACAAGGCATGTTGTTTCGAAGAAGGACATGGGAGGAGTTAGGAAAGATTCAGAAGACTTTAATAGATATTATATCATGGAAAGATTCTTGTTTTCAGTTGAGGAGACTGAATTGGTAAATGAACCGGTAATGGTGGAAGAAAAAAAAGAATATCCTACTACTCCTAAAAGTTCTCAGAAGTAGTAAATGAAGGTGTTTAATTTTGTAGATCAACCGGAAGAGAGGAAACTCCTAGATGAGAAACACGTTCCAAACACTTGTTAACTTAGGATTTCAGGAATGGACAAGTCATTAGGTTTCGAAAAATAGAGCTTAATGTCTAATTCCACATCAAAGGGAAAAGAAAGATGAAGTATTCATTTCTTGGAGTTTCTCCTCACTCTTGCTTGTCTTATGACTTGGAAAATATAGTAGACACTAAACTAGGGCAGATCAATTTTTTAAATTTCTGGGAAAGGGTAAAGGCTCTAAATAAAAAACAATGGATGAATGCCATATACGATAGTGGATTGTCCTTGATGTTAGTTTTCCCACATCCATGCATTTCCCAGATTTTGTTTTAGCTACAACATCTCACTTGATGAGGAACCTATGACGGTTAAAGATGCTGATGATAAGGTGGTAATCCATTTGGACCCATGCTTCTTTGAAGATCTTATCAAACTTCCAGATGTCAAATATTACGCCATAATTTCACAAGAGTCAGTAGTAGAACATTGGGACAAGGAGGTGGAAGTATGCATGAAAGTCATGTTGAAAAGATGTTTGGCCAAGAATGTTGTTAACTTACTAAAGACCATGTATAGGGAAGACTTCATTCAGGAGGTCAACAACATCATTTTACTACTAATCAAAAATTTAGGTCTCCCTCTGTAAGGAATTCCCGGCATGGATGTTCTTTACATCGCTACATCAAGAAAATAAGGAATTTATCTGATGGGGGGATCATATGAGTAGCTCCATTTGCTATCAGTTGAGCAAGGTGCTTTTCTACAAAGAATTTCTATGACATCCCTTTTAGTTTATGCGACCGTGCTAGGATATTTCACTGGGTTGAATACTAAAGTATTCACAAACCTCCCAAATTGATGATTTTTTATGGCTCAACTCACACTAAATGAGGAGAGTAGGAATTTTTGGATTTTTAACGATGCCTTTATTTGTGGGTATCCTGTTACTATTTTGATAAGGAGTTATCCTATCGAAGGATTTCTGATGAAGCCTTTAAGGAAGTACAAGAATGATGAGCTATCTACCTTTAGTTTCCCACATTTACTTACATTTGGATTGTTTCACTCGGAAATGTTTCGTTCCTTTTAGAAACAGATAAGGTTAGGGGCTAGGAGGAATACCTGTGGAATGTCGAGATGGTGTGCGCGTACCGTAGAGAAAGATCAGGCTGATTGCGAAGAACTCCTTTTGTCTTGGAAGGACTACCTGCAAATAAGAACACAAGACCACAAGATTTGATTAAACAATAAATGAGGGAAACTACCTTGGGCCCAGGAAATATAAAACTTCCTTCGAAGGTGGTCAGTTTCCCTGCTAATATGAATTAACACAAATGACTGCAAAATATCAATAAGTTGTTTCGTTGAACTGGGTAGAGGAAAGGTTGGTTTTCTGGTTTTGATCAGAGGAAACCGATGCTAGTTATTGATAACCGATGCCGGTTACTGATAAACCGATACCGGTGGGTTCTAGGATCTTCTTGGTAGCTATGGTGTTTGTAAGGCTGGTTTATGGATGCTATAGGAAATGAGATGATGAGGGATAAAAGAATGACAGTTAGATGCAATGGCACGTTGGGTAGTGGATTCATAAATGGATTTAGGAGGATGAGATTCAAGAAGCATAAGAAATGTTATAACAGAGGACATGCAAGATGTGACTTACTGGTTTTGGCAAAGATGCAAGTTGATCTCCTGGTTGTAAACACTTCTGGTATTTCCACTCATCTCTGCTCGTCAAGTGAAGATCTGGACCCTGTTTCTCGCTCCCAATGCTCTCTATTGCTCCAGAATCCTTCGACTGATCCCCCAAATGAAATTTCAATCCATTGTTTTGGTTTGGGGAGCCCATTTACAGGGAACCGATGGTGGTTACGTAACCGACGGCGGTCGAGTAGGAACCGGCATCGGTAAGGAAAAAGTAGGCTATTTTTAGTAAAATAGCCCACCTTCCCTGCTTTTCTCCCGAGAGATCAGTTGGCGGGCTTGGTCAAGTGGCTAGAAGGTCAGCTTTGGGTGCGAGTAAGGAGGCATTAGTTATGGATGTGAGTCTAGACCAAGTCATGGGTCTTAATTAGGTTAGTCTAGGGTTAGGGCTAGGTCATGATGAGGTGGCAAAGTGAGGTGGCGGGTAAGGTGATGTGGATTTATCAATTATAAGGTAATTAATAAATAATTGTGTAGGTTTAGGTAATGAGGTTAGGTTGCGAAATGGGATGCGGGTCACAAGGGGTCGTAAGACACGAATTTGGTGTCTACATTAGCCCCTTATTGTCGTGTAGCTTGTTCTGTAAAGCTGCGCGGACAATAATATGAAGTGGTTTCTCATGTTAAAGATATAGGTAATTCCCCTCAAATCTATCACCGATTGAGTGAACGGGAAATCAGGGATAGGGTTGATAAAGGGTACATGTTGTAGAGAGGATGGTAAGGTGGTGGGGTAGGTCCAAGGAAGTAGACGCATGTTGAAATTGCAAATAGTACGACGAGGGTACATGATTTGATAAGCAAACCAGCAATGTGTAGGCAAAGGTCGATAGTTTATCCAAACAAGGGTGATATAATCATGGTATCCAAGGCATAGGAAGTAGCTCCAGGGTATATAACAGGTGAGGTACAGGAACGTTTAGGCATGTTCGGTAGTACCAGATGGTTGGTTTGGTTGAGATAAACGTCACGATCTAGGTCTAGGCAAAGTTGGTCGACAGATCAAGTCAAGGACCCTAATCATGCTAAAACATGAATAGGTGAGCTCGATTGGACAAAAGGTACATGATGGATGGATAAAATAAAACATTGATTGTGGGTATGGTATTGAAGTGATACGGCCTTGGGTCAGGCCAAGTGGTTGGGCGGTGGCCCTGGGTCAGGTCATAAGGGTAGAGTGAGGCCTTGGGTCAGGTCAAATTGTTAGGGCGAGGCCAGGTGAATATGAGAGGATTCCTATAGATCGCGTGCGGCGACAATTTGGATTTGTGTAGGATATACCCCTGGCTTATAGACCATATATGAGGATCAACGCCAAGGCAACATTCTCACCTCCCCGGCCAACACCTCCAGAAGGGCCTGAAGAGGTAGCAGCCGATCGCAGGGTAATGGATGCAGGAACGACAGAGGCGTATAGATTATGGTGGGTAGCAGAACTGCGAGGTGTACGTGAGCACCCTAACATAGCTGTGATTACAGTAGAGAGGGATCATCTGCAGTGTTTAGTTCAGCAGCTCCAAACGCAGGTGAATGAGACAAGAGGATTGTTAGCGGTTGCGGAGTCACGGGCGGGTAGACTAGAGGCTGGAGTCCTCCATGCGAGAGGGCGTATTCATATGTTACAGGAGAGATTGGTAGATCAGTGGGTGGTACCAATAGCCGTGGTACCTTTGAGGACAGAGAGGCCTGGTGAGAGGGGTCGATGATCATGATCATCACCTAGTTTGGGATGAGGCGTGAGGGTCTGAGTAAATGTTAGCAAGGTATAAGAATAAATAAGGATGCCGACCTGCGTGTCGATGATAGAGAAGATGTATTTGTTTAACATCTAAATAAAGCTGAATATGTATGTTAATTTGAGTTACGATAAAAATAATAATGTTTACGTTTTGATTTTCGGTGTTTTTGAAAAAAAAGGATAAAGAGGAATGTGATGAAATAGAAATACACAAAAATATTTATATTTACCACACATGATAGGTTATGGTAGGGGATGGTCAAGCTAACCTTGGGAGACCCCATGTCTCCGAAGTGCTGCCTACATAGCCCATTGCACAAAGCAAGGAGGGGCCTCAGACCGATGTAGTTCTCCCTTAGGATCAGGGAGAGGCGAATTCAGGTAATTTGGTATGGTTTAGGAAATTGGTTGGTTGGTAAAAAAAATATTAAGATTGGTAAAGGTAAGGTTGATGGTGTTGGTAATGAATTGGTAATGTTGTAAAAGGTACAAGGGAAGCGAAAGTTAGCCTACCCAAGTAGAAGGGAACCATGTCCTGATTAAGGTCAACACACAATCCTAGATGCGAGGCAAAGCAGAAAGAGTGCTCCGTAGGTGAAAAGAGCTAAACAAACCACACAACGTAGAACGAGCTTGGAGCCCTAGGTACCATGCATAGATGAGAAGTCAATAGGTGAAAAGAGTTATGTGATCACAATATATCGAGCGTACATTACGTCCCTTGAGTTGAAACAAATGGTGAGGTGAGGTGGATGGTATAGCTGAGGTGCAGAGAACTTATTACAAAGTGAGTGTTCTGACGAAAGAGAACCTACCCTAAATAGACAAGTCCATGACTCAAAAGTCCTTTTGAATGAGGCTTTTATTTTATTGAATATAGACTGATCGATGCGGGAAGTCTACCAGGGATATTGATTGTTTTATTCTTGAGGTCTTCACGAAGCTGATCAATGCGAGAAGCTTCTGATAAAGGCTGACTGTGTATAGCTGTCCTTTGAGGGAGCAGTCTATTTTATAGTAGAAGATATGATTTTAGTGCATAGCTGTCCTTCGGGGGAGCAGTCTATATATAATAGCAGCAATAGTTCGACATATAGCTGTCCTTCGAGGGAGAAGTCTATATTTAATTTAGATGACTAGATGTTCTTTTGGCGTGAAGCATCTAGTTTAGTAGGAAGTTTGACTCAAGAAAATCCCATAAGAATACGGCTTATTTTAATACTTTGAAGTCATGGACTAGACTAAAAAGGGGAAGGCATCATCAAGGGGAGGTGAGAATAAAACTATGTGAGCTTGATTGTTATTATGAGGTGTAGGAAACAGAGTGTATGTAGTGGTAAGTGAGCTCAAGGGATGAGCGGCAGGTAGATAAGAAGTGATATCACACTAATTTCAATAGTAGAATGGTCGAAGATGCAAGGCATTAAGGGGATCAAGCTTAGGTTTACCATTAAGCGAAGCTAAACGATAAGTACCAGATCCATAGGTGTGAGTGATTATATAAGGCCCAATCCAATTGGGAGCAAATTTTCCACGTTTGCTATTTTTCTAGTTTGGTTACATGTTGATTCTCTTTGAGGACAAGATCACCATCCTTAAAGGTACGCTCATGAAGTCGCTTATCATAAGCACATTTAATGCGTTTTTGATAGATTTGAAGGTGATCAAGAGCTGTAAGACGGTGTTCGTCAAGAAGCTCCAATTGGGCTAACTGCTCTTGACGGAAATCATCGTTGGTGAGAATATCCTGAAGAGATATTCTAAGGGAGGGTATTTGTATTTCGAGAGGAAAAATAGCCTCGGTACCGTATACCAAAGAAAAAGGTGCGGCATTAGTAGAGGTACGAATGCTAGTACGATAAGCCCAAAGGGCAAAGGGAATGTGATCGTGCCAATTTTTGCCGGAGTCATTGACAACTTTCATGAGGATTTTGGTTAGGGTTTTATTAGAAGATTCAGCCTGACCATTGGCCTGTGGATAGTAAGGTGATGAGAAACTAAGTTTGATACCAAAGTTGTCACAAAGGTCTTGTAACAACTTGTTTTTAAAAGATTTCCCATTATCTGTTATTAGGTGATGAGGAATACCAAAACGACAGATAATGTGATGGTTAATGAATTCGACAATTTTTTCTTTTTTGATTGAAATGAGTGGAATAGCCTCCACCCATTTTGTGTAATATTCGGTCGCTGTGATTATCCAACGGTGACGTTGTGAAGAGGTCGGGTGAATCTCACCAATAAGGTCTAAACCCCATTGTGAGAAGGGCCAAAGATCTCGAGTGACCTGGAGCGGGTGGCTAGGAGTATGTTGAAGGTTGGCATGTTGCTGACACATAACACAACGCTTAACATATTCGTAGTAGTCGTTATTGAGAGTAGGCCAATAATAACCAAGGCGAAGGATTTGTTTGGCCACGGCAAGGCTGCTAAAATGTCCACCACAAATACCGTCATGGACCTGTTGGATGGTATGAGTGGCCTCCGCGCCAGTTAGACAGTGAAGGAGGATGCCATCAAAGCCACGTTTATAGAGGAGTCCCCCCATGAGAACATAACGCGAAACACTTTTAAGAAAAGCACGTTTGCCGTTACTAGTAAGGTCAGGTGGGAGGACAGAGATTGTAAGGTAGTCGTGAAATTGGTGGTACCAGGTATCCTGCGAACTAGTAGACACAGTATTTATCATGCAAACTACCGGGGTTAAATAGGATGGTGTAAAAAGTTGCTGGACCACAACGAATAATTCAGAGTCAGTTGGTGCAGCGGGAATTTACGAGGCTATGCAAGCCATAGTGTCTGCAAATTTGTTAGTGGAGTGTGGAATGGTTTGTATAGAATAGTGAGTAAATAAGGCTAGAAGTGAATCCACGTAGTGTTTGTATTTTTGAAGTTCCACGTTTTTGCATTGGTAAACGCACATAACTTGATTGACTACCAATTGAGAGTCACCAAAAATGTTGATAGATTTGATGCCTAAGTGTAACGTAACTTGGAGACCCAGAACAAGGGCCTCGTATTCCGCTGTATTATTAGTGCAAGGGAAATCAAGCCGGAATGAAAGAGGCATAGGTTCAGCATCGAGAGGAATGAGAACAATGCCGGCTCCTCCGCCACACTGGCATTTAGATCCATCGAAGAAGAGGGTCATTTGATACAACTCTTCCCGGAGTGAAAGAGTGGCAATGAGTTCGTCGGGGAAGGTAAAATTGGTAAATTGTTCCCCAGGTAAAGGGGCCTCTGCAAGTTGGTCTGCAAGAGTTTGTCCTTTGATTGACTTCTGTTGTACGAATTCAAGGTCAAGGTCAGCGAGGAGCATAAGCCATCAAGCGATACGTTGGTTTAGATGTGGTTTGGCGTACATATAATGAATGGGGTCCATGTTGGTGATGACAAAAGTCTTGTGATTTAGAAGGTAGTGTCGGAGTTTTGTGGCTACAAATGATAGGGCAAGGCACAATTTTTCTACATGTGTATACCTAGTCTCATAATCCACGAGCGTACGACTTATATAATAAATGGCCTGTTCTCGTCGTGCCGAATCCCGATGTGTGAGCATAACACCTATAGCATGGTCAGTGGCGGAAAGATAAAGGTAGAAAGGGCGGTTGTCCTAGGGTGGGATAAGCACGGGTGGCTGCAAGAGATAGGATTTGAGAGCTTCGAAGGCCTGGTGACACTCCTCACTCCATTGAAAGGCAATGTCCTTTTTAAGAAGGTGATGAAAAGGTTGACACCGATCCGAGAGTTGGGAGATGAAACGTCGGATAGATTGGAGCTTACCTTGTAAACTACGCAATTGTTTGAAACCCAGGAAGGTATTGCGCGGGTGGAGTCAAACCCAGAGTGAGGTTTAACAGGGGGCAAGGTGATAGCCCCAGCTTTGAGCAATTTCTCCAGGATGACGCCATAAGTTTCTCCCAAGGGAGTGTAATTGATGGGCTCGGCTTTGTACTTATAGGTGGTTTTCGGCGGAGTATTGGACGGTGTTTGAGATTTGACCATTACCGCATGGACAGCTCCTTTTGATTTAGAAGAAGTGGACGCGTGAGGAGTGGTGGTGTTTGGCTTGTTGGTAGAATCTGGAGTTCGAAAATTGGGTTTTTGTTACGCAACCGCAATTTCTCTTCTTCTAAGGCTCGAATTTCTAGTTTTCGGGCCATAGTAAAGGCCTCGTCGAATGTACGGAAAGTTTGAATTTGAAGAGTAGGAGAAATGTGCTTAGCACATGCCCGCGTGAAAAGTTTGATAAGTTCAGCTTGAGGCAAGGCATATGTAAGTTGGTTGATAAGGCCGCGCCATCGTCCCACGAAATCTGTGATAGATTCATCTTCGAATTGTCGGATGGCATAAAGGTCAGTGATAGATACTTTCTTGGCAATGTTAATGGAGAAATGATCCAAGAAAGATTGGGCTAGTTGGTTAAAAGAGAAGATCGAGTGCTGGGTTAAAGCACTGTACCACTCCAAGGCGGGTCCTGATAAGGACATGGGGAAGGTGCGGAGTAACAAGGCGTCATCATGGGAAATCAAATAACAAGCATGTCTAAATGATCGCAAGTGTTGTTGAGGATCCTCTTTACTGTTAAAACGAGTAAATTTTGGCAACTCCCATTGAGGAGGATATGAATGAAGGGGGACAGAAGGGTGAATGGGCTCCCGACAAACTTGCTCGTATGTCAAGGCGCTACGACTTCCCGAAACAGAAGCCTCCAGGTTTTGCATTTTGTCCATCATTTGTTTAATGAAATCTGTGGTTGGATGAGATGATGGTGCGGTTGTGGCAAATGGAGGCAAGTTGGACCAAGGGCTTCCGCTAGACAATGGTGGGGCTAAGTGTTGATAAGGTATGGAGGATGAGTATGTTGGAGCAATAGAATAGGGATGTCCCATATAAGGTGTTGAGGTTACTAGATACGTGTATGGGAGTGAGAAGGTAGGCGGAGCTTGAGAAGGAAAGCTCATGTGGATAGGTGGCAGAGAGCAAGTCATGAATGGGGTGGTCTGAAAGAGAGATGAGGTAGGGGCAGTTGGTGGTAACGACACGTGGGGTCCAAGATTAACCAAAGGAAAGCTAATCGGGGTCGTATGAACCTCTGAAGCCATCGGATTGGGAGACAGGGCTAGAGATGCAGGAAGTAAGGTAGTGTTATCAGGAGGAGTGGGAGCTAAATGAGCAGCTATACTAATAGGCATGCCAATAAGGAGCTGACCATCAGGTGTACGGTCAGGGGCATGAGACAAATAGTATTGTACAATGCTGGGATTAGCATCCAGAAATTTGGCAAAGTCCTTGTCTCCTACATGAATTTGGGGGATCTCACTGGTGTCCGTAGGGTTCCCTATAGAATGTGAAGGGGGTGATTCAGGCAAAGACACAGAGCAGGCATGTGAAACCATGGTGGTGGCTTGCTTCCGAGTGATGACAACCATGGACAAGAACACACAGGAAAGTTTCAATCTATCAAGAACAAAAAACAACCTCAGAATGATGAATTTGGCAGGTTGTTGGTTTGTCAGGGACTGATGAAGACAGTAACCGATATCGGTTTACTAACTGGTGTCGGTCACAGAGCAAACGACGTCAGTCCCTTAACCGATGCCAGTGTCAAAAGTCTAGGATAAGAAGATATAAAAGGCTGCTAATTTGATTTTTAGCAACATTGAGTATATTTATCAACTTATTGATCACAGAAGACAAAGTATGACAGAGAAAACAGAATTTGAAAACAAGCAAGATGCACACGCAAATCCAGAGACTAATCCTAGGGTTAATTTTAGTTATCGTGGGCTTATGCCTTTAGACGTAAGATGATGTTAGAATCCTAAACAACAAGACCTAGGGGAAATGTCAAGTTTGTTTTGGCTTATAAGGTTACCTCAATCGGGCGGAGGAATACCGCGGAAAAGGGGGGATGTTTGAGCTGTTGTGTTAATTGTGAAGTGATTCGGTATGTGTTGTGCAGTGAAACTAGGGTTAATTTCCTGTCAATACCGTGGATATCACCCCCACGTGTATGACCTGTTACTTAATCTATGTTCACTAGAATTGAAGAACAACAAGCAAGAATGCAATGCATGTGTTTCAAACCCAAATCAAAAATTATGTTCGATGAAGCAAGAGAGATGACTTTCACTAATGCGAAACTAGGAAATCAAGACAAATTCTTTACGAAATATATAACAAAAGCAGCAACAGCAAATATGCTTCCTAAAATGAAAATAAGCAAGAGAAAGAAACCCAAAATGGGTCCCACCGGGCGTGCCAAAATGTTTCACTCGGAAATGTTTCGTTCCTTTTAGAAACAGATAAGGTTAGGGGCTAGGAGGAATACCTGTGGAATGTCGAGATGGTGTGCGCGTACCGTAGAGAAAGATCAGGCTGATTATGAAGAACTCCTTTTTGTCTTGGAAGGACTACCTACAAATAAGAACACAAGACCACAAGATTTGATTAAACAATAAATGAGGAAACTGCCTTGGGCCCAGGAAATATAAAAATTCCTTTCGAAGGTGGTCAGTTTCCCTGCTAATATGAATTAACACAAATGACTACAAAATATCAATTAAGTTGTTTTGTTGAACTGGGTAGAGGAAAGGCTGGTTTTCTAGTTTTCATCAGAGGAACCGATGCCAGTTATTGATAACCAATGCCGGTTACTGATAACCGATACCGGTGGGTTCTAGGATCTTCTTGGTAGCTATGGTGTTTGTAAGGCTGGTTTATGGATGATATTAGGAAATGAGATGATGAGGGATAAAAGAATGACAGTTAGATGCAATGGCACGTTGGGTAGTGGATTCAGAAATAGATTTAGGAGGACTGAGATTCAAGAAGCATAAGAAATGTTATAACAGAGGACATGCAAGATGTGACTTACTAGTTTTGGTAAAGATGCAAGTTGATCTCCTTGGTTGTAAACACTTCTGGTATTTCCACTCATCTCTGCTCGGTCAAGTGAAGATCTGGACCCTGTTTCTCGCTCCCAATGCTCTCTATTGATCCAGAAATCCTTCGACTGATCCCCAAAATGAAATTTCGATCCGTTGTTTTGGTTTGGGGAGCCCATTTACAGGGAACCGATGGTGGTTACGTAACCGACGGCGGTCGAGTAGGAACCGACATCGATAAGGAAAAAGTAGGCTATTTTTAGTAAAATAGCCCACCTTCCCTGCTTTTCTCCCGAGAGATCAGTTACGGGCTTGGTCAAGTGACTAGAAGGTCGGCTTTGGGTGCGAGTAAGGAGGCATTAGTTATGGATGTGAGTCTAGACCAAGTCATGGGTCTTAATTAGGTTAGTTTAGGGTTAGGGCTAGGTCATGATGAGGTGGAAAAGTGAGGTGGCGGGTAAGGTGATGTGGATTTATCAATTATAAGGTAATTAATAAATAATTGTGTAAGGTTTAGGTAATGAGGTTAGGTTGCGAAATGGGATGCGGGTCACAAGGGGTTGTAAGACACGAATTTGGTGTCTACATGGATACCTAGCTTTGTAGGTGCTCTCAGAAAATTACCAAGATGTCCTACTGATAAATGGGTTCTCCTTGAATTGGTTCGAGAATTGTTGGATTATTATGGAATTCAGAAAAAATGCCACAGAGTGGGAATGCAATTCCCTATTTCAATTGGTAGATATACCTACCTGAATATTCATAAGGCAAAAAATGTGGAGGCATAAATGGCTGAAGTAACCTTGCGAACCTTTCATCCATGGAAGAGCTTCGATTATTAGGATAAATTCGATGAAATAGGTAGGTCCAGTTCCCATGTGCTCTAATTGGAGGATATCTAGATTCATTGTCAGGATGAATACATCATCCAAAAAAGGGATTATGATAGGTTAACTTTGGATGAATTTTGGTAGTTTGGTATAGCCGATGTCCCAAAAGATATGCAAGGTAAGGATGAGGTTTTGGATGAACCATATAAAAATGATATTATTGACAATCAACCATTGTCATGGATTGACTGGTATGTAGAGGAATGCTACAATACAAAGGAGAGGGCGGGGACCATTCTACAAAGAACTTACGCTTGGTTGGTTACCTTTGGAATCTCACCTAAGGGTGTAGAGAAACCTACAAATATATAGGCCCCACCAACCATAATCTAATCAATACCCATAAAATTGAAAAGGTCAACACAAAAAACCCATACAGTTCCAAAAAAAATTCATTTATTGTTGGTGGCTCATCTCTCTCCAAGGTTTCTATTTCCAAGGCCATGTTTCTTTCATCACCTATGACAGAAGTAGTTGAAGTCAGTTTCTCTCCTAGTATCTCAAAAGATCCATCATCTCTTCCTCCATGTCCATTATCATTTCCTCCACCTCCAAAATCATTTCTTCCTTCCCATCTCCTTCAATGACCCAAGTATTCTCATCACTTCAAGTTCTCTTAGCTAGAGAAACTATCAGGTCACCCATTTCTTATTCACTTCCCTTAACACTTCCATTTCCCTCCATCTCATCCCCTAACATCATTATATAAACTCCTATGGCTGTCCTTACATTCACCCCATCCATCATTGTCATTTCTACCCAAAAGCCAACTAATTTTTCTAGTGCTCTTGTCATGAATAATGTTTTAGGTATTAGATCTACTGTTCCATCTTCATCAACATTAGCCATCCCAGAATGACTGTTTAGAAAGACTCTAAAACAGAAGAATAAGGTTCCTCTAGGAGATGTCATAGATATCAATATATTGGAATATACACCAAAAATACAAGCCAATAGGCAAGTAATGTTTTGAGTCTAGCAGTGAATCCATTTGGGGAGTGAATTATAGAGGTTGTTACTCCCATTAAGGGAAAACTAAGGAAACAATTACAACTGTAGATTATCAGATCTCTAGATTTTCATTGGGAAAATCCACTCATGAAGGATCCATGCAAGACGTGCACACTACTCTTGGGGATTTGCTAGAAAAATATGACAAGGATAAGGATACAAAAGATGAGCTCAAAATTAATGTCAAATAGCTCACTGCATTGCTAAGGAAAGTAACCCAGGCTACTCTATCTACCAAAGTCTCAACTACTATGGCTATGACAATTTTTTCTACCATCGATGACATTTGTTATCATGAGATTGAAAAGCTAGGCCAAAAAGGGAGATTAGTAAATGGATGGATGGAATGAATTTTTCATGAAGTTGAAGCTTTAATCAAAGTTGTTGGGACATACAATGATTTTCATGATGGGAGAACTACTATTTTTAAAATGGACAGAATTTTTAGAGGATAATAACAACTATAATTTGAATCTGGAAATGTGGAGTGAAATAAGATAAGTATACCCAGACTTTCTCCTTAAAGAAGAGATGATTGATGACGCCTCAAAGTTATTTGAATAAAAAAGGCCATGGAATTATGATGCCAAGTGTTGTAAGATTTAATTAATAAATTAGAAGATAAATGAGTAGAGATCATGGATTCCCGTATTGATATCTCAGAAGAGTTTGATGTTGCTAATTGTAAATATTTAAATGAAAACATTAGCACTTTCCCATAGGATAAAATTAAGGAAAATTTCAAGGATTTAGTGAAGCGTGACAATGAGGTCACAAAAAATTTCAATAGTGACTCCTTTGACCAATTGATCTTATTGCAAAATTTCATAGGGAGGATGAAGAAAGTTTTGTGTAAACTTTGAAGAGTTCCAGCAAAGATCACAAAAGAGATTGAGACAATGGATGTTATGAATCACTATTTGTGTGGGCCTAGAGATGAAGAAATTCAGGGGATAATTAAGCGCTTCATCGAGTATAAGCATTGAATGGATGTCTGGGAAGGAGAACAACGGAAACCTAGAGAAGAGTGAGGCATAACTGAACCAGGCCAAGGCTGAGTTACCATAAAAGGATAGATCCAAGCTCTAGATCAGTCAAAGTTACAGGGTTGACTGAGTCAAACCCTTGGAACAAATTTTCTATTTTAATGGGAGCATGTTCCCTTAATTTAGTGACATTTCTATTTTTTAGTAAAATGTTCGTTAAGGGACCAGTTGTAATGGCTCAACCTAAGAAATTATAAATAGTTGAATGCATGAAGTATTGGGAGGGGAACAAAAAATATAGATCATTGTTGTGGGAAATTTCACTTCAAGCTTGGAAGAGTTCTTCAAATATTTCTATAACCTTTTAATTATATTCAGAATTATACCTTGCGATTGGAAATCTGATTTATTGTGTTAGATGGTTAATAAATACTTACTTTGTGAATGTATGATTCATTAGTGTGAGTGGTTAGATTACCTTTATTTTGGATTATATATTTCATGTTGTGAGGGAGTAAGGTGATTATCTTTTATTTCAGTTGTGAAAATGTTATTTTCCTTCTGTGTTAAAGTTGTGTTATCATTATTCATAGTTAGTGAAATAGATATTTAACATGTGCATGTGTTATTTCTTATTAATAAATTAATTGTGTATTGAATCAAATTTGATCTCTCTCTTATGTATGCTCAAGTTTAACAAAGGAATGTATGCCCAATCTATGGTATTTTGTACCCTTTCCAAGTCGCAATAGGTGAATGTGGCCTATGATGCAAACATCCTACCCACATTAACCCTTCTAGAGATTAAACATCCCTTTATTTGGTACGTCACCATCCCTATTATAGTCTCATTTCTACAAAATATCTTTCCCTAAGACCCATGGAAATGTTACCCTAGGACTAGGTAGTCATTTTATTACACTAGTAGTACAACACTTAGTTTAGGAAAAGGAAGTTGTTCTTCTCTGGAGGTTCATCTCAAATCCAAGCCCCACAACTTGAGAGGTAATCCAATGTGTCCCAATCATATCAAACAACCTGTGCATAGTCTGACCATTCGGGCGGTGCAGTGATTTGGAAAAAAAAAGTCCTAACTAATTCACCTTCAATTTGTTTGGATGACTTAAACTAGTAACATCTATCCAACCTAAAGCTTCTTGTCTCTAATGTGTCAGTCATGCCATGCCTTCTATCTAGCCTTTTCCTTATTTTGACTCCAAAATTCTAGGAAACACCTCTCATCAAATTGTATTAATATGTCAATTCTTCCTTCTAACGCTTCCTGATCAGTTATACCTCCAGTGCAAACAATATGCAAAGAGGCTAACATGAATTCCATAGGAAGAACTACTTCTCTGTCAAACACGAACTGAAAGGGTGTGACCTTATTTAACCTCTTGTAGGTTGTTCTATACACCTAAAGCATAATAGAAATTTTATCATCCCAATCTTTCCTTCCAACATTACAAATTTTTGTCAAGGTCTGACTCAATATCTTGTTGAAGGGCTCAGTAGTACCATTTTCTTGATGATGATAGGGTGTAGTCTCGTGGTGCATAACCATAGATTCATCTCATAATATCCTAAATTTCTCATTAAAAAAGTGTGTGCCCCTATCACTTGTCAAGTTCAGCAGTGTTGTCCACTCAAAAATCCCTGCTCTGATGAAAAATAACAAATATCAAAATTTTGAGTTTAAGTGTTTTTCTCTAAAGTGCCTAAGTCATGAAAATTGAGAAAGTCTATGTTTTTTGGGTCATTTTTGTGTGATTTTCGGGCCTGTCGGAACTTTTTGTCCCAACTTTCCCAATTTCAAAAGTGCATTCTGCAAAACTGCGTTCTATTCCCCGATCGGCCGAAATCCCCGAAGTTGTTCCATTTTCGGGCCCATTGAAACTTTTCGTCCCAAGTGTCCCAAAACTGGAATTGTGCGAGTTGTTCCAATTTCGGCCGAAACACCCGAACTGCGTACTTCACACGTTTTCGTCTCAAATGTCCCAAACTTCTCCGGACCCATTGTAACATTTTTAGGCCGATTCACCTGAGTCGTGTAATTCAGATATTTTTGTCCCAAAGTTTAAAGCGCTAGCTGTTCCATTTTCACCCGAACTGGCCGAGTCGCGTACTCTGAAACTTTTTGTCTCAAATGTCCCAAGTTCAAACGGGCCTTTTGTTCCAATTTTGGCTGAAACACCCTGAATCGCGTACTTCACACGTTTTTCATCCCAAATGTCCCAAAATGCATTTGTGCATCTTCCCCCTGCTTCACCTGAATCGGCCAAGCCGCGTGTTTCATGCATTCGCGTCATTACATGTCTCACAGCGTCCCAAGTGTCATTCGTGCTTATCTTTCCCGCTCTACGCTAATATCATGCTTATTCAAACTGGTGGGTATGTTTTAAATGCGCATTTATGACATTTCTCTCTCCTAAATGGTTATATAATGAGCATTTTCCCCTTTGCATTTTTCACACTACTTCCATGTTATCTTTTGCTCGAACCCTTGTAATTTGAAAACCTGCACGTGTATCCCCTCCCTCTGTAATTCCTTTCCGAGTTTAGGTTGCAGCTCTGAGACTATCAATATGAAGATCAAATTTCAGGGACAGGAAACAAATTTCTCCCACTTGAGTCTGTCATTCGCAATATTGGGGACATGCGAAGCTCGTCATCTTGATTTCAGTGATTTTTGGGCAAGAATGGCGGACGCAAACCCTACACCAATGGCGCAGATGATTCACGATAGTGGTTTGGCTTTTGCTAGAGGTTTCCCAATCTCAGTACAGTGTGCTGATACCATGCTTTCATGCGGAGCTCACTTCGACCCCGCTTCGAGCGAATTGACCAATATACATGGGGAAACTCATCGCCAAACTGGATGCTACCGCCATTAGCACTGCTCTGAGGATTCCAGAGATGGATAATGCCATAGTCGTTTCCCGGGATCAAGCACAGGCCCTGTTCGACCAAGACAGTGACAAATATAAGGCACGAGTGGCGAAGTCCTGGCTTAAAAACCCTAGGAAGGGAGCTTCTCGTCTGACCAAAACCCTCTTCCGAGTAGATTTCAATGAAGAGTTGTCAGACTTCATAATCTTGTTGGCTCGGGTTATGGGTTTGCCCTCTACCAATGAATTTCACTTCTGGATGTGCCCGCTCATCAGCATGGTGTGCGAAGGAACGCAGAATATCAATTGGGCAGAAATCATAAGCATGAATTTGACGGAGCAGCTGTCCAATGTGCAGCAAACGAAGAAGTTCTATATGACTTCGTACCTGATGTATACTCTGGCAGCATCAAGGCAGTGGTTCGGTTTTTTCTTATATAGATGCACACAAAGATGATCCAGTATATGCCTACTGCCCGCAGTTCACCTTGGAGACCAGCAATCGTAATTTCAGAAGGGTCAATGACGCTTTTACCATGTACGTGGTCAGATTGCTCGAAGGTGACACTGCTAGGAGATTTTCAGATGAAGCTATGACTCTAATATCGCACTACGGTGCTTACTTCATCCAGTTCAGGAAATTCTCTTATATCAGGCTCGCCGGCTATGAGGGCGCCCCTCTGAGACTGCCCATGTTCTGCAATGATAAAATGGCCTTGATAGAAATATGCAGGCAACTAGACAAGTTGCACAGAACTTGCAGAGATAAGAAGATTTCTGGCTTGCACTTTCCCATCTCTTTGGGAAACTACACTTGTAAAACAGCCCTGGATGCTCAGAACATAGAGAGAGCCCTGGTTCCTATCACTGTTCATTTCTTCAAGCCAAGAACCTGCTTTGACTTGAAGAAGTTTATTGAACAGAACATCAAGATAATCTACCATCATAGGGCAGATACAGAAGACTACTGGGCTGACTGTGCAGATGATTTTGAGGCCAGGAGAAGGCATTGTGGCAGGTTCTCCCTGCAATTGATCCAAGAACTCAGTCTGTACCAAGTTCCTGAAGGTCTCCAGGATGACAATTCTGATCTATACTCGTATGAGTATGAAAATGTGGTTAAGCACACTCCTTTGGAGGACCTGGATTGGAACAGGAAAGAGAGGGATGATCTGGCTGAGATCCTTGCTCCAGTCTTAGTCAGGACTAAGGTCTGGTTTGACAGGATGGTTCGAGAATTCAGGAGGCATTCAGGAGAATCCTCTTCTAAGGATGCTTCAACACCAAGAAGAGAAGCATCTATTCCAAGGTCAGAAACACCAGTGAAGACCCCTCCTGCCTCATCAATACAAGGACCTGCAGCTTCTACTCCTTCTTCATCCACTCAAGTGTACCAGAAGAAGCTCAAGGAGGTTAAGAAGGAGCCTGTGGAAAGTGACCCTCAAAGAAAGCAGGCAGAGTTGCCTATGGGACCAGAGAACATCATTGTTCTCAGTGAAAGTGAAGAAAGTGAAGTACCAACTCTTGCAAGTGCTCCTGAAGATCCAGCTGATAAAGATAAAGAAATCCAGAGCACTGAGCTTTCAGGTGATGTTGACTCTTCTGCCGCAATTGCCCCAAGTGCCCCACTCACCTCTCAACTTGAGTCAACAGCTGCGCAGACCTTGAGCATCATGAGCTCTCTGTCTCTTGGTCCCCTTGCTCCTCCTACTGATTCCTCTTCCTCTTTTGCGTGGGTGCAACCTTTGGTTGACAAAAGGAAGAGGAAATTTTCCTCTCGGAGTTCAGGGTCAAATTTTGATGCTGTCGCAGCCTTGTTGGGCACCACTCCTTCTCGTGCCAAGAAAGCCAGAGCTACCTCTAGAATAGTGTCTGATGCTCAAGGTCAGCAATTCCTGGAGATTGCCAGGCCTTCAATGGATAAATCAGAACAGGACTTGCAGGTATCTGACTTAGAGCTCTCGAGAATCCCGATGGGAGAGTCTACCCCTGAAGGTGAAATTCACAACCTCCAGGAAACAGTCACAAGAGTCATTGGGAGGGTAGAGAAAGGGCAACAAACTATTGAACAGTTGGAAGAACAGGCCCAAGTTCTCACAGGTTTCATCAAGTCTCTTTTGTCTAAGGACAAAGTTTTGGACCCTACCCCATTGACTACTCTCCCACCTCCTGTAATTCTAAGCCAAGATGAAGTGCAGAGTATCAAAGATATGCACAAGTATTCTGTCTATGGCAGAGCTATTGAAGCCCTGGTGGATGACATGCTTGTTGCTGGATTAAACTTCATCGATGAAGCTTTCAAACTCCACGAAAAGGTGAGCAATGTGCAACTGAAGCTCTCCTCTACTATTGGAATCATTGATAAAGAGCTCAAACTCTGGAGCAGTTGCATAGTAGACCTCCGACTCATGGGACAGGCAGATGAGAACGTTTTGTTGGTGAGTAAAGTCTTTGATGATGCAAAGGATAATCTGTCGAAGTCCTGGGTCTACAGCGTGGAGTGGAAGATCAGAGTCCTGGAGGAGGCTTTGGGAGAACTGAAGAACAGTTGGCAGAAGGGCGAAGCTTTCAAGACACTGGTTATCTCTGCTTTCAAAGACATACACTGTCATCTTCAGGATGAGACTTCTGGTACTTCCCTTTCCTTGCAAGAAATCAAAGCTCAATTCAGAGCTTTTGTCAAAGATAACTTATTCAAGGAAAGTTCCATCTCCAAGGAGAAAATGAAGGAGATTTGCTCTCTTCAATCTGCCATTGAAGAAGCAAACAAAGATTATCATACTCATGTCGAGTTTGATAAAGAGATGGAGAAGTGTCTGGGATTTTGGACTCAGTCTACGACTAACACGTCAGTCCCTCGTGGCAGAGATATAGCCGAGTCATTGAAGAGATTCAGGCAGCGAATTCTGAAGTCAGTGGGTCCCTCTCAGTGACCGACCACCTGTCTTCTTCTCCTTATTCTTCTCTTCTTTTCTATTTCTTTTTCTCGGATTCATTGTAATAAGTTGAGGTATTGCGATTGGCAATCCTTAACTAATCTTTAGTTAAAAGAAGTAGTTACAAAGAGTAACTGACTTGTAAGCTATATAATGGCCTTTCCACGCCATTTTGAAAAGGAGGAAGAACTTGGCATATTTTCTGAAAGTGTAAATAGATTACAAAGAAATCAATACAGAAGGACTTTTCCATTCTTTGTCTATCTGATCTCTGTTATTCCTAAGCTTTCGTTTATTTTCTTTGTGAAGATCATTTGTCTCAAGTTCGTTAGTCTTACCGATTGCATACTCTTCAACTTTGCAAGCTCGGTGATCTTGTATAACCAAGAAGGAACTTTGTGTCCTTGATTAATGAATCTGTGTTATGTTAAGAAACTTTGTGTTCTAAGCAGATGTTATTTACAGAACTTTGTGTCTTTAAATTCCATCTTATTTATTCAATACAAATGATCTTGTTTCAATTCACTGTGACTTTCGCATACATAAAGAATTACTCTGATATCTATAATTCTGCATGTTGCCTTTCTGCTCTTTCCCGTACTCTCATTTCCTCAGTCCTTTTGTAATTGATGATCTTCATAGAAAACACTTTCGTGATATCCAAGTTTAACCAACAAATCATGTCTTGTACATTTGTAAATAAGTTCGTTTCTGAATAAGGGAACCTCTCCCATTAAAGAGGAGGGACTTCTTGTCCCCTGACTGTTGCTCTTCGTAAAGTCCTATCTGACGACCAACAGTTTTTGGCGACTCCGCTGGGGAAAATCATATTCCAGTTCTATTATTTTTTATCATCTTTTGATCTGGCGACTCCGCGTTTTACTCGAGGGAGAAGGACCCTTGGTATTGAAGATTCTCAGTTCCAGATTTTGGAGCAGCAGGGTTTTCCTTTTCCTTCAACAAGAAATAGAAGAACTCGTTCGACAAGCACTCCACCTGTTCAAGATAGAAGTCCTACGGGTGGTATTCCTTCAGAGCCAGCTAGCCCTAATCTGCGAGCTTTGATTCTTGCTGGTGTTGCAGTTCCTCTCCAAGCCGTTTTTCCAAGAATGGCGGCACCATTACCATGGGGTCATCGTGTCGGGCCCCTTGCTCTTCCTCAGCCTTTGCATGAGTTACCCAGAGGTAACCGAAAGAACTTTCCTAAGTTCAAAGGTGATGGCAAAGTGCATCCTGATGAACACATCGCGGCCTTCATTGTTGCATGTGGAGTCCTGGGAGTTGAGCATGAAGACGTCTCCGTGAGACTGTTCATTGAGACGTTACAAGATAATGCTGCTGATTGGTTCTACCACCTTCCGGCTGGCGCTATTATCGACTGGGACACAATGAGAAATCAGTTCGAAAACCGTTTCAAGCCAGCAGAAGATGTGCATGCCTTGCTTGCCCAAATTTCTCAGATAAAGAAAGATTCATCAGAACCCATGAGAGAATTTGTGGCCCGATTCAACAGACTGATCAACAAAATTCCTGTAAATACTCGACCTGTTGATCAAATCTGAAAATGTTTCTTCTTAAATGCCCAATCGTCTGAAGTCAGTTATGCGCTGAGAAGGGCTAATCTCGCAACATTGGTGGAGGATCAAACTCTTGCTGTTAGTGTCGAGGATGATCTGATCATGTCAGGGAAGTTGAGGAGAGACCCTTCCAAATCTAAGTCTGTTGCTTCCTCCTCCTCCACTCCTGGACCTAATACTGATCCATTAGTTCAGAAGCTTGCGAATGATCTTATTGCTATAAAGAAACAATTGGCTCAGCATGCCCCTTATGCAGATGTTCCAAGAAGGAATTTTCAGCCCAGAAATCGTTTACCTCCTTCTCAAACAAGACTAGCACTTGAAGGACCTCCTGTTAAAGTTCCTGTGAATGCAACCTGTGAGGTTGAAGAGCCAGATGATGATGAGGATAATGAAGCTTGCGAGGAGTATGTGGAGGAATTTGATGATGAGGCAGAGGAACTTGAGGGATCTCGGGTTAATTTCTTTCACCACTGAGGGCATTGATGATGGAGATGATTATGATGAAGTGGTAGCAGACATGAATAGCGAATCATTTGCTGTCATGACTCGAGAACAGACACATCAGAGGGAGAAGGTGACACAGCCCATAAAGAAATCTAAGGAGCAGTCGGCAACTATTCCTGTAATTGCAAAAAGAGGATCTCCTATCCCTACTTCATCTGCACCAAAGGTGAGTCCTGTTAATCCTACTAGCAAAGTTCCTTCTTTTTCTCCTAAAGCTGATAAGCCTAGAATTTCAAGTGATGATGGCCCGTCCACTTCTGGGTCTTTTGATATTATCGATCATCTAAAAAAGACTAAGGTTCAAATTTCAGAGGCTGAGTATTATCAAACTCATCCCAAAGCTTTTGCCAAAATGATTCAATTTGTTAATTCCCACTCCAAAACCACTTCTAAAGGCCTTTTGCCCACTCCTCCTTCTACACCACAGCCTAGTCTGGTAGCTGCTGTCACCTCACCTGGTGACAAAATTAAACCATTTTATGTAACACTTCTTATAGCTGGTCATAGGCTCAGTAATTGTGTCATTGACTCAGGAGCCTCAGATAACGTAATGCCTGCTAAAGTAGCTCATGCTTTAGGCCTGACCCTCACACGCACTTATGGATCTTGTTACTCCATGGAGAGTAAAGAAGTGCCCCTGGTCGGGAGAATTAAAGATGCACAAGTGGCTTTTGCTGCCTTGCCTGAAAAGAAAGTGTTGGCTACCATCTTAGTAGCAGATATCCCTCCTTCATACGGGATGTTGCTAAGTAGGAACTTCTGCAAAGATGTGGGTGGGGAAATCCAAATGGACTGGTCGCATGCACTCATACCTGTTAATGGACAAATGAAGAAGTTGATGCCTGAGAAGCAATCTGAGTATATTGTGCAAAAAACGGATGATCCTAAAGCACAAATACTCTATGAGGATATGGGTCATGGCAATTACATGATTATGTCCCCTGATGAAATCCAACTTCCCAGAATGTCACCTAAAGATCCTAATGGTATTTGGATTTTAGAGTTTGATGGAAGTTGTTCCTCAGCTGGTTCTGGAGCTGGTGTCCTGCTAGTGTCACCTGAAGGATGCCTACATCCTTTTTCATTTAAGTTGCAGTTCGAAAATACTAATAATACAGCAGAGTATGAGGCTCTCATTCTTGGACTGCAAGTGGCCAAAGAACAAGGTGTGAAGAATCTTCTGGCACGTGGTGATGCAGAACTGATTGTAAAGCAAGTGAGAAGCCTTTTCCAAGTAAAAAATGGGAGGCTGAAACATTACCGGAATCAGGTTTGGGATTCCATTGAATTCCTTGATGCTTTCTCCATTGAGGCAATACCTAGGGAGAAGAACAGCAGGGCTGATTCGCTAGCAGTCTCAGGGTCACTACTGATTCCTCATCCTGATTTCTCTCAGGATAAGTTCACCATTGAGATGGTCCATCGGCCTAGTGTACCTGATAATGCCAATAACTGGCAAGTCTTCAATGATGATCAACATTTGCTTTCCTTCCTGGAACTCAAGGGTAATTTCGAACAACTGTATTTTGAGGGAAGTGACAACCTACCTCGTGAGAATGTGCCCTTTGACCAAGCAGTCGCCCAAGGGGAAGAAACAGATCAAGATGGATGCATCAATCTCAAAGGAAACAAGATTCCTAAAGGTTTGGTGAGTTTGGAGGAATTATTTGATAAACATGACAGGTATGTGAAATCTAAAGCTTCTACTGGACCTCAGCAATCAGCTGAGTATGATAAGATTGATATTGGGAGTTCTAATGACCCTAAGCTAGTAAATATTGGAAAATGTTGCACAGCAGATGAGAGGAGAAAAGCAATTGCTCTTTTAAAGAGGTATAAGGATGTTCTCGCTTACTCTTATGAAGATTTGAAAGCTTTCAAACCAAAAGATATGCAGCACTCTATTCCTCTTAAGCCTGGAATTAAGCCTTTCAAGCAGAAACAGAGGCAATACAACCCCAAAATAGCTGACACCATCTTTCAGGAGATACAGAAGTTGTTGAAGGCTAAAATTATTTTTCCCATTCACCATTCAACATGGATTGCAAATATTGTGCCTGTTAGGAAGAAAAATGGTGAGATCCGCATCTGTGTTGATTTCAGGAACCTGAATCAGGCTTCTCTGAAAGATAATTATCCTTTGCCCATGATGGATCAAGTATTGCAAGCAGTAACAGGATCTGAAATGTTATCTATGCTTGATGGATTTTCTGGATATAATCAGGTAGAGGTTGATACTGTAGATCAACATAAAACAGCTTTCACTACTCCTTGGGGCACCTTTGCTTACAAGAGAATGCCTTTTGGGCTTATTAATGCTGGTGCCACTTTCCAGAGAGCTATGGATCTGGCTTTTGGAAGCTTGAAAGGAAAGTGTATTGTCATATATCTTGATGACCTGACAGTGTTTTCCAAGACAAGAGCGGATCATTTTGATCACCTAGAGACAGTTCTGCTGAGATGCAGAGAGCATGGGATCTCTCTGAACCCTAAAAAATCTATCTTTTGTGTCACTGAGGGAAATTTATTAGGGCACATCGTTTCCAAGGATGGTATTAAGATTGATCCTGAACGAGTTCAAGCCATCCAGCAAATTCCTCTCCCAACCAGTAAAAAGGGCGTGCACTCCTTCTTCGGTAAGATCAATTTTTTGAGAAGATTCATCCCTGATTTTGCAGAGTTAACTTTGAATATTTCTCAGATGATGAAAGGGAAGCAAACATTTGGTTGGTCTTCTGAAGGAAAGGAATCCTTTGAAGGTATCAAGAGAGCTATCGCTAAAACTCCTGTTTTAGCCTGTCCTGATTTCAGCAAAGATTTCATCATCTATTGCTATGCTACAGATAATACCTTGGCTGCTGTGTTAACTCAAGAAGACTCTAATGAGCATGAGCTACCAATCGCGTTCATGAGCTATATTCTGAAAGATCACGAGTTGAAATACACCATGATGGAGAAACATGCTTTTGCAGTGGTTAAAGCTGTCAAGCAGTTTCGCTTTTACATCCTCAACTCTCATTCCATGGTATTGGTCCCGGATACAACTGTTAAGTCAATCCTCACACAACAAGAATTTGGATCCAAGAGAGGGAACTGGGTTGCTAAGGTCCAAGAGTATGACATTGACATCAAGCCGACCAAGCTGGTTCGTGGAAAAGGTCTTTGTGAGCTCATTGCTGAAGGAGCCAAACATGAGTTGCTGGAGGAGAAAGTTGACCTTCCTACTGTTCTGTTCCTTAGTTCAGTTGACGAATGGTATGCTGACATCGCCCATTTTCTCACCTATGGGGAATGCCCCTCTCATTTAACTGCCAAAGAAAAGAGGACTGTTAAATTGAGGTCAGTGCAATATGTATTATGGGAAAATGCTTTGTTCAAGCGTGGCTTAGATGGGAGATTTTTGAAGTGTGTGGACAAAGAACAGCAGAGAAAGTTGCTCTCAGCTTTTCACGATCAGGCATGTGGAGGGCACTATTCATCAATGGTTACAGCTCATAAGATACTCCGTGGAGGATACTACTGGCCTTCCTTGTTCAGAGATGCATCCAAGTGGGTGGATAAATGTGAGGCTTGTCAGACCTTTTGTGGGAAGACCTAAATTGGCTTCTTTGCCTCTCAAGCCAGTTGTGATTGAGGAACCATTTCAACAGTGGGGTTTGGACTTCATTGGTACACTTAATCCTACTTCTAGTGCTGGTCACACTCATGTACTAACTGCCACTGACTACTTCACCAAATGGGTGGAAGCTATTCCAGTTAAGAGCACTACTTCTGAAGTGGTATGCAGCTTCATCAAAGAGAACATCTTGGTAAGGTATGGTGTACCTAACAAGATTGTAACAGATAATGCCTCGAATTTCTCTTCAGCTGAGATAATGGACTTCTGCTATGGGTATGGCATTTCTTTGGCTCACTCTTCAGATTACTACCCCCAGGGAAATGGGCAAGCAGAATCCACTAACAAAAATCTGGTGACTATCATAAGGAAGTTGGTAAATGAGTCTCAACGAAACTGGCACAAGAAGCTCTATGATGCTCTTTGGGCAGACAGGATTACACCAAAGAGAGCTATTGGAATGTCTCCTTTTCAAGTGGTATATGGAGTAGAAGCTCAATTGCCAGTGACAGTGGAACTGCCAGCCTTGCACCTAATGAAGGCCATTGAAGATACTAGTTTCAGAGATGCTTTGGACAAGAGAATTATGTACCTGCACAAACTGAATGAGGACAGATTGATGGTTGCTGATAGGATATCTGTTCACCAGCAGAAGGTAAAGGTCCTGTTTGACAAGAAAGCTAGGTTCAGAGATTTCCAAGTTGGAGACACCGTGCTGTTATGGGACAAAAGACATGAACCTCGTGGCAGCCATGGAAAGTTTGATTCCCTGTGGCTCGGACCTTTCAAGATCAGACACTTTGCTGGTGAGAATTCCTTTTATCTTGATTACATGGATGGTTCTTCTCTCCCACTTCCTTATAGTGGGCAGTATCTCAAGTTGTTCAAGTCCTAGGTGATTAGGGAGTCCCTTGTATATTCTGTACAGTGTTTTTGTTTTTCTTTCCTTTTCTGTTTTGGTGTGTTGTCCTCTGTATTGGTCTGCTTTTTGACTCCGTGGCCCAATGGATAAGGTACTGGTCTGCTTCTCCTGAGTTTGTCTAAGTTCTTGCCTTGTCTCATCCCTTGAATTTATGCCAAGTCATCCCCAGAAGGAGCCAGCTGTTGTCCACTCAAAATTCCCTGCTCTGATGAAAGTAAAAATTTCAAAATTTTGAGTTTAAGTGTTTTTCTCTGAAGTGCCTAAGTCGTGAAATTGAGAAAATCTGTGTTTTTGGGTCATTTTGTGTGATTTTCGGGCCTGTCGGAACTTTTTGTCCCAACTGTCCCAATTTCAAAAGTGCGTTCTGTTCCCCGATCGGCCGAAATCCCCGAAGTTGTTCCATTTTCGGGCCCGTCGGAACTTTTCGTCCCAAGTGTCCCAAAACTTATTGTGCAAGTTGTTCCATTTTCGGCCGAAACACCCGAACCGCGTACTTCACACGTTTTTTCGTCCCAAACTTCCAAATTTTCGGCCGTCACCCGAGTCGCGTACTTCAGAGCTTTTCAAAGTTCAAAAGTGCAAGTTGTTCCATTTTCACCCGAACCGGCCGAGTCGCGTACTCCGGAACTTTTTGTCTCAAATGTCCCAAGTTCAAACGGGCCTTTTGTTCCAATTTCGGCCGAAACACCCGAACCGCGTACTTCACGCGTTTTCGTCCCAAATGTCCCAGAATGCATTTGTGCGTCTTCTCCCTACTTCACCCGAATCGGCCGAGCCGCGTGTTTCGCGCATTCGCGTCTCACATGTCCCAAGCGTACCAAGTGTCATTCGTGCTTATTTTTCCCGCTCTACCCGAATATCATGCTTATTCAAATTGGTGGGTATGTATTAAATGCGCATTTATGACCTTTCTCTCTCCTAAACGGCTATATAACGAGCATTTCCCCTTTGCATTTTTCACACTACTTCCATGCTATCTTTTGCTCGAACCCTTGCAATTTGAAAACCTGCGCGTGTATCCCCTCCCTCTGTAATTCCTTTCCGAGTTTAGGTTGCGGCTCTGAGACTATCAATATGAAGATCAAATTTCAGGGACAGGAACAAATTTCTCCACTTGAGTCTTGCCGTTCGCAATATTGGGGACAGCGAAGCTCGTCATCTTGATTTCAGTGATTTTTGGGCAAGAATGGCAGACGCAAACCCTACACCAATGGCGCAGATGATTCACGATAGTGGTTTGGCTTTTGCTGGAGGTTTCCCAATCTCAGTACAGTGTGCTGATACCGTGCTTTCATGCGGAGCTCACTTCGACCCCGCTTCGAGTGAATTGACCAATATACATGGGGAACTCATCGCCAAATTGGATGCTGCCGCCATTAGCACTGCTCTGAGGATTCCAGAGATGGATAATGCCATAGTCGTTTCCCGGGATCAAGCACAGGCCCTGTTCGACCAAGACAGTGACAAATATAAGGCACGAGTGGCGAAGTCCTGGCTTAAAAACCCTAGGAAGGGAGCTTCTCGTCTGACCAAAACCCTCTTCCGAGTAGATTTCAATGAAGAGTTGTCAGACTTCATAATCTTGCTGGCTCGGGTTATGGGTTTGCCCTCTACCAACGAATTTCACTTCTGGATGTGCCCGCTCATCAGCATGGTGTGCGAAGGAACGCAGAATATCAATTGGGCAGAAATCATAAGCATGAATTTGACGGAGCAGCTGTCCAATGTGCAGCAAACGAAGAAGTTCTATATGACTTCGTACCTGATGTATACTCTGGCAGCATCAAGGCAGTGGTTCGGTTTTTCTTATATAGATGCACACAAAGACGATCCAGTATATGCCTACTGCCCGCAGTTCACCTTGGAGACCAGCAATCGTAATTTCAGAAGGGTCAATGATGCTTTTACCATGTACATGGTCAGATTGCTCGAAGGTGACACTGCCAGGAGATTTTCAGATGAAGCTATGACTCTAATATCGCACTACGGTGCTTACTTCATCCAGTTCAGGAAATTCTCTTATATCAGGCTCGCCGGCTATGAGGGCGCCCCTCTGAGACTGCCCATGTTCTGCAATGATAAAATGGCCTTGATAGAAATATGCAGGCAACTAGACAAGTTGCACAGAACTTGCAGAGATAAGAAGATTTCTGGCTTGCACTTTCCCATCTCTTTGGGAAATTACACTTGTAAAACAGCTCTGGATGCTCAGAACATAGAGAGAGCCCTGGTTCCTATCACTGTTCATTTCTTCAAGCCAAGAACCTGCTTTGACTTGAAGAAGTTTATTGAACAGAACATCAAGATAATCTACCATCATAGGGCAGATACAGAAGACTACTGGGCTGACTGTGCAGATGATTTTGAAGCCAGGAGAAGGCATTGTGGCAGGTTCTCCCTGCAATTGATCCAAGAACTCGGTCTGTACCAAGTTCCTGAAGGTCTCCAGGATGACAACTCTGATCTATACTCGTATGAGTATGAAAATGTGGTTAAGCACACTCCTTTGGAGGACCTGGATTGGAACAGGAAAGAGAGGGATGATCTGGCTGAGATCCTTGCTCCAGTCTTAGTCAGGACTAAGGTCTGGTTTGACAGGATGGTTCGAGAATTCAGGAGGCATTCAGGAGAATCCTCTTCTAAGGATGCTTCAACACCAAGAAGAGAAGCATCTATTCCAAGGTCAGAAACACCAGTGAAGACCCCTCCTGCCTCATCAATACAAGGACCTGCAGCTTCTACTCCTTCTTCATCCACTCAAGTGTACCAGAAGAAGCTCAAGGAGGTTAAGAAGGAGCCTGTGGAAAGTGACCCTCAAAGAAAGCAGGCAGAGTTGCCTATGGGACCAGAGAACATCATTGTTCTCAGTGAAAGTGAAGAAAGTGAAGTACCAACTCTTGCAAGTGCTCCTGAAGATCCAGCTGATAAAGATAAAGAAATCCAGAGCACTGAGCTTTCAGGTGATGTTGACTCTTCTGCCGCAATTGCCCCAAGTGCCCCACTCACCTCTCAACTTGAGTCAACAGCTGCGCAGACCTTGAGCGTCATGAGCTCTCTGTCTCTTGGTCCCCTTGCTCCTCCTGTTGATTCCTCTTCCTCTTTTGCGTGGGTGCAACCTTTGGTTGACAAAAGGAAGAGGAAATTTTCCTCTCGGAGTTCAGGGTCAAATTTTGATGCTGTCGCAGCCTTGTTGGGCACCACTCCTTCTCGTGCCAAGAAAGCCAGAGCTACCTCTAGAATAGTGTCTGATGCTCAAGGTCAGCAATTCCTGGAGATTGCCAGGCCTTCAACGGATAAATCAGAGCAGGACTTGCAGGTATCTGACTTAGAGCTCTCGAGAATCCCGATGGGAGAGTCTACCCCTGAAGGTGAAATTCACAACCTCCAGGAAACAGTCACAAGAGTCATTGGGAGGGTAGAGAAAGGGCAACAAACTATTGAACAGTTGGAAGAACAGGCCCAAGTTCTCACAGGTTTCATCAAGTCTCTTTTGTCTAAGGACAAAGTTTTGGACCCTACCCCATTGACTACTCTCCCACCTCCTGTAATTCTAAGCCAAGATGAAGTGCAGAGTATCAAAGATATGCACAAGTATTCTGTCTATGGCAGAGCTATTGAAGCCCTGGTGGATGACATGCTTGTTGCTGGATTAAACTTCATCGATGAAGCTTTCAAACTCCACGAAAAGGTGAGCAATGTGCAACTGAAGCTCTCCTCTACTATTGGAATCATTGATAAAGAGCTCAAACTCTGGAGCAGTTGCATAGTAGACCTCCGACTCATGGGACAGGCAGATGAGAACGTTTTGTTGGCGAGTAAAGTCTTTGATGATGCAAAGGATAATCTGTCGAAGTCCTGGGTCTACAGCGTGGAGTGGAAGATCAGAGTCCTGGAGGAGGCTTTGGGAGAACTGAAGAACAGTTGGCAGAAGGGCGAAGCTTTCAAGACACTGGTTATCTCTGCTTTCAAAGACATACACTGTCATCTTCAGGATGAGACTTCTGGTACTTCCCTTTCCTTGCAAGAAATCAAAGCTCAATTCAGAGCTTTTGTCAAAGATAACTTATTCAAGGAAAGTTCCATCTCCAAGGAGAAAATGAAGGAGATTTGCTCTCTTCAATCTGCCATTGAAGAAGCAAACAAAGATTATCATACTCATGTCGAGTTTGATAAAGAGATGGAGAAGTGTCTGGGATTTTGGACTCAGTCTACGACTAACACGTCAGTCCCTCGTGGCAGAGATATAGCCGAGTCATTGAAGAGATTCAGGCAGCGAATTCTGAAGTCAGTGGGTCCCTCTCAGTGACCGACCACCTGTCTTCTTCTCCTTATTCTTCTCTTCTTTTCTATTTCTTTTTCTCGGATTCATTGTAATAGGTTGAGGTATTGCGATTGGCAATCCTTAACTAATCTTTAGTTAAAAGAAGTAGTTACAAAGAGTAACTGACTTGTAAGCTATATAATGGCCTTTCCACGCCATTTTGAAAAAGGAAGAACTTGGCATATTTTCTGAAAGTGTAAATAGATTACAAAGAAATCAATACAGAAGGACTTTTCCATTCTTTGTCTATCTGATCTCTGTTATTCCTAAGCTTTCATTTATTTTCTTTGTGAAGATCATTTGTCTCAAGTTCGTTAGTCTTACCGATTGCATACTCTTCAACTTTGCAAGCTCGGTGATCTTGTATAACCAAGAAGGAACTTTGTGTCCTTGATTAATGAATCTGTGTTATGTTAAGAAACTTTGTGTTCTAAGCAGATGTTATTTACAGAACTTTGTGTCTTTAAATTCCATCTTATTTATTCAATACAAATGATCTTGTTTCAATTCACTGTGACTTTCGCATACATAAAGAATTACTCTGATATCTATAATTCTGCATGTTGCCTTTCTGCTCTTTCCCGTACTCTCATTTCCTCAGTCCTTTTGTAATTGATGATCTTCATAGAAAACACTTTCGTGATATCCAAGTTTAACCAACAAATCATGTCTTGTACATTTGTAAATAAGTTCGTTTCTGAATAAGGGAACCTCTCCCATTAAAGAGGAGGGACTTCTTGTCCCCTGACTGTTGCTCTTCGTAAAGTCCTATCTGACGACCTACAGGGTCTCCCACCATAATCCAGTGAGTATAATATTAGGCACGGTGGTGTCACCTACATAGTGCTCACCTGAAATACCACCACGATCCTCTTCCATGATATCTATGTGCTCATGTTCCAGTACACGCTAGTGCAATACATCATCTGAGATAGTTTGTATAAATCTCCACTAATAAACATAAAGGTGTCACACGAATAATAAGTTATTTCTTCTCTAATGATTTCATTCATTCTGGCTCTATACCCATGTGTAAAAAGCCAAAAATATCCTCGAATTCTGAAGGTGTAGGATGTAACCTATACAGCTGTGCATCTGACATGGTATCTTTAATTGTCTTCTCGTCCTCCCCTTACTAAATCCTTGATAAATGGTCTAGGCCAGAATTACTTTTACCTGGTTTTACCACAAATGTGAAATCAAATTCCTAGAATAATAGCACTGATCATCATATGTGCCCCTATAAAATGGGCTTATTTATAAAGTATTTTAATTCCATGTGATTAATATAAAATATAAAAGGTGTTGCTAGCAAGTACTATCTGAATTTATACGGCACATAGATCATAAACAAGGCGTCACACTCTATTTTTGTATAATTCTTATCTGTAGGAGTTAACTTTATACTAGTAAAATACATAGGATGATCTATAATACCCTCTCTAGGTTAAGATAAGACCACACCAATGGTTGTGCCAGAGGCATCCAAACATACATGAAATGGTTGTTTGTATGAAGAAAAATGCAAAATAAATGTTGTTGTAAGTCTCTCCTTCAACGCCTCAAATGTGCACTATTGCATCCAGATCACTCTTTCCACCATTCAAACAAAATAAAAAAAGCACTCCCAATAAACAACATAAAAACCTTAAGCAGGGAAATCATATTAGCATAATGAAAACTAGTCTATTCCAAAGAGAAGATTTATTTTTATTAACATTTAAGTAAAAGCATAAAACTTAATGGATAGAGCCTATCATTCTTGATAGCGCTTTTCCTTAACCAATTCACAGAAGTTTCCAAGTAGATCCTCAATATTCTTTTCAAAATGAAAAAAACCACATAAAAACTTCCTCTATCTCCTTTTTATAGTCTCAGAGTGCCAACCCTTTCTTCCATTCCATGCAATGAAGAAAATCTCATGCATTAACGCATTGCATGCAAAAATCAAACTAGATGTTCAAAAACACAAAACTACATGCAGAGCTCTAGCTCCAAAACTAAATGAATCGAAAAAACCAACCCTTTATCTTCTTCCTATGTAGTTTCAACAATTTCCAACAATTAAATGCAGAGTAGGACTGTCAGTCCTTCCTACTTTCCCACCACCACTATCTTCAAATTTGGAGTGGGATTAAATCAAACATAACATGCCTCATAGAACTTTGGCAAAAATGTAAACTCATCCATCTTAAATTTCTAACTTCCTTTTCTAAATTTGGCTTCTGAAAGAGATAAGGCTTAATGAATTGTGTTAAATTCCTTGAATTCACCACCTCCCAATTTAGTCTTTCCCCATGTTGTTTCATATGCCCCCTTAGGTTCTACCCATTCACTTAGTTAGGTTAGACACTAATTTAGGAAATAAACATAGGTCCATAGGTAGGTCCATAGTTTTAGTCTAGGTCCCTCTTAATTCTTTTTCATCCCAATTAAAAAAAGAACATATTAACTTAGGTTAAGTTTAACCCTTAGGATAGACTTACTAGTTTTAGAACATATCTATATTAGGTGCCAAGTCCCCAATGAAAACTTCATCATACCAGAATAGAAAAGAAGAACTAAATTTGTACTTGATTAAATACAAAGATGATATCTATGGAGAGGTTCGTGCATAACCTTCACACATTCAAGATTCAGAACCCTTCCACCTGTCCAATTTGGACATCATGACAATAAGAAATGAAAACTATAAGCATATCTTGGATTAATGGAGTTGATCCAAGGTCTGTTTGAAACCCAAAAAAGTATGAAAACTGAAACTCAAATTCGTAATCCCTAGGAGTGAATTTCTTCTGCATAAAAGAGATGGATTTCTTCATTTTAAATTAAGAAAAAACATGAAAGAATGTACCTATTCCCAACAGATAACTTCCTATATTCTACAAACATGATTTCCTAAGTCATAAGAGTACATCATCTTAAGACAAAATCACTTGTCAATGTTTGTACCTTTTATAGTAGAAGTCATCATAGGTACCATTCATGCTAGAGATGTTAAAATCATTTGAAAAATAACATTTGTGTGTCATGAAAATTTCCATTCCAATGTGTGCTTTACACTCTATCTTCCAAAAATAGCCCACATCCATAAAAATGGAAAAGTCTTGAATCAGCTTGTCCTAGCGCATGTTTCCTTTCCTATCCTTCTACGCCTTCAAGTGCACCTTGTTCCTGCACACACATTTTTATTGTGTTTTATCCTTATTATAATATTATGTCTGGTCAAAAATCTTTATAGGATCCTATAGATTCCTATTATTGGGGAGCCAGTGTATTCGATTTCAATAGAGGAATTGGTGGAGTTGATAGTGGTGGTATTTGGTGAGGCGATGGGCATGTTGTGCTATCATAGTGTGAGTCTGAGTTATGGGGATATGTATGTAGAATATCCATATGAGACCATGCTATTTGTTTTGCTGATGGTGACCATAGGTTTATTTTCTCTCCTAGATTTTGATGGTGGGATATTTCCTTAAGAACTAATGGGGGTGCTAGAGGACATGGTTGAGGAGAAAATACATTTTTCTTGGGCACCAACTTTTCTAGTCCAGCTGTATAGGGAGCTATGGGCCTATGGTAGGTATAGAAGATTTTTTATGTGTTGTACATACTTGTTACATTGCTAGGTGTATGAGCACATTGTCTATTTTTACATCCAGCTGGGTTGCCATGACAGGACTGGTTCAGGGGTGTATTGTATAGAGTGGGTTTCAGGAGATGGGTACTAGTCGGGGCATAACTAAGAGTGGCCAAGGCCATATATGATATTACATAATATAGGAGGTTGTTAGAGGGTCTATCACTAGTTTATATCACATTGCAACCATATGTTGATTTTCTGTCATATAGAGGCATGGATGAGGAGTTAGAGGAGCTTTAGTTATTGAGATGGATACAGGGGAAGTGTGTTGGTGAGAACAAGATGATACCTGTGGATAGGGTCAGAAAACATTTTGGATTGTGGCAGGACGTTCGTTCACCTTTCCCATAGTACCATAGAGATGGCATGGAGAGACCCATGTCTCCAATAGGTTTGAGTGTTCCCATAGGGTAGGAGGATTATGTGTTAGATCGATGGATTGATGATGTGGGTGCCACCAATAGATACTGACAATGGTCGGTGACGCAGCTACAAGCAACACCGCTAAGGCTAGGGTAACCTGATTTATCTACAATTATATTATAGAGAGATATATTACATGGGTAGGTGGATTCCCTACAGGAACAAATTACAGGGTTATAGGGACATTTGATAGGGGCACAAGTATAGGTGACCACCTTGCAGACACAGGAGATAAACCGACAAGCACAGGTAGTACAGGCATAGACTCCCATATAGGGTGGATATGGGGATGGAGGGAAGGTATCCACCTTACACACTTAGGTGGCCGGATTATAGGGCCAGTTCGCCGTAACAAAGGCACATGTTACAGCTTTATAGGCCCATGCAGTTACATAGGTACCACCATAGACATAGGGATAGGGTCCCATAGTACAGGCACCTATACCAAGATAAGGTACACTTTTGGTCGGGCAGACTTCATAGGGGAAAGTTAGGCCGATGGCACCACTACAGACTATATCCATGAAAAGGTTTAAGCATTCCCTAAATGATGATTGCTATTATCAAGACCATCTAATCACCATAGGGATTGATGTGCCTTCATATGCAAAGTACCGAGCCCAGCAGACCGCCAGTGAACAAACTAGATCCAGGACTCATAGTTCTGGTAGCATAAGGGGTCATCAGCCCTAGAGATAGGGCAAGGGTGAGGTTACTATTTATTGAAGACTAGGCTCAATAGATGGCTAGGAGGAGGAGATAGAGCTTAGGAAGGGACCAGTAGAAGTTGGAAAGATATGAACAGGGTGATTGAATTTTAGGGAGGAGGAGACAAGTGGGATCAGAGAGGAGGGCATCAGGTAGGGGTGATTGGTCATTGTATGTGATATTATACCATTAATTTTTATTTTTTTTGTTATATATACCGGCCTGTGTGCCGAACACGCGAGATTATACATGAAATTTTTGATATACTGATATATATTTATATCTATGTATAAATGTAGAGATTTATTTATATTTGTGTATATATGTATTGATACACATACACTCCCATTATATAGTGTATGATGTTTACATGATGGATGATATACTTACTTTAATTTCCATTGTTATTGTGTTTCATGGAAACTAGTAAAGTTAGGCATGATTGAGTCGAGGTCATAGAGGCATGGTGGAGTTTAGGTGATTTAGGCATGATTGAGTTGAGGTCATATAGGCATGGTGGAGTTAGGTATAGGCATGGTTGAGTTGAGGTCATATAGGCATGGTGGAGTCAAGTATAGGCATGGTGGAGTGATGTATATTGTATGCATGGTTAAGTCTAGGTCATAGGCATAGTTGAGTCAGGTGATTTCCAAGTTACTAATTATATGGAAATAATGTGTTGTATGTATGTTGTGCTTAAATTTCCAAGTATTTTATATCATGGAAATGCTAAAATATTGATGTTATAAAATGGTAGGCATGTATGTTTTTATGATTTCTTAATTTCCAAGTTTTTTGTAAAATTGAAACTAACTAGAGTAAAATGTGAATACAAAGGGTTAAATTGGTTAGGAGAAAAGGTGGATGAGATAAAATCCAAGGGCCCCATTCCCTTGGAGTGTTTCCTACTTATCCCTAGAAAAAAGGGGCCTTAGGTTGATGTAGTTCTCCCGTAAGCTAGGGAAGAATAGGATGAGGATAGATGAATGGGTTGATAGGTTTTAGGAATGACTGAGTCTATACCATTTTAGGCATGGTTGAGTTTAGGTTTTTTGGGCATGGTTGAGTTTGATTCATTTAGGCATGGTTGATTTTAGGTCATTTAGTCATGGTTGAGTATATATTGAAAAGGATTGGTTGTTATATATGTTGAATAAATTGGATGATTTGGGTGGAAGAGGAATTCCCAGAATATAGGTGTCGAAGGTATCGTCATGTGAAGAATGATCATTAAGTAAGAAAAGAGGTGAATGGTAAGAGGATACAAAAATATTCCTAAGCAGTAAGAACCATTACCAGTCTATCATACCAAATATTGGATTATAAACATAAAACCCTAAAGGTGTTACACGATTGACTACTCTAAGGGTGAAGAAAGTCATATGACCAAGAAATGTCACATTTTTGGCACGTCCCTTGAGTAGGTGTAAGATGAGAAAGAAAATACGGTGAGGTGAAATGTTATGTTTTTAGTGTAACTTTGGTGTGAGACAACATGTCTCTTCTTACAGGTACCCAAGACCAGAATAGGCAAGTCTATGACGAAAACATATCTCTTTTTTTATTTATAGACTGGTCAATGTGGGAAGTTTATGTGGGATTAATAGAATATATCATTGAGGTCTTCATGAATTTGATCGATGTGGGAATCTTAAGAATATATATATATATATATATATATATATATATATATTTGTAGAAATAGTCTTCTTTTTATGATAAACGATGTATAATAGGGTTAGATTTTTATAGTTTTCCTTTAAGGGAGCAATCTATTTATATTAATAAGATGGAAATGTAGATGTCCCTTTGGAGGGAGTCATCTATTTACAAGAATTTGAACTCAAGGATTTTGAATTTTAAAATCTTGTATATTAATTTTGAATTTTTTGGACTTTTAGGTCATGGACAAGACTTTAAGGAAGTATAGGCTTCATTTATGAATAAAAACAAAACCATAGCACACAGAGGTATTAAGTGATGAATGACCATGGTATTCCATCCTAAAAAGGACAAAAATTATCCATGAGAATCATTCCATGAGTAGACTTTTGGTACTCATATTGAAGATAAGGTTGAAAGCTGATGGGTAATCACATGATTCTTGTTTAGTCATTGATCCTTAACATAGGTAAGTGGAAGGTGGATGTTGCTCAAGGGAAAATAATTTAATAGGAAGAAGATGATATAAGACTTGATTCAATAAGAGAATGATCCAAGATGTAAGGTATTGAGGGGCTCAGGTTCGTGTTTACCTTCGAGTGAATATCAACGATAAGCACTTGATCCATAGGCATGAGTAATGATATAGGGTCCAAGCCAATTAGGAGCAACATTTCCCTATTTGCTTTTATCCACTTTTTTTACATGTTTATTTTCCTTTAGGACGAGGTTGCCAACCTAGAAGGTTCATTCTTGGACATGTTTATTATAGGTATGTTTGATACAATTTTGGTATATTTGGAGGTAATCAAGAGAATTTAGACGACATTCATCTAATAACTCAAGATATGCCAAATGATCTTGGAGAAAATAATCATCATTGAGCATATCTTTGAGTGAGATACAAAGAGATGGAATTTTTACTTCAAGAGGCAAGACAATCTCTATACTGTAGACCAAAGAGAAAGGTGTGGCAGCGGTTGAGGTGCGAATACTAGTGCAATAAGCCCATAAGGTAAAAGAAATGTGCATGTGCCAATCCTTACTAGTATCATCAACCACTTTCATAAGAATTTTATTTAGAGTTTTTTTAGTTGATTTAGCTTGGCCATTTGTTTGAGGATAATAAGGTGAATAAAAAGTAAGTTGAATGAAGAAGGCATCAAAGAGTTTCCATCGGGTTTTATTTTTGAATTTTTTTCCATTATCAGTGATGAGGCGATGAGGAACACCAAAGTGATAGATGATGTGATGATTGATGAATTCACATTATTTATGATTTTGTAGAAATAAGAGGTATGGCTTCCACTCATTTAGTGTAATATTCGGTAGCGGTAATAATCCATTGATGACGTTAGGAAGAATGAGGGTTGATCTCTCTGACAAGATCCAAACCCCATTGACAGAAAAGCCAAAGGTCTCGTGTGACCTATAAGGCATGAATAGGGGTGTGATTAAGATTAGCATGTTGTTGAAACTTCACATAATTCTTGACAGTAAAAATAATCATAGTTTAGGGTTGGCCAGTAATAGCCTAGGCGAAGGATGCGCTTAGAGATAGTTAAGCCATTGAAGTGAACCCAAAAAATCCTATCGTGAAATTTCTTATTAGTGTATGGAATTTCAGAAGTTGTAAGGCATTAGAAGAGGATAGCATTAAAGCCAAATTTATAGAGAAGACCACCCATGATAACATAATGAGAGAAAATTTTGAGAAAGGCTCATTGTCCATTGCAAGTAAGATCTGTAGGTAGAATTGAAAGGGAAAGATAGTCAGCAAACTTCTTATACCAAAGGTTGTGTGGGTTAGTTTCAATATTTCCTACAAGGTTGATGTATCAAATTAGATAAGAAGGTGACTACAACCTTTGTTCTGTGATAAATATTTTCAAGTCAGAGGGCAAGGTGGGGATTTGAGAATCAAGACAGGACATGGTGTCTACAAATTTATTATTGGAATGTGGGCTTGTTTGAAGTTCATAATGGTCAAAGGTAGTCAAAAACATGTTAACATGATGCTTATACTTTTGAAGTATCTCATTACGACACTAGTATATACCATTAACTTGGTTGACAACTAGTTGAGATTTTCCAAATATATTAATTTATTTAATGTCTAAGGATATAACGGTTTGAAAACCTAAAAAGGGTGCTTCATATTCGGCGATATTGTTAGTATAATAAAAATCTAGTTTGAAAGATAATGACATAGACTAACTGTCAATAGGAATGAGGATAAATATAGAACCACCCCCACACTGACATTTGGAACCATTAAAGAATAAGGTCATCTGGTAAATGGTATCATCCAGGGAGAGGTTAGAGATGGATTCATTAGGGAAATTATAGTTAGAAGATTGGTTTTTGGAGAGAGGTTTGTCTGCGAGTTGGTCAGAAATTATTTTTCATTTGAAAATATTTTGATGGATGAATTCAAGATGTAGGTCTACAAAAAGCATGATCCAAAGTGAAAAAATTGATCTCTGTAAGGATTAAAGTACATGTAATGTAAGGGGTCAGTATTAGTGACAAAAATTATTTGTGGTTGAGTAGGTAATGGAAAAGTTTAGTAGTGACAAAAACTAAGGTTAAGCAAAGTTTTTTGACATGAGGTTATCTATTTTTATATTCTAAAAGTGTACAACTTATATAATAAATCAATTTCTCCCTGTGTTTCTCGTCACAATGAGAAAGCATGACACACAAGGAATGATCAGGAGTATAAATGCAAAGGTAAAATGGTTGGTCATTGTTAGAGGGAATGAGCACATGTGGTTTGAGGAGGTATTTTTTTAAGGCATCAAAGGATTTGTGACATTCATCATCCAATTTGAAGGAGACATTCTTTTTGAAAAGATGATGAAATGGACGGAAACATTTAGAAAACTAAGAAATAAAGCAATGAATAGATTAAAACTTTCCTTACAAACTATGAAGTTGATAAAGGTTAGTAGGTGGAGGCATCTTAAGAATAGCCTTGATTTTAGCGGGATCAAATTCAATGCCACACAAAGAAATGATGAAACTAAGGAGATTTCTAGAGAGAATAACAAAGATACACTTCTTAGGTTGATGATGAACGTAATATTTGATCAAATGGTCAAATACGACTTTAACGACAAAAAGGTGATTTTCCCGATGTTTAGTTTTGGCAAGAATATTGTCAATGTAATATTCTTATAAGCTATGCATGATGTAATCAAAAATATAAGTCATAGCCCACTGATATGTAGCACCAACATTTTTAAGGCCAAAGGGCATGACACAATAGCTGAAGGTCCCCCAAGGAGTGATGAAGGCAGTTTCATGTTGATCTTCTAAAGAAATTAATATTTGGTTATAACCCGAGAGACCATCCATGAGTGATATCATCTCATGGCTGACAGTGAGATCAACTAGTTGTTCAATACTAAGTAGAGGACATATGTCTTTGGGGCAATCTAATTTAAGGTCACAAAAATCCATGCAAATGCAAAGTCCCCCTCTCACTGTTGTGACATGAAGGATGTTAGATATCCATTGGGGATAATCAATGAGTAGGATGAAGGAAACTGAAAGAAGGCACTGGATTTCTTCTTTGACAAGAAGGACAATGTGAGGATGTATTTTTTAAAGCTTCTATTTCACATGTTTGGTATCACAAATGGTTACGATATTGTGGACCACAATGTTTGGGTCAATACCATGGATATTAGTGTAGGAACAAGTAAAAGAGTGTCTCTTATCATGGTTGAAAGAAGTGAAAGCTTTTTTCTAAGCAGCATCTAAAGATTGGCCTATTTTTAGAATATGCGGGTCATCCTAAGTGTGAATATTGATTTCGATGGTCGATTCATTTAACATGGTTTTCTTATCTGAAGGTAACAACTAGTGAATATAAGAATCTTCCACACCAAGGAAGGTGAGAATAGACTCATCATCCTGACATTGAACAACGTTAATAGAAGGTGTGTCATCATCGATCATGTCAGGATATAGGAAGGGAAGAGAAGAGGGAGCCTCACCATCATGCTGATAATTTAGAGGTCCCATAGAAATAGTGTTCATGAAAATAAAAATTTAGGAGGAATGGATTCTAGGTCCATAGACTCTGTAGGTGAAGGTGGTGAAGTTGGTGAATGGGGTGAGGAATGTTTATCATCATCAATGATTTCAACTTGGGCCTTCCTAGAAGGTGGTTCAACAAATCCAATACCACTACAGTCTTTATGCTTATAAGTGGTGCAAGGAATGATAGTATGTGGCCCTGTTCATAGAAAGAAAATCCAAATATATTCTAAGTACAATGATAGAGGAAGGTGTGGGTGAAGTGGAAATTGGTGAGAGATTAAAGGTCAGAGGAAAATGGTCAAGTTTGGGAAGGTGGCTCGGTTAAGTAGGTAGAAGTATCAAGTCCCCCATACATTAAGTTGGTGTGAAGGTGGGGAGGACCGTAGGGGAAAACCTCACCTATGTGGTGATCATAGTGGAGATTTTGGTGAAGTTTACCATACTCTTAAGGAGTAAGGAATTTGTTAATGTTATAAAGGTGATACTCCCCCAAAGTGAGGCATTGGAAAACACCTTCTAAGGGATCGGTGGTTGATATGTGGGTAGTGGGAATGGATGAATAATTCAACAGCTAGGAAGAAGAATCATTAGTTGTTTGAGAAGTAGATGAGTTAGCTAATGTGTTAGCTACAAAGCTACGCCAATAGTGGGAATAGAGGACATAATTGTGGAAGATTTATCAGTAAAAATGGTGGATAAGGCAGTGGATGAAGAAGAAGTGGTAGCTATAGTAGATGCATTAACTTGTATAAGGACATCATTGGGTCAATACAACAAGTTATAGGTCTTGAATGGTGAAGGGTTGGCTATAATGGTATAGTTGTGTCCTTCATGTTTGAATGTTAAACACCAGTGTAAGGTTGAAGGAACACAACCCATGATGTGAATGTAGGGTCAGAAAAGTAACATGTTGTACTGAAATTCCCCCTCTAAAACAAAATAATTTAGAAATGAAATGGGGGCATACAAAAATGTGGATAATGATGGTGCCAAGGTGGAATTCATGACATTGTTGAATAAATGCAACATAATTGAGTTATTATGCATATAATTGGTAGGGATGCACATTTGGTTGTACGTATGGGAGGAAATGATGTTAATGATAGCACTTCCATTTATGAGTAGTAGTGGGAATAATGGAAGGAGGAAAAGTGGGCAGAGAGGCCACATGACAAGGAGTGATAATGGATGCAATAGGAGTGGGGTGATTAGGTAGAACCTCAATAGAATGTAAAACCTCAATGGGGTCCTGTCAATGAGACTAAGAGGTTAGACAAGGTCCTACAAATACATTTTGAGAGGAGACTGGTGTAACTATTTAAGCATTGTACGATGGGAAACCCCATCAAAAATAGGGTATGTGGGTCCATGGATGGTGATTTTTAGTGCAGGTGCATATGGAATATTGGGTAAAATAGTAGCATATGATCTGGGTGTTTTCTCCTTTCCTTTTTCCTTCTCAACTCGAAGCAATTTGAACCATATTAATATGTGGTAAAGGATACAGTGAGTTGTGATAGGTGTAATGATAGGACATGAAAAAATATGGTGAGGGCATATACTGGTTTTGTGAAAACAATGAAACACATTGGAATTTTAGAAAATGTTTGGCTAGCTCTCTTATGCAGACCATATTGATCTCAAATGTTGGAGGGAGATAAAAAGGGTTATGGAGGTGGAGATGAAGGTCACTGAATAGGTGTGGTGATAGGTGAATGTGGAATGTGGTCCTAATCTAAAATATCATCATCGTCAAAGCTTTCTTCGAGAGGACATAGTTGGAGAAGAATAGTCTTAAGAGCCCTAAAAATTTCCACATCATGTCCCGACACACGATGGTAAGTGTACATTTTGGTATTGTCAAACCCTTCTGGTTTAGGTTTGAGTGGGTCATAAGATCTAAGTGGTCACAATGTCATGACATAGGTTTGCAAAAGGTTAGCTAAGATGTTGGCGTAAAACCCTACCAATGGATCACAATGTGAAGCAAGTGTGGTTCTGGATGAAAGTGTGGGTGAATTTGGTAACAGAGGCACCACCAAAGGTGGAAGTGGAGGTTAAGTAAGTTTGACCACCTGTTTGGTAGATAATATGGTTTTAGGTTTGGATTGGACCTTCTTAGGTAAAGATGTAGCAGGTGAACTAATTATTGAACGTTCTATAGGTTTAACTACCTTTTTAGAGGGTAGTGGGTTCTTGGGATTTGGTTGCACCTTCTTGGGTAAAGGTGAAGAAGAAGTGTGTGAAGTATAAGGGAAGGTAGATGGCAGAAGGGGCTGGGTTAGTCAAGGTGATAACGAAGGTATGGTGAAGGTTGTAGTAAGAGGAAAAGTGCAAGGTACTAATTGAAGAGAAGGGAATAACACAGGTAATGATGGGGATACTGGAAGTGGAGTAGGTATAAGAGATAGAAAGGATGTAGGTGATGGTGAAGACATAAGATGTGTAGGTAATTTGGGCACAACAGAGGATGTTGATGAGGTACGCTACTGTGCTTTTAGTTTACTTTGGGTAGAAGGAGTTTTGGCCAAGGTTGATGGGTGAGGACCTAGGATATATGGAAGTGGTGAAGGTGACAGATGGGTAATGGGTGAAGCTAGTGTATACTTCCTAAAAGGTTGGATCTTACTCTTAGGTGGGGGAATAGCCTTTGCGATAGCTTGTTAGTATGCGACTAAATCTAATTTAACAAGAGGATGGACTAGGATTGATGTCGTTATGACTCCCAATGTGGCAATGGGTGTGGAAACAGAGGAAGATATATATGCAGGTAAGTTTTTAGGCATAGGAAAAAGTTCATTTGATGGTAATAGTTTAGGTATGGGCAAGGGTGATGAAGAAAGGGTTGCTACAACTGGCCTGGGAATGGTGGTTTTGTTTTTTTAAAATACCTTTGGATAGACAATGGAAGTATCAGTAGAAAACATTTGCATTTACATTGAGATAGGTAGTCAAAGACGTCCCCAAAGCATGGAATTTTCAACATAATCCAAGTGGTTGGAAAAATGTGAGAATGACAACAATGTAGGGAGAGATGATGTTGATTTGGTAGTAATCCTTGTAAATAATGTTTGTAAGATAGGGAAATGGTTGGCTTCAGACTCATTGGGTAAAAAATAAAAGAGAAAATCAACAAGATCCTAGAAACCCAAAGGAGAAATTTTACCAATAGGAAGGTATGTTGTTAATGGATCCCTTGTGGGTAGGGAGATGACAAGTTGGGTGTGGTAAGTTTATCTTTTGGAAAAAAAAAAAAAAGGTAAACATGACTCTCCCGTGGGTATAAGAGTAAGTATTGTGAGTTGTTTGTCATGTTGAGATGTGAGTGGGGTAACTACATCAACAGATATGGTGGAATCCTCCACGGGTGAAGGAGGAGAAAAGGGAGACTCCTTTGTGGGTAAAGGATTAGATGTAGTAAGTCCCTCTGTGGATAAAGGAGCTCATGCAAGAATTTCCTTGATAGATGGAGTAGGAGGAAATTCAGCAGGAAGATCTTGTATGATGTCGAAAACAACATGAACCTCATTGATGTTATGTTCATTGGTAAAGGTTTCCCCAGTTTGGTTAGATGAAGGGGTGTGATTTAAGAACAAATTCTTGAAGATGTGAAGGTTCTTATTATTTGGTGCATTAGGATTATCCAAGATGAGATCTTCATTATCTAACATTTCTCAGATAATATTTTTAAAAGTTATATAATTACCTTTGCTATGACCTCTAACTCGATGATAGTTACAGTAATCAATTTATTTTTACTATGTAGGGACAACATCAGAGGGGTCAAAACTAGTATGTGGTTTGATGGGTGGAAGAGTGAATGCTCTGGATTTTATAAGTTTTTCTAAAACTGAAGAGTATGGTTCTCCTATGAGAGTATATTTGTGTTTCCCCCAGTTGAAGTGAAAAGCTTGAATAGGAGAAAGATTGCAAGAAGGATTTGATTAATTAGATGGCTAAGATGTGCTAGCTTTAAAAACTACTATGTTGGCAGATCCTTTTACTTTACATTAATTATTTTTCAGTTTGGAAAAAGAATAGGTATTGCTTGATTTGAATGCAACATTCTTGTTATGCAATTATATCTTCTTCTCTTCAATAGAACTAATTTCAAGTTTTTGGGCCATGCTGAACACTTCGTCAAACATGTGAAAGGTTTCAAATTAGAGAGGTTACGAGATGTTTCTAGCATAAGATCTAGTGAAAAAATCTATTACCTCGGTTTGAGGGAGTTGGAATGTGAGTTGGTTGATCAAACTTTTCTAATGACTGAAAAAATCTGTGATAGATTCATCTTCAGATTGACATGTCACATACAAGTCGGTCAAGGTGACCTTCTTGACAATGTTGATAGAAAAGTGGTCTAGGAAGGCTTGAGCTAATTGGTTGAATGAGAAAATGGAGTGCCTAGGTAGAGTACTACACTAATCCAAAGCAAATCCTATCAATGAAAATGGGAATTTTTGCAAGAGAAAAGCATCATCATAAGCGATCAGATAACACACATGTTTAAAAGACCACAATTACTATTATGGGTCTTCTTTGTTATTAAATCGGTTGAATTTAGGCATTTCCAAATGGGGAGAGTATGGAAGAGTCAGAATGGATGGATGAATGGGCTCATTTAAAATCTCATTGTATGTCATATATTTACATGAGCTAGAGACATATGCTGCTAATTTTTGCATCTTTTCCATAATCATTTTGATAAGATCATTCGTAGGTTTTGATGAATGGGCAACCCTCTTTAGTATAATTGGGTAGATGAGGAGGGTATGATGTGGGTGGCATCCCAGTATGTGGTGGTGCATAGTACAAAAATTGTTAGGAAGGAATGTAGGATGGAATGGATGTAGATGGAAAGTATCCCGAATAAGTGATAGATTAAATAGGACGTTGTTGGTGAGAAGTGTAGGTAGGTGGAGTGAACTTAAAGACTCTATTGAGAATTCAAAACCATGTGACTGACAATAAAATAGGTATTCTGAGCTTCATTTATGATGTAGAAACACATAATTAATGTGGAAAAAAGTAGTCTAAAATGAGTGATTATATCATTTTTCTGATTGGAAAGTCAAAATACAAAGACTGATGTTGATTGGGGTAACCAATGGTGGTATGAGGGTAACTGCTGCCGGTTGGCTAAGACCAATGTCAGTTACTGTGAAAAATAAGAGATTCAAATACTTGGAAATGAAAGGTGAAAATGGGTCAACCTTGATCCTAAAAATGATATCAAAGACTCAAGAGTGGGATAAAAATGGTAGAACAAGCCACAAAATGAACATGAAGGTGGAGAATACTATTTTGGAAAAGGTAATAAAAAATTCATATAAATTGACATCATTCAGTTAACCAATGATGGTAAGATGATACAACCGATGTTGGTTGCTAGACCGATATCAATTGTTGGACTGATATCGGTTGCTATGAAATCTTGGAAGAGAAGGAAAATTGAAGTTTTGGTGATTTAGATCAAATAAAAGGGCTAACCCAGAGATTGAGTATGGCTATGAGGAGTCCTAATGAACCCAAAATAAAACTGGAAAACACCAGTCATGATGTGGGTCATAAAAGGATAATAAAGAATGAATAAACGTAAATCACACCTCAAAATGCAAGAAAACAAAAAGCTACCAAAAAAAATACCTAACCTTTAGATTTTATGTTGTCTTATGCCATTTAGGATTAACTATAAGTAGAATAAAATTTTAGGTTAACAAAGGTACCTTATAAACTTTGACAACTATCACTAGTTTCAGGTAAGTTTTGGCATGGGAGATCCTTCTTTGAGATGATTGCTGGATAGAGAAATCAACTTGAGTCCATTGTCAATCCTCTGATCATGTGATCGTTGACAGCTTCTTCAGGGAAAGTTTTTTTATGAACTATGTAGTTTTTTTAGTGATTTGGTATAGAGAGTCTGCAAAATGTGTGTTACGGTTCAATTTTTCAACCATCAGCTGGGCATGAATTCCACAATATAGGTTTCTCATAATTTAGATTAGCAATAATGAAACAAACTCAAGAATGCAAGTGCACAAGTTTTAAAACCCAAATCCACAAATTATGTTCAATGAGAACAAATTATGAAGTGGTTAAGGGCATGAATTTCACTAAATACAATACAATAAAAGAAAGAAGAGTTCTTTTTGATCCCGAAAAATAAGAGTCACTAAGTCAATCAGAAGAAAAGAATATTCCCGAGAAAAATTTTAATGTGAACTTGTTTCAAATGAAAATAGACACACAAGATATTTTCCCTAGGAATGAACAATGCAATGAACCCCTAATGGGTCCCACTAGGCATGCCAAGATATTTCACCTAATTTGTTTCTAGTTAAAATGAAATACACAACAATTTAGGAGGAATACATGTGATATGTAGGTCGAAGGTTGAATGCACGCATTAATGAATTTTTGATCCAAGCTAATTGTGAAGATATTTCCTTTGGCTAGGAGGAACGACATGTATAAGAAACACAACAAGAACACCAAATAGTATTAATAATATATGTTAGTGGATTTCCTAGCGAGTGTTAAATCGAGGAAGCGAGGTGCTTACTACAAGACTGTCAATCCACTTTCAAATAAAATTTAATGGAAATATCATGAATTAAGGAAATCCTACTGTAGTTATATGATTTAGGTTTCTTTTGCAAATACAATAAGAAAATCTAATCTAAAGTCAAGGTTATGATTAAATCTAGGGTTTTGGTAGGTTATTATGGGGTTTTGCATGTCTAATAGTGGTTTGGGTTTGATCGGGTAAGGTCTGCGTTAGTTTTATTTGATCAAGAGGCTTTCTAGTCAAAAGGAATGAATTGAAATGAAGTTTGATATCAGTCAGGTGACCAACATCGGTATGGAGGTGAAATTGATAGAGGTTAGGTAACTAGCGTTGATAGGGGAAATTGACAATAATTTGATAAAAATGGTTTTGGGGCTTCTCTATGATTGCACAAAGAGTAAGAAGGGTATGGTTAGGTTCATGATATTAATGAGAAGACTCAGGGATATAGAGGAGGAAGTCACAGAATGCAAAAAAGATATAGATGGTTGAGTTGGTATATTGGTGAGGAGGTAGAGATAAAGAAATATAGGAAGAAATAAAGTATAACAAAAGAGGTAAGGAATATATACTTTAAGCAAGCACAATATGATTGAAATCACATATACTTATTTGCCTAGATCTAGTAGGTGAAGGTGGATGGTTTTTGATCCATGAAAATATTATAGATTCAATTCCTCAGTAGTACTCCTGTAGTGTTCCTGTGAATATTCCAATACTCTGAAAGGAGATCTAGATGCTTGTTTGGGCCTGTGGTTGAGTACTTTGTGTCATTTGGATGCTGAGAGGCTTTGGATTCACACTTGAATGCAATAGTTCTCCCAAAATTGAAAATGACCAACCTAGGTAAAATGTTATAAAATTGTATATATAGGAACCAATGGTGGTTAGGTAACCAACATTGGTCGAGAGATAACAAATGTTAGTTAAGGTGAGTAAGTCTAGGTTTATCAAAAATAGACAAATCTTTACTATTTTTGGCGTGATTTTGATTGTCAATTTGGGTCTCAAGTGAGGGTTGACACTTAGATAAGTGGGATTGTTGTTGAAGAATGAATAGGACTTTCATTTTAGGGTTAGAATAAGTCCTAGTTAGTTGCGATAAGTAAGGACCTAGTCTTAATTAATTAATAGGATAGGAAAAAGTCCATGGTGAGGTGTTTAGGTGATGTGTAAATTAACTTAATTAAAGTAATTATATTAATTAAATTAATTAATAATGTGAGGATGAAAATTAATTCAATTGTAAGTAATTAAATTAATATGAATGTGGGGTAAGGGGTCAAGGTGTAGACACCAAAATTGGGTCACACTCCCCTTTGGTCCATCGTCAAATAAACACCATTGAACACATTAACTTAGCCATGGCCCCCTTCACCTCACTATAATATTAATTTAATTAAATTAATTCATTATCCTCACCGTATTTATTATTTAAATATCTTAATTTAGATAATGCCCACATATCCAACTCACCTAGACACCTCATCTAGCCACCTCACCCTAAGACCTATTCTTAGTAAGTTGCCATAACTAACTAAGACTTACCCAAACCCTAAAAATCAATCCCTACATTCTCTCTAACCACATTCTCACATGCTAAAAGGAAGCTTCCTATCTAATCCATGAGTTAATGACACGAGGTCCTAGAAAGCCAAGGGGATCGGCCTAGTTTAGTAAACCTAGGAAATCCCACCCTAACCGATGCCAATTAAGCCAGAACTACCATCAGTCACCTTTTAAGTCCTAAAAAAACCTTATTTTGAAAGGTTGAAAGGTTGACATAATCTTGAGAGATATCGCATCTTTGGAGAACAAGCTTCAGTGAGAACACGAATGCAAGGAAGGAGATGAATCATTTTCTCTTGCACAAACATCCAACATTCACCCAACAACCATCCAACACTCACCCCAGTAAAGATTTGATCCAATCAAGAAAGAAGGAGAGCACATGCAACCCATGCAGGAGCTCTCCAACATTTGGTGATCCTCTACAGTAGTCAACCTCTTACTAGCACCTTCATTCCTCACTTACAAGAATCCAAAAATAGATTTCAAGTAAGTAGAACAGTTAACTCCTCTGGTTCACTTATCTCAGCATTGTATTTTCATCCTTTGTTCTCCTAGTCACCCATTGACCTCCTTTAATAATCACCCCTCCATATCCCCATTAAAACCTCACCAAATCCCATCCAAATGACTTAATACCTCACTCTGACCAGGCTAGTCCTTTGTGCAATCATAAGGGAGATCTAAAGCTCATTATGTGACATTCCCAGTATTCCTTAGTAACCGGCATGGTTCTCACCAACCGGTGTCAGTCACCCTTAACTGGCATCAGTCTATGTATTTACCAATATAGCCTAGAATAGTGACCTACCCACCTATCCCCGCATCACCCTTAATCACCTGTGACCTATCTAAGACCTCTGTCAGACCTATAGAGACCCAGAACCAGTTGCTTGACCTTCGGATCTTATTTTAACCTTGCCTGTTAGACTAGATATTTATTATTGTGTGTTAAATGAGATACCTAAATCATTTTAATTACAAAAATATTTATTTTATTACCATCATTAATTTTTTAAAAAGTGGATTGACAACCATCTAGGAAGTATCACACTTCTTGAATCTAGTGCATCCTAGGTAGTTCACTACACATATTGTTTAAATTTTATTTTGTGGTCTTGTGTTCCATTTTAGGTAGTTCCTCCTAGCTAAAAGGAAGCTCTCACAATCAGATATGGATTCAAAGGTCATACGCGGGCAACATCCTATCAACTGACATTTACATAGTTATTCCTCCTAGGCCCATTACCCTATCTATTTCATCACATTCAAAGAAACGTCTAAGAATCAGGTGAAACAAATGGTTAGGTGAATACATTAAGTTAATTAATTAAAGGGGACCAAGGGAAGTGTGATCCAAATTTTGTGTCTACAATAGGTCTCCACTAATTAACATTTAGGGCATGGTGTGTAAAACTAAATGTTTCCTCTCCATGTCCTTCATCCCTTCTAGTGCCACACCCATTCTTAAGAACACAACGATATATTAAAAATAAGAGGGTGAACGCTGAAATCTAAACACTTGTGCATCTGACATTTTATCCTACATGCTCTACGTGTCCTCTCTTGAGTCAATCCTTGATAAATGGTCATGCCTGAAATTAATCTTACCTGATTTTACAACAACCATAAACTCAAACTATTGAAACAATAGGACCGACCTAGTTGCGCTCCGTGGTAGTATAATTATATTCTGCTAGGGTTAGCTTCCTACTAGCAAAACATAAGGGATGGTCAAAAATTCCCTCCCCAGGTTGTGTTAAGATTTCTCCAATCGCCATCCTAGATGCATCAACATGCATGTGAAAAGGCTTATCCCAAAAGGGAAAGCATAATATGGGTGGAATAATGAGTCTATTCTTTAGTGTGTCAAAGTTTGTCTACTACGCCTCTCCCCAATAGAACTTATTCTCGTGTTTTAGAAACTCCTCCAACAACATGGAAATCTTGGCATAGACATTTTTGAACTTCCTATAATACCCTTTATGTCCAAGGAATCCAAACACCACACTCTTGCTAGTAGGCTCCCCGAATCTCATAATAATGACAACTTTGGTAGGATCCACTAGCAAACCTTCTTTACATATGATATGTCCCAACAGGGTGCCCAATGGAGTGGCACAAACACATTTCTTAATATTGAGAGATATACTCAACTCCCAAAATATCTCAAATGTTAACCTCAGATTGTCATAATGGTCCTTTACTGGTCTGTAAAATCTAGGTAGACTTGAATAAAATTATGGATGAAGTTCTGAAATGCTTGAACCATAATGCACGATAACACAACAGGTGCATTATTTGGTCCAAAAGTCATGACTGTATAGGAAAAAATTCCCCATTTAGTGGTAAAATTTTTATTTTTTAGTCCTCCTTTGCAATTCTAACTTGATGATACCTTGAAAATGCATCTGTAAATGAATAGATCTCATGCCCGGCTACTCCTTCGAATATATCCTTAGTGAATGGGGTTTGGAAAGGATCAATGACACACAGTGCATTCAAATCACTATAGTCAATGGAAATCCTTATCCTTCAATCCTTATTAATGTTTATGCCCATCAAACTTATCCACTTTGATTCCTCAACATCCTCAATGATGCCTGATGTGATCATCTTGTCAATCTCCTCCTTGACCTTGATGCATAGATTCAAATTCATTTAATAATGTCTCTTATGAATTGGACGCATGCCCTCCTTCAATTTGATCCACATCTCTCCTAAAGAGTGGTGAACTCCTTTGAGTTTGTTGTACCCACGAGGTAATAAATCCTATAATTCATGCAATATATCAATAATCTTTGAGACCTCCCTTTCCAGCCAATAATCTCCAATAGTAGCTTCCTTAGTTTATGCCTCCAAGCCAATGTTAACCTTCTTAGTTTTTAGGGGTTCGTGGTAAGTGCGCACTTCCTCATCAACACTATATATAACCTCACGCATTCCAATAGTATGGTTAACATCCAAGTTCTCCATCTCTTCACCATATATCAGGTAGACAAACTTTCCTTTCTCTTTTTCAATGCAGGTACACTCAAACTGTACATCCTTTAATTCTTACTCATCGAAACATGCCTCCAAACCATGTTCACCCAACAACTCCAGTAAGTTTTTTCTTCCATGGCACTATCTCGCAAATTTAAGTGCTAACAATATGCAACATCTCATTCACTAATATCTTAGTACTCCGATACTCTAAACTTTGAATAAGATCAATCGTCAACTCCTGATTGTTTGTTGTCTTACAACGCAACTCTAAATGAATGTACCACATGTGCATGTAGCCTTGTACGGTGGAGTAAATATTATACAATGATATTTATGGAGGAAAGGATTTCATTCCTTCCATCAAGGCCTTATCACATGCCTAGATGTGAAACAAGGAGGGTTCCTTCCCATAATAGTCTTTGTATAGCAGTAGGTGCATTGATTCAGAGAAACCTAACAAAGAACATAATTCTCACCTCAAGCAACTCTAGAAGGTTATCTTTCAATCTCACATTTCCACTGGGTCTCCATTACTCATTGGAAAATATCAGGGTTTCCTTCCCTAGTGTAACTTCAAAACTGTCTTCCTCTCAGGCACCTGGATGAGAACACCTTTATTAATCTCGTCGCAGAGCCTCTTAACCATCTTCTAACAACCTCATATGTCCTGTGTGCCCAATTTTCACATGCCCACATTAGTTTTTTCACTTATAGATCAAGTGTCTTTCCACTGAATAACACCTTATTTGTTTGGATGCACAACCTCAGGGTCCCTAATAGTGCACACATAGATTATATCTAGGTCTTCTTCTCCTAAGGGCTTAGTATAGGGCACTGAATTTCCATCCGTTAGAGGAATGATAACATATTCCTTCTTATTCTAAAAAATTATATACCCCTTATTGAAAAGTAAGTCAACATTTTTCTTATAGTAGTATGGGCACATAAGTAATGCTGGAAAGTTGTTCGCCTTAAAAAACACTAAGACTTCAAATTCTCAAATGAATTTCATGCCATGGATAGTTGTAACAAGATCCTTTAAGACACCAATGGGCATCGCCTTTGTCTTATAATCCATATACAACACATTTTAAGATGACTGTAATGGAGGTCTTCCCATTTTATTCCATGTGTCTAAGGTGAGAACATTAACTTACGCACCGGTGTTAATAAGAGTATTACTTAGGATCCATCCATCAACAACTTCATTTAATGTATTCAACTTATCATATTCAATACTATGAGGAAATAGATTAACATGCAAAACCTACCTCTTGCACCCTCCTACGGCACTTGGTACTTTTCCTCTTAGAAACTATCCTAATAGGGGGATGGTATTCTCTTGCTGTAGTATCTTACATACTTCCCTAACTTCATCTATATCTGACTGAGGGACTTCAATGCTTTTCTTCTACTCCAACTTCCATGATTACTCCCTCAAGCATTGAATCTCCCCTTAAAGAATCCTAATCACTTCCATGGTCTTTTGATAGACTTACTTCTAAATATCTATGTCTAGATACTTCCTATGTATCACTTCTTCCTTTTTAACAATTGGTCTCTACTTTGGTATCTCCCTGGCATGCACAACCTTATCCCATGCCATTATTAGCACAGGTTCTAATAAGGATTCATGCGGCATCCATAACATCCATTGTTGATCAACACACTTTAAGCTCACCATCCCAATGCCCTTATTCTTCCAGTGCTTTTGTCTCATGTAGTCTCTATTTAATTTTTTCTTCGTTAATCAACCCCAAGCGTTCCTACACATCATCTAGACTAGTTCTCACCTGAGGTGCGCGTAGGCACCAAGCCCCTCCTTTATGTGAGCTTTATGAGAATATTATTCCTTAATAAGGTGGTGTTACACAAATATAGAATGAACATAGCCATTCTTTACAACCACATTTAAGCACTAAATCCTAATCTAATACATTAGAACATAGAATAACATGATCATATTACAATGGAAGTAGCACTAAATCACAATTATCATCAATAAAACTAGTAATACACCCATGAACATAAAATGAAATGTACTGATCAAGATCCATCACATAAGTGCTTCAGAATATTTTCATTAGTCATATTACAGTAGCCAAGATTACATACAAATAGTTCCATGTATGGAGATATTTATAGTAGAAAATCTTTGACACATTACAGAGCTCACCATCACACATTACATAGTTTTACTAACTATCTCCCTATCTTGCTCTCATACTCATGCACACACCTCTCTTTCTCTTCCAAATCTATCTTGTAAAACCATACATAAGAGAAACTCTCAAAGAATCTCCTCTTAATTTCTTTTCATTACATGAGAAAGCCTGAAGGAATCTTTCTTGATTTCCCTACAATTATCCAAGAACATGCCGAATGTCATCATGTGTTTCCCCTAATTGAGTGTCCTTATCATGCATGTGCTAACTAATCTATAAAAAAATTGGGTCTTTATCCTTTCATGATAACCATATTGATGCCCTAAAGTATCCTTTCCTTGAGCTACAAGTCTCCATAGCTTTTCTGGTCATTTTTTCATTCGTTCCCTAAATGCGTTCTTTTCTACTATTCAAAACTCACTAAGTCCTGAATCCTTCCTTCTTGGGCATGATCCTTCTTGCATCTGCAAGAATTACTTCTGTGAATGCCTTTGTGCCTTTCTTCCACACACCATCAAGCTTTGAGCCTTAGGTACTCAGTTAATTTAGGGGTCCAAAATTTCCCCACACTAATCTGATTGCTGCCCCAACAATCCTTTTTGCTTCCCAAAAAAATTCTTAATGAACAAAATATGTTAAAGCAATAATTTTACTCCTTCAACGAATCAATATTAGAGGAATTGAAATAATCCAAATAAAAAAATGAAGAAGGGAAGAATATGCTACACAAGTAGTTGGAGGAGTTTAGGGAACTTTGCATCTATCTCACCCTTCAAATATGATAAGGCCTTCCATAGCACTTCTCCCATGATGTTGGGCACTTGGTCTAGGTTAATTTACTCCACCTTCCACTTTAGTGCATTGATAACTACCACAAGTTCTGTGCACACACCTTCAAACTCATCTATCTACTCAGTGATGGAATCCTGAAGTTCGCTAATCCTAATTTATAGCTTCTCACACTTCGTTTTGATTTTATCCTTCTGATATTTGGTGTTGAAAAACAACTGCACATGTTCAGCCTTGTTGGTGGGGATGGTATCCTATAAATCCTTAAGGGTGGCCTCCTCTTCCATCACCTACACGTCAGTGAAGCGATTGCATTTTATGCAGTTATTGAAGCCCCTATCTTCTAGTGAATTTTCTTCCTTGAGTTGGGTGAGAAATTCCTCTAACTCAATGGTCTGAGCTTCAATGGTGAATTTTTTTTTTCCTCTTTCTCCTTTGTGAGCTCTGTAGTTGTGGGCCCTACACCATCCTTGATGTTTGTGAGAAATATACCCATAATTTCTTCAAGAAATTCCACTTCATCCCCATAGTCTATCCTTTCTTAGCTCACCAATGCAAGACATTTTACCAAAACTCTCTTCACGAGGGCGAAAAATTAGTCATATGCTTCCTTATTTCATTCCTATTTTCCCCTTAATCCCTAATGCAATCAAGCTATTTCCTCTTCCTTGTTCTTTGTTTACATGAATAGGGTCCGAATAATGAATTCTACATCAAATTTTCACCAAATCACCTTCGTCAACATATTTTGAAGTGCATTACATGCCTGTTCATTTGTTAGGTTGTTAGGATCCACCACTTTATATGATTCTCCTCATTTATTCTTCAAATGGATAGTCTCAATTTCATGATCATTGACCTCAAACTCAGGATGTTCGACATGGTAATGCATGCTCCAACTAATAATATTCTTGGTTCTGGGAACACACCCTTCTTGATCCATGTAATCTCATCCATGTATCTCTTCTGGTGGGAGGGTGGTCTATAACCTCACACACAATACCTTCGTGGGGTTTTCCAAACTGTCCATAGGTGGGGACATGGGTTTCCACTTCTTCCTTTTAGCTTTGCACTTCGTCCTCTGCTTATTTTCTCCTAGGTTGAATCGTTTATCCTCCTTTATAGTAAAAGAGTCCCCCTTGTCTCTCCTTACACCGACAGTCCTTTTCAAGGAGGCCTCATGCACTGGGCTCTTCTAAGGTCCCAAAGAGTACTCCTTTCCTTCCTTGCACACCTCGCCTACATCCATGGATTTAGCCTTAACTTCCTTCTCTTCCATCTTTTCTTCCAACTCTACCTTGAAGGTGGTGGGGTCTTCTTCTTCACCTTCCTCTGAGCCTGTTATGGGGCTCGATGCATCGTGTGTATTTTTTTTATTTTATTCATTTTCTTCCTCCTCTTCTTTCTCTTTCTCGCGTCCCGATAATGAGGCCTTGGTGCCATATTGTAGTGAAGTGTTGGTTCCCTTGCTACTATTGTGGCACATGTAGTACTTCCTCTTTCGGGAAGTATCTAACTTACCTTAGCTTTGTTCTTCTTCTTCCTTTCCTTCGACCTATACCGTTTTCATGGGAAATATTGGCACCTCTCATGGCTTTGGAAAGGGGGACTCTATAGCCTCCACTTTAGTTTCCCCTTGTGTTTTGGGGCATAGTTGCATGAACACCCGATGTATGTACACTTTGCTGGTAATGCTGACTTAAGGGTGTAAGTCCAAAAAATATGACTCCAAAAATTTGACATAAGCAGGTCAAGTGCCATACTTGTATTTCATGAACAAATTATGGACATCAACGTCCACTTTATCTATATCAAAGATCAAATTTTGTGCATCCCTTATTTGGTTGATCACACACTTCATGTACTTAGTAGTAAACATATGGGGAGCTTGTACTATGGCACCATCTCTCCCTTGGCCATCATAAAATTTTCTAGGAAAAAATGATATGTAACTATGATTTCTACCTAATCCCCAACAACCTATGGTAATTCACGAGGGATGCACCAATTGTTATCAAATGCTTCATGCAACCATTCAAACCACATGTTCATTTGAGCCTTATAGGCACTCAAGATGGTCCCATCACAAGTTAAATTTGTAAATTAAACTGCAGGGGATGAGTGTGCCGGTGGGTGAAAGCATATGTTCCCATCTAGCCCATTTAGGACACCAATATCCTAGAATATGATCAAATATAAGTATGGAGTCCCATGTGATTTTTTCTCCTACCTCATTCTAAAATCATGCTTCTTTAACAATACCATTTGTGATAAACTATGTAAAATTAAAATATGCCCTTTTTTCCACTCTATGGGCCACAAAAGAACCTCTTATTGATGTCTTTACACCTCTATGATGCGTCCAATTTACAACTAATGAGCCAAGATAAAACTGTCAATGCTAGGTTTGATAGATCTGTAATAACCTATGCCCTTCCTCATTTCTTGTACTTAATTTTCCTCGGTAGATCCTCAATATTTGTAGTGACACATAAATAGGATGCCATGTCATCGCCAGTGTTCTACAGGCCTGTAACTTTCGCAATGAAATGGCCTGTAATCCTCATCCTTCTTCCCGTGAAGTAAAGGAATTCCTCATGCACCCATGAAATTAATTACTTGAATAGTGGGGCAGGTGTTCTAAAGAAAGGTAGCTCCCATAGCTATAAAAATATGGTCTTTTGTAGTTCTTGGTGCACCGAGTCATCAACCTAGGATTTCCGAGCTCATCCACTATTGGATTGTCTAAAACTAAGTCCACCCATATCAGCTTTTTGTTATCACTTATCATGTGGTTATATTCACTAATCTTGCACTTGTATAACTTTTAACTCCACATTTCTAGATTGATAAATCCTGTGGGTACTACATTTCTGAGTAAATCTCCACGAGATCCTCCTTCTCTACAACTGGTCTATTTTTTCAAGATTTCTTTGGTTCTATATTCTTTCTTCTTTCTTCTCATGCCCTAGGTGTTTTAGACCTCTCCTTTGCCTGCCAAGACTTGGTGACTTCTCCACTTATCTCTCAGGAAACCCCTTTCCTATTTTATTATCTTCATTCCTCCTTGCAACACCCCAAGACTACACTAAAAATTTCACAATTCCACTGGTTTGTGATAAGTAACTCGTTTCTCTCTTCTTTGCAAAAACCTTGTTACACTTCAAGGTCAGGAGGAAAAAATTTTTTCTAAGGAAAAGTAGTTAAAATGACTACTCTTACCTCTTGTTTAAACTTTTCAATGCCTTAGAGTTCCTATAACCACGTGTCTTAATGTCACTTTTTAATAGAGCACTTTATTTCTATTAATTCAATTTTTGTGACTTCCCCTCATGCGTCACAGTTATAACCTTCTGGAACTCCAACACTACTTCACTGCAACAAAACTCCTTCCATGCATTACCATGCTGAGTACATAACCTCTGCCCTATCCACCAAGTGGTTACCAAAAATGTTGCCTACCTTATGTTATACTACATGATATTTATCTTCTGCTTGTTCTATAGACTTTTCTCACCACACCTTTATAATCTCATGAATTTAAACACTTTAGACATCATTCCACTTGTTCTTATACCTTTGCGCTAATCATTCCCATCAGTTCATTTTTGAAATAATTTGTCAAACATTTTCAACATATATGATAATTCACCCTACACAAAAATGTATGTGCGGTCCTCTATGTATAGAATCTCTTACAATGTAATTATCTACTAGCACAACATGTGCAACGTAAAACCCAAAACAAAATGACACAATAAATAACCAAAATGGAAAATAATTAAAGGAAACCTAATCTAATTGGCAATATTGCCTTATTTTTAAACACACAAAAGCCTTATTTATAGTATGGCTTTAGCCTACTCCCATTGAAATATCATGCCAACCTTATCCCATCAAGCGCTTGGAACTGGAATACACTTGAATAAGGGTTGTAAGATATAATATACAACCCTAACTAGTGGAATTTGAGTTTCCTAGGAGGGTGTATAAATTTAGAGTCATAAAGTAAAATCATCTACCCAACCTCAATTGTTTATTTTTAATGTGACAATTGTGTCATGATTTTTTTACAGCCTTCTCAGTCTTATGAATCCACCTAGTAAGTGATTTCCTTTCATCCAATTGCATTAAATTATCCATGTTCTCTTGTAATGCTTATTTGTTAGCCAATCCTCTTGTGCAAGTAATAGACAGAGAGGAAAACATAAATTCTACTCATAAAATAGCTTCTACACTAAACACCAATTGAAACATTATGGCCTTGTTCAATATCTTGTAGGATGTCCTATATGCCCATAATATGGCTGAGACTTTTTCATCCTAATATTTTATCCCACATCACAAATCTTGGTGAATGTGTGACTTAGTATCTTGTTAAATGCCTCAGTGGTTCCATTAGCTTAAGGGTAGTAAGGGGTAGTCTTGTGATGAGCCACTATGAACTCTTCCAAGAAAATCCTAACTGTCTCATTCAAAAAATGTGTAGCCCTATCACTAATCAAGATCAACGGACACCCATACCTGTTGATTAAATTTTCCCATAGGAATATTGCTTATGTGGTTTCTTTTCAATTCTTCATAGGGACTGTATCCTCCCACCATGTTAAGTGATCAGTACAAGAAATGATATAACATGAACCATTCCTTCACGCGGTAGGTGAAATAGGTCCTACAAAATCAACTTCCCACTTATCAAATTGTTTAATGCTAGCTATCATCCTCAAGGGGGTTTCATATCTTCTTCATCGCTTACTAAACCAATGGAAATGATCACAGGCCTTGTAAAACTAGATACAATCCTAGTAAATGCTTTCCCACCAGAGACCTACTAGTAAAATATTTTACAGGGCGGTATTTCCTACAAAGTGTCCTCCTACAATTCTAACATGTCCTTCCTCTATGATTATAGCACGCTCATGCTCTAACATGTATCGGTGTAAGATATCATCATGACCTAACTTGTATAAGTCTCCACTAATTAACATGTAGGCTGTGAGGCATATAACTAACTGTTTTCTCTCCAAAGTCTTCATTCCTTCTGGTGCCATACCTATTATGAGAAACACAACAATATCCTCTAATTTAGATGGTGTGCACTACAATCTAAATAGTTGTGCATATGGAATTGTATCTTTAATTCTCTACACATCCTCCTATAAGTTTTTTCTTGATAAATGGTCATGTCCCAGGTTACTTTTACCCAGTTATACAATAACAATAAACTCAAACACTTGAAATAATAGGACCCAATTACATATGTGCCATAGTAAAACATGTTTGTTTACTAAGTACTTCAATTCCATTTAGTTCATGTAGAATATAAAGTGTGTTTCTAACAGATACTGCATGAATTTTTGTCATGCATAGATCATCGATAATGCCTTATGCGTGGTATTAGTATAGTTATTCTCTCCTGGTGTCAAATTCTTGCTTGCAAAAAAATAGAGTGATCAACTGTCCCCTCACCAGGTTGTGCCAAAACTTCTCTAATTTCCATTCGTGAGGTATCAACCTATACATGGAATGGGTTATCCCAAGAAGGAAAGTGTAATATGGGTGTAATGATAATCCTATTGTTTAATGTATCAAAAATCCATCTGTTGTGCCTCTCCTTAATGAAATATACTTCTATGCTTTAGAAATCCCTCCAATGGTGCGGTGATCTTGGCATATCCCTTGATAAATTTTAGGTAGTACCTCGTATGCCCAAGAAATTCATGTACTGTGCTCTGACTGGTAGGTTACCCAAATCCCACAATAATAACAACTTTGGAAGGATCTACAGGAAAGGATTCCTTACATATGATATACCACAATAGGTTTCCAAAAGGAGTAGTAAAAACACATTTCTTAATGTTGAGAGATATAATTAACTAGTGGAATATTTTAAACATCAACTGCAAATTATTGCAATGGTATTTTACTAATCCATAAACCATGTAATTATCAAGGTAAACTTGAAGAAAGTTATGGATGAAGTCCTGAAAGGCCTAAACCACAATGCACAAAAAACACAACAGGTGCATTCTTCAGTCTAAAGGGCATGACCATGTAGGAAAAATTTCCCCACTCATTTGTGAAAGTTGTATTTTTTGGTCCTCCTTCGTAATTCTAACTTGATGATATCCTTAGAAGCCATTTGTGAAAGAATAGATCTCACACCCGATTACTGTTGGTGTGTGTGACTGTCCAGTCATCATCCACATCACCTAGATGAGTCATCTCACCTTGTGAGAGTCATAGGTCTTAGGAAGTCAAATGAAAAGTGTCAGATTCTGTCATAGAATCTGACATTGTCATTTACGTCAATGCGTCATAGGAGTTACATTCCTTATTTGGAATTGTAATTCCTCTTCTAGTGGATTCATATGCGTCATTGTCATATGCATCAGTTTCTTTCCATGTTTAGGCATGGGGGTTATACAGCACCCCTATTTGTACTTCCTATTTTTCGATCTATGAGCATGAGCAGACCCATTCTTCTTACTTGCAATATTCTTTCCATTGTTTCGAATCTTGTGTATTGTGTTGGATTGACGTTACCATCAGAGTGCAACTTCATTGTGGTGCATCACTTTTTGACATCGGTTCTCGCGAATCCCTCTTTCATGGTACCAGAGCTGGTTTTGGTAAACGTGCACTCTTTGTTTCTCAGTTGTTTGTTACTTCTAGTTTCTTCTCATTTCCTCGTGTGCAAGTTTTTTTCAATTATCATTTTGGAATTATTGCTCACCTCGTATTGAGGTTTCAGCAGTTGCAAGTTAAGGTATTTGGTTGGTTTGTTTATTAGCTGGGTTCATATTTGGATATTTCTAGATCTTTGTGGCTGTTGTTTCTGTTGGTTATTTCTTGTTGGTTATGTTCAGATTCAGCTACAGGGTAAAAGAAGAGGTCATTTTTTGGTGTGGACTTGTGATTACTGGTTGGGATCGTTGTTTTTTCTTCACCAGTGTATACTCAGACTATTCCGAGCTTCTTCCTCATCGCTGTGGTTCCTTGCTATCTCAAAACGTTTTTTGTAAACCTCTCACGTTTTTTGCAAAACCTCTCACGTTTTTTGCAAAGCTACTCACGTTTTTCCTCTGTTCTGAGCAGTTTCAACTGTTCTAGACATTTTTTCCTGGGCCTTTCTGACTGTTTTCTCCCTTCCAGGCATTTTTTTACCTATCGTCAGGTGTTTTTCTCAAAACTGGCTGCATTTTCTACCTTTGTTCTATGCATTTAAACCTATTCCAGGTGTTTTTCTATCACCTGGCTGCATTTCTCAACTATTCCAGGCATTTTTTTAACTGTCCTAAGGTGTTTTTTCTCCTTCCTTTGCTTTTTGCACGCTGTTCTGGCATTTTTGGACCTGTTCCAGGTGTTTTTCTCTCCGACTTGGCATTTTGCACTATCCTTCTTTCTTCAGCTGACATCTTATTTTGGACTGTTCCTGGCATTTTTCTCCGATTCTGGCATTATTCTTTACATTATCTGGCATTTTTACCACCTTTCATCAACACGTGTGGACTTTCTCAATTTTTTTGCCAGGTAATATCTCTCTAAAAATACATGTTTTTTATTCACATTTCTTAAAAAAAACATGGTTGCATTCTTTTTACCTTATCACTCTTCTAATAAATGTGTTGTTTCATTATTTTTTAAAAGGTATAAGGTAAAAACATTACATTTTATTGGCATTGTAAATTTTTTGGCTTGTTTTATTAACCTTTCTGTCGAGTGCCGAAGACGAAGGGTGAGGTCCAGGATTGGCAGGTGGCTAATGCCCCCTCATAATACAAACAAACCCTATCTCAAATTCCATGCCATTTCTAATGATCATACATACGACACATCTTTGCATGTGTTTAGGGCACTTTTTTAATCTGTTTGCAGGCTTATTGGCTTTTTTCTCATCAGTTGTGGGAATTGGTTTTTGCTATAACTTTTGACTCGTTGCTCGGTTTTGAGCCCTTCTTTAGTAAAAGTTGCATGTTTTTTTGCACTCTAGATGATGGGATCATTAGTTTTGTAAACGCACTAATTTTATAAAGTGCCACATTCTAGGGGGTGTCTTTGTATTGCTTAATTCAGCTCATTTTTTCTTGAGCTTTGTTCTATTCTTTTTTTTGTGGACTTGTGAGTGCACATCTGCCATAGTCTTACGACAAAGGGATTCCTTCATGTGACAATTTGAGATGCTATTTCTCACAAAGCTCTTTCTTCCCCCTCTTTCTTCTCTCTTTCTGTGCTTGCTTGCAGTGTTAATCTGTTGTGCCCTACGAACCTTGATTGTTGTCTTCATCATTGTGCGTTATTACGCTAATTGCAAGGTGAGTGACAAACTGGTTCTTGGAACACAGTCGCATCTGGTTGTAATCAACGCACTAAATTATAAAGTGCCAAACTTGGGGGGTGTAATTTTGTTCTGGGGTGGTTGTTTCCTTTTTCTCTCCTTCCTTCTGCATTCCTTGGTTCTATCTCTTCATTATGGATATCTCTAAAGTACCAATAGCTCACACCTTTTAATTTCTTCGAATGGAAATCTAAAATTATATTGGTTTTGTGAAGTAAAGGGTTATATCGAGTTACCATGGGGTTAGAGACCGAACCTACTGATGAACCCAAAAAATCTAAATGGTTCAACCATTGTGATGAAGCCTTAGGTCTTATCTGTATGTCTGTCTCTCCTGACTTTCTCTTCCACATCAAAACTTCCTCAACACCCGATCAAGCATGGAAAATTCTTGATGATATGTTTGGGAAGAAAGATGACATGAGAGCACATGAGTTGGAGAATGAACTACTAGGGTTAAATCCTAGTGACTTTGAAAACCTATAGGCCTTCTTCTCAAAATTTGTCTGCACTAGAATGCTTCTAAAGGAATGTAAAGTGGATAAGAAAGACTCTCAATTGATCTTGTTGATTCTTTCTAAGTTAGGTCCTAAATACTCTGTTTTCGTTTCAACTTTTCATGCCACGAAAGCCACCTTGGGTAGTACTTGGACTATGCCCTCCTTTGACAGTTTTTCATCCCAAACTCATTTGAGAACAGGACAAACTCATTCAAATGGGGACTCTAAAATCCAAGTCACATGCCCTTGTGGCGAATAAGGGCAAGAAAAATGAAAAGAAGAAAGAAACTAAGGACCAACCTAAGAAAGAAACCAAGACCAACCAACCCCCAGTTAAGCCCATCACTCATACTTCGACTTCTGAGCCTAAAGCAAAGAAGGAAAAGTATAAATGCTCCTATTGTAAGAATACTGGCCATGACGAGCAACATTGTTTTCAGAAATAAATTGATCACTTAACTCATTTACTTGAGAAGAATAAAATAAGTGTTCCTAAATCCGTTAAACAAAATTCTTAGAAAGGTGAGTCTTCTAATACAAAGGAGACTAAAAATGAAAAGAAGAAAGGTAAGGCCCTCGTAGCTAGATCAGCTCCATCATCAACTTGGATTATCGATTCTGGTGCCTCGCACCACATGGCTTCTTCAGAGGTTGAATTCTCTAGCATTAAACCATGTGGCATGTCCCAAATCACGTTGGGTGATGACACTCATGTGTCGGTTTCCGGTAGTGGATCAGTAGAGATTGAAGGTGGAACATTTAACCAAGTGTTGAGTGTTCCCAATCTCTCTACCAATCTCCTATCAGTTTACCAAATCACCCACCTTGGTGAAGGAATGTGAGTGGAATTTGGTCCTAACTCAGTGATTATTCATGAGCTTAACTCTGACTGCACTGTGGCTGAGGGAAAGGAAGATCACCATTCACGGTTGTATACCTTTTCCCACTTCTCTTCTGATTTCGAAACCCAATGCCTTGCTCACTCATGTAAATGAGGTTAGCAAGTTATGGCATGAACATTTTGGGCATCTAAATTATCATTACCTTGAATAATTGAGCCAAAATGAAATGGTCAATGGGCTACCCCGAGTTAAGTTTTCTAAGGGTATTTGTGAGGGTTGTACCCTTGGAAAGCACCTTGAAAAAAGATTTGACAAGGGAAAATCCTGGAGAGCTACTCGTCCCTTGGATCTTGTTCATAGTGACGTTTCTGGCCCTTTTCCATCTCCTTCTTTTACTAGAGCTCTATATATACTAACCTTCATTGATGAATTTTCACGTTATACTTGGGTATATTTTCTTAAGCTTAGGTCTAAAGTTTTTGAGCATTTTCAAAACTTTAAGGCTCTTGCTGAGAAACAAGTGGAACGGTCTATCAAGGTTCTTCAAACCGACAATGGAGGTGAGTATGTGAGCAACAGGTTTGAGGATTTCTGCACTTCTTAGGGGATTGCTTTGCAGCATACAGTTGCTTACAGCCCTTCCCAAAATGGAGTTGCAGAAAGAAAGAATCAAAATTTAAAGGAGATGGCTACTTGTATGGTTCACTAGAAATCTCTTCCTCCACAGTATTGGGCTGAAGTAATGAATTGTGCTTGTTATATTCAGAACTGTGTCCCACACAAGGTAGTAAGAGGGATGACACCCTTTGAAGCCTGGTTTGGACACAAGCCTGATGTTGAGCACTTTCAAGTCTTCGGATCCAAGGCTATGGCTCAGATTCCCAAAAAGAAACGCAAGGCATTGGATCCACAATCCAAACCTTGTATCTTTGTCGCGTATCCTGATGGCGTGAAGGGATATCAATTGTTGAACCCTACCACCCATGAGCTTTATATTGAGAGGAGTGTGAAGTTTGATGAGTCATCCTTGACTTCAACTTCAACTGAGGTCCTTTTGCCCACTGATTCAGATTCTGACTCTTCAGATGATGATGTTGTTAAGTGAGTTCCACCTCTCCCTACTCCTCCTGATCCTCAAACTTCCGAGTCTTTTGATTCTGATAGTAGTGATGATGAGGACTATGTCCCTTCTCACTCAAGTGAAGAATCCTCTGACTCGGAGCTTGAGCCGTCGGGACCTCTTTGGGCTAGGAAAACTTTACAGAGTGTTGGAGATTTAGTTGGAGATCCTTTGGATGAGAGACATACTCACTCAAACTTCACTGGACCTCACTCCTTCTTCGCCTCTACTTCTGATCCACCATCTTTCCAGGAAGCTTCTGGGATTCCTGAGTGGGATTCTGCCATGGATGAGGAGTATTCCTCACTCATAAAGAATGACACTTGGGATCTTACCCTTCTTCCAAAAGGAAGAAAAATCGTTCAGTGTAGGTGGGTATATCGAACAAAGTATGGAGCTAATGGAGAAGTTGAGAAGTATAAAGCGTGACTTATAGCTAAGGGTTTCTCCCAGGTAACTGGGGTTGATTACTCAGAAACCTTTTCTCTCAGTTGCGAAGATGACTTCCATTTGACTGACCCTTGCCATCGCTGCCGCTAACAGATGGGAAGTCCACTAAATGGACATTAAGAGTGCCTTCCTTCATGGGGACCTAGAGGAGGAGATCTATATGGAACAACCTCCGGGTTATGTCCATGATCCATCCCTCTTTTGCAAATTAAAGAAGTCTTTCTACGGCCTCAAAACAAGCCCCTCGGGCTTGGTATGCCAAAATGGACTCCTTTTTACTTGCATCAGGGTTCACTCGGTGTCACTCTGACCCAAATGTGTATATTCTGGAACAGGATGACTCCATGCTTATTCTTGTTCTCTATGTTGATGACTTGTTGATCACCAGTAGCTCTTCCTCTATCATTGATTCTGTGAAGATCTCCTTGGCCAACAAGTTCTCCATGTCTGACTTAGGATTGCTTCATTACTTTCTTGGGATCTAGATTTCACAATCTGACTCAGGAATTATGATCTCACAGCCTAAGTACTCTCTTGATTTGCTTGCTCGGTTTCACATGTCTGACTGCAAGTCCTCACCTACTCCTTTTCTTTCTGGGATTAAGTTGGTTTCTGATTGCTCTTCCCCCTTGGTTAACGGTACCCTTTATCGACAGTTGGTGGGAAGCTTGATCTACCTTACTCACACTCAGCCAGATCTATCATATGCTATTGGGATCGTGTCCAGATTTATGCAGGAGCCTCATAAGCTGCACTTAAAAGTAGAAAAGTGGATCCTTCACTATGTTCATGGCACTCACACAGATGGTATTCATTACTTAGGAGGGACTGAGATTGACTTGGTTGGATTTACAGACTCAAATTGGGCCAGTGATCTAGATCATGGAAGTTTACCTCAGGCTACAGCTTCACTCTTGGTTCAGGTCCTGTCAATTAGTCTAGCAAGAAATAGAACACCATTGCCATATCATCGACAGAATCATAATACAAAGGAGCAGTTAACGCTGCCACAGAAGCTGTTTGGTTACAGGGTATTATGATAGAGTTTGTTATCCACTTTCAGCGGCCTACCATTATCTACTGTGACAACATGAGCACTATCTCGATTTGTAGAAATCCAGTTCAGCATCAGCGGATGAAGCACATTGAGATTCATATGCACTTCATACGGGAGTTGATACATGAAAACATCATCGACATACAGTATGTTCAGACAGCTGATCACGTTGTAGACATTTTCACCAAGCCCTTCACTGAGGTGAAGTTTCTTCACTTGCGGTCTCTTCTTGGGGTGAGGTCTGCTATAGCCACCCATCATCTTCAGGCTATATAGTCCTCCTTCTTTTCCTCTTCTTCTTTCCAGAAAGATTTTGTTTGTACATGGGCACCTTGTCAGGCCTTTAGTTGTCAGGGCCCATTGACACATCTTTCTTAGTTGTCTAAGGGAGCCTTCTTTTTTTGTTCTAGCTTACCTTGACCTCTTCCTCGGCTTCGATGAAGGGGGGTGTTGGTGTGTGTGACTATCCAGTCACCGTCCACATCACCTAGGTGAGTCATCTCGCCTTGCGAGAGTCATAGGTCTTAGGAAGTCAAATGACAAGTGTCAGATTCTGTCATAGAATCTGACATTGTCATTTGCATCAATACGTCATAGGAGTTACATTCCCTATTTGGAATTGTAACTCCTCTTCTAGTGGCGTCATATGCATCAGTCAACATCATATGCGTCAGTGGTGTCATTGAGTTTCTTTCCATGTTTAGGCATGGGGGTTACACAGCACCCCTATTTGTACTTCCTATTTTTCGATCTATGAGCATGAGCAGACCCATTCTTCTTACTTGCAATCTTCTTTCCATTGTTTCAAATCTTTTGTATTGTGTTGGCTTGACGTTACCATCGGAGTGCAACTTCGTTGTGGTGCATCACTTTTCGACATCGGTTCTCGTGAATCCCTCTTTTAATTACTCCCTCTAGGATGTCCTCAGTGAAGGGGGTTAGAAAAGGGTCAACGAAACATACCACTTTCAAATTCCTATAATCAACACAAATCCTTATCCTCCCATCCTTTTTAATGTTGATGACCATTGGAATAATGCATTTTGATTCCTCAATTGCCTCAATGATGCCTGATGGGATCATCTTATCAATATCCTCCTTGAACCTAATGCTTAAATTTAGATTTATTCTTTATGGTCTCTTCTGAATTGGGCGTGCAACCTCCTTTAGTTTGATCCGAATATGTCCTAAAAAGTGGTGAAATTCCTTAAGCTCATGGTCCCTAGGAGGAAACAAATCCTGAAATTCATGCAACTAATCAATAATATTTGAAACCTCCCTTTCTGACAAGTAATCCCTAATAATATCCCCTTTAGGTTCCGTATCTAAGCCAATGTTAACCTTCTTAGTTTTCAGGGGTTCATGGTAGGCATGCTCTTGCTCATCAATACTATCCATTACCTTGATTGTATCTATAGTATGGCTAGCATCCAAGTTCTCCACTTCTTCACCATTATCACATAGACTACCTTTCCCTTCTCTTTCTCCATGAAAGCAAGATCAAAATGTACTTCCTCTTGATCCTTCCCATTGAAGTGCACTTCCAAGTCAGGTTCTCCTAATAATTATAGTATTCTATCCTCCACCATGACACTATCCCCCATATTTATGTGCTTAAAAATCTATAACACCTCATACACTGATGGATTTATACTTTAATACTCAAAGGTTTGAATCAAGTCATTTATCAACTCGTGATAGTTTCATGTCTGACAACATAGTTCCGAATGAATGTACCATGCACACACATCCTTTTAAGGTGAAGTAAAGATTATGAACCCATAAATATGGAGGCATGGCTTCCATACCTTCCATCCAGGTCTTCTCACATGCCTGGACCTGAAACAAGGAAGGTTCCTTCCCATGATAGTCTTGTATAGTAGTAGGTGCATTTCTTCAGAGAAACCTAATAGAAAATGTGATTCTCACCTCGCGTGACTCTAGAAGGTTATCGCAATGGGTCACCCACCATTGTGTTGCATTCTCGAGAAAATTATAGCTAAGAATACTTCTCCTTTTGATCTCACATCTCTACTAGGTCTCCATTGCTCATATGAAAACATCAGGGTTATCTCCCCCAGTGTAACTTGGCAAAAAATTTCCTCCCAGGTGCCTGACTGAGTGCACCTTTGCTACTCTCATCATAGAGCCTCTTAACTGAATTCTGAATAAATCATATGTCTCATGTGCCCAATTGTCACATGCCACACTAGTTGTTACCACTTATAGATTGAGCGTCTTCCCACTAAATAACACCTTCTTTTGTTGGTTGTATAACCTCAGGGTCCTTGATAGTGCACACATAGATTTTGTCTAGGTCTTCTTTCTCCAAAAGGCTCAGTATAGGGCATCCGACTTCCCATCTATCAAAGGGATGATAACATATGTTCCTCCTTGTTCTAAAACTTATATACCCCTTATTGAAACATGTAATTCAACATAATTCTTATAGCACCAGGGGTGCCCTAAGTAACACTCGAAAGTTGTCCAACTCAACAAGCACCAAGAATTCAAAGTCTCTAATAAATTTCACCCCTTGGATAGTGATAATAACACCCTTTAAAAAAACAATGAGAATTTCACTTTGTCTCATTGTTAGCCATATACAACACATTTGAAGATGGATGTAATAGGGGCCCTTCCCATATGATTCCATGCATCTAGGGTGAGAACATTAACTTCCATGCCTGTGTCAGTCAAAATTTTTACTTAGGATCCATCCATCAACTAAATACATTCAAGGTAATCTCCTTATCATAGTCAAGGTTGTGGGGAGGTAGATTATCATGCAAAACCGGTCACTTCTTGCTCTCATCCAACTAGTGCTTGGTACTTTATCTCTTATAGCCATTCTCCTAAGTAGAGGAATGATATTCTCTTGGCACATTATCATCTTACACACCTCCTTGATATCATCTATATATTACTTAAGTGGAGCCTTAGTTAGTTTTCTTCTACTCCAAATTATTGTGATTACTCTTTTAGACACATGAATTTCTCCCTTAAAGACTTCATGATTATAAGCATGGTCTCTTGATAGTCTTCCTTCTGATGACCGTAGGGTCCAGATACTTCCCATGTACCACTTATAATCTTGTAACTGAGTGGTCTCTGCTTTGGTATCTCCTTGGTGTGCGTAATACTTAGCTTGATTTGTCACCAGTATAGGTTCTAACTTTGACTCACACGCCACCCTTAGCATCCACTATTGATCAGAATGATTTACACTCACCATCCTAGTACCCTTATCCTTTTGGTGCTTCGGGCTCATGTGTTCAAACAATTCTAGGATTATTCCTCATAGTTGTTAATTCTTTCCCACACTAAGAGAAATATGCAACAAATTTGGGACACTTCATGCTTGTAGTGTTTCTTTAAATCCGATAGTTATAGCAGGTTCCACATGGGAATTCACTCCTTCTGCCCCTGCTATTGGTCGCCACGGCCTCTAAATCCTCCTCGAAATCCTCTACCTGTGACCCCCTCCATCCGTGCACCATTTATAATGATGATCTATCATCCTTGGAGACTGTTTGTAACACTGGTCTGGTGCACACACCAGTATTAATGGCAAATCATGTATTTGGTTAATCAATCTACAATCCTTGGTGTCATGAGTAGTAGAGGTGTAAATTTTGTAATAGGAAGACCCACTCTTACATGGATCGTGCATTACATTATTGGACACCTACTTGCACCATGATCTCCTATTGAAAATCTCACAGTCTAATCATCATGGTGCAAATTGATCTTCTGAGGAAACATGCCCTTCGTATGACCCTTATCCCTCACAATCCATACATGATAACCCGCTGCGAAGTCTTATGAGCCTAGCTTTTCGACAATTTCTCCAACTACTTTGCCATTGCAATAATTTGGGCTTCTAGGAATGGAATAATTATTATATCAATGTTTCCTACTACCTCAACACATAAGGAATACTCCAAGGCCTCACGTAGATATGTGAAAGTATTATGTGAAAGTGCCCTCATGACGAACCACTAGAGCATGTCTACAAAGGGTGAATCCCATATAGATAACTTAAATAGGAGAGTCTTGAAACGTGTGTCATAATCCTGCACACTCTCTTCCATTCCTTGCTAAATATCCTTCAACATGGTGATGCTTTTATATTCAAACTTGGGTACGTGGAACTCTATCACTACAAATGTATTATGTAGCGCAATACTAATATACCACTGTCTGGTGTGGGTCATACTTTTTGTACCAACTATGTGCATGCGTCCTTAGAACATGTAGTTCACAAACTGACTTGTCCTTCCACTTTGGGGCAGCAATTCCCTTCACACACCATAGTAACTCAAAACTTGTTTTCATGTTCTGTGGCATCCTCAATGCCCTTGTAATTTGGTAAGTGAAGCAGACATCTCATAAAACACCTGTTGATGGTGCTGTGGAACTTGTCTGCCAGATCTCGGACCTTGATTCTCTCTAGTGTTACATCCTCCACTAGACCCACTAGATCCACTAGTTCCAACTCCTCCAGAACCAATAGATCATCCACATGTCATAGGTAAGGGGTCTAATGCAGATGATCCCTACAAACCCACTGTTGTGCTAAACTACACGCTAACATTCTGTGATGGAAAACCACTCCCAATTTTTTTTCACGTACCACTCCTAGATGCTATACTCAAACCTTGTGATTCCACACCTTTCCCAAATGTTGCGTAAGAAAATAATCCCCAAACATAGGAAATGACTATGCAGCCATAGATGTACCAAAATAAATATTATACCTCCTAGGTATCGCTTGACAACTAATACTAATACCAACTAGATTATAAAAAATTATCGTAGGAACTGGAAAAATAAGCGCAAGGGTCTAGTTGCCATGTGGGTCAAGATGTGCACCTACGGTTCTCCTAATTTATTCATATTATGAGATCTCTCTAGAATCTTAGGGGGTTTCTCTTCCACACTTTCCAAGATGGGGTATCTTAGATTTCTTAGGTTCCATGTCCTCCACGCAAACCTCAAATCCTTCCCACAACGTATGCCTCCTTTAATCCATCACTCATACAACTTCACATTGTCTTTCCAAATCTCTCTCTTGAGCTTCATTATACTTTAGCCACCCATCCTCTCTCTCCATTTCTACCATAAGCTCTAACATCCTCTACCACATCATCTTCCATGCTCCACACCTAGCAGGAGTTTAGTTAGCCATGGGAAATGATTCAACAATCAACATAATAACACAATATTTATAAACAATGGAATAACATACAAGAATTGTCCTCTAGGATCCTTAAATAATTAAAACTCAGCAATCTCTAGGAAAGAATCCATATAAATAGTGTATTCTAGGGTAGAGCTATTCAACACTCTACTCCACCAGTGATCAACAACATGGGTCTTGGTCATATTGATATCATGCAACCGCTAATATTTCTCCTAGGTTCAAACATGAGGTTTATAATACCAAATTTTCCTTGATGCATATGTTGAGAACCATTCATACAACTCCACTGGGAAATAACAAAAGAATGTCTCATAAAGTTTGTGATACATGTTCTCCTCCACCCATTTTTATTCATTAAACTCAGATCCAATACTAAACCTCTAAGAAAAATCATCCTCTTTGATTTTAAGCTAGGTATCAATGTTGTCCAAGGCAAGATGCTTTGTCATCACACATTATTATCACAATAATTTCAAAAATAGGTCCTAACAATGGAACCAAAACATAGTCTCTATTTACCTCTTTCTTTTTCAATCAACCCCAAGCTCACCGACACATTATCTAGATTGTTCTTGAAGCTCACCTGAGGAACACGTAGGTGTCGATCCCATCCTTTATGTGAGATTAATGATAATGTTCTTCCTTAATAAGGGGGTGTTTCACAAACAGAGAATGAACGCACCCATTCTTGACAATCAGATTTAAGCACTAACTCCTAATCAAATGGATCAAAACATAGGATAACATGATCATATTACAATAGAAGTAGAACTAAATCATGATTATCATCAAGAAAACTAGTAATATACCGATGACCATAAAAATAAATGTACATATCAAAGATCCATCACATAAGTGCTTTAGAATCATTTCATTATATTCATTAGTCACAATATAGTAGCTAAGATTACATCAAAAGAGTTCCATTTATGAAGATATTTATAGTAGAAGAGCTTCGACACATTATAGAGATTGTTTTCACACATTAAATTTTTTTACTAATTATCTCCCTGTCTTTCTCTAATACTCACACACACACACCTCTCCTTCTCTTCCAAATTTGTCTCCTAAAACCATACATAAGAGGAACTCTCGAGGAATCTTTTCTTAATCGCTCATCATTACATGAGAAATCCTAAATGAATCTTTCATGATTATTCTACCACTACCAAAGAACATGAAAAATTTCATCATACATTTCCCCTAATCGAGTGTCCTGAACATGCATGTGTCAGCTAATCCATAACAAACTCACCTCCTTATTTTTTCATGATAACCATATTGATGCCCTAAAATATCCTTTCCTTGAGTTGCAAGTCTCCATAGCTTATCCATAGCTGTATCTGGTCACTTTTTCATTCATTCCCTAAATGCATCCTTTCCTATTTTCCAAAACTCACTAAGTCTTGAATCCATCCTACCTAGGCGCGAGACTTTGCACATCTCCAAGAACAACTTTCGCACTTGCCTTCATTCCCTATTTCGACACACCACCAAGCTTCACGCGTTAGGTACTTAGCTAATTTAGGGGTCCAAAATCTCCTATGCTCATATAATTCCAAGAACTCCTCATACTTGTGATTTTTCCCACACCAAGAGTATAACATTGAATCAGGAAACTCCCACTTATAATGTTCGGTAGACCCATAGTTATAACAAGTTTCATGGGGAAATTCACTTCTTTCCCCTCCATAATTGCCACAACCTCAAAATCCACCTCAAAAGCCTCTTTCTTGGCCTCCTCCATCCACACACCCTTTATAATGATGACCATCATCCTTAGAACTATTGGAAATGTTGGTCTTACACAAACCAGTATAAATGGCATTATGGATTTGGTTTATCAACCTACAATCCTTTATGTCATGAGTAGTAGAAGTAAAAATATTACAATAACAAGATACATTCTTCTAGATCACACATTGCAATAATAGACACCTACTTGCATCATGATCTCTGTGGTAAATTTCATAGTCCACCATTATGGCATGCATCGATATTTATGAGAAACTATCCTTTGTATGTCCCTTTATTCCATAGTCCATGCACCATAACCCACTATGAATCTCATCAGTCGAGTTTGTAAACAATTTATCTAGCTATTTTTCCATGTCAAGACATTGGACTTCAAGAAATGGACTAATCCTAGTATCAATGCTTCCCATAGCCTTAGCACGTAAGGTAGCCTCTAGGGCCTTGCGTATATCTGTGAAGTTCTTATGTTAAAGTGACGCAACCTAGAATTTAGTAACACAAAACCAATGAAACCCTATCCACACTGGCACATCACTCACCCTAGATAGAGCACTCACTCAAAGCATGTAATGGTACCAGGTCCCTCTTTAGGGTTGTTGTAGTAGGATGTTAGCATGACAAAGACTCAACATATATAGTTATATTACTAACACATCACTCTACAAAGCATACCAAATCTATATCCAAGGAAAAACAAAACTAAGTAATAACCATGACAAGATAAAAAGCACGCTATATTAAGATACTCACAAAACTAATACTTATATTCAGTCAATATCCTCCATTATATTCAATGCATTAAGTTATAGAAGCTTCATTACAATATCAAAAGTATACGCGTAGTAGCATAACACTGTATGTATCGATCTCATCACATCTCTATCATGATCTCCTCTATATATCTATTATTTATATTACAAAACCTACTACATATCTATAAGGTAGGGGACTTTCCCTTCACCACTCATCCTTTCCAATAATAGGCCACATGCTATTCTTAACCACATGCTTTACAAAACTAGCCACACATATAAGTGCGCTAATAATAGATTACTACTAACTAACTAACAACATTAGATTTATTTCTAGCATGTGTCCATACAAAGTGCTTTGTATCCAATCCTCCAAAAATATCCAATGTGTGGCATGCACATCTCTACCTCATTTGTGTTCTCTGCATGCCATCTCTAAAAATAGACCTTTATGAGTGAAAATAGATAAGTCCTGAAAACTGAACTTCTATTCCACATGTATGTTCTCCCTATCCATTCACACCTTTTTGTATGACTTACTTTCCCAAACGGACATCTTGTTTACTTTCTCTAACAAGTGTTCTTTGATCAACATTACCCCACACTAATTCCATTGTCACCCTAAAAATGGTCATCTCCAACAACTAAAGTAAAGAATAGATGAATGGAAAGAATGGAAAGAATGTATGAAATAATGTTTTACCCTGCAGTCTCTTCTTCGTCCTGAATAACAAATTTAGGATATTCTTGCTTTATTTCAACCTCTAAGGTTTTCCATTCAATGATTGATTCCTCTTCTTTTTCTAGAATGTACACAACAATAGACTCCAATTCATCCCTCATAATCTCCCCTTTTTCATTTTGCAAGAATAACACAATGTTGGAAATTGAGGTCACTATGCCCTCTACTAAATCCATCTTCTCCATAATGAGCTTCCCAAGCTCTTCCAGCCGAGTCTTGTGCAGTTCTTGTGCTACTTCCGGGGCCTCGCGCTTCTACTTAACCATTGATAATATTTCTGCTCATTCCAATGTTTCATCCTTCATTGCTCTTTGGACCTCATTGTTCTCTTCTACGGTCTTTACATTAATAAGTACCTCTAGAGATGTGCATATGTTCAAGGATTGGTCTAATTTATTTAATTCTTCTTGTAGTGCTTGCAATAGTACTTCATAGGATGCAATATTCTACAGCATTGAAGCCTTCCCTCATTCTGCCTCTTTTGTTGGATCCTTTGGAGCTGGCATGTGCAGAGGCTCATCTTTAAGTACTATGTCCACCAACTTTCCTACATAATTTATTACTAAAGGAAACATTTGTGGTACTTCTGGCTCTAAGTGTGGCCTAGCTCTTATGACATTGTTTCCAATCTCCTCTGTGATGGTGATAAATAAAACTTTATTCTTCTGCACTATGTACCTCTCTTGCATTAGTTGCACTATTTATCCATCCTTATTTTTAATATCCTCCATGAGTACCCTAATTGTGGTAGCCTTGTCCATATTCTGCCATGCCACCTCTGTTGAGACTTTAACCAATGCATTACTCATTTGTTCATCCGACATGATAGTAGGCTTTACTATCCTATGTTTGGCTTGAGGTGTCTTCTTCAACCTCATTCATATGCATGACTCCTCACATACATTAAAATATGGATCATCCATGTGTTTTTGCATGGACCATGACAACTACTTCCTTGTGTGGACTATGGCCATATCTTCATCCATGAGCTCTAACCCATATAAGTCTTTCTGTGTTAGCGTGCTATGGAAATGGGCATGGATAATTTTACCTACATCCTCTACATAAGCTATAGCTGGTGGAATGAGTTTTGCACTTGTTCCTCTACAGCATTACTACTTAGGAACTTTAGCTTCCAAATTTGGTACATGTTTCTCCATGTCCTGAGAAGTCTCTATAGCTGTCTCCTCTATTCCCTTTTTCTCCTCTCCTCTTTCCTTTGATTCCCCATCCTTTTCTTCTTCTGTTGTTTCTGGAAGTGTAGGAGAATTAGGTGTGCTTTCCTCTGACTCTTCTACCTCATTTAACTTCATTTTCCTCCTTCTTTGCGTGGTTGTATCCTTTTATGGAGAGAGTATAGGTGATCTTTGCACTATTTGTGGAGTATCACCTTGGGTCCATGTTATCCTTAACACCCTCTTAAATATGTACTCTCCTTGGACTACATTCAATTTCTCATCATCCCCCTCTTGTGGCTTAGGTGATTTAGTGGCATGCTCAGCTTCATCCTTATTCGTAGGATGTATTCTACCTCTATGCTCCAAACTAGCACTATCTTCATGCTCATTCTCCTCATCCTCCACTTCAATTGGCTTTTTGGGCTTAGGAAATGGGATTTTCTCCATCACATGCTTACCCTTTGGCGGTGTTGTAAGTTCTAACTCATCTTCCACATACATTTTATTCTACATCTTGGGTTTTAATTGAAGATACACCAATGCTGCTCTAATATCTTACATAGAAAAACTTATTGGTTTAATGATAAATACATTTTAAATGAGTCTTTTAACATATCCACCCTACCTTGGATACACATATTTCTTCCTTAGTGTGTGGTAGTCGCAATCTACCTTGTCCGCATTGAATGTCAGTCGCCGCACTTCTGTGAACCTATGTAATGATGCCTGGAAATAATTTTCTATGAAGGAATATGGAAATTCACACCAAGGACTCCATGCTCCATCCTTCATGGTGAACCGTGCTATACACAAATGCTGGTATACAAAAAACTAGACCACCTTTCCAACCACCAAAGGAAATTCTCTAGGGATGTGCCATTCTTCCTCAAAAGCCACACATAGCCTATCATACCACTTCTCAACCCTTTTCTTAACCTGATCTGTCATGGATACCTCACACAATTACTTCTTGAAGTGTTTTATAGGTGATTTGTGATCCATTGGATACTCCCATACCTTCTCCTTCAGTCCATCAGGTACTCCAATCTCCATGAACAATAGTGATAATAGAACAGCTCCAAAGTTGATCTTTCCTACTGCATGTGCTTCCCCAAAAATTGTTTCTACAATATAACATGAAATGTTTGTAGACTACTCCTTCAAACATATTTTTGGCAATGTGAAGCCACATGGTGTCCACTTGTGACCACCTTTCCTAGTCATTTAGCTTTGTAACAAGATGGGAGGCCACTTGAACAACTGGATACTTCTTTAGTTTGTCGATTTCCATACTATGCAGACCCTTTTTGTACCCCAACTCCTTTTTGGTGTCTAATATTGTGGTCTTGTCTATCAAATCATCTCGCAAATCATCTCCTGTGTCTTTTAACCCCATTACCATGGAGATGAGCATGACTGAAATTATGACTCTATGACTTTCAAAGTAGAAAAAATCCTTGTGCACTTATCTCATGAGTCATTGGTACAAGGGCTCATATTTCCTGAAGTAAGGGAGATCATATAGCTAGTAAATTCCTATCTTCTACAAGAGATTCTCACCAGCATCGTCATACACTAGCATGTCTTCCACCATGTGTTTATTTTTCTTTGTGTTCCACAACGCGTCAAGCTCCTTCTTATTCTCTATGGTACGGTGATTGTACTCACTCATGTTTCTTTTCCTTATGTCATAATCCCACTCCTAGCCAATGATAACCCCTTCTAGTAATTACATCTCAAAAAAAAATCTTTTAGGAGCCATCTCTTCTTCTTCTTCTACCACCTTCTTCTTTCCCTTCACTCCTACTATAACTACTTTCATGGGTGCCATTTATACCTTGTAATCCTTTATAGATCCTTGCCTCTTGAATTATGAAATGTACGAAGCAAACCGTAGCTCGATTCAGCATGCCCTAGGTGAAATCATGTGCCTTAGCTCCTTTATGTCACCTTTCTTAGTTCAAACCCTTCACCAGCAGGTGAACAAGCTCTTTCTACACATAGATATCTTTGTCACGACTGGTTACACACCTCTCACACCTTAATATGATCACTCAGCTCTTCACACTTGGCTCCTTTTCTAATACTTGTAATCACAATGGTAAAAATGAACTTGCATCCCATCCTTCTATAGATTTTCAATTTTTCTATGCATTCATTGCTCCTTTACCTACCAAATATCCTCTCATTAATTGACTAATTCCATCCTTTTTGCGCGTTACATCCTCGCTCCTCAGCTATAACCTTCTAGTGTGCCTTCCTTCCCTCTAGTCACAGACTTATCTTTAGTGCGTGTCCTTGCACCCAAATACCTCATCACTCCACCTTCTACTGGTAGTTGCTATGGCCTCTTCTTACCTCATGTTATACTATTTCTTCATTTATCTTCATCTTTGGTCACTTTTTAGAAGTAATCCTTTGACATGAAGAATACCCGTAGTAGCTTATTCTTTTCACCTTTCAATTCCCATAATTTTTTACCTAGATATCAACAACCATCCCACACTCAAAGGATGTGCAGTCCTCTATGCATAAACATGATTCATGTAGTAATTATCTTCATGCACACAAGTAAGCTTATTTCACAACACCAACTAAATTGAAAAATCATAGCGACAAAGAAGGTAACACATTAAGGAAATACAAAATTGAAAACCTAATCTAAATGGCAATACTACCTTATTACAAATACCAATTAGAATTATTTATAGTAGGGTTTAAGCCTACTCCCGTTGAAGTAATTGGGTAGTTGTGTTCCATCGAGTTCTTCTAACTAGAAAGCACATGTTTCAAGGATGTAAGTGATAAGATATGGACCCAACTAATGTACCTTAAGTTTTCCTAGATGGTGTAAGAACTTAGAGTCATAAAGAAGTACCATTTGTCCAATCTCAAATTTCTTATCCCTTATGTTTTTGTCATGCCACACTTTCTACCTGACCTTTTCTTGCTTCTGAATCCAACGTGCTATGGCTTATTGCTCATCCAGCTGGATTATCTTCTCAATCTATTATTCTAAATCTTGTTCATCAGCTATACCTCCAGCGCACGTAATATGCAAAGAAGGTAACATAAAATCCATAGGAAGAATGCATTTTGTGCCAAACACTAACTGAATTGGTGTGGATTTATTAACCTTTTATATGTTGTTCGATATGCTCAAAGTAATACAGATACTTTATCATCCTAATCCTTTCTTCCAACATCACATATTTTTGTTGATTTCTGGCCCAAAATTTTGTTGAAATACTTAGCAGTCCCATTTTCCCAAGGACAATAGGGTGTAGTCTTATGGTGTGAAATCATGAGCTCGTCTAATAAACTTCTTATTGTCTTACTAAGAAAATGTGTGCCCCTATCACTGGTCAAATGCAAAGGACATCCATACCTTATAATAATGTGTTTCCATAGAAACCATGTTGTTATAGTTGTTATAAAGTCCTTGGTAGGTGCTACTTCTTCCTACCTTGTCAGATATTCTATGCAAGGTATAATATAGTGTGATCTAGTTTTGTGCACATGTGTGGAAATAGGACCCATAAAATCTATAGCCCATTTCTCAAACAGTTCTACACTGGTAATAGGTTTAGGAAGAATTTCATCTCACTGACTTGGTCTTCCAAGATGTTGACAATGATTGCATGCCTTACATAATTCTTTACAATCTTTGTAGAGGGTCTCCTTCCATAATCCAGTGAGAAGAATTTTATGCACTATGGCATCACCTTCATAGTGCCCTCTTGTAATTCCACCATGCGCTTCTTCCATAATGCCCATGTACTCATGTTCCAATACAGAACGACACAATATTTCATCCTGACCCATTTTGTACAAGTCACCACAATTAACATATAAGGTGTGATGCATATAGCAAGTTGTTTCTTCTCCAAGGATTTCATTCCTTCTGGTGCCATCCCTATGTGTGAAAAGATAACAATGTCCTCTAGTTATGATGGCACCCATTGTAACCTATATAATTGTGCATCTAGAATGGTATCCTCAATTGTCTATGCTTCTTCTCTTGATTGTATTCTTGATATACGGTCTGGTCTAGAATAATTTTTTCCTAGTTTTACCACAACTTTGAAATCAAACTCTTGAAATAGGAGTACCCAACAACATATGTGCCCTTATAAAATAATCTTATTTACCAAATACTTCAATTCCATGTGATTTTTATAAAAAATGAATGGTGTAGCTAGTAGGTACTGATGAAATTTATGCAACACATAGATCATAGACAAAGCTTCATGCTCTGTAGTTATGTAATTCTATTATGCAAGAGTCATCTTTCTACTAGAAAAATAGATAGGATGATCTACAATGCCTTCTCCAAGTTGAGCCAACACCACACCAATGGCCATGCTAGAGGCATCAACATGTACACATAATGGTTTGTCCCACAAAGGAAAACATAGAATGGGTGTGATTGTAAGTTTCTCCTTCAATGTCTCGAATGCGCACTGCTACTTTCCACCCCAGTAGAATGTAGCTTTCCCTTTCAGTAACTCTTCTAAAGGTGTAATAAATTTAGCATATCCTTTGATAAATTATCTATAATATCTTGTATGTCCCAAAACTTTTCACACTTCACTTTGAATGATAGGATCCCTTAGGCCTATAATGACTGTAACCTTTGCTAGGTCAACCAACAAAGCCTTCTTGCAGATTATGTGTCCTAAAAGTATCTCGAATGGTGTAGAAAATATGCACTTCTTGATGTTCAAATATATACTCAACTCTCTACACCGTTCAAACATTAAGTGTAGATTGTCAAAGTGGTTCTTAACTAATCCATACACCATCTAAAATTCTAAATATACCTTCAAGAAGTTGTGAATAAATTATTTTAATGCTTGGATGACTATGCACAAAAATATAGCAGGCACATTTTTTAGACCAACAGCTATGCTAGTATAGGTAAAGCTACCCCATTTAGTAGTAAATGTAGTCTTTTCCTGATCCTCTTGTGCAATTGTAACCCGATGATGCCCAGAGAACCCATCTGTAAAAGAATATATTTCACACCCTACAACTCCTCCTAGTATTTCCTCAGTAAATGGTGTAGGGAATGGATCTGTTACACATGCAAAATTTAGCTCCCTGTAGTCCACACAGTCTAATTCTTCCATCCTTCTTGATACTAATCACCATTGGACTAACACATTCTGAATCATCAAGGGGCTTGATAATTTCAGATTTCAACATGTTATCAATCTCTTCTTTGACATTTTCCCACAAAATGGGGTTCATTCTATAATGCATTTTCCTAACTAGGAATGCCCCATCTTTAAGCTTTATCTTCATATCCTCTAATGACTCGAGCACAACTTTAAGTTCATGTTACACCCTAGGAAACAGGTCCTAGTAGTCCCTTAATAAATCAATGATTTTTGCCACTTCAGAGTCTGACCAATAATCTCCAATTATAGCTTCCTTAGGCTTAGTATTTGTTCTAATATTCACTTGCTTTGTCTTCATAGGTTCATGATAGGTGTACGTGGTCTTATCTACACTATCCAATACCTAACGCCTTCCTGTTGAATGTTTTACATCCATATTATCTACTTCTTCATCATCTACTAAGTAGACAATTTTTCCTTTCTCTTTCTCAAGGCAAGCACGTTGAAGTAATATTGCATCAGCCTCTGGTTCTTTATCAAGATGCACTCCAGAGTCCTCTTTATCTAATAATTCATGGAGTTCTTTGGCCTTGGCACTATCCCCCATAGTTAAGAACTTGATAACTTTCAATGCTTCTTCTATTGGTGGTTTTATATAGAAGAATTCAAATGTTTGTGCCATTCCTGTAACTAAATTATGCCAATTTACAGTTTCTCTATTGATTTTTGTATATACATACCATGCACATGCACAAACTTGTAAAGTGGAATAAAACTGATGCACCCATAGTGAAGGTGGTAAATATTTCTACCCTTCTATCTAGATTCTCTCACACTTTTGAACATGGTGCTGAATTGGTTGATCACTGTGATAATTGTAGATTTGTGTAGGTGCATTGCTCCTAAAGAACCTAATAGCAAGAGTAACCCAAATTTCATTCCATTTGACCATATTATCCTTGTGGACCACCCACTAGTGTGTTGTTGTCCCACGTAGTCTATATGCTAGCATATTTCTCTTCTCCAGTGGATCTATCAATTTTTCTTCCATGACACCCAGGAATAGCATGGGATCCCCTTCTCCTATTTAACAAGGTACTGAGCTATTACCTATCCTCCTTACATAACATGGTTTAGTGTCTCAAGGGAATATGCTCTTTACTTCGTGCCCTACCAACTCATAAGTGCTTTGATCCCAATTATCAGAGGAAAAACTTGTAGTATCACTAATAGACTATGCATCCTCCCACTGAATTAGTCTTTCTTTAGTCGGTTCAGTTATCTCTAGATATCAGATGACACGTACATAAATCCTATTCAGATATTATTAAGTTAAGGGCTCAACATAGGTCAGGAATTTTCATATATCAAAGGGATAATGACCCTTTCCTCTTTATTTTCAACACTGATATAGCCCTTGTTGAATCGAAGATCAACATTATTTACATAGCACCAAGGATGCCCTAATAGAGCTAGGAAAATATCTGATTCTACTAGCGCTAAAACTTCAAAGTCTCTAGTGAAATTTTCTCCTTGTATGGTAATCGACGCATCTCTTAAATATCTTATGTGAGTGGCCTTAGTCTGATTACCCATGAATAATAAATTAGAGGATGGATGTAATAGGGGTCTCCCCATTTTTACCCATGCACCCAAAGTAAGAACATTGACTTCCACACCTATATCAATCAGTATATTACTCAATAGCCACCCATCCACAATAGCATTCAGAGTAATTTCCTTTTTATAATCTAGGATACAAGGAGGGATATTTACATGCAGGATCTTTCATTTGGTATCAGTACTTGCGCATGGAGTGTTCTCTTTTAACCAACTCCCTAATAGTGGAATGATGTTCTCCTAGCACAACATTTTACACACTTATCCCAAGTCATATATATCAGTTTGGACCATCTCTAATGCTTTCTTCTACTCATTTAAGTATTGTATCTCACCCTAAAGATTCCTTATCACTTCCATGGTATCCTAATAAACCTCCTTCTGATAGGCAGAATCTGGGTACCATACATGAAAAACCTCATCCTTAGTGATGGTAGGTTTTTACTGTAATACCTCACTGACATGTGTTGCCTCAGTGTGAGTCATGATCTTCACTTGTAGTGCCTCAGATTCTAATCCCATCTTAGGCATCCATTGATTTCCCATAGCATGTTATATCCTAACCATCCTTGCACCTTTGTTTTCTTATTTATGTTGCTTACTCAGGTTCTCATATAAGTTTGGGCACTCTTCATAGCTATGGTTCTTCCCGTAGAAAGAACATGTAATATTCCAAGGATACTCGTGTCTATAGTGGTCAAGAGATCCCCATGTATAACATGTTCCATGAGGAAACTCACTTCTTCCACCACTACCATCTTGTCCTTTGAATCCTCCACAATATCCTCGATCTCTTCCATGGATTCCTTTAAAACACACCACATTCTAATCATAGCACACCTAATTTTGCTCCTAGTCTTGATGCTCATTCTTTCCCTTAGAGTTATCTGAAATTCTTGTCTATCGTACACCAGTATCAATAACATTATGGATCTATTCAATCAACCTGTAGTCCTCTGTGGCATGTGTTGTGCACCTATAAATTTTACAGTAGTTTGAAACGTTCTTCCTTATTGTATGTTGCAATAATGGGAAGTGGATAGCATCATGGATTAATTCACATATCTCACAATCCATCACCAATGAGCATACTATTATGCGAGGAAAACTATCCTTTATGTGACCCTCTACTTCAAAATTTGTACACCAATTTCCTGAGCATGTTTCATGGGCTGAATTTGCTGATAATTTCTCTATTTGTGTTTCCATAGATGTGATATGTGCCTCTAAGAATGGGCTAACACTAGTTTCAATACTCCCAAGTGCCTCAGCATGTAGGGATGCTTCCAATGCTTCATATGGATCAGTATATGTCTTATGTGACAGTTCCCTCCTAAATGGTGTAATTAGTTCCCTAACAAACCATTGTGCATGCTAGCTTACATGTATGTCATAAGAAATATTTGATAACAACATTTTAAACCATGCATCAAACTCTCTAACACTTTCAGTAGTGCCTTGTTTAATATCCTTGAGGGCACTTATACTCTTCTACTCAAACTCAGGGATATGAAACTCTTTTAAGAATGCATCCTTAAATGTTGCATTATTCACGCAAGTCTGATTAGGGTCAAACATCCTATACCAGTTATGTGTGCACCCTTGTAATGTAGTAGGAAATTGGATTTCTCGATGCTTAGAAGCTATGATTCCTTTTGTGCACCAAAATATTTCACACATATGCACATGTTCAGCTGCATCTTTTATGCCCCTATACTCTGGAAGATGTAGAGACATTTCCATATAAATATTCTGGCATTGGGGTGGACCTTTCCCACCTAATCCAAAACCTCTAATGTTTCCCCTACCTCCAGAACCTCCAGATCCACCTGAACCAGAACTTCACATGCCTCCTGATCCCAAACCTATAGCTGGAGTAGGTCCTCTAGAAAAACTCCCCTATTCTTCGACAGTAGTACTATACCTAACTCCTACGGTTTGTGAAGTAGTTCCACTTCTAGAAGTGAATCTAACATTTTGTGGGCTCGCATTATATGCAGATGATGCACCTCAAAACAAACCTCCGAATAGCAATGAAGTTTCTGTCCTTCCAATGATGTAATTTCTCTCTTACTTCCCAAAATTTCTTGCTGATTACTTTTCATACTAGATACTAGAAAACCAAGTGCAAGGTCTAGGTTACCAGGTGGATTCAGATGCACACCCATGGCCCAAGTTATCTCTACTGGTGCGCTCCCTTGTGAGGCTGAGGAGGGTTCCTATCATGCTTTCCTAGATGGGGGAGTTCCTGATGCTCTAGCTTCACGTCTTCTACATGAGCTCCAAATCCCTCATGATCCATCTCTCTCCTTAACCTCATACTTTCTACAATTGTACACTGCATCTTTATCTCCCTCTCACGTGCCTCATTATACTTAAGCTACATTTCTTCTCTTTTCCTTGGCACTGCTAAGTCTACCATCCTTCACCAATCCTGTCCCCTCCCTCACGTGTGGTGGGGTTTAGTTAGCCATTGGTTTACTCTCTAAGTTCAAGGTTACCATCAGGATCTTGATCGCCAGTGGAATGCCTTATAAATAAGCTCCTCGTGGATGTCATAAGAACTAGAATTCAGCTACCTCTAGACATGAATAAGTGGAAATTGAGTATTCTAAGATATAAATGTTCAAGACACCATGAAACCACATTTCCATGGCTCGAGTCCAAATTAGATCAGCATCATAAAGGCCCTATAATTCTTATTATGTCCAAAAAAGTGTGTGATACCTCCAATTCCATTTAGATGTTTAAGCAACCAGCCATTCATATAGTTCTACTAGAAAGATAGTGAAAAAGCTCTAATATAAGCTGTCATACAGATTCTGTTCTACCCAAGTGCGTGTGTTGAAATTTGATGCAGTGTTGAACCACCATGCGTATTCTTCTTATAGATCACATATCCATTCTTGAATACTTACTAAGGTCAACTGATATGTCTTCATTGCGAACTATCTTGAAAAAAACTGAAAAGAGGTCCCAACAACAAAACCAATGATATAGCATAGAATTTAGTAACACAAAACCAATGAAATCCTATACACGCTAACACATCACTCAGCCTAGACTAAGCGCTCACCCAAAGCGTGTAATGGAACTAAGTCCCTCTTTAGGGTTGTTGTAGAAATATGTTAGCATGATGAAGATTTAACATATATAGTTCTATTACTAGCACATCACTCTATAGAGCATACCATATCTATATCCAAGGAAAAATAGAACTAAGTACTAACCATGATGAGATCAAAAGAAAAATAGATTCAGATACTCATAGAACTAATACTTAGATTCAGTCCATATCCTCCATTATATTCAATGCATTAAGTTACAAAAGCTTCATTACAATATGAAAAGTATGCACATAGCAGCATAACATTGTATGTCTTGATCTCATCACCTCTCTACCATGATATCATCTATATATCTATTATTTATAGTACACATCCTACTACATATCTATAAGGATGGGGAATTTCCCTTCACTGCTTATCCTTTCCTATAATAGGTCACATGCTATTCTTAACCACGTACCTTTACAAAACTAGCCACACATGCAAGTGCACTAACAATAGATTACTACTAGCTAACTGACAGTAGAAGATCTATTTTTGGTCTATGTCCATGCAAATTTATTCATATCTAATCCTCAAAAAATAGCTAATGTGTGACATGCACATCTCTACCTTGTTTGTTTTCTCTGCACACCATCTCTAAAAATAGAGTTTTATGAGTGAAAATGGCAAAGTCCCAAACACTAAACTTCTGTTTCACACATGTTTTCTCCCTATCCATTCATGCCTTTGTGTATGACTTTCTTTCCCACACATTCTTGTGTACTTTCTCTATCAAGTGTTCTTTGATAACCATAAAGCGTCATCCTAAATGGCATGATCATCCCTCTTTCAAACCACTTGGCATGTTGAGATGGGTAAATTTCATAAGACAACTTGGACAGGAGATTTTTGAAGCATGTGTCATAATCCCACACACTCTTTTGCTTTCCTTGTTGAATCTCTTTCAACATGTGGATTCTATTTGATTTAAACTTAGGAATGTGGAACTATGTTAAAAATGCATCACACATCATGATGTAATCCACCACTGTGTAGTGTGGATAATACTTCCTTTACTAGCAATGCACGTGCCCTTACAACATGGTTGTAAACTAACTTTCCTTCCACTATGGGGAAGTGATACCCTTCACATGCCATAGAAACTTGCATTTGTACACATTATTTGCAACATCTTCCACACCCTTATAATTAGGAAAATGCAAAGACATCTCAAAATAGACCTAATGATGTTTTTGAGGCTCTTACCCACTAGATCTAGGACCTTGGGCTCCTCCAATATTTCCACAACCTCCCCCACTAATAGCTCCACTAGTGCTAACTCCTTTGGATCCACCAGATCCTCCTCTTGTCACAAGAAAGGGGCATAACGTAGTTGTGCCATGTGAACCCACCATCATGCTAAATTGTGCACCAAAAGTCTACGAAGTTGACCCACTCCCAGATGTTGCACTCACACGTTACATTTCCCCACCTTACCCAAATGTTGTACTAGACAGGATCCCTCCAAACATAGGAAAACACTATGTGGCCATATATGTAGAAAATGATAAATTATATCTCCTAGGTGTTGGTCAACCACTAATACCAAGACCAACTAGATTAATAATACTTATCTCCAGATCTAGAAAACTAAGCACTAGGGTTTAGTCACCATGTTGGATTAGATTCACACCTATGACTCTCCTTTCCCCAAATGATGAGTTCTCACCAGAATCTAAGGGGGTCTCTTTCCTACACTTACCAATATGGGGTAACATAGACTACTCAAATTCCATGCCTTCCGCATGAACCTCAAATCCTTCCTAACACATCTACCTCCATAAATCCATCACTCCAGCAACCTCACTTCATCTCTCTGACTCCCTCTAACTAGCTTCATTGTACTTGCTCCATTTTTCCTCTCTCTCTATTTCAACCCTAAGGTACGTCATCTTATACCATGCCAAATTCCCTGCCCTGCTCTTAGTAGGTGTTTATCCAGCCATAGGAAAGGATTCTAAACTCAAATTAATAACCAAAATATTGATATCTAGTGGAATAACATGCAAGAACAACCCTCTAGGATCCCTCAAGAACTCAAGAACTCAAAATTCCAAGGTATAAGTAGTCCGTACTCTACTCCACCACTAATCAACATCATGGGTCCAAGTTAGATCAACATTATGTAGACTCTAATACTCATCCTCAGTCTATACATGAGGTCTATAATACCAAGTTGACCTTAATTTATATGTTGATAGCCATTCATACAAATCCATAGGGAAAAAACAAAAAAACAATTTCATACAGGTGTTCTTCTACCCATTTACATGCATCAAACTCAGGTCCGGTGTTAAATCTTTGAGAAAACTCATCCTCTGTGATTTTAAGCCATGCTTCAACACTATCCATGGTCAAGTAGTCCATAATTACACATCATTATCACAATATCTTCAAAATAGGTCCTAGCAACAAAACCAAAATGTAGTCTCCTTTTCCTTTAACTTCTCTTCAAACCCTAAGCATGACAGCATATCACCTAGTCTAATTGGGAGCTCACCTGAGGAGTGTGTAGGCATTGATCCCCTTCTTTATATGAGCTTTGAAATAATGTTTATCATGATGAGAGGAACAATTCTCATATATGACTAAATGTATTCAAAGAAAAAAAAAGAAACTAGATCTAAGCATTAATGTACCATAAGATAGATGAGAACATCATAACCACAAGGATGAATTAGATCTAAACCATGGGTATTATCAAGAACATAAGGATTTGGATCCATAAGCATACAAGAATATTCATAGATGTTTAGAACCAATCCATTGTATTAACTCATCACATTACAGTAGCCAAGAATACATTAAGGATCTCATGGATGGGGAGAATACAACAACAAAGCCTCAACATGCTCTTTATGATAGCTTCATTACAGAGCTTACAATCAGGTATCAAACACACCCTCCATCTTCTACACATACACTCTCTTATATTTGAATGTCATGTAAAATCCTACAAAATAAAGAATTGGAAGGAATCACCTTTAACCACTCACCATTACAAGAAAAAACCTAGATGAATATTTCATGATCACCTAACCACTACCTAAGAACATGTCAAATAACATCATGAATTTTTCTAATAGAATATCCCTATCATGTAAGTGCTAGCTAATCCATGATAAAATTTGCCCCTTTTCCTATTATGAGAACCATATTGATGCCCCAGAGTATGATTTTATTGAGCTAAAAGTCTCCATAATTTAACATTATCCATAGCTATATCTAGTCACTTTTTCATTCATTCCCCTAACACTAATTTATTCATAATACAAAAACAAATAACTCCCAAATCCATCCTATTTGGGTACAAGCCTTCGTACATCCCCAAAATTTACTTTCACGCATGTCTTCACGTCCTGTTCCTACACGCCGCAACCCTTTGCGCCTTAGGTACTTGGTAATTTTAGGGGCTCAACATCACCCCAAACTAATGTGATTACAACCAATGGAAATCCCTTGCACTACTTTGAGTAAAACTTTAATGACAAAAACTTTACAAGAATCTGATAACATAAAAGGGACGTCTAGGCTACTACTGCTTCTACAGACAATTGGATTAACTTGAGGAATTATACTTGTACGTCCCCTTTCACCTTATCCCATGGCTCCATCTCTTTTAATTATTTTTCTGGAACTTCCCCTCTGATGCTGGGTACTTGATCTGATGTGATTTTTTCTATCTTATCCTTCATCTCTTGGATCACCACTATCAGCTCCATGTAAATACCCTCAAACTCATCCATGCATTCGGTAATGGAGTCCCAAAGTTTTCCAATCCAGAACTCTATCATTTCATGTTTGGTCTTGATTTTATCCTTCTATATGGTAGTGTAGATAATTAACTACGCGCGCTTATACTTGTTAGTAGGTATCTTCTCTTGTAATTCCTATATAGTGGCCTCTTCCTCTTCTATCTGTTGATTGATTATGGGCTTGCACATCCTGCAAAAGTCAAAACCCCTATTTTCCAAGATGTCTACCTCCTTGAGCTAGTTGAGTATATCCTATAACTCTGAAACCTTGTCCTCAACTATAATTTTTTTATCATCCTTCTCCTGGGCAGGGTCTATGGCCGTTGTACCCATGACATCCTTGATGTTGGTCATCAACATCCCCACCAATTCTTCTAAATATTCCATATCATTGCCAAGATATATCATATAATGGCTCACTAGTGATGAACAATGTCCCAAAATATCTTTATGGAGGGCTCCAGCTCGATCATATGCCTCCTTGGTTCATTCCTACTCACACTTCAGTCTTTGGCTCAATTTCTTTATCTCCTTTTCTTTTTCCTTCTTCTCCACAACTAAGGTTCGAATAGTGGCCCCTGCATCTAAGCTACATCACACCACCTCTGAGGAAATATTATTTAGATCATTACAAGCTTGCTTAACTATGAGTTGGATAGGATCCACCACTTGGTATGTCTCTCTTCCTTTCTTCTTAAGATGAATGGTCTTGACCACATGATCATTGACCTCAAATTCTGGCTATTCTACATGCCAATGTAGGTTCCAACTTATAACATTCCTCATTCTGGGCATGAATCCTTCTTGATCCAATATAGCTCATGCATGTAGTTTTTCTGGGGGAAGGGTTTCTTGAAACTATTGTCCATTTTTACCCCCGAGTAAAAATGAACAACGAGGGCATACAGGATAATATTTCCAAATTTGGTGTATAAAATTTTCCAGAGTTCTTCTATACCTTCATGATACCTTAAAATGATCTTCAAACACATGGGAAGAAGGATCTTCCAACATAGCTCAATTAGGCCCAAGTCAACATATAAGTGCACTAATGCAAATTAAAATCACTTTATTAAGATTATGTTGGAATTAATTTCTCGAGCTCGATGTTAGAACATTTTTATTGACAAGGTTGGAGAGTTAGCTTAGGTCCTTAAGAATATATCAATGGAGATAGGGAAAAGCTTGGTAAACTCTTAGGCATGTTTGTGAAATAACCATAAATGAATCAAGTGAGTCAATCAAGGATCAATACCAAAGAATGAGCTCAAATGAAAACTCAACTTGGAGGCCAGCTCATGCTCAACTCAGTTGCAACTAGGAAATGTGAGCCTGATATCATACAAAAGGGTCGAGTTATTGTGTTAGCTCAGGTGAAATACACACATTTTAGACCAAGATCTTCAAGTGCCTCGGGAAGTTGATGGTCGAATGAAAGGTGAGATATGAGGTAGAAATTATGTTGAACAGTGTAACTTTGTAGAGGACATGCTTGGGGAAATAGCTCAGTGCATCTGCTCAGAGTTAAGGATGATCTCAGTGGATCCATGAAAATGTTGAGTCACATTAGATCATGGCATCAAATTTAGGAGAATAGTTCATGGACGCGAGTGGGTTGTTCTTGTTTGCATAAGAGAAGAGCTTCATCAAATGTTGGAGTGAAGTCAAGCCACCTCGGTTTAGCCATTAGAGAACATGTTCAGGTGACACAATTTTGGGAAATCACAGGTGGCTCAAGAGTATTGAGAGTGTTAGTGCATCATTTGTAGAGATAATAGGAGAGGGAGCATCATAGGAGTTAAGTTTAGTATAATTTAGGTGAGCTAGCCAGAAGGATAGTAGATGGATCAAAGGATCCCATAAAGACTCATTCGGAGGCTCAATTTAAAAGAATGATCTAAGCCAAGTTGGAGCTCTATTAGAAGGATTTGATTCATGGAAGGAGGTAAAAGGAATTTGTGAGCTCGGGGAATTCTAGACCAAGAAATTTTTAACATAGCATGGACCTCGTGGAATAAGATACAGGGTAAGTACATTGTTTCAAACTCAACTTCGAGTCATCAAGTCATCAGGAGAAATGTTCCATAGGATTGAGTCAAGCTTTCAGAGTTTGGATTTTAGACAATTCTATTTTGGAATTTTGGAGAATTTTGAGCTCAAAGACATTGAGCTAGTGGGAAATCTCTGAATCCTGAAAGTCCTAAATTCCAAGTTTCAGCATTTCAGGATTCAGAGATTATGGTTTCAGGTTTTTTGGGCATCGAAGGTTGTAGAGATGGTTTGATCTTGGATTAGGAAGTGGTGATGTGGTGAAACATTTTTAGTTTACTCGATGAAGCTCGGTCAGTTGACTCATCAGTGGATATCACACAAAAATTGGCAAAGATCACTCAATGAGGCTACAAGTTGGGATGGCAATTCATTCATCAAGATATGCAGAGGGGCTTGACTTAGTGATCATCATGATGAAGGGTAGTTGAGTCTACTAGAAAGCTCATTTTTAGAAATTCATGAAGAACCACACTTCCAGGTGAGATTGCTGCATTCTCGCTATGAGTTGGGAAGTGATATCAACATGGTTATGGTGCTCAGATGTGTGCTCGGAGGTGAACTCTGTGATCTCGAAAAGATAGAACAGATGTGAGGAACTCAATATCAATGCAGAAGTTTTCTAGGCATAGAGCTTGTTGGGAGCATAGCTTAGTTAGCGAAGGTGGTGGATCATCTTAGCATTGAGCTCATTGCAATATGGGAAGCTCATCTCTCCTGGAAGGTAATCCAATGATGGAGCTCAATTTAGAGCTAGGTAGAAGGTTTTTCTAATGGGAGCTTGATGCGGTGAGGATGGTTGCAGTAAATGGATTTTAGTTATGTCAGTCAATGAAGGAGCCAACAAAATCGATGAAAGAAGGGTCAAAGGGAGTGACTTAGTGGTTTTGAAGATCGGCCTGATGCATGAATCAAAGGGTGTTGAGCCAAACCCTAAGGGAACCAGAATGAGAGTGAGAGTAGCTCGGTTTGGTGGGGAGCTCAGGCATGTGAAGGAGTGATCTCGGTTACTTAGTGGGGAGTTGTAAAGATACACATGGTAGATGACTCACAAGTGACACTATAGAGACCGAGTCACTTTCAGAATAGAATTGGAGTATTCTTAAAAGTCGTAGGGTGGTCGATTTGTTGGGTCTGATTTCTCAGCAACAAGGGTGAAATGGCTCATGGTGAGCCATTAAAGAGTGAGGTGCAAACATTTAATATGATTAAAGAAAGAGGAGCTCAAATCTAAGGAGCGTAGTTGTGGAAGAGATCTCATTTGGGAAACTCGGCATTAGAAGCTCAACTCACAATTTATAGCAATAGCTATTCTCAGATCCAACTTAGTGAGTTGGCTTGGTGAGCCAACCACCGAGTTGGGCCATTTTTTGGTTTTTTTCCATCATCACAAACCAGCCAACATGGGGCCCACCAATTATTTTAATTAATTTAATAATTTTATTTAAATATTTTAAATAATAATATTTATTATTATCATGTAAATATTTTATTTAAATATTATTTTCATTAATTAAGAAGACTATGTCAACAAACAATCAAGGATGCATGATGGAACCTTTTCAGTGGTCCAACAAAATGTAATAAATGATATATCATGTGCCTTCCATTTAGGAAGGAAATTTATGACTCCTCTCCTCTCTCTCAATTTCTTCTATAAATGTAAACTAGAATTTCATTCCATGGGCCTGGATAGAACAAGTAGGTTCCAATAAGTAGGCTCTGACAGGCCATATAAGTTGTGAAAAGTTAGACACTTTCCAATCTTCCCCTCTCTTCAGAAGACAAGTTGTTGTGATGTGTAGCATTTCAAGCCTTTCTTCTAAAATTGTAATGGAAGATTATTCCCTTTTCCCTTGATGTAATGATGCCCTGTGCAAGTGCTTGAAGTAATGAGAATTATGTTTTGTGATCAGATGAATGTCCTTTCATGATTTTTCTACTTTTATTTTCCTCACTCATTTTTTCAGGTGAACAGTGCAAGTTCAGGTTTCCATTAGAGGTTTGTGGATTTTTATGCTTATCAAGTGGTGGAATATTACATGCAGTTGATTTGTGGTGCTAGTTCACCCATCTTAAGTTCATCCTTTTCAACTGGGAGATTGGTATCTTATTATCCGATCAATTTTAGCAAAGGAACGTCTGCCCCTGGTTTGTGGTATTTTATACCCTTTCTAGTTATGATAGGTGAAGGTGGTCAACAATGTAAGCATCTCTCCCACATTAAACCTTCCATATGTTGAACACCCCTTAATTTGGTGAATCACCACTTCTAGATTAGGTTTTATTTCCTTGAAAATATCTTTCCCTAATCCCATGAAATGTTAGCATAGGTCTAGTTAGCCATATTTCCTTCATTAGAAGTAGTGTTGTGTTTAGTTTAGGAAGAGGAAGTCAGAATTATCCAAAGGTTCACCTTGAGCCCATGTCCCACATCTTGAGAGGTGATCCCATGTGTCCCAATCACACTGAATTTTTTGATTCATTTCAGGCCATTCGGGGGATGCAGTGATTTGGTGACAACAATTTTTGGCACACCTAGTGGGACAGAGGCACATCTTTCATAGGTGTGCGTATTGTGTTCATTACATTTCATTAATTTTTTGTTCTCTTAGTGAAATTTCAGTCTTAGGAGGTATACTCAAGCACAAATGGTGACTCAATTGGTCTAAGTACCCTACTCTCTATGTTGCAGACTTTTATTTTATCCATTTTCCATCTAGTTTTCTTCCATATCTTTCCATTTTCTCTCATTCATGAAGTTGTGAAATCATGGTTTCATTTCCACAATGGTATTATTTATTCTAGTAGAAAAAATTTCCATCTTAAAGCTATTTTAATCCACCTCCAGGTTCATTCTATAAAGAGAATCAACAGTATGCATATCCCTCTAAACAAATTCATGATCATTTTGGGTTTTCACCTAACTATGCAGATTTTCAAGGGCAAAAACATGCATATGATGGAGGCTATCCCACAGATGAAGATTTAATGTTGAAACTTAAAATATAGAAAATGGAGGTAGGTATGGTACAATCCAGAGCCACAGCTCAAATGAGAGAATTCAATAATGGTTTCAAGACAACATGGCCATGGGTTGGCCCTATGAAAAGTTTTTATAACTTACATGAAAAGATTGATTTGATGACTGAAATGTTGCCTCAACTTGAGGGTTGGATCAAATAAATAGAGGCCTATGAGTTTGATGTAATGCAATCCTGTCAATGGGTTGATTTTGCACTACCACCACCATAGGGTTCTTTTTTTATTTCTCAGTAAAGGTATTTTCAATCCAAATCTCAAATTCTAAGATTTTCACCATCAACACATGCTGAGAATTCCTTTCCTCCACTTCCTATTCCTCCTTTTCATCATGAATGTTTCATGCCTCGTCCATCTAAATTTCCCTCTTTTCTACAAGGGCCATCAAGAAAAGATAATGAATCCTTCCTCAAACAGTGAGGGAATTGGTTGAATCCCAACCCAACCCTCCTCTTATAGTCCCAAATTTATTTTGGGAAGAGCATTGTCAAGAAATGAGAAAACGGGAGGAGTATATGGTCAAAGTGAATAGGAAGAAATGGGCTACAAAACTTAACATCAAGAAAACTTTGTTCCTGACTAAACCTTCTGCAAAAGTTGACACTCAAGGAAAAATGGAACAAACTAGTTTTATACTAGAAAAAAATCTAGATTTAAATAAGGAGGACCAACAGTCTACTTATTCAAAATGCAATATTCATATTGGTTCAATTCCGTCAGAGGAGTTTGAATCACCAAAGGTGGCAGAGTCTGTTGGAGAAGAGAATGTGTAAGCTGAAGAAGAAAGACTCTCAAGTGTACAAGCTGATTCTTATGAGTTCACACTCGCCTTCCATCGTGATCTACTCCTTTGGTGTCACTGTATTTTCACCCAATTATGAAAATTATGATTTATAATTATTGGTATCCTTCAGAATCATTTTTTTTTTCATGTTTGTTTTCCACGCAGTCGCAAAAATCATGAAATCATGAGTTAGATATCTTTTGTTCTATTTTTTACCATTTTTGGATGTAGTAAAAAAACACAAGGACAAAAAATGTTTTTCCATTTTTGGAAAGGGCTCTAGAAAGATGTTGGATTTAAAATTTGTAGTTACCATAACTTTCAGCTGGTAACTCATATTGAGATGATATATATTTTTTAAATGTGTGTTTTTTTGAGGTCTTTGCATTGATAGTATTAAAAATTGTAAAAAAAAATTGACCCACGGACGCATTTTTAGTGGAAACCGACATCCATTATTTTATTATGGCTAAGTTGATATGAATTGAAAAATTCGAAGGCAAAGAATTCCATACATAATAAGCTAGAACTCAATTGTTTGTGATTAAAAAATATCTATGGGAGATTGTAGAGGGAAAAATCAATAAACCACATGATGTAGATGAAGTAGCAAAATGGGAAAGTAAGGATCGAAAAGCAACAACAATTATTAGCCTAGGTTTATCCGATGCCTACCTGCATCACATAAATCTAACAAAGACATCACATTTGATCTAGATGACATTGAGAAAATGTTTTGGGTCACAAGCAGAGAGCACAATAGTGGCACTCAAGAAAAATTTATTCAGACTCAAAATGGAGGAAGGAGAAAGTTTGGTGGAACATATCAGTAAGTTGTGTTCTATTTCAAATCAATTAGCTAGAATCAAATTTGATGTTCTTGATGATCATGCAAAAGCAATATTACTTAATAAAATGCCTCCTAGCTATTCTAATATGGTATTCACTTTGAGAAAAATAAATCCGAGTCTAGAGGATTTAATTTCTTCTTTGATAGAAGAAGAAAATAGAACGAAGATTGATCTACAAGAAACTGCAATGTACGGTAGAAACAAATCATATGCTAAAGGAAAATTCAATCCTTCTTTTAAACAAAAATCAACCTCCCAAGGTCCACAAAAATTTCCTTGTCACTATTGTAATGTTCCTGGACATGGTATTATGTATTGTAAGAAAAAAGCACAAGATTTAACTTATGGTAATTTGAAGGATAAAGCCTTCATTTATGAAAATAGAGATGAAGAAAGTGATTGGGATATGAATTCTCCCAACTATAATAATGAGGAAACAAATGCTCAGGAAAGTGATGAAGACTTATTGTATTAAGTAAAGAGTGCATTTATTGGAGGATGGAGGAAATGGAGGCTAGAGGTTAATCAGTGACCTCTCGTTAGCCACCAATGATGGGGCCACATGAAGCTATGGTGGTAGTGTGTGTGTGTGTGTGTGTGTGTGTGTGTGTTTTATTTCAGATTTTTTAGTTTATTTCATTTGTGTGTAATATGATTTCAAAGTTCCTGTTTGAATAAGTGAAATGTTCAAATTGAGGGGGGGGAACTAGAACATGGTCTCAATGTTCAATTTTCCCTCTATTTAGTTTGTATTCAATAAGCAGTGGTTCCTACATATTCCTTGAAGGAAAGACATAGTGGATAGATAAAAGCACAAAGAAAAAGTAACAGCATGATTTTTGGGTTGTTGGTTGTCTTGTAAAACCATTCTTGTTGAGGTTGTTGACTGTCTTTGTAAAACCATCCTTGCAAGTTACTGGATGTCCTACAAAACCATCCAGATCATGAGCACACATAGGTGAAAAGTTGTAAAAGGAAGTGTGATTATTTTTTCTACATTGTCAACATTAGGGGAGTGTATATGGGAATTAATAATGTTAACAATAGGGGAGTGAATGTTACAAATATATTTTGTAACATTATTAATAAATTGTAATATTATTAATAATGAGTTAATAAAACTCATATTAATAATATAGTTAATATTTGTGTGCGAGTGAAGTTGTTGAATAAACAACTCACGTAGCTATTTTGGTTTGAGAGGTATTAGGAGATAGGTTTGAGAGATTCATGGAGAGTGATATGAGGGATTGAAGATGAAGTTTTACAACACCTTTGTAGGAGATAAAACATTATAAAATGTAACCTCTATCATTATAATTGATATCCTAAATGAATTCTTAATTTCTATATATTATTATTTGGTGTTTATTTATCATATTATTGTGCAGTTTTTATTAAGATGAAATTAGAGCTCCTATATGAGAAATACTCTTCAAACTCTTGTATATATTTTCAAGTGTTTCCATTGGAGCTTGTAAGTGGTCCAAAGTAGCAGCATGTCATGGATGGACTTCTTGCTGTCAAATAAGGAAAAATAAATTTGAGTGGAAATCAATTCTGTGTCATTCATTCATATAGGAGAAGAGTTGTTCATAAATGGGTAACAAAATGGAAATCATCTCATGGATTATCATTCTTTTCAAGGATGTATTCAGCAAGGATTTCTTGTTAAAATTAAAGTTTAGAAAATCAATGATATTTAATGGTTTACACCATGTCCTATCAGGTACCTGGCTTCATTGAAGCCAGAAGAGAAGCTAGACCCAGTCACATTCACTTCATAGTGTGAGGATGAGTTTCAAAAATTATGAGGATCAGTTGTAATACTTCTACAGGAAAAATGTAGAGCAACTAAAAGAGGAATTCTTTCTCTTTCTAGTTGATGTCTCAGTAGACCAAGTTTAGAATTGGGCCTATTTTAGTTTCTCACTCTCATTTTCAGCCATGTTTATTATCACATCATCTTCATGGCTGCCCATTGTAAGGACAGGAAGTTATTTTTCACAACCAGTTACAGGTTTTGTTTAGTTCACCTATGCTTCCAGTTAGTGGAGCGTAGTATAGGTTTTCTTTCAGTAGAATAAATTATTTTCTCACCCTACATATTTCGATTGGAGCATGAATGGTTTTCAGTTGTGTGTGTTTTGTTTTCTGTTATTTCTCTTGTTTTATTATGCACACTATAGCATCATTGGAAGGTGTTAAGGAGGAGGGTTTGAAGATTCCATAAGATTTCATGTTTTTTTTCAATAAAAAATATGTAGTGTTTTTAGATGTCATGTCTTAATCATATTCAATATACCTCATGCCTAGCATTCCAGGGATATCCAAGATTAGATTGTTCAAGATAATTCTAGGCTGTATCAAAGAGGATCAAACTAGTTTCAAATTGAAAAATATTGACTCCATGCCCAATGGATGACTTAAGGCTACTGAAATCATGCTTAGTAGGTAATCATCCCCGAGAGGTAGCCAAAAATGTTGTCCATTTTTACCCCCTGGGTAAAACTGAACAACAACGACCTACAAGCTAAAATTTCTAAAGTTGGTGTATAAAATTTTGCGGAGTTCTTCTATACCTTCATGATGCCTTAACAGGATCTTCAAACACATGGGAAGAAGGATCTTCCAACATAGCTCAATTATGCCCAAGTCAACATATAAGTGCACTAATACAAATTAAAATCATTTTATTAAGCTTATATTTGAATTTATTTCTCAAGCTCGATGTTGGAACATTGTGTTTGACAAGGTTGGGGATAGGGTTGAGATAGGGTTCAACTCGAAAAACTCTTAGGAATGTATGTGAAATAACCATAAACAAATCAAGTGAGTCGATAAGGATCAACACCAAAGAATGAGTTCAAATGAAAACTCAACTCAGGCTCAAATCAGTAACAACTAGGACACATGAGCTTGATATCATACAGGAGGGTCGAGTTATTGTGTTAGCTCATGTGAGATGCATGCATTGTAGACCGAGCTCTTCAAGTGGCTCAGTAAGTTGAAGGTCAAGTGAAAGGCAAGATATGAGGACGTGCTTGGGGAAATATCTCAAAGCATTAGCTCGGAGTTAAGAGGGAGCTTGGTGGATCCGTGAAAATGTTGACTCACATTAGATCATGGCATAAAATTTAGGGGAATGGTTCATGGATACAAGTGGATTGAGATTGTTTCTATAAGAGCAGAGCTCCATCAAATTTTGGAACAAAGTCAAGCCACCTTAGTCAAGCCATCAAAGAAGGTGTTCAGGTGACATGATTTTGGGAAATCACGAGTGGCTCGAGAGTATTGAAAGCATTAGTGCATAATTTGTAGAGCTAATAGGTGAGGGAGCTTTACAGGAGGTAAGTTGACTAGCATTTGTGTGAGCTCCCTAGAAGGATAGTAGATGGATCGAAGGATCTTGTAAATACTCATTTGGAGGCTCGAGTTCAAAGGATGATCCAAGCCAAGTTGGAGCTTGCTCAGAAGGATCCAAATTGTGGAAGGCAAAAGAAAGAATTTGTGAGCTCAAGGCATTCTAGAGCGAGATATTTTTAACATAGCATAGACCTCATGGAATAAGATACAGGGTAAGTACATTGGTTTGAACTTGTCTTTGAGTCATCAAGTCATCAGGAGAAACATTCCATAGGATTGAGTCAAGATTTCAAAGTTTGCATTTCAGAAAATTCTATTTCAGAATTTTAGAGAATTTTGGGCTCGAAGATGTTGAGCGAGTTGGAAATCTCCAAAGCCCAAAACTCTTAAACTCTGAAAATTAGAGTTTCATAATTTTAGGATTTAGAGATTATGGTTTCGGGTTTTTTAGGATTTGAAGGTTGTGGAGACGGTTGGAGCTCGGAGTAGGAAGAGATGATGTGGTGAAATGGTTTCATTTTACTCAGTGAAGCTGGGGTGGTTGACTCATCAGTGGGGATCACATGAAACTTGGTAGAGATCGCTCAACAAGGCTATAGGTTAGGATGACAGTTCATTCACAAAGCTATGTAGAGGGGCTTGACTCATTGATCATTGTGATGAAGGGTAGTTGGGTCTACCAAAAATCTCATTTTAAAAAATTCACGAAGAACCACACTTCTAGGTGAGCTCAGTACATGCTCATTATGAGTTGGGAAGTGAGCTCAACACGGTTATGGTGCTCGAATGTATGCTTGGAGGTGAGCTCTGTGTGATCTTGAAGAGATAAAACATACATGTGGAACTCAATATCAACACAGAAGTTTGCTAGGGATAGAGCTCATAGGGAGCATAGCTCAGTTGGTGAAGGTGGTGGATCATCTCAGCATTGAGTTTGTTGAAATGTGGGGAGCTCGTCTCTCTCGGAAGGTGATCCAATGATGGATATTGGTTTAGAGCTAGGTAGAAGGTTTGTCTAATGGGAGCTCGATTCGGTGAGGCTGGTTGTAATAAAGGGATTTTAGTTGCGTCGGTCAATGTAGGATCTAAAAAAATTGGTGAAAGAAGGATCAAAGGGAGTGACTTAATGGTTTTGAAGATCGTCACAATGCGTGAATAAAAAGGGTGGCCCAGTTAAGGGTGTCGATCCAAAGAATAAGGGCACCATAATGAAAGTGAGAGTAGCTCGGTTTGGTGGGGAGCTCAGTCACATGAAGGAGTGAGCTCGGCTACTCAGTGGGGATTTACAAAGATGTGCATGGAAAATGACTCATAGGTGACACCGTAGAGGTCGAGTTACTTTTAGAATAGAATTGGCATGTTCTTAAAAGGTATAGGGTGGTTGATTTTCTGGGTCCAAGTACTCAGTAACAAGGGTGAAATGGCTTGTGGTGAGCCATTAAAGAGTGAGGTGTGAATGTTTAAGCTGAGTCAATCAAGAGGAGCTCGATTCTAATGAGCTCGGTTGTGGTAGAGAGCTCATTTGGGGAACTCGGAGTTAGGAGCTCAACTCAGAATTTGTAGCGATAGAAGAGCTTGGACCAAACTTGGTGAGACAACCACTAAGTTGGGCCATTTTTTGGGTTTTTTCCCATCATCACAAACCGGTCAACATGGGGCCCACCAATTATTTTTATTAATTTAATATTTTAAATAATAATAATTTTTATTATTATTTCAATATTTTATTTAAATATTATTTTAATTACTTAAGAATACTATGTTAACAAGCTATCAAGGATGCATGATGTAACCTTTTCAGTGGTCCAAACAAATTTAATAAACGATATATCATGAGCCTTCCATTTAGGAAGGAAATTTATGACTCCTCTCCTCTCTCTCAATTTCTTCTATAAATGTAAACTAGAAGTTCATTCCAGGGGCCCAGACAGAACAAGTAGGTTCCAACAAGTAAGCTCTAATAGGCCATAAGAGTTGGGAAAAGTTAGACACTTTCCAATCTTCCCCTCAATTCACAAGTTGAGATGTTATGATTTGTAGGATTTTAAGCCTTTCTTCTAAAATTGTAATGGCAGATTATGCCCTTTTCTCTTGATGTAATGATGCACTGTGCAAGTGCTTGAAGTAATGATAATTATGTTTTGTGATAAGATAAATGTCCTTTCATGATTTTTCTGCTTCTATTTTCCTCACTCGTGTTTTCAAGTGAACAACGCAAGTTCACGTTTCCATTGTAGGTTTGTGGAGTTCTGTGCTTATCAAGTTGTGGAATATTACATGCATTTGAGTTGTGGTGCTGGTTCACCCTTCTTAAGTTCATCCTTTTCCACTGGGAGATTGGTAGCTTATTGTCTAATCGAGTTTAACAAAGGAACGTCTGCCCTTGGTTTGTGGTATTTTTTACCCTTTCTAGTTGTGATAGGTAAAGGTGGTTGATGATGCAAGCATCACTCCCACACTAACCCTTCTAGATGTTGGACACCCCCTAATTTGGTGCATTGCCACTTCTAGTTAAGGTTTTATTTCCTTGCAAATATATTTCCCTAATCCCATGAAATTTTAGCATAGGTCTAGTTAGCCATCTTTCCTACATTAGAAGTAGTGTTTTGTTTAGTTTAGGAAGAGGAAGCTGACTTTCTATAGAGCATCACATTGAGCCCAAGTCCCACATCTTGAGAGGTGATACCATGTGTCCCAATCACACTGAATGTCATGATTTGTTTCAGGCCATTCGGGGGGTGCAGTGATTTTGTGACAAAAAAAACCTTGTGTGAAATACCTTTATGGGGTCATCTATGAATTCCATATGAGGGTACAAAGGTTTTTACCTCTTCCTTATCACCATGAACTTCATGCATTGTTTCTTTGATCCTTGAATAAACTCTATATCCTCCTTTTTGAAAAGGGAGTCTCCCTAAATTTCTCCCTTCAGATTGGTGGGTCATGTAGGAGAAGAATCTCACAATGGTCTCTTCTCAGTTTCATCCATAGAATCATCCTTCTCCTTAACATGCACATTAACTGTCACCTTGATTTCTACCTCAACTCTTCTATTCTCTTCTACTTCAATCCCAGCCTTGATTTCTTCCTTGGAATTCATGTTATCTTCTTTCGATCCTATTTCTATTACCAAAGTGACAACCTTGTTCACCTTGTGTTTCTTCTATTATGGATCATATCCTTTAGGTAATTCTCCTCCCTCACATCGTACTTCAGTGTCCTTAGCACTTCCTGACTATGAAGAACTTGCACGCCCACTACTACCTCATCATGTATAATTTTTCTGGGAGGTGTCCAAATTCTCCTCACTCTCTTCTTCTTCTACTACTACCTCCTCGTTTTCCTTAACCACTTTCATAGGTGGGATTGACACTTCTCATGGCTTGTGGAAGGGGGCATCTCTAATGTCCATCTCAAATTATCCTTTCATCTTAGGGCATAACTATATGAACACCCTGTGGATGTATCCCTTGATGGTAACATTGATCTGTGGGTGAAAATCTAAGAATTTAGGCTCCATGGTCTCCACATATGCTAGCCTTGATTTGTATCTTTATGTCACGCAGAGGGCGTGAGCATCCACATCCACATATTTACATCAAAGGTCATCATTTGTGCATCCTTCAATTGGTTGATGGCACACTTTAAGTACTTAGAGGTGAATGCAAATGGGAGTTTGTAACATTTCCCTTTCTCTCTTTTGTCCATCACAAACCATGACAGACTAAAATGTTACATGATTGCAAACTAGAATTGGTCCCCAACAACATGTTGAAGCTCATACAAGATGCACCATTCATTTTTAAACACTGTGCATAGTCTCTCATACCATTTATTCATCTACATGTTCTATGTATTATAAAGTCTCCCATCACAAGTAAACTGCGTAAACTATACAATAGGAGACGGGTGCACCGATGTATAAACCCATATGTTACAATTTGATCCATCTGGGACACCAAGTTCCTAAAATATAATTAATAACAAAAAGGACCCCACAGTTATCTTTTCTCCTAGGTTGTTCTACACTCATGCCTCCTTAATGACATTATCCATGATAAATTGTGCAAAATTTTAATGTGCTCCCTTTGACACCCTATATGTAACCTACAAGAACCTCTTTCTTATGTCCATCCACCTCTTAGATGCACCCAACTTGAAAATAATGATTCAAGAAGGGAATCTCAATTCTGGGTCCGGTAGATCCACAATAACTTGTGCCCTTCCCCCTTTCTTGTACTTTACTTGCTTGACTAACTCCTCTATCTTTGCAGTGACACTTAAATCAAGGGCCATGTCTTCACCTTTATTTTTCAGGCCCATTACCTTATGGATTAAATTGAATATGAGTCTCATCCTAAATCCCACAAAGTAGAAAAATTCTTCATGCACTTGTGACATCAACCATCTGAACAACGGTTTATTTTTAGAAAAAAGTGGCATCTCCCACAGCTATAAAATCCTAGTTTTCTGTAACTCCCTCTTCATCGAATTATCTACACTAGGGTTTCCTTGTTCGTCCAACCCTAGTACCTTCTTGTAAATATCCTCCCACACTAAGTCATCATAGTTTGTGGTTTTTTGGTTGAATTTTATTATTTTGCATCTATACAATTTCGAGGTCCACTTCTCTACCTTAATAACCCCTAGGGGATATTGCGTTTCCCATTATACTTTCACGGGTTCTTCCTTTTCCACCACTAGTTTCTTTACATGAGATTTCTTAGGTGCCATCTTATTTCTCTTTCATTCTTATGTCCCCTAAGTACTTCCAAATTTTCCTTCATCTACCCTAACTTGACGTTGACGACTTCCACACTTCTCTCTCACGTAACCCCCTCATGTCATGTTGTCTTCTTCCCTTCTTGTTATACTACAAGATCATACCATATCTCACATAATTTTACTGGTTCATGACAAGTACCTCACTCTTATTCACAAATCCCTCATTGCACTTCAATTCAGGAGAATGAAAATTCACTACAGAAAAGTAGTCGAAATGACTACCTTTAACCCTCTATTTATACTTTTCAACACCTTAAAGTTCCTCTAACCACATGTATTAACGTTTCTTTTTAATAAATCAATTTATTTAACTTAAATCAACTTTCACAACTCCCCTTCACACATCACATTTATAAGCTTCTGGTGCTCTAAGATTACTTCACTGCCACATATCTCCTTCACATGCATCACCATGTCAAAGTAAATAACCTTTGTGCTATTCACCAAGTAGTTCCCCATGGTGCCTCCTTCCTCTTGTTATAATACATGATCATTTTTTATCTTTTGTATGGTCTTTACACTTTTCTAAACACACATTTATAACCACATGAATTCTAACACCTTATAAACTATACCACACATTCTTCTACTTTTGCGCTAATCATTCAGAATGAGTCTCCCAACAGTACATCTTCTCCAAAAAAAAATTCAGCCATATCCAAACATATCTACCAATCAACCCACATTAAATATATGCATGATCTTCTATGCACATAATAAATTACAATGTAATTAGCTACTCAAACACAACCACACAACACAACACTAAATAGAGAAGTCAAATAAAAATGAAGACAAAAGGAAATAGACAAAAGGGAAAATCCATTAGGGGAAACCTAATCTAACTAAAAATATTACCTTATTTACAAACACACAAAATCCTTATTTATAATAGGGCTTCAGCCTACTCCCATTGAAATAACATGACAATTGTGTCTCATCTAATGCTTATTATTGGCATGTTCTTGAATCCAGTATGAAGGATATAATATATGGCCCTAACCAATGGAATTTGAGCTTCCCAGGATGGTACAAAAAATTAGAATCATAAAGTAAAACCATGTGCCCAACCTCAAATTGGTTATTCTTAATGTGATGATCGTGGCATACCTTTTTTCATGCCTTCTCAGTCCTCTAACTCCATCTAACAAGGGACCATATTTCATCCAACTAAATTAACATATCAATGTTCTCTTGCAATTCGTGTTCATCAGACAATAATCCTAAATGTGTAATATGCAGAGAGGGTATCATGAACTCTACTGGTAAAACAACTTCTACACCAAATACCAATTGAAATGGTATGACTCTATTACATCTCCTATAATTTGTTCTATACACGAATAACACGACTAAGACTTTATCATGCCAGTCCTATCTCCCAACATCACAAATCTTGGTCAACGTGTGACTTAAAATTTTGTTAAATGCTTTTACTGTCCAATTAGCTTGTGGTAGTAAGGGTTAGTCTTATGATGGGCCACCATGACTACCAATAGAATCATGATTGTTTCATTTAGGAAATATGTACCCATATCACTCATTAAACTCAGTGGGCACCCATATCTGCTAATAATGTTTTCCAATAAAAATATGGTTGTTGTGTCTGCCATGTAGGTGAAATAGGGCCTATAAAATCAATTGCCCATTTCTTGAATGGTTCAATACTAGCTATTGGTCTCAATTGAATTTCATCTCTTTTTCCTGGCTTACAAAGGTGTTGAAAATGATCACAGGCCTTACAATATTCAATACAATATTGATAAAGGTTTTCCCACCAAAGTCCTACTACTAATATTTTTTGCACAGTGACATTTCCTAAATAGTGTCCTTTTGTAATCCTAACATGTGCTTCCTCCATGATTATAGCACACTCATGCTCTAGTATACACTGGTGCAAGGCCTCATCCCAGCCTAACTTATACATCTCTCCACTGATTAACATGTAGGGTGCGACACGTATAGCTAACTATTTCCTCTCCAAGGCCTTCATCCCTTCTATCACACCCCTCAGTCCCTCATTCTGTTTTGTCATAAAATGAATTGAAGCATTAAAATAATTAGAGAGTAGCGTGGCAGCTGATACCACCATGTTGTCTCATGTACTACTATGGACATGTACACATAGCTAAAATGGTATGCATATGCATGCATAATTGTAGATGTGACATTGCAATGGCTCATGTTTTCACATAGCCACAAAATAATTAAGGTTGTAATTCATTCTACGTGTTGGCATGTTACCTTTTTTTTTGTAGATGATGGTTTTATTAATCATCTTAGATGACTATGTTGTCATGTTGTGTGTTGTGAAATATCTTTTGGTTAGAGGAGACGAACCTTCATTGTGGGATGCATAACTGGCATCCATACTTCCATGGCTATTATTATCATTTTACTTTTGTTTTCTATGTGAGTTAAAGTTGCAAAAATATGGTTGGACTTATACACAACTTCTATACTATAGTCATTATGAGGAAATAATGATATGGTACTAAACTGTATATTGAGCTTGGTTTCTTACATGACCGCCATGACAAGTTCGATCAATTCTTACATTTAGTAGTATGGGATAAATGTTTGAATAATTTGACGGTGAGCTTGGTTATGAATTTTTAGTAATTATCACCTTTGACCTATCTGAATATCCTCCCATGCAAATTTTGTTATGGTAAACTTCTACAAGTTTATATACTTAAATGAATAAAATTCTTAGTTTAATGAGACATTTGATTATTAAAATAATTGAGAGACTATGAGAATTTTTTTTATTAATATTACTTATATTTCGGAAATTAAATAAAATATTTTTGGGTATCTTTATTGACTGTATAGGCCATGCATGAGACTTTATGATCTATAAGTCAAATGACTACATTGAAGACCCATCAAGCATTATTTAATACATTGATTAATACAATTGATGATTTTGCCTACTAGGCATAGTTAATCACAAACCATGATTAAGTTATTTTCCATGCTATTAGGTAGTTAGATGCCTATCCATGCAAATTGGTTAATTTTGAAAAAGTAATTTAAGTTTTTCTAAAATTCCCACCATTTTTGGAGGAGAAATACTATACCACCTTGGAAGGCTAGTTGGATATTAAATGACATTAAATATATTTAATACACTTAAATGAGGAGTCAGACTTATGAAGTGGTGAATCTTCTTGAAGATTCTATCAAACATATTGGTGATTCATTTTATTTTTGTTCTTGTAATTTGGAACTGCTAACTCTTCCCCTTTCAAAAGTTCTTGTTATCCAAAATGTGCCCCTTGCTCATTTTGTGGCTAACTCCTTTCATTCTTCCCTCTCTTGCGCCTCAGTCATAATTTTTTTTAGGCACTCAAAACTCTCTGGAAATGGAACCATTGGATAGAGTTTTTTCTCAGCTTTCCAGAAAGGTAAAGTTTTCCTCCTAACTCCATGTATTTTTGAAGTTATGGCCCAATGGAGTTTTTGTGGGAAATTTTCCCCTGAAAGGCCTACAGCCAATGAAATGGTGCCATGTGTGAAAGGAAGTGGTGGGGGTCGGAGGTAGACTTGGATTTTTTACCAAATGTTTGGAAAAGTTTTTCAAAAGGAATATTTTCCCTGCAGGCCCGCCGGTGAATCAAATGATGCCACGTGTCTAAGGGGGAAAATTTTGAAAAATTGACTAAGTGTTAGCACCATGGAAAATTCCAGAAGGAAGGCCCGCGCCCAATCATGTTTTGCCACGTGTCCTATGGCATCAAACCGGCGGAAGGTGGGGGAAAGATTGGAATTTTGGAAAAGTGTTTTGGTAAAAAGTAATGGAGAAGTTTTTGGCCAGCTGCCCCCGCCAACCAATCATGCTGCCACGTGGCACCCAAAAAGGCAGAGCGAGAGGGAAGATTTGGATTTTTTCCAAAGGATAAAAGGGCAAGAAAAAAAATTTCTTCAAAGGGCCCATGGTGAATGAGATGATTCCAAGTGTCCTGGATTGGTGAAAGGTGGGGAGAATTTGGGAAATTTTCCCAAAGGAAAAAGAAGGAAATTTCAAGGGGAAAATCGCCCCCCCCAAACATGAGCCAATGGAAGCTTGCCACGTGTCTGGTGGCGGCAAAAAATACAGAGAAGGCCTGTAGGGAAAAAGGAAAAGGAAAATTCCATAGCCAATGGGGTTTTTCCACGTGTCCAGGTCACAGAAATAGGATCAAAAAATGATGGAAAATTTAGGAGGACAGGCCCGCGCCCAATCAGCATGTGCCACGTGTCCTCAGATCATCGGCCTGGTGGGGAATTTTTGAAAAAATTTCCAAAGAGAAAAACAATGGAAAATGAAGCTTAAAGGCCCGCGCCCAATCAAAATGTGCCACGTGGCACCCAGAAAGGTGAAGCATGGGGAATTTTTGGAAAATTTTCCAAATGACCAAAACGTGGAAAATTAAAAAAATTTGCCCGCCAATCCGATTTGGCCCTATTTTGCCCTAAAATTTCAAACGGCCATATCTTTCGATCCAGAGATCATTTTTTTGCGTTCTTTATATCAATGGAAAGCTGGTGAAATTATCTACAAGATTCTAGGGTAACTTTTGAATTTTTATTGAGTTTGGAGAGAGAAAATTGAAAAAAAGCCTCTGGCATGTGGTCATGGTTAGAAATGATGTTTCAACCACCATTTTTAATGAAGAATGGCTCGCATTCTCTTCCAGCATGGCAGAAAATGTTAGGGGATGGACCTGTAAGGATGCCCATGTTGTTTTACTATGTTTTTGGTTGCTGGTTGAAGCTCTCCCATGTTTTCCTACATTTCTCTCTCCTAGGGTCGTTTCTAGCACTATAAAAGCCAGATTTGGCTCATTTTGAAAGGGTTGAACATTTTTTATGTATTACAGGCTCCCTCTTTCACCAAAAAAGTGATTTTTGTGTAAAAATCAGGTCTCTTCTAGGATTGCAACATGTTTTTTTTCTCCTAGATGCTGTAATGTATGCATTTTGACATTAAAAATGACAATGCAAGCTCTGTGAATGATTTTCACTCCTCTGCTTATGTTGTTTGCTTTCTTTATGATCTTTCATTACATGTCATCAGTTTGTGCATGAAGTTTTTTTGCATTCCCATGATCTATGTCAATCTGTAGAAGAAAAAATCTTCACCACTCCTTTGGTGCATCACCCTATTAGCATTAGTTTCGATTTTTGCATTCTCTATCTCTGCCCTCTTTGGAATTTAGAGTAGGACTAGGAATTCAAACCTCTAGAACTTGTAAGTGATATATCTTATTAGAGGATTTGAGGAACCAGCCTCTAATCTGGAGATTACTCTCCCATTTTTACAAGTCCCACACTTGGGGAGAGGATTCAATGTTGTGCAATCACACTCGATGTCCAAGATGTCAAACTAGAAGCCTGATCAACATCCAGGGGTGTTACTGATTTACAACAACAGTTTTAGCATGCCCAATGGGACCTTAGAGGTCTTCATCTTCTTTGCAAAAGAATTTATGTGCATTTTTTACAGTTTTCTTGCTTAAAAGATCCCTAAATTACACATCTGGAAACTCCAAGGAAGAAGAATCAACTAGTTTTAGAAGTGTAGACCTGAAAAATCATGAGAAGAATCACCACAAGGTCAAGAGTTAGAGAAGAAGAATTTTTGTTTGAGTATATGCAGTTATCTCTAAGAAGAAGGAAAAGAGGGAGGAGAATTCAAAGGTCTCCAACTCCACCAAATAGAACTCTATCAACTCCTCCACCTGGTAGGACTTTCATTCAATCAACAAGGGTTCTAAGGCCAATCGAATGGCATAAAACAACCCCTATGTCAATTTCATTGGCAGCAACCCACTTGCTCTCAATGCACAAAATCCAATCCCAATTGCAGCATTGAAGAACATTCCATACTTTACTGGAGAGAATCAGACCACTCCTGGTGATCATGTTAAGAATATTGCTAATATTTGTGTAATCCATGAGATCAATGAGATGCAAGTTGCTATCAAACTACTGGCATCTTCATTTAAAGGGAAAGCTTTGTAGTGTTTCAGAAGTCTTGCCTCAGGATCTATCCAAAATTAGAACTAGCTATATATAGCCCTCCATGAGTAGTTTGGGGAAAAGGGAGATAACTTGTCCCTTTTGGAACAACTGACAACCATCAAGAGAGCTCCCAATGAGTAGCTGACTGACTTCAACTTTAGATTTCAAATGACTTGGGAGAGGATTCTAGTGTCAGTAAGGCTAGCAGCAAAAGGTGCTTTTCTATATTACCTTAAAGCTTTAAATTCTGATATTTCTATGTTAATTCAATCCATGGGAGGCACAACTATCCCTGTTGCTTATAGCATTGCCATTAGAGCTGAAAATTGTTTGATTCAAGATGACAAGCTAGCTCCTAGGCCTTCAATGCCACTGTTTCCAAGTTTAGAGAGCCCAAACACTAATCAAATGCCTATTTTACCTCCTATTCCCACTCCTAGAAATCAGAATTCAATTGAAGCTTCTACTTCATCTCCTAGTGCCTCAAATGAACTTCAAGAAGTCATAAAGCAATTGCAAAATCTAGGCAATGAGCTGGTTACACTCAAGAGGCAGTAAGCCCAAGGCTTTAGACCTCCTTTCCAGCCTAAAGCTCAACCTAACACTCAGCCATACCAACCTCAAAGACCACCCAATCTAGCTACAAATTTAAATCAAGAAAGACCTCCTGCTAACAGACCATTTCAGCCCTATAATCCTAATGCCATATCTGCCTCTAAGGCATAGTGCCAGTGCAAAACAACATAGCTCAAGAGTATGGTTGGTGGTTCCCATGCAATGAACCTCACAACCAGTCTACGTGTTTCAACAGTTCCTTAAATCAAGCATTAATGGTGAAAACTACTGGTGTGGAGGGTGAAGGTAGTCAAGAAAATAACCAATAAGACACATTCTAGCAACAATCAGCTCCAAATGATACTACACCTATAAATTGGTAGGCAGAAGATTTTTGTGGCATGAATCAAATAATTCCCTAAAGTGTTGCAGCCAACACAAGGTCAAAAAGGAGGAATTTGGGTGAAGAATAGCCATTGGCTCCAAATAATCCACAACCTCCTACTACTCCACAAATTATTGACAAACAAAATTCAGTTCAAACACACAAGGGCTGCCTAAAATAGCTCTGAGGCCAACTCAAATGCCAATTGTGGCTGCCCATATGCAAGGAATGAATGTGCAGGCCAAGGGACAATAAAGAGATGCTTCATCTCCATTCAACATCATTGATCAGATGAAGAAGACAAATGTAAACATATCAATGTGGGAATCACTATCTATCCTAAGCTAGAGAGATTTGCTACGAGCTGCCATGAAGGACTGGTCAACTTCAAATCAGCAAGTCCAAATGCAAGAGAAGGTGCTCACAAATGCTGCCCAGCCTGAAGGGAATCATGGAGGACAACAAGGTAAAATTTTGAAGCCCCCTCCATTCTATGTTTCATTGATTATTGGAAACCATCTAGTACACAATTGCATGATAGATTCCGGGGCAAGTAGTTCAGTAATTCCTAAGAAAATATCTGATCATTTGGGAATTCAGTATGAAGTCATATTCAAAGGGTTAGTGTAATTGGATGGGACAACAGTAACAACAGTTGGAGTGATAAAGGACTTGAGTCTTACTTTACATGCATGCCCCAACATTGTTGTTTTACAAGATGTCTCAGTAATAGATCTTCCACAACTCTTTGCCCTCTGTCTGTTAAGGGATACAGCCAAGATTGGAGGTTACTTATCTACTGATTGGTCACACATGTTGTTCAGAACAAGATATGGAACCAAGGCCGCAATCATATCTGAACCTATTGCAAACTTTCACATTGAACCTTACACTCCAAGTCAGATCAATACCAATTGTTCAACGTTTGATCAAGAGGATTATCCGAGCACTGATGAAATTGACACCAAGGTAGGAAGCATCCCATATCTAACTCTTGATGAATGGGAAAATAAGGTGCATGATTTTGACCCTTATCAAGAAATAGAAGAATCTGAGCTAGGAGTCTATTGCATGCATGAAGAAAATCAGCCTATTCCTAGCATCACCAAGCCAAACCACAAGGATGATAATGAGGTATGGTAGTTGTTTTTTGATGGATCATGGAGTAGACAAGGTGCAGGAGGGAGAGCTATGCTAGTTTCCCCTCAAGGAGTTAAGTATTATTCAACCTTTAGATTTCAGTTTGTATGCTCTAATAACACTACTTAATATGAATCTTTGATACAAGGATTGCATTGGTCAATCAAGAGAGGAATAAAGAACTTGCAAGTATTTGGTGAAAGTGAGTTGATTTTCAACCAAGTTAAGGGGCAGCATGCTATCAAGAATGATCTACTGAAGTGCTACAAGAACAGGGTGTGGGACCTCATTGAATAGTTTGAGGGCTTTGGCATAAATCCATTCCTAGAAAAGAGAGCCAAGCTACTGACAGGCTTGTAGCAGTTGGGGCAGCCCTTGACGTTGTTGAAAGAATTAAAAAAGACAAGGTACATCCAAACATCCATGTGATTATGAGGCCTTATGTACCAGACAACAATGTAAGTTGGCAAGTGTTTGAAAATGATCAGCAAATCATCCATTTCTTACAAGAAGAAGTTGAGTTCTTAGCTAAAAATCAAGAAAAGTTGGAGCAGCAGTATGATGACCAAGTGGTACAGCTTAGAACCAACAAACTTCCAAAGGGACTTATTAATTTGGAGTCCATTTTCAATCCTAATGATCAGTTTAGGAAGGAGAAAGCAAACATCCAAGTCAAGGGAGAAGATTCAGTGTCCATCTCGGTGGAAGAAGGAAAATCACTCCAAATTGGTAAGATGACAATTGAACAAGAAAGGTATGAGTTCATACAACTTTGTCAAGAATTCCCTGATGTGTTTTCTTAGAGCTATGAAGATTTGAAAGGTTTCAATCCCAAGTTATCTCAACACACCATTGAATTGGATCCAAGTACTAAACCCATCAGGTAAAAACAAAGGCCAGTAAATCCACACATGGAGCCTCTCATGAGAAAGGAATTAAATAAGTTGATAGAATCAAGAATCATATTCCTTATCAAGCATTCTAGTCGGGTAGCCAACTTGGTTCCAGTGAGAAAGAAGAGTGGGGAAATCAAATTGTGTGTTGACTTTAGATATTTGAATAGAGCATCTCTCAAGGATCATTATCCACTTCCTTCTATGGAGCATATTTTACAAGTTGTTGCTGGCTCTGAGAGGTTTTCTCTACTTGATGGCTATTTGGGGTACAATCAGATTATGGTGAAAGAAGAGGATCAGTTCAAGACAACCTTTACAACCAAATGGGGAAATTATGCATACAGGAAAATTCCATTTGGCTTGTCCAACGCTGGAGCTACTTTCCAAAGGGAAATGGACATGGCATTCAAGGATTTTATTAACAACATGGTGCTGGTATATCTTGATGATATCACTATTTTTTCAAAAAATACAGCATACCATCTCTTTCATTTGAGGCAAGTATTCACAAGGTGCAGAAGATTTGGGGTATCCTTGAATCCTAAAAAGTGTATTTTTCTAGCTCATGAGGGAAAGCTCCTTGGCCACATTGTCTCAAAAGAATGATTAGTAATTGATCCAAAAAGGGTTGAAGCCATAAGAGCACTACCATTGCCAAGCCACAAGAAGTCCCTTCAGAGTTTCTTGGGGAGAATAAATTTTGTTCAGAGATTTGTCCCAAATTTTGCATCCCTAGTCAAGCCTATCGCCAAGATGTTAAAGAAAAGAATGGATTTCAAATGGACAGTGAAAGGAAAACAGAGTTTTGAATAAATCAAAGAAGCCATCTCTCAAGCCCCAACTCTTATTAACCTGGATTTCTCCAAGGATTTCATCCTATGCATTCGGGGGTGATGAAACTATTTTTGTAATTTTGGTACAGCAGAACAAAGACAATGAGGAGTAGCCAATTGATTTCTTCAGCCAAATCCTGGAGGACTATGAGGTGAGATATTCTTTCATTGAAAAGCATGTTCTTGTAGTAATCAGGAGCTTGAAGAAGTTCAAGCATCTAGTTTCAAACAACAGGGTTCAATTGTTGGTTTCTCATGTGGGAGTTAAAGACTTCCTCCTCAACAAATACTTGAATGAAAAGAGAGCAGGTTGGATTACTCATGTCATGGAATATGACATTGAGATCAAATTCACCAAGTTGGTGAGAGGGAAAGGATTGTGTGAGCAGCTGATTTTGAGCAAACAAAAGGAAGCATGTAATGAGATGGATGCTATTTTGGTGTTGCAAGACAACCATGAGCAAGGAAGCACTCAAGAGGAGAATGATGGTGTCCTCACTCCTTGTTGGACCCAAGACATAATGAACTTCCTAAGCACAGGACTATGCCCTCCAGAGATGAACAAGACCAAAAGAAGACACTTCAGATTCCAAGCTGTCCCATATGTCCTTCTTGACGGTGTTTTGTTCAAGAGGGATGTGAATGGAGTGTTGCTGAGATGCATTGGTATAGATCAGATTCACAAGGTGTTAGAAGAGTTCCATGGTGGATCAGCTGGTGTTAGTTTTGAACCAAGAGTGATTACTCTAAAGATCATGAGGGCTGGCTATTATTGGCCCAAGATTTTCAGTAATTGTTATGCATGGATCAAGAGGTGCAAGAATTGTGCATTCTTCACAGGTAAAGAGAGGCTAGTTGCCCTTCCATTGCATCCAATTTCAATTAACTAGCCATTCGTGCAATGGGGTTTGGACTTCATTGGAGTCATTAATCCCAATTCAAGCCAAGGGCACAAATGGATTTTAATAGCCATAGATTACTTCACCAAGTGGACTGAAGCAATAACACTCAAGGAAGCAAATGAATATAGCATCCTCGACTTCTATGAGGGAATAACAACTAGATTTGGCATACCTACTACAATAATATCAGATAATGCATCAGCATTCATTGGGTCCAAGGCGACTGAATGGGCTGTCAAGAATGGGATCTACGTAAGTACTTCATCAAACTATTACCCTCAGGGTAATGGCCAGGCTGAATCTACAAACAAGAACTTGTTGAGAATCATTAGGAGGACTCTTGATGAAAATAAAAGGTCTTGGCATACTAAGTTGAAATCAGCCTTATGGGCTGATAGGATAACTCCCAAGTGATCTACAAGTAACTCTCCATTCAAGCTTGTTTATGGAAGAGAGACAATTTTTCCCATGTCACTTGAGTTGCCAACATTGGAACTCATGAAATAGTTGGAGTTGTTGGAGTTTGAGCCCATGGAGGTCAGATATGTAGAATTGATGGAGCTCTAAGAAATCAGAAATCAAGCATCCCAAGCAATGGATAAGGATCAAGCTTTAATAAAGAAGACCTTTGATAGAAAGGCCAAGAATAGATCCTTCCAAGTTGGAGATCTAGTGTTAAAATTAGATGCAGATAGAGAAAAACCAGGAAGGCACTCAAAATTTGACGCCATTTGGAGTGGCCCATATGTGGTCACAACATGTAAGGAAAACAATGCTTTCCAATTGTCTTCATTGGATGGTGAAGATTTGTAGATTCCAGTCAATGGGATCTATCTAAAGCATTGCTACTAAATGGAATTCTCCACCTTGTACATATTAGCTAGGTTTTCATTCCTCCAAGTGCTTGTGCATATTGTGTTGCTATAGATTCGTTTGGTTTTCCCTAAGTGCTTTGGGACAAGCTTGTTGTTCCTGGAAATGTGTCTTACAGGCCTTGCTCCAATTAGATGATATTCCACCCTCCACCCTCCTCCTTGCAGTGTTCTAGTCAGTTGGGGTACCGAGAAGATAATTTGATGACTCCATGCCCAATGGATTGCTTTAGGAAACTGGTAACTTCATCCAGCAGGCAGATGACCCCTCTGAGTCGCCAAAATTGTTATCCAAAATGTGCCCCTTTCTCATTTTGTGGCTAACTCCTTTCATTCTTCCCTCTCTTGTGCCTCAGTCATAATTTTTTACTTTTTAGGCAGTAAAAAATTTCTAGAAATGGCACCATTGGATAGAGATTTTTCTCAACTTTCTAGAAAGGTAAAGTTTTCCTCCTAACTCCATGTATTTTTGAAGTTATGACCCGGCGGAGTTTTTGTAAGAAATTATCCCCTGAAATGCCCGCAGCCAATGAAATGACACCACATGTACAAGGAAGTGGCGGGGATCGGAGGTAGACTTGGATTTTTTGCCAAGTGTTTGGAAAAGTTTTTCAAAAGGAATATTTTCCCTGCAGGCCCGGTGGTGAATCAAATGATGCCACGTGTCCAAGGGGGAAAAATTTGAAAAACCAACTAAGTGTTAGCGCCATGGAAAATTCTACAAGGAAGGCCCGTGCCCAATCATGTTTTTCCATGTTTCCTATTGCATCAGATCGGTGGAAGGTGGGGGAAAGATTGGAATTTTGGTGAATTTTTTTGGTAAAAAGCAATGTAGAAGTTTTTGACCCGCTGCCCCCGCTAACCAATCATGTTGCCACATTGCACATGAAAAGGTGGAGCGCAGGGGAAGATTTGGATTTTTTCCAAACGCTAAAAGGGCAAGAAAAAAATTTTCCCCAAAGGGCCCATGGAAAATGAGATGATGCCATGTGTCCCAGACCGACGAAAGGTGGGGAGAATTTGGGAAATTTTCCCAAAGGAAAAAGAAGGAAATTTCAAGGGGAAAATCACCTCCCCAAACGTGAGACAATGGAAGCTTGCCACGTGTCCAGTGGCGGCAAAAAATACATAGAAGGCCCTTAGGGAAAAAGGAAAAGGAAAATCCCGCAACCAATGGGGTTTCACCATGTGTCTAGGTAAGAGAAACAGGATCAAATAGTGATGGAAAATATAGGAGGATAGGCCTGTGCCCAATCAGCAGGTGCCACGTGTCCTCAGATCATCGGCCCGGTGGGGGATTTTTGGAAAAATTTTCAAAGAGTAAAATAATGGAAAATGAAGCATTAAAGGCCCACGCCTAATCAAAATGTGCCACATGGCACCCAAAAAGGTGGAGCACGGTGAATTTTCAGAAAATTTTCCAAATGACCAAAAAGTGGAAAATTTAAAAAATTTTGCCCGCCAATCCGATTTGGCCCTGTTTTGCCCTAAAATTTCAAACCGCCACATTTTTCGATCCAGAGCTCAGTTTTTCACGTTATTTATATCAATGGAAATCTAGTGAAATTCTCTACAAGATTTCGGGGTCATTTTTGCATTTTGATGGAGTTTGGAGAGAGAAAATTGAAAAAATCCTCTGGCACGTGGTCATGGTAAAAAATGATGTTTCAACCACCATTTTTAATGAAGAATGGCTGGCATTCTCTCCCTGCATGGCAGAAAAATGTTAGGGGATGGGCCTGTAAGGATGCCCATGCTATTTTACTAGATTTTTTTTTGGTGGTTGAATCTCTCCCACATCTTCCTACGTTTCTCTCTCCTTGGGTTGTTTCTGGCATTGTAAAAGCCATATTTGGCTCATTTTCAAAGGGTTGAACATTTTTTATGTATTGCAGGCTCCCTCTTTCACCAAAAAAGTGATTTTTTTGGAAAAATCCATGCCTCTTCCAGGACTGCAACATGTTTTCTATCTCCCAGATGCTGTAATGTATGTATTTTGACATTAAAAATGGCAATGCAAGCTCTATGATTGATTTTCACTCCTCTGCTTATGTTGTTTGCTTTCTTTCTGATCTTTCATTACATGTCATCAATTTGTGCATGAATTTTTGTTGCATTCCCATGATCCGTGTCAATTTGCAGAAGCAAAAAATGTTCACCACTCCTTTGGTGCATCACCCTATTAGCATTAGTTTCAATTTTTGCATTCTCTATCTCTACCCTCTTTGGAATTTAGAGTAGGACTAGGAATTCAAACCTTTGCAACTTGTAAGTGATATATCTGATCAGAGGAGTTGAGGAACCAACCTCTAATCTCAGGATTCCTCTCCCATTTTTACAAGTCCCATAGTTGGGGAGAGGATTCAATGTTCTACAATCACACTGGATGTCCAAGATGTCAAACTAGAAGCCTGATCAACATCCAGGGGTGCTGCTGATTTGCAACAACAGTTCTACTTTTGGAACCAAATTACATGTAGATTTTGAAAGCTAGTTCAATGGAAATTTTAGAAGATAAAAGTAGGTCAATATATATATATATATATATATATATATATATACTTATTTATATCACATTTCCACCATATATATATATGGTGGAAATGTGATATAAATAAGTTTTATTTGGAACTGTGTATTATCAACTTTGCCCAAGGAGCATTAGTAATCATGTCTCGGTGGTAAAGAATAGTTGTTAGGACTACAAGGTGGAAGGATTTTGGTTTTAACAAGTATGGATTACTCTCTCCCCCACTTAATATCTTATTTAATCTAATATTTGAATGGATAATCTTATGCAAAATTTTCTTTGCTTTGGATATGTATTTGAGGAATATTAATATTGATTACTGTACGGTTCTTGCAAAATTAGGAGTGGTTATGATTAAGCTTTCAGAGAGTTATAGTAATAACCGTTAATTTGTGTTACTCTGTGTAGAATGTTGTTAATATTGTGTGTTGTAATACTATTGGAAAATGTAAACTCTTTTACCTGAGTTCTATTATTCTCTATTTTAATATTAATTCATTAGCTCTGGGTATTACCTAGATTCCTAAAATATTTATACGATTAAGGAAAATACCTTAAGTGGTATGCACTGTAATTTTTGGTATTATGGGGATTATGTTGTCTTCGCTATATAGCTAAAACCATGTTTAGTTTCAAATTATTTTACCTTCTGGACCATGGGATCAATTCCATGTTGGATAATCCTATGACAATCTTAAATAAAAATCCATAAGGGTATTTTCTAATTTGGTTGTTTATAATTGAGTAGTTTCATCCAAACAGTCTGGGCACATAAATAAATGATATCACATATATGATATATTGATTGTGCAAGAGGGTTGCATGTATCTTTGAAGACTCTCGATTTGGTTAAGATAAATAAAAATTAGTTTATTAACATCTAACTTGGGAATTGGGTAATATAATGTCATATGCTGAGTTTAGTGGTTTTTTACATCTAGGAACAATAAGGGTTCCCTAGTAAATATATTTAACTAGGATTAAAGAGAAATAATAAACTATTTTTGAAAGAGTATATCAGTCGTTCCTGAAAGGAAATGTATATTATTTGCTTAGAATAATTATCGACCTATTCTAGTAAGAGATGTCTAGCAGGAAGTAAGAAGGAAGAACATTTTGAGAGTTACTTTTCTGAATACCCATTTCTTGTGAATTTTCACTACTTGTAGTGAGTAGCGTGATGAGATCAGTCCCTATGGACACCAGGAAGAATACCTTAATGATATAAGGATGTAATAGTGTAATTACATGTTTTTCTACCATGGCTCATTCCTATTAAGTCTGTAACATCTATTAATTACACCATATTCCCTTATTGGTGAACAAGATCATGAGGTAATCGGATCTCATAAATTTCATTTCAATTGATTTGGTGGACATTAGTTCTAGTTCAAGGTTAAGATACCTTCTGTTACTTCTTTATCTTTCTACATCTTTAGTCTCATCGAGGTTGAAAGTCATTATACTATTTCTGTATTTTATAAGCTAGTGTCTTCTTTTTCCACTCTTGTTTGTTTTAGACTAGTGAAACTATTGACAACAATTGATTTATACTTGTAATTTATCATTTTATTGAAAGTGGAATGAATTCTATGAATGCTTTAATCATATGTTGTTACATGATCTATTCGTGTGAATTCTTTTTATTGAGGCATTTAAAATCTATGATAGTGAATATTTTTTAGATGGATGAAAAGAAATTATTCTAAACATATGATGATTGATTCTTTGCATTATTTTGTTGTTACTATGATCTTAATGTTACAATATATCATTTGATTAAATATTATATTATATAATTCATTAAGCGGGGAAAAGGGCTATTTATACCAGTCATGTTGTACTAACCATGTGCAATTTTGTACATCAAATTTTTAGTGCAGGGAAAAAGGAACTTTATGGCAAACGAAATCTCAATGATGTATTTTCTATTTTCCTTAGAATTCATGAGTGATTAGATTGTATTGAAACTGTAATTTTCAATCAATACTTATTATGAATAAGATGGTTATTGAGCTTAAGATACTTTGACTCAATTTTGAGCTTCTCCTTGATTGTGTGTTTAAAAAAAAAAAGAGGAACAATTGATGATGTGTAGAAATAGTTTCTATTTTAACCAAAGGAAATAACCCTATTTCAAATTATGTTCAAGTTGATCAAACATTTTGACTTCTTTATCATATTATTTAATTGTTGAGATGTAATCAAAGATCTTTACAGATCAACTGTTCGAATGAATATAAAATATGATGTTTCAATTTACATTTGGGTGGAAGAGTCATTTAGTATTATGGGTTACAATAAATTTTGTACCTTGGAAAATACTATTGGTTATGTTAATAACTATCTATAAGTTGCCAAATATGTAGTTCTTATGGATTGTCTACTAAATAAAAGTGTTGAGAAAATATTCTATTATGTTACTCTTTAGAAAAGAGGTAAATACAGAAATAACTCTGATTATTTCAAGTATTATTGAAAGTAGGTTGGAATCGCAGTGTAGGTAATAACACATGCAACATTGATGCGTATTATCGGTATACACTTGGGTAATACTCATTTAAATCATGTTTGGTATATTCAGTGAAGTGACCTTATACCATAGGGGTCTTAATAACTTGACCAATTAGCTTGATTGAAAAGTTATGAATATGTATTGGTAGCATGTATGGACACCCTACAAAAATCTAGCCTCAACTATTAAAAATTAAATCAATAAGGATATTATTAACAAGATAAAAAGTAAATAACAATAGTTTAGGAAAAAATATATTAGTATAATATTATTAAGTGATGGATCATATCTAGTTCCTTGAAAGGTCATGTAATATAATCCAACTTAAATAAATTAAGATCTTAAAGTTAACCATTGTCAATAATGTTAGATACCTACTCATATTTTTGACTAAGATGTGATGCCATGTAAGGAAATAGTAATGCAACAAGTAGAAAGATTGGAATTTGAGAAGGATAAATTGTAAAAGAAGTAAAAAGGACTTCATGGATAATGTGAACCATGTTGACGAAATAATAATATAGAAGTTCTATCAAAAATAATATAGTAAACTGAATGAAGTTTACTATTGTTCACATAGACAATATTTTAATCTTTTATGGTTAAGTGTGTTGTCAGATAGACCATCTATGTCTATTAAGTATTCAAGTGAAAGAGAATACAAGTATAGCTAATCAATTTCCAAGGTACATTGATACCTCTATGAAGGATTAGGGTCCACACTTACATAAAGATAATTTTAATACAACCATAAAATTATGTAGAATTACGTCAAATTATAGGAAGAGGGTGTTGGTCCTATCACTGATGTAGATTGTCACATGACTACGGTCACCCAGGAAGTTGACATGAGGATATAACAAGATTGGTGTCAGGAATTATAGAATGTGATAATTTTTCTAGGAGATGATGACAAATTTTATTGGGGTTGTCCCATAATGCATCATTATGAGCATATAATTATGATATCCGGTTACAATGGAAGTAAAATGGAAACATGCTTACTAAGTTGGAAATAACGTAGTACGTAAACCCTAACCCTCGTCAGTTAATACTATTATTAACTCTAAGGAGGATTAGTGTACAAACATAATAAAATAGATTAAGAGATACAAGAGAGGATGAATGGGCAAGTAGTGCCTCCAATATAACATCTCAAATACTCCAAACATAAGTTACCCGATGGACATATTAAAACAAATGAATGCTTTGGTTTAAGATGCAACTAAGAAAATTTAGGTGTTAATGCTTAAATTGTTTACTAGCATAGATAGTATATGGTATTGGATAAAAGACATGAATCATACCTTAATACTTAGCCTTATGATAGTAGATATCCCAAGAATGTGAAATAAAGAAACATGGGCTTAATTTATTAATCTGGGAAAATATTTAAACTATAATATTGATCATAGATCTGGATAGTATTGTTTTCCATTTATGGTTAACTTGGGCATGAGATCTTGAAAGGTAATTAAAGTGTTCAAACATTAAAGGTCCTGGTATCAATCGTAGTCTGGACCTTAGGTACAAGCCATTCATGGAGAAGGTGTCACAAGGCCTAGGCTATTATTTAATGATTAATAATTACCTTAAAAACATTAAACACCATACACCAATACAAGATTCTAGGTTGGTGAACTCATTATATATGCTACACAGTCATATCCCTATAATGATGGTTATCACCATTAGGATACTACTATTTAGCAGCTGTAATGAGTTATCTCATCAAGAGATTGGATTGTAGTATGTTGTTGCTTTAAGAACAAAAAAATTGATAAAGTTACAAAGACAGATTGGACCTCCTAGTTACGCACCCTTATATTAAATTTTGATGGCTATGAGAAAGGGAGTGGTCTAGTAGCAAGGTGAATTGTTATGAAAACATTTACTTCCCATAAGCATCATAGGATGATTTAGAGGTTCGTCTTCATGTAGGTTAAACTGGATTTATACCTTGTTCAAGATTTGTAGTTGTTTATAGCATTTATGTTATGCATCAATATAACTGAATAAGTGATTAAGGTGAAATGATAATTTCCTAATGACGCGTGTGCCATCATGGAATTGATCATTGCACACATGACTCGGAAACTTTACGCAAAGTAGTGTAAAGTTCGGATTACACTGTCGAGATTTCACTATGATCTAAGCTATGAGATTCTTGTGTATTTCATAGGAGAAAACCAGGTAGACACTTAGATAGGACTAATCTATGATATTCCTATGGATTTCATAGGTGGAACCCAGGTAGACACTTAGAAGTCTTCACTAATATATTTATCATACTTTGATAAAGGAGAACCCAAGGATACATTTTATGTATGGGCTGGTACAGATCATTGAGGGAGAATGAATAGGTTCAGTAATATCTCATATAGTTGCACATGGTTCATGAAATATATAGGAATTGGATTGCATTAATATTTATGTAGATTTAAATATATGGGTATGAAGTGAATAAAAGGTGGATGTTACATTTTGGTATTAAAGCTGAGGGTTGCAACTCTTGGAATTATTGGGTCCTTATGTGAATTAAATCTTTTATTATTTTTAATAATAAAATGGATATGAGAAGGATGCACCAAGAAGAAATAACCAAGTCATATTTTGCTCCAGTTTCCATGGTGTAAAAGTTAGAAAAAATTCTAGCAATCCTTCAATATACCCAAACCTGGATAGATGCCTTGGAGCGGCTGGTGATGGGTGAAAATGATAATTTGGATAAAAAAACTTGATATTGTTACTAATAAGCAATAGGGAAGTTGTTTGAATGATGAACTGGTCAATAGTGGAAAGTTTTGGACTTACCAATCCAAAGATGAAAGAAACCTAAAATTGGGGAAAACACTGGATAAAATTGGACCTTTTTCTAATAAGAAAATAGTTTGAAAAGCCAGTGGGCTAAAACTAGATCTGCTAGAAATTCCCACTCATAAAAATTAAAATGATCATAAGAATGATAATTCTTATTCATTTGGGAATGCTAAGAAAATTTAGTGGAAAAAAGATAGCAAGAAAATGTATTCTACCAAAACTAAATTTGTACAAAAACTTGTTATGATAACCTGTAAGAAAAAGCATAATACTGTTGTAAATAACAAGGTTAAATGTGGTTAGTTAGGACCTTCTTGAGGATGTTCTTGTGTGGTAATAGAAATTGTGTCAAAAAATTTCCTTTAAATAAGATGAACAAGCCTCAAATGATGAAGCATGTTGTAAGGGCAGACAACAAAGGAAAGGAACATGTATCCCTAGCAGAATACAAAGGAAATTATGAAGGGATACATGAGATTAGTATTCTTTAATACTAAAAGAAAGAAAATATGGATTTGTTGCACTCAATAAAAAATTGGTCAACAACTTTGAATCCTAACTCTTCCTTGTGGTATGGAGTCAGGATATCCAATTTCAAACTTATATTGGACAAAGTAGCATTTATCTGAATGATTGATTGGGTTTTTGTTAAATATTTGACAGACTTAGTTACTATTTCAACTCCAAGATACATAAATATATCATATTTTAGTCTATTGACTATTAATATCAGAGTATACAGTTGTTGATGCAAAAGTCTACATCTTATAAAGTAACTTTAATACTAGTCACTTTGTAAGATTTAAGGCAAGCAAGTTTTCTCGGTCTTCTAGAAAAAAATAAAATAAAGACTTCTTGCTTGAGGATAGGTAAAAATACTATCTGTACTCATTTGTGAGTCAATATTTGTTAAGAGTTCCTAAATGAGCTTGTTGATGGCTCATTATGCTTGGGTAACCAAGTTGATTATTTTCTTTGATCAAACTAGGATTTATGAGTGATGAGTAAGATATGTTGAAGTGATAGATAGATGATATAGCTAAGTATGACTTATATCATAATGAACACTTGGTTATACTAGTTGCAATGAAAGGATAAGAAATTTTGGACTTATATATTAAAGTGTGACCAAGTTTCAGTTGAGACCTTACTTGAAATTGGATCTTATTACAACTGAATGTAATATGAAGTAACTCAATTTGATGTGTTGTATTAAAGTTTATACAATGTTATATGATGAGTTATGAAGTACATTTTTCCTTAATTCTTATAAGTTATTACTGTATATAACTTGTAGGTATATGGCAGTAAAATTATTATTCCATCTTGGAATTTTTTTGAGTAAATAATAAGTAATGTTATTAGAGTGGACATAATATAACCCTGCAGTGACATAAGTATGGGTTTATATGGTTTTGTTATTACTAGAATTGATTGTGGTGAATGGATTGGGTAGAGACATATGAAAAAAATTCTACTCAACCACCTTGATATTAGTGGATATAGGGAAAACTAAGGTTGAACACTTACACGTCTTATTCTACTTATTACTTGTAAGTAGTGATCCAGTTGGAATATGTGCAGTTGAGTTATTACATTATAGACTGATTGAGTATTATTTATTATAACCAACATCTGTATGATTTTAAGGTTTATGAATTTTTACTATTTGTAATGATAAACCATTGAGTAATGGCATTAATCAAACAAATGAAACATAAACTAGTAACCTAGAGGTCTAATTTATGTGTGAAGGATCTATTTTTTTATCTATGTGGTTAAGAAAGAAACAAAACCATTTGTGTTTGATAAAAACAGCTTTAAAAAGGAACACCGCTAGGAGAAACTCTATGAAAATAGTAATTACATAGGGAAAGATTTGGGAAAACCAAGTAACGAAACAAATAACCTTATAATACTTGGGAAAATAGAAAAGAGATAATTTTTCCTTGTTTGTTTTAGCCTTATAAAAACTTGTTTTTGACCCTTTTTGTAGTCATTACATAATATTGTTTAGTATGAATGGATGTAATGAAAAATATTGCCATGTATTTTTCTATGGTAATATTTTTGCTAGCGAAAGGTTGCTACAACCGATGGAATAAATTTTCAAACTTGAAAATTGAAATATTTTGAGGAAAATGGTGACTATTCTCCTTAATAGAAGAGTATAATTCTTTGTTTGAATGATGTGATTGTGATTATTAGATAGAAATCATCGGGATGATGATTCATTAAGAGGGGAAGAATGTCACACCCCTCAATCTCTCATTCTCTTTTTTCATAAAATGAATTGAAGCATTAAAATAATTAGAGAGTAGCGTGGTAGCCGGTACCACTACGTTGTCTCATGTACCGCTGTGGACACGTATGCATAGTTGAAAGGGTATGCATACACGTGCACAATTGTACATGTCACATCATAATGGCTCCTATTGTCACATAGCCACAAACTAATTAAGGTTGTAATTCATTCTACGTATTGGCATGCTACCTTGTTTCTGTATATGATGGTTTTATTAATCATCTCGGATGGCTATGTTGTCATTCTGTGTGTTGTGAAATATCTTCTTGTTAGAAGATATGAACCTTCATTATGGGATGCATAACTGACATCCATACTTCCATGGCTATTATTATTATTTTACTTTTGTTTTCTGGGTGAGTTAAAGTTGTAAAAATATGGTTGAACTTATACATAACTTCTATACTTTAGTCATTATGAGGAAATAATGATATGGTACTAAACTGTATATTGATCTTGGTTTCTTACAAGAGTACCATGAAAAGTTCAATCAATTATCACATTTAGTAGTATGGGATAAATGTTTGAATAATTTGACGGTGATCTTGGTTATGAATTTTCTGTAGTTATCATATTCGATCTATCTGAATATCCTCCATGCAAATTTTTTTATGGTAAACTTCTATAAGTTTATATACTTCATTGAAGAAAATTTTTAGTTTAATGAGACATTTGATTATTAAAATAATTGAGAGACTATGAGATAGTTTTTTGATTAATATTACTTATATTTCGAAAATTAAATCAATTATTTCTGGGTATCTTTATTGACTGTATAGGCCATCCATGAGACTTTAGGATCTATAAGTTGAATGACTACATTGAAGACCCACTAAAAATTATTTAATAGATTGATTAATGCAATTAATGATTTCACCTACCAGGCTTAGTTAATCACAAACCATGATTAAGTTATTTGCCACGCTAGTAGGTAGTTATATGTCTATCCATGCAAAGTGGTTAATTTTGAAAAAAGAATTTTAGTTTTTATAAAAATCCCACCATTTGTGGAGGAGAAATCCTATACTGGAGGTGGAAGGCTGGTTAGATATTAAATGGCATTAAATATATTTAATACATTGAAATTAGGATTCAGTCTTGGGAAGTGGTGAAGCTTCCCGAAGAATCTATCAAACATACTAATGATTCATTTTATTTTTGTTCTTACAAGTTGCTACTGCGAACTCTTCTCCTTTCAAAAGTTCCACTTTTGGAACCAAATTACATGCAGATTTTGAAATCTAGTTCAATGGAAATTTTAGAAGATAAAATTAGGTCAAGTATTTTGGTATATATATATATATATATGGTGGAAATGTGATATAGATAAGTTTTATTTGGAACTGTATACTATTGGCTTTGTGCAAGGAGCATTGGTAATCACGTCTCGGGGGTAAAGAATAGTCGCTGGGACTACGAGGTGTAAGGATTTTGGTTTTAACATGCATGGATCACTCTCTCCCCCACTTAATACCTTATTTAATCTAATATTTGAATGGATTTTTTTTTACAACATTTTATTTGGTTTGGATATGTATTTGAGGAAGATTAATACTGATTACTGTATGATTCTTGTGAAATTAGGAGTGTTTGTGATTAATATTTCAAAGAGCCATAGTAATGACTATTAATTTGGGTTACTGCATGTAAAAGGGTGTTAATACTGTGTGTTGTTATACTATTGGTAAATCTAAACTCTTTTACCTGAGTTCTATTATTCCCTATTTGAATATTGATTCATTAGCTGGGTATTACCCAGATGCCTGAAATATTTATATGATTAAGGAAAATACCTTAAGTGGTATGCACTGTAATTTTTGGTATTATGGGGATTATGTTGGCTTCGTTGTATAGCTAAAACCATGTTTAGTTTCGAATTATTTTACCTTCCGGACTATGCATTCAATTCCATGTTGGAGAATCTTGTGAAAATATTAAATAAAAACACATAAGGGGATTTTTTGATTTGGTTGTTTTTAATTAAGTAGTTTCATCCAGATAATCAGGGTGCAAAAATAAATGATCCCACATATATGATATATTGATCTAACTGGTAATACGATTTGCATGATTAAGCATGAGTGATTGACTTGTGATCTCTAAACTCCACATATGTTGTTTAGCTATATTAAATAGGTCACCTCCTAGCAATACAAATAAGCTAGTAATAAGTTATTTTCCCTTGAAAATTTGATTAGTAATGACTTATTTGGGATGGTTTTGATTGAGCAAGAGGGTTTTAGGTATTTTTGAAGGATCTCGATTCGGTTAATATAAATAAAAATTACTTTATTAACGTCTAACTTGGGAATTGGGTAATATAATGTCATACGCCGAGTTTATTGGTTTTTACATCTATGAACAATAAGGGTTCCCTACTAAATATATTTAACTAGGATTAAAGAGCAATAATAAACTATTTTTATAATAGTATATCAGCCATGCCTGAAAGGAAGTGTATATTATTTTCTTAAAATAATTATAGACCTATTCTAGTAAGAGATGTCTTGAGGGAAGTAAGAAACGTTTTGAGGGTTACTTTTCTGAATACCCATTTATTACAAATTTTCTCTACTTGCAGTGAGTAGCACACTAAGATCAATCCCTATGGAAACCATGAAGAATCCCTTAAGGATATAAGGATATAATAGTGTAATTACATGTTTTTAGAAGTTTTTCTACCCTGGCTCAATTTTATTAAGTCTGTAGCATATATTAATTATGCCATATTCCCTTATTGATGAACGATATCCTGAGGTAATAGAATCTTGGAAATTTCATTTCAATTTATTTGGTGGACATTAGTTCTAGTTCAAGGTTGAGATACCTTCTGTTACTTCTTTATCTTTCTACATCTCTAGTCTCATCTAGGCTGAAAGTCATTATACTATTTATGTATTTTATAAGCTAGTGTTTTTTTTCCACTCTTGTTTGTTTTAGATTAGTGAAAATATTGACAACAATTGATTTAGACTTGTAATTTATCATGCTATTTAAATTGGAATGAGTTATATGAATGCTTTAATCCTATGTTGTTATGTGATCTATTCATGTGAATTCCTTTTATTGAGGCATTTAAAATCTATGACAACGAATAGTTTTCAGATGGATGAAAAGAAATTATTCTAAACACATGATGATTGATTCTTTGCATTATTGTGTTGTTAATATGATTGTAATGTTGCATCATATGATCATTTAATTAAATATTATATTGCATAAGTCATTATGCGGGGAAAATTTCTATTCATGCCAGTCATATTGGGCTGGACACATGTGCAATTTTGTACATCAAATTTTCAGTGTAGGGAAAAAGGAACATTTTGTGGCAAACAAAGTTTGGACGATGCATTTTGTATTTTCCTTAGAATGCATGAGTGATTGGATTGTATTGAAACCATAATTTTTCAGTCAATACTTATGATGAATATGCTGGATATTGAGCTTAAGATATTTTGACTCACTTATGAGCTTCTTCTTGATCGTGTTTGTTTTTAAAAAAAGAACAATTGATGATGTATAGAAAATGTTTCTATTTTAGCTAGAGGAAATAATCCTATTTCAAATTATGTTCAAGTCGATTAGACATTTTGACTTCTTTATCTTATTCTTTAATTGCTGAGATACAATCGAAGATCTTAACAAATCAACTATTCAAATGAATATAAAATATGATAATTCGATTTACATTTGGGTGCAAGAGCCATTTCGTATTATGGGTTACAATAAATTTTATACCTTGGAAAATATTATTGGTTATGTTAACAACTGTCTATAAGTTGCCAAATATGTAGTTCTTACGGACTTTCTACTAAATAAAATTGTTGAGAAAATATTCTATTATGTTACTCTTTAACAATGAGGTAAATAAAGATTTAACTCAAGATTATTTCAAGTATTATTGAAAGTAGATTGGAATCGCATACATGAAGGTAATAATGCATGCAACATTTCGTACGTATTATCAGTATGTAGAACTGGATACTACTCATTTAAATAATGTTTGGTATATTTGGTGAAGTGACCTTATACCATAGGGGTATTAATAACTTGACCAATTAGCTTGACTTGAAAAGTCTATGACTATGTATTGGTAGCATGTATAGACACCTTGCAACACTCTAACCTCAACTACTACGAATTAAATCAATAAGGATAGAGGTAATATTAATAAGAAAAAAAGTAAATAACAATAGTTTCATCAGACAGATAAGTGTATAATATTCTTAAGTGATGGATCATATCTAATTCCTTGAAAGGCCATGTAAAATAATCCAACTTAAATAAATTAAGATCTTAAAGTTAACCATTGTCAATAATGTTAGAGACCTACTCACATTTTTGAATAAGATGTGATGCCATGTAAAGAAATCAGTAATGGAACAAGTAGAATGATTGGAATTCGGGAAAGATAAGTTGCAAATGAAGTAAAAAGGACTTCATGGATAATGTGAACCATGTTGACGAAACAATAATATAGAAGTTATATCCAAAATGGTATAGTCAAATGTATGAAGTTGAATATTGTTCACATAGATCAATATTTTAATCTTTTATGGTCAAGTGTGTTGTCAGGTAGACCATCTATGTCTATTAAGTATTCAATTGAAAGAGAATACAGAGGCTAGCTAATCAATTACCAAGGTGAGTTGATACCTCTATGAAGGATTAGGGTCCACACTTGCATAAAGATAAGTTTAATACAACCATAAAATTATGTAGACTTACGTCAAATTATAGGAAGAGGGTGTTGGTCCTATAGATGATGTACATTATCATACGACTACGTTCACCAAGGAAGTTGACATGAGGATATAATAAGATTTGTCTCAAGAATTACAGAATGTGATAATTGTTCTAGGAGATGAAGATGAATTTTATTGGGGCTGTCCCATAATGCATCATTATGAGCATATAATTATGATATCTGGATATAATGGAATTAAAATGGATACATGCTTACTAAGTTGGAAAGAACGTAGTACCTGAACCCTAACCCTGGTCAGTCAATACTGTTATTAACTCGAAGGAGGATTAGTGTAAAAACATAATAAAAGAGATTAAGAGATATTATGTAAAAAGGCTATAAAGGAGAGGATGAATGGGAAAGTAGTATCTCCAATATAACATCTCAGATACTCCAAACATAACTTACTTGATGGACATATTAAAACAAATGAACACTCTTGGATTAAGTTGCAACTAAGAAAAGTTAGGTGTTAATGCTTAAATTGTTTATTGGCATAGATAGTCTATGGTACTTGATAAAAGACATGAATCATACCTTAATACTTATCCTTATGCAAGTACATATCCATATAATGTGAAATAAAGAAACATGGGCTCAATTTATTAAGTCAGAACAATATTTAAACTGTAATACCGATCAATAATATAGATAGTATCATTTTCCATTTATGGTTAAATTGGGCATGAGATCTTGAAAGGTAATTAAAGTGTTTGAAGATTAAAGGTCTTGGGATAAACCTTAGTCTGGACCTTAGGTACAACCCATTCATGGAGAAGGTTTCGTAAGGCCTAGGCTGTTCTTTAATGATTAATAATTACCTTGAAAACATTAAACACCATGCACCAATACAAGATTCTAGGCAAGTGAAATCCCTATATATGCTACACAATCGTATCCCTATGACAACGGTTATCACCATTTGTAGACACCAAATTTGTGTCTTACGACCCCTTGTAACCCGCATCTCATCTCGCAACTTAACCTCATCACCTAAACCTTACACAATTATTTATTAATTACCTTGTAATTGATAAATCCACATCACCTTACCTGCCACCTCATTTTGCCACCTCATCATGACCTAGCCCTAACCCTAAACTAACCTAATTAAGACTTATGGCTTGGTCTAGACTCACATCCATAACTAATGCCTCCTTACTCACACCCAAAACCGACCTTCTACCCACTTGACCAAGCCCGTAACTGATCTCTCGGGAGAAAAGTAGGGAAGGTGGGCTATTTTACTAAAAATAGCCTACTTTTTCCTTACCGATGCCGGTTCCTACTCGACTGGCGTCGGTTACGTAACCGCCATCGGCTCCCTGTAAATGGCCTCCCCAAACCAAAAACAAGGGATCGGAATTTCATTTTGGGGATCAGGTCAAATGATTTTTGAATCAACAGAGATCATTGGGAGCGAAAAAGAGAGTCCAGATCTTCACTTGACCGAGCAGAGACGAGTGGAAATACCAGAAGTGTTTACAGCAAAGGAGATCAGCTTGCATCGTCGTCAAAACTGGTAGTCCTTCCAAGACAAAAAGGAGTTCTTTGCAATCAGCCTGATCTTTCTCTACGGTACGCACACACCATCTCGACATTCTACAGGTATTCCTCATAGCCCCTAACCTTATCTATTTCTAAAAGGAACGAATCATTCCGAGTGAAACATTTTGGCACGCCCAGTGGGACCCATCTTGGGTTTTTGTTTCTCTTGCTTATTTTCATTTTAGGAAGCATACTTGTTGTTGCTGCTTTTGTTATATATTTCGTAAAGAATTTGTCTTGCTTTCCTAGTTTCGCATTAGTGAAAGTCATCTCTCTTGCTTCATCGAACATAATTTTCGATTTGGGTTTAAAACACGTGCATTGCATTCCTACTTGTTGTTTTTCAATTCTAGTGAACGTAGATTAAGTAACAGGTCGTACACGTGGGGGTGATATCCATGGTATTGACAGGAAATTAATCTTACATTCATTACACAACACATACCGAATCACTTCACAATTAACATAACAGCTCAAACATCCTCCTTTTTTCTGTGGTATTCCTCTACCCGATTGAGGTAACCTTATAAGCCAAAATAACTTGACATTTCCCCTAAGTCTCTTGTTTAGGATTCTGACATCATTCTACGTCTAAAGGCATAAGCCCACGATAATTAAAATTAACCTTATCTGTTTCTAAAATGTTTCACTCAGAATGATTCGTTCCTTTTAGAAACAGATAAGGTTAGGGGCTAGGAGGAATACCTGTAGAATGTCAAGATGGTGTGCGCATACCGTAGAGAAATATCAGGCTGATTGCGAAGAACTCCTTTTTGTCTTGGAAGGACTACCGGTTTTGACGACGATGCAAGCTGATCTCCTTTGCTGTAAACACTTCTGGTATTTCCACTCGTCTCTGCTCGGTCAAGTGAAGATCTGGACTCTCTTTTTCGCTTCTAATGATCTCTGTTGATTTAAAAATCATTCGACCTGATCCCCCAAAATGAAATTATGATCCCTTGTTTTTGGTTTGGGGAGGCCATTTACAGGGAGCTGATGGCGGTTACATAACCGACGCCGGTCGAGTAGGAACCGGCATCGGTAAGGAAAAAGTAGGCTATTTTTAGTAAAATAGCCCACCTTCCCTGCTTTTCTCCTGAGAGATCAGTTGCGGGCTTGGTCAAGTGGCTAGAAGGTCGGTTTTGGGTGCGAGTAAGGAGGTATTAGTTATGGATGTGAGTCTAGACCAAGCCATAAGTCTTAATTAGGTTAGTTTAGGGTTAGGGCTAGGTCATGATGAGGTGGCAAAATGAGGTGGCAGGTAAGGTGATGTGGATTTATCAATTACAAGGTAATTAATAAATAATTGTGTAAGGTTTAGGGTGATGAGGTTAAGTTGTGAGATGAGATGCGGGTTACAAGGGGGTCGTAAGACACAAATTTGGTGTCTACATTAGCCCCTTATTGTCGTGTAGCTTGTTTTGTAAAGCTGCACGGACAATAATATGAAGTGGTTTCCCCTGTTAAGGGTATAGGTAATCCCCCTCAAATCTATCACAGATTAAGGTGAACGGGAAATCAGGGATAGGGTTGATAAAGGGTAAATGGGGTAGAGGGGATGGTAAGATGGTGGAGTAGGTCCAAGGAAGCAGACGCAAAATGATTCGTTCCTTTTAGAAACAGATAAGGTTAGGGGCTAGGAGGAATACCTGTAAAATGTCGAGATGGTGTGCGCGTACCGTGGAGAAAGATCAGGCTGATTACGAAGAACTCCTTTTTGTCTTGGAAGGACCTACCGGTTTTGACGACGATGCAAGCTGATCTCCTTTGCTGTAAACACTTCTAGTATTTCCACTCGTCTCTGCTCGGTCAAGTGAAGATCTGGACTCTCTTTTTCACTCCCAATGATCTCTGTTGATTCAAAAATCATTCGACCTGATCCCCAAAATGAAATTTTGATCCTTTTTTTTTTGGTTTGGGGAGCCCATTTACAGGGAACCGATGGCGGTCGAGTAGGAACCGGCATCGGTAAGGAAAAAGTAGGCTATTTTTAGTAAAATAACCCACCTTCCCTGCTTTTCTCCTGAGAGATCAGTTGCGGGCTTGGTCAAGTGGCTAGAAGGTCGGTTTTGGGTGCGAGTAAGGAGGCATTAGTTATGGATGTGAGTCTAGACCAAGCCATAAGTCTTAATTAGGTTAGTTTAGGGTTAGGGCTAGGTCATGATGAGGTGGCAAAATGAGGTGGTAGGTAAGGTGATGTGGATTTATCAATTACAAGGTAATTAATAAATACTTGTGTAAGGTTTAGGTGATGAGGTTAAGTTGCGAGATGAGGATGCGGGTCACAAGGGGTCGTAAGACACAAATTTGGTGTCTACATTAGCCCCTTATTGTCGTATAGCTTGTTTTGTAAAGCTGCACGGACAATAATATGAAGTGGTTTCCCCTGTTAAGGGTATAGGTAATCCCCCTCAAATCTATCACAGATTGAGTGAACGGGAAATCAAGGATAGGGTTGATAAAGGGTAAATGGGGTAGAGGGGATGGTAAGATGGTGGGGTAGGTCCAACGAAGCAGACGCATGGTAAAATGTAATAGTACGACTAGGGTACATGATTTGACGAGCAAACCAGCAGTGCATAGGCAAAGGTTGATAGTTTATCCAAACAAGGGTGATATAATCCTGGTATCCAAGGCATAGGAAGTAGCTCCAGGGTATATAATAGGTAAGGTACAGGAACGTTTAGGCGTGTTCGGAAGTACCAAATGGTTGGTTTGGTTGAGATAAATGTCACGGTCTAGGTCTAGGCAAAGTTGGTCGACAGATCAAGTCAAGGACCCTAATCATGCTAAAACACGAACAGGTGAGCTCGATGGAACAAAAAGCTACATGATGGGTGGAGAAAAGTATATGTTGTTGATGTTGAGTGAGGTATCGAAGTGGTATGGCCTTGGGTCAGGCCAAATGGTTGGGGTGCGGCCTTGGGTCGGGCTGGATGGGTAGGGTAAGGCCTTGGGTCAGGACGGATGGTGAGGGTTGCGGCGTTGGGTCGGGGCCAAATGGGTAGGTTGAGGCCTTAGGTCGGGCTAGTTAGGTAGGTTGAGGTCTTGGGTCGGGCCGAATAGGTAGGTTGAGGCCTTGGGTCGGGCTAAATGGGTAGGGTGAGGCCTTGGGTTGGGCCAAATAGGTAGGTTGAGGCCTTGGGTCGGGCCGGATAGGTAGGTTGAGGCCTTGGGTCGGGCCAAATAGGTAGGTTGAGGCCTTGGGTCAGGCTGAATGGGTAGGTTGAGGCCTTAGGTCGGGCTGGTTAGGTAGGTTGAGGTCTTGGGTCGGGCCGAATAGGTAGGTTGAGGCCTTGGGTCGGGCTAAATGGGTAGGGTGAGGCCTTGGGTCGGGCCAAATAGGTAGGTTGAGGCCTTGGGTCGGGCTAAATGGGTAGGGTGAGGCCTTGGGTCGGGCCAAATAGGTAGGTTGAGGCCTTGGGTCGGGCTAAATGGCTAGGGTGAGGCCTTGGGTCAGGCCAAATAGGTAGGTTGAGGCCTTGGGTTGGGCCGGATAGGTAGGTTGAGGCTTTGGGTCGGGCCAAATGGGTAGGACGAGGCCTTGGGTCGGGCCAAATAGGTAGGTTGAGGCCTTGGGTCGGGCCGAATAGGTAGGTTGAGGCCTTTGGTCGGGCCAAATAGGTAGGTTGAGGCCTTGGGTCAGGCCGAATAGGTAGGTTGAGGCCTTGGGTCAGGCCGTATAGGTAGGTTGAGGCCTTGGGTCGGGTAGGGGTTTGGGTGGGGTGGGTGTGTTTGGGTTGGGTTGGGTTGGTTTTGGGTTGGGTTTGTTTTGTTTTGGGGTTGGGTGGGTTTGGATTTGGGTAGATTTTGGGCATTGGGTCAGGTAGGGGTTTGGGTGGGGTGGGTGTGTTTGGGTTGGGTTGGGTTGGTTGGGTTTTGGGTGAGTGTAGGTTAGGTTGGGTTGGGCGTGTTTGGGTTTGGGTTGTGTGTGTTTTGTGTTTTGGGTTGGGTGGGTTTGGGTGTTTTGGGTTGGGTGGGTTCGGGTGTCGATTGTGGATATCTATTGGCGGCCTTATGGGAACTATATGGTAACAGAGAATATAGCTGAGGAGTTGAGGGGTGTAGAGCGATTGAGGTGGATCGCAGGGCACAGGCCAGGTGAGTATGAGAGGATTCCTATAGATCGCGTGTGGCGACAATTTGGATTCATGCAGGACATACCCCAGGCTTATAGACCCTATATGAGGATCGATGCAGAGGCAGTATTCTCACCTCCCTAGCCAACACCTCCAAAAGGTCCTGAAGAAGTAGCAACCGATCGCAGGGTAATGGATGCAGGAACGACAGAGGCCTATAGATTATGGTGGGTAGCAGAGCTTCAAGGTGTACGTGATCATCCTGACATAGTAGTGATTACAGCAGAGAGGGATCGTCTGCAGCGTTTGGTTCAGCAGCTCCAAACGCAGGTGAATGAGACAAGAGGATTGTTAGTGGTTGCGGAGTCACGGGCAGAGAGACTAGAGGCTGGAGTCCTCCATGCAAGAGGGCATATTCATATGTTACAGGAGAGATTGGCAGATCAGTGGGTGGTACCAATAGCCGTGGTACCATTGAGGACAGAGAGGCCTGGCGAGAGGGGTCGACGATCACGATCATCGCCTAGTTCGGGATGAGGCATGAGGGTCTAAATAAATGTTAGCAAGGTATAAGAATAAACAAGAGTACGGACCTGCGTGTCGATGATAGAGAAGATGTATTTTAACATCTAAATAAAACAAGATATGTATGTTGATTTGAGTTATAATAATAAGAATGTTTTCGTTTCGACTTTCGGTGTTTTGAAAAAGGATAAAGAGGAATGTGATTAAATAGAAATACACAAAAATATTTATATTTACCACACATGATAGGTTATGGTAGGGGATGGTCGAGCTAACCTTAGGAGACCCCATGTCTCTGAAGTGCTGCCTACATAGCCCTTTGCACAAAGCAAGGAGGGGCCTCAGACCGATGTAGTTCTCCCTTAGGATCAAGGAGAGGTGAATTCAGGCAATTTGGTACGGTTTAGGCAATTGGTTGATTGGTAAGAATATTGATATTAATATTAGTAAGGTAAGGTTGTTGGTGTTGGAAATGAATTGGTGATATTGTAAAAGGTATAAGGGAAGTGAAAGTTAGCCTACCCAAGTGGTAGGGAACCATGTCCTGATTAAGATCAACACACAATCCTAGATGCGAGACAAAGCGGAAAGAGTGCTCCGTAGGTGAAAAGAGCTAAACAAACCACCAAACGTAGAACGATCTTGAAGCCCTAGGTACCGTGTATAGACGAGAAGTCCATAGGTGAAAAGAGTTGTATGATCACAATATATCGGGTGTACGTTACGTCCCTTGAGTTGAAACAAATGGTGAGGTGAGGTGGATGATATAGCTGAGGTACGGAGAATTTATTACAAAGTGAGTGTTCTGACGAAAGAGAACCTACCCTAAATAGACAAGTCCATGACCCAAAAATTTCTTTTTGAATGAGGCTTTTATTTTACTGAATATAGACTGATCGATGCGGGAAGTCTACAAGGGATATTGATTGTGCTATTCTTGAGGTCTTCACGAAGCTGATCAATGCGAGAAGCTTCTGATAAAGGTTGACTGTGTATAGCTGTCCTTCGAGGAAGTAGTCTATTTATAGTAGCAGATATGATTTTAGTGCATAGCTGTCCTTCGGGGGAGCAGTCTATATATAATAGCAGCAATAATTTGGCATATAGCTGTCCTTCGAGGGAACAGTCTATATATAATTTAGATAGCTAGATGTTCTTTTGGCATGAAGCATATAGTTTGGTAGGAAGTTTGACTCAAGAAAATTCCATAAGAATACGGCTTATTTTAAAACTTTGAAGTCATGGACTAGACTAAAAAGGGGAAGGCATCGTTTAGGTGAGGTGAGAATCAAACTATGTGAGCTTGATTTTTATTATGAGGTGTAGGAAATGAAGTGCATGTGGTGGTATGTGAGCTCAAGGGACGAGCAGCAGGTAGATAAGAAGTGATATAACACTAAATTCAACAGTAGAATGGTCGAAGATGCAAGGCATTAAGGGGTTCAGGCTCAGGCTTACCATTAAGCGAAGCTAAACGATAAGCGCCTGATCCATAGGTGTGAGTGATTATGTAAGGCCCAATCCAATTGGGAGCAAATTTTCCATGTTTGCTCTTTTCTAGTTTGGTGACATGTTGATTCTCTTTGAGGACAAGATCACCAACCTTAAAGGTACGCTCATGAAGTCGCTTATCATAAGCACGTTTGATGCGTTTTTGATAGATTTGAAGGTGATCAAGAGCTGTAAGACGACGTTCGTCAAGAAGCTCCAATTGGGCTAACCGCTCTTGGCGGAAATCAACGTTGGTGAGAATATCCTGAAGAGATATTCTAAGGGAGGGTATTTGTATTTCGAGAGGTAAAACAGCCTCGGTACCATATACCAAAGAAAAAGGTGTGGCATTAGTAGAGGTACGAATGCTAGTACGATAAGCCCAAAGGGCAAAGGGAATGTGATCGTGCCAATTTCTTCCGGATTCATTGACAACTTTCATGAGGATTTTGGTTAGGGTTTTATTAGAAGATTCAGCCTGACCATTGGCCTGCGGATAGTAAGGCGATGAGAAACTAAGTTTGATACCAAAGTTGTCACAAAGGTCTTGTAACAACTTGTTTTTTAAAATATTTACCATTATCTGTTATTAGGCGATGAGGAATACCAAAACGACAGATAATGTGATGGTTAATGAATTCGACAATTTTTTCCTTTTTAGTTGAAATGAGTGGAATAGCCTCCACCCATTTTGTGTAATATTCGGTTGCTGTGATAATCCATCGGTGACGTTGTGAAGAGGACGGGTGAATCTCACCAATAAGGTCTAAACCCCATTGTGAGAAGGGCCAAAGATCTCGAGCGACCTGGAGCGGGTGGCTAGGAGTATGTTGAAGGTTGGCATGTTGTTGACACATAACACAACGCTTAACATATTCGTAGCAGTCGTTATTGAGAGTAGGCCAATAATAATCGAGGCGAAGGATTCGTTTGGCCATGGCAAGGCCACTAAAATGTCCACCACAAATACCATCATGGACTTGTTGGATGGTATGGGTGATCTCCACATCAGTGAGACATCGAAGGAGGATGCCATCAAAGCCACGTTTATAAAGGAGTCCCCCCATAACTACATAATGAGAAATGTGTTTAAGAAAAGCACGTTTACCAGTACTAGTAAGGTCAGAAGGGAGAATAGAGGTTGTAAGGTAGTCATGGAATTGGTGATACCAGGTATCCTGCGAGTTAGCAGACACAGTATTTATCGTACAAACAACCGGGGCTGAATAAGATGGGGCAAAGAGTTGTTGGACCAAGACAAAAATGTCAGAGTCAGTTGATGAGGCTGGAATTTGTGAGGCTAAGCAAGCCATAGTATCTGCAAATTTGTTAGTAGAGCATGGAATGGTTTGGATAGAATAGTGAGTAAATAAGGCTAGAAGCGAATCCACGTAGTGTTTGTATTTTTGAAGTTCCTCATTTTTGCATTGGTAGATGCCCATAACTTGATTGACTACCAATTGAGAGTCGCCAAAAATATTGATAGATTTGACACCTAAGTGCAGCGCAACCTGGAGACCCAGAACAAGGGCCTCGTATTCCGCTGTATTATTAGTGCAAGGGAAATCGAGTCAGAATGAAAGAGGCATAGGCTCAGTGTCAAGAGGAACGAGAACAACGCCAGCTCCTCCACCGCGTTGGCATTTAGATCCATCGAAGAAGAGGGTCATTTGATATGAATCTTCCCCGAGTGAAAGAGTGACGATGAGTTCGTTGGGGAATATAAAATTGGTAAATTGTTCCCCAGGTAAAGGGGCTTCCGCAATTTGGTCTGCGATGGTTTGTCCTTTGATTGATTTCTGGTGGACGAACTCAAGGTCGAGGTCAGCGAGGAGCATGAGCCATCGGGCGATGCGTTGATTTAGATGAGGTTTGGCATACATGTAATGGATGGGGTCTGTGTTGGTGATGACGAAATTTTTGTGATTCAGAAGGTAGTGTCGGAGCTTGGTAGCCACGAATGATAGGGCTAGGCACAACTTTTCTACATGTGTATACCTAGTCTCATAATCCACCAAAGTATGACTTATATAATAAACGGCTTGTTCTCGATTTTCAGAGTCACGATGTGCAAGCATGGCCCATACAGCGTGGTCAGTGGCGGAAAGGTAAAGGTAGAAAGGGCGGTCGTCTTGAGGTGGGATAAGCACGGGTGGCTGCAAGAGATAAGTTTTGAGAGCTTCAAAGGCTTGGTGGCACTCTTCACTCCATTGAAAATCAATGTCCTTCTTAAGGAGGTGATGGAAAGGTTGACATCGATCCGAGAGTTGGGAGATGAAACGTCGGATAGATTGGAGCTTACCTTGTAAACTACGCAATTGTTTGAGATTAGTAGGTGGGGGAATTTCTATGATAGCTTTGAATTTAGATGGATCGACCTCGATGCCACGCAAAGAGATGATAAAACCAAGAAGCTTTCCCGAAAGGACACCAAAGACACATTTCTTTGGTTGAAGACGGACAGAATATTGTAACAGGCGATCAAAATAATGGTTAAAACATCGAGATGTTCACTGCGATGTTTAGACTTGCCAAGAAGATCGTCGACATAATCTTCAAGGATAGTGTGCATAATGTCACGAAAAATGTAGGTCATAGCCCGCTGATAGGTCGCACCAGCATTCTTAAGGCCAAATGGCATTACACGGTAATAGAAGGTTCCCCAAGGAGTTATGAAGGCAGTTTTGTGTTGATCGGCAGGGGCAACCAAAATTTGGTTGTATCCTGAAAAGCCATCCATGAGAGAAAGCATTTCATGACCCGCAGTGAGATCAACAAGTTGATCAATACTAGGTAGGGGGAAGTCATCCTTAGGGCAAGCGAGGTTAAGATCCCGGAAATCCATGCATATCCGAAGTCCCCCAGTCGCTTTAGTGACAGGTACAATGTTAGAAATCCATTGAGGATAGTCAATAGGGAAGATGAAGGAAACAGAAAGGAGTCGTTGGAGCTCCTCTTTGACCAAGAGGGCAATGCGTGGATGCATTTTTTCTCAATTTCTGTTTAATTGGCTTGGAATCGGGTTTCAGTGTAATGTTATGGACAGCAATGTCAGGATCAATTCCTGGCATGTCAACGTAGGACCAAGCGAAAGCTTGGGTGTGAGCACGGAGGAAAGTAGTAAAGGCGACTTGTTCTGATGCGTTAAGGGATTGTCCAATCTTCACAATGTGAGGATCCTCCTCCGTGTGGATGTTGATTTCTATTATAGATTCGTTCAGCATGGTTTGGGTTTAAGATGGTAAGGCTCGTTGAATATAAGAATCATCCGTGCCAAGGTAAGTGAGGATGGAGTCGTCATCCTGACACTCAACAACATTAATCAAAGGTGAATCCTCTTCAATCATGTCTGGATACAGAAGGGGAAGAGAAGATGGGTCCTCATTATCGCATTGATAAGTGAGAGGACCTATGAAGATAGCATTTATGAAAAAAAAAAGTTAGGAGGGATAGATTCAGGGTCTATAGATTCTGTGGGTGATGATGGCAAAGTGGGTGATGATGGTTTGGTAGGGGTGACGTCGTCTTCTTCCAGAATACAGATGACATGAGGTGTCTCCTGTGTAGGTGTTTCAGGAAAACCGAGACCACTACGATCATTATGTTTGCATGTGGTGATGGGGATGAGCGTATGTCGGCGTTGTTCACAAAGACCAAAACCAAAGCCTTTCCAAGCACAGCGAGTCAAGAAGGTGAGGGCAAAGCGACGATTGGTAAGGTATTGAAAATTGGACTGGAAAGGAACCACACCAAGAGGAGGCTCAGGGGCAATGGAAGATGCGTCGACACCCCCATACGTTAGGTTAGTGCGGCAGTGAGGTGGTCCGTAGGAGATTACTTCCCCCACACGACGGTCATAGTTAGGATGGGCATGTACCTGTCCGTACTCGTGTGGGGTATGGAAAGAACTAACGTTATATAGGTGATACTCCCCTAACGTAAGGCGCTGAAAAACATCTACTAAGGGGTCTGTGGTTGGGATGTTAGCTGCGGGAAGGGAAGTGGTTTTTGCGATGGTGGTTTCATTAGTTGAAGGCGTAGGTGCGATTGAGGTACATGGTTGAGGCATAGTTGAAGAAGATGGTTGGGTTGAATGAACGGGTGTCTTGATTGGTACAAGCACATCATTTGGGCGGTATAACATATTGCAGGTTTTAAAGGGGGGAGGATCAGCTTTTACGGTGTAGGACTTCCCCTCGTACTCAAATTTTATGCATCTATGTAAGGTTGAGAGAACGCATCCCATGGCCTGGATCCAAGGACGACCCAGCAATATATTATATTGGAACTCTCCCTCAAGGACATAGAAGAGTTCGGGTAAAGTACGTGGTCCTACCCGAATGTTGAGGATCACGGTGCCTAAGGTAGAGGTAATAGCGTCATTGAATGACCGCAACATGATGGGGTTGGCACACATGTAGCTAGAAGGGATATTCATTTGTTGAAAAGCTTTTGAAGAGATGATGTTTAGGCTAGCACCCCTGTCAATCATAACACGACGTACACAAATGTCCCGGACGTAAGCTGAGATGAACAGGGTAGGGTCAGGATCTTCTGTACCAAAATCGACAATTTCATCTTCAAAGAAACTAACTGCAGCAGCTTGTGGTACAGAGACAGAAGTGGTTGGGGTGGTGGGTTGTTTGGTGAGAGAGGCAATGTGATTGGGTGTTAGAATGGAGGCAACAGGCAGGGCTTCATTAGGTAAGACCTCGATCCCCTGAAGAATTTCAATGAGAGCTTGTCGATGAGATTCAGAAGTCTGAATGAAATCATATAGTGTCATTTTGACGGGTGATTGGTGAAGCTATTTGATCATGGCTCGATGGGCAACTCCATTAGAGACGGGGTAAGCGGGTCCACGAATAACCACTTTGGGTGGTGGTGCGATCGGGATGCTAGACGGAGAAAGAGAGGACGCAGGTGTGCTTTCTTTCGCTTTCTCGTTGTTTTTCTGTGCTCGAGTAGCAACACTAATCATATTAATCTCTTAAACCTGAGATGAGGAAGATGGTTGGGATAAATTATGTTCTTCAAGAGGTGGGGTTGTAATAATGATAGATCGTGGTGAGGCGGGGATAGATGGTATAGGAGAGGGAATTGAAGCTAAAGGTCTCTCCCTTCGTAAGTTGTCTTTCTTAAGCTTTCTATCTGGGAGAGGTGACTGACGAAGGATGGTTTTTAAAGCTTTGCATCCCTCCACATCATGTCCTGGTGTTCAGTGATAAGCGCATATTTTAGACTCATCGTAACCTACAGGCCGATGTTTAGACGGGTCATAAGGTCTAAGTGGGGGGTAGGGAAATGGTCGCATTCTCTACCAACATGGCAAACATTTTAGCGTAAGATCCTTTGAGTGGGTCAAAATTGGAGGAGGATGAGGGTATTGGTTGTGTGGGTTTCGGTAATGTTTGGGCGTGGTTTTAGTTTGTATGGGTGGTGGTTTAACCGAGGGGTATTGATACGTGTTTTTCACTAAACGGGGTTTCTTTGGCGCAGGAGCTATGTTCGGCTGGTTAGATGATGAGGCTATAGATGACATGGTAGTGGGAAACAACCACGGAGAAAGGGGAGTGACAGAAAATAACTCCTTTGATGATGGAGTTTGTTTAGGGTTGATGGGTGGACATGATACGTGGGGTGATAATGTTGATATACCCTTTGATCCCTGTATGGGCGCAGAAGGCATAGATCGTTTTGAAGAAAACGCAGGAGGTATGATATATTGGTGCAAGGTGGAAGGATGAGGTCCTAATATGGAATGTAGGTATGACGATGATGGTTTTGATTGTGATAGAGGCACGGGTTGCGTGTGTCTCCTAGGTGGCGGGGCGGCTTTATTCTTGGACAAATCTAGTCACTTAGGTGGGTGTGTTAGACTGGGTATGGGTAAGGTCCCACACGTAGGGGAAGATTTTGCTAAGTTAATAGAAGTGGACGAGGCATTTGGTAGAGGTGAGGGGGTGAAGGTGAGAACATGGGCATTTTAAGCTTCTGTAAACACTTCGGGTATATGGTGGAGTTCTCAGGATCAGTCATTTACATTTGAGTAGAATATGGTGTACTCAAACGTTCCCATAGGATTTGTCTATCCTCTGGAGAATGACAGTCTGCAGGCTTGAATTGTAAATTTGGTACGGAAGAAAGGTGGGTTGTGATTCCAGTCCACTATGGGTGTGATACAGTGAGTAGATGAACTACTGTATCAATAGATGTTAAGAGGTCAACCGGTTGTTGAAAATATTTAGGCGATGAAGAACTAATAGGTAAGAGGGCATGTTCGAGAGGATCCGTCATGGTTAAAGACTTTGGTGATGTCGGTGCAAGAGATTTCTCATCTAAAGATGTCAAAAGGAGTGGCGTACCTTCCTCTTGTGCAACAAGAGTGGTAGAAGGGGAAGTCTGGGAAATAGATAGATTAGATAACATCCGTTCACAGTCTTGTAGGGATGTGGTATAAGCAGACTCATCGATGGGAAGAGGAGTCTGGGTAGTTAACTCCTTTATGGGTAAAGGAATGATTTCGCTTTGGCTTGATGGTGGTAAAGGAGGTTCGGGCTCCTGTGTTAGTGAAGAGGCTTGATTCAAAATTTTCTCGATAGAGGCTTTTGGCTAGGTATCGAAGACTGCATGGATCTCATGAACACTCTCTTCGGCTAAGATATCCTAGTTTGTGTTACTGTTGGAAGAGTGATTCAGGAATGGTTTGTTGAAGATTTTCAAATTTTGGTTGGCAGGGGCATTAGGATTATCGAGGGTTATATCCCCTGCGTCAACCATTTCCTGCACTATGTTTTTCAACATCTTGCAGTTCTCATGACTGTGTCCCTTCATGTGGTGGAAGTTACAGAAGTCATTTTCTTTGTACCAGGAAGGTATGGCGCGAGTGGAATCAAACCCGGAATGAGTTTTAACAGGAGGTAATGTAATGGCTCCTACTTTGAGCAATTTTTCCAATATCACACCATATGTTTCTCCCAAGGGAGTGTAGTTGATGGGCTCGGCTTTGTACTTATAGGTAGTTTTTGGTGGGGCATTAGACGGTGTTTGATATTTAACCATCACCTCATGGACAGCTCCTTTTGATTTAGAAGAAGTGGATGCGTGAGGAGTGGCGGTATTTGGTTTATTGGTAGAATCAGGAGTTCAGAAATTGGGGGTTTTTGTTACGCAACCGCAATTTCTCTTCCTCTAAGGCTCGAATCTCTAGTTTTTGAGCCATAGTAAAGGCTTCATCGAATGTACGGAAAGTTTGAATTTGGAGAGTAGGAGAAATGTGTTTAGCACATGCCCACGTGAAAAGTTTGATAAGTTCAGTCTGAGGAAAGGCATATGTAAGTTGGTTGATAAGGCTGCGCCATCGTCCGACGAAATCTGCGATAGATTCGTCTTCAAATTGTCGAATGGCATAAAGGTCGGTGATGGATACTTTCTTAGCAATGTTAATGGAGAAGTGATCCAAGAAAGATTGGGCTAGTTGGGTTAAAAGAGAAGATTGAGTACTGGGTTAAAGCACTGTACCACTCCAAGGCAGGTCCTGATAAGGACATGGGAAAGGTGCAGAGTAACAAGGCATCATCATGGGAAATCAAATAACAAGCATGTCTAAATGATTGCAAGTGTTGTTGAGGATCCTCTTTACTATTAAAACGAGTAAATTTTGGCAACTCCCATTGAGGAGGATATGAATGAAGGGGGACAGAAGGGTGAATGGGCTCCCGACAAACTTGCTTGTATGTCAAGGCGCTACGACTTCCCGACACAGAAGCCTCCAAATTTTGCATTTTGTCCATCATTTGTTTGATGAAATCTGTGGTTGGATGAGATGATGATGCGGTTGTGGAAAACGGAGGCAAATTGGGCCAAGGGCCTCCACTGGACAATGGTGGAGTTAAGTGTTGATAAGGTATGGAGGATGAATATGTTGAGGCGACAGAATAGGGATGTCCCATATAAGGTGTTGAGGTTACTGGATACGTGTATGGGAATGAGAAGGTAGGCGGAGCTTGAGAAGGAAAGCTCGTGTGGATAGGTGGAAGAGAGCAAGTCATGAATGGAGTAGTCTGCAAGAGAGATGAGGTAGGGGTAGTCGGTGGTAATGATATGTGGGGTCCAAGATTAGCCAAAGAAAATCCAATCTGAGTCGTATGAACCTCTGAAGCTGTCGGATTGGGAGACGGGGCTAGAGATGCAGGAAGCAAGGCGGTATTATCAGGCGGAGTGGGAGCTAAATGAGCAGCTATACTAATAGGCATACCAACAAGGAGCTGACCATCAGGCGTACGGTTAGGGGTATGGGACAAATAGTATTGTACAGCGCTAGAAGTAGCATCTAGAAACTTGGCAAAGTCCTTATCTCCCACAGGAATTTTAGGAACCTCGTTGGTATCCGTAGGATTCCCCACAGAATGTGAAGGGGGTGATTCAGGCAAAGAAACAGAGAAAGCATGTGAAACCATGGCGGCGGCTTGCTTTCGAGTGATAACAACCATAGACAGGAGTTCACAGTAGGGTTTCAATTTGTCAGGAATAGAAACAAACTCAGACTGGTAAAATTGGTAGGTTGCTGGTTTGTCAGGAATTGGAAAAAGAGATTAACCGATATCGGTCTAGTAACCGATGTCGGTTACACTATAGCCGACGTCGGTCAGGTAACCGATGTCGGTGTAAGAAGTCTGGGCTAACAAGATATAAAAAGGCTGCTAATTTGATTTTTAACAACGTTTAGTATACTTGTCCAATTATTGATCACAGAAGACAGAGTATGAGAAAGAAAGTAGGACTAAAAACAAGCAAGATGCACACACAAATCCAGAGATTAACCCTAGGGTTAATTTTAATTATCGTGGGCTTATGCCTTTAGACGTAGAATGATGTGAGAATCCTAAACAAGAGACTTAGGGGAAATGTCAAGTTGTTTCGGCTTATAAGGTTACCTCAATCGGGCGGAGCAATACCGCGGAAAAAGGGGGGATGTTTGAGCTGTTGTATTAATTGTGAAGTGATTCGGTATGTGTTGTGCAGTGAATGTAAGATTAATTTCCTATCAATACCATGGATATCACCCCCACGTGTACGACCTGTTACTTAATCTACGTTCACTAGAATTGAAAAACAACAAGCAGGAATGCAATGCACGTGTTTTAAACCCAAATCGAAAATTATGTTCGATGAAGCAAGACAGATGACTTTTACTAATGCGAAACTAGGAAAGCAACACAATTTCTTTACGAAATATATAAAAAAAAGCAGCAACAACAAGTATGCTTCCTAAAATGAAAATAAGCAAGAGAAACAGAAACCCAAGATGGGTCCCACCGGGCGTGCCAAAATGTTTCACTCGGAATGATTCGTTCCTTTTAGAAATAGATAAGGTTAGGGGCTAGGAGGAATACCTGTAGAATGTCGAGATGGTGTGCGCGTACCGTGGAGAAAGATCAGGCTGATTGTGAAGAACTCCTTTTTGTCTTGGAATGACTACCGGTTTTGACGACAATGCAAGCTGATCTCCTTTGCTGTAAACACTTCTGGCATTTCCACTCGTCTCTGCTCGGTCAAGTGAAGATCTGGACTCTCTTTTTCGCTCCCAATGATCTCTGTTGATTCAAAAATCATTCGACTTGATCCCCAAAATGAAATTTCGATCCTTTGTTTTTGGTTTGGGGAGCCCATTTACAGGGAACCGATGGCAGTCGAGTAGGAACCGGCATCAGTAAGGAAAAAGTAGGCTATTTTTAGTAAAATAACCCACCTTCCCTGCTTTTCTCCTGAGAGATCAGTTGCGGGCTTGGTCAAGTGGCTAGAAGGTCCGTTTTGGGTGCGAGTAAGGAGGCATTAGTTATGGATGTGAGTCTAGACCAAGCCATAAGTCTTAATTAGGTTAGTTTAGGGTTAGGGCTAGGTCATGATGAGGTGGCAAAAATGAGGTGGCAGGTAAGGTGATGTGGATTTATCAATTACAAGGTAATTAATAAATAATTGTGTAAGGTTTAGGTGACGAGGTTAAGTTGCGAGATGAGATGCGGGTCACAAGGGGTCGTAAGACACAAATTTGGTGTCTACACCATTAGGATACTATTGTTTAGCATCTGTAATGAGTTGTCTCATTAAGAGATTGGATTTTACTGTGTTTTTTCTTTAAGAACAAAAAAAATGATAATGTTACAAATTCATATTAGACCTCCTCAGTACACACCCTTATATTAACTTGTGATGGCTATGAGAAAGGGAGTGGTCTAGTAGCAAGGTGAATTGTTATGAAAAAACTTACTATCCCATAGGCATCATAGGATGATTTAGAGGTACGTCTTCATGTAGGCTAAACTGGATTCATACCATGTTCAAGATTTCTAGTTGTTTACAACATTTATGTTATGCATCCATATAACGTAATAAGTGATTATGGTGAAACAAAAATTTTCTAATGACGAGTGTGCCATCATGGAATTGAGCATGACATACATGATGCAGAAAATTTGTGTAAAGTGGTGTAAGCTAATGATTACACTTTCAATATTTCACGTTAATCTAAGCTGTGAGATTCCCATGGATTTCATAGGTTCAACCCAGGTAAACACTTAGATAGGAATAAGATGTGAGATTCTTGTGGATTTTATAGGTGGAACCCAGGTAGACACTTAGAAGTCTTCACTTATATATTTATCATATTCTAATAAAGGATAACCCAAGGATACATTTTATGTATGGGCTTGTACAACACATTGAGGGAGAACGAATAGGTTCAGTAATCTCTCATACAACTGCACATGGTTAATGATAGTTATAGGAATGGGATTGCATTAATATTTATGTAGATTTAAATATATGGGTATTTAAATCAGCTGCATAATATATATATATCCTAGATATGAAGTGACTAAAAGGTGGATGTTACACCTTTTAGTGCCACACCCATTCTTAAGAACATAACAATATCTTCAAAAATTAGAGGACACACTACAATCTAAATAACATTGTGCATCTAACATTGTATACTCAATGCTCTACATTTCCTCTACTATTTGAATCCTTGATAAATGGTCAGGCACCAAATTACTCTTATGAGGTTTTTAAAACAATTGTAAACTAAAAATATTTAAATAATCGGACCCACTTGCATATGCTTCCTTGCAAGACGGGTTTTTTCACCAAGTACTTTAATGCCATGTGGTCCGTATAAAAGATAAAAGGCATTTGTTTAACCGAATAATTGTGTGATAAAAAAGATAAGGTAAAAGGTCAAGGAGGAATACATGTGATGTGTAGGTTGAAGGTTGAATGCGCGCATTACTGACTTTATCCAAGCTGATTGTAGAGAACTAATTTTTATCTAGGAAGGACTACTTGTAGATTAAAAACCACCAAATGATATTAAATAGCAAGAGTAAGAGGATTGCCTAATAAGGCTAGATCTAGGAAGCATGATGCTTCCTTCAATGGCTGTCAATCCTCTATTTTTATGAAATTAATGAAAGTAAATACAAGAAACAAAGGTCCTATTGCTAACACTTTTATTTAGGTATCTCAAAATGTTATCAACAAACTAGATTAAGCAAAGTGTTAAAATATAAACTAATCTAGTATTGGGCAAGGTATGTTTTTGGTTGGGATAGGTCACAAGGGTTTTAGGTAAGGTCACAAAGCTATTTGGTAAGGACTAAGTGGATTTTATATGATGTTAGGTTAAATTTTGTGAATGTTAGTAGAAAACATAGTGAGTGATATCATTTTGATGACCAATGTCAGTAGAGAGGGGAGACAAATGACGGTTAAGGTGAATGACATCAGTATGGGAAATTTCCTAGTAAATGGTTAAACAAAGGTTTTTAGGCTCTTTGTAATTGCATAGAGAGTGAGGGTAGTATGGTTTGGGTCATAATATGGATGAGAAGACTCAAGGATACTAATAAGGATGTTTATAATGGTGAAAATGCTTGGGATGGTTGAATAGTGGGATGACAAGAGGAAGGTGATGTAAAGATGACAAAGGAAATATACTACTGAAAGAAACCAAAGATCTACTAAAGGAATAAGTAAAATGATTAGGATCACAATACTTACTTGATGTCTTGCAGATCTTGGGAGGTGGAGGAAGATGGTAGTTTATCCATGAAGATATTTTATGTTTAGTGTTGCAACAATATGGTCTCTGTGCTTTCATGAGTTTTCCAACTCTTTGGAAAGATGAACTAGATGCATATCTTGCACTCTAGTTGTGCATGTTTATCTTCACGATGCAGTAGGGCTTGAAGATTCATACTTGAATGCAATAAGGCTCCAATAACTGAATGACCAACTAAGGTAAAGAGTTGTAAAAGTTTATATAAGGTAACCGATGGTAGTTAAGGTGAGTGACACGGGTTGAAGGATAACCACTATTAGTTAGGGTGGGAGATTCTAGGTTTACTAGAAATAGGAAGATATTTTCTATTTTGGTGTGATTTTGATTAATTCTACTAAGGGAAGTGGAGTTCACATGAAACAAGGCATGAAGTTCATAGAATAAGTCCAATTAGGTTTAGGAAGATGTCTTAGTTAGCTTAAGTACTGCATCAACTCTAGGAGTGACGACTCAGTGTTGAGATTGATGACTTGGTCATTGTGAGTTAAATGCCTTTGGAATAGGTCTAGGGTAAGGTGTAATAATGAGGTGGAGGTGTGAGGGTAAAATTAACTTAATTAAAATAATTAAAATAATTAATAATGTGAGGATTAACATTAGTATAGGATGAAGGGGTCATGATTAATTAAATATATTGAGTTAATTGATTGAAGGGGACCAAGGGGAATTTGACCCAAATTTGGTGTATACATTTACCCCTTTTTCATGTAGCTTGTATTGGTAAGAAATATTGATAAAAATAGGGAGTCAATGTCCTAGGTATAACTAGAGGTTAGGTTTCCGTGAGTAGGGATGAAGGTGATCCCCATCAAACTATGATCCAATGAGGTTGGAAAAGAAGTTGAGGAGTGGTTTTATAAATAGGTGATTGATGAAAGTGAGGGTCAATAGGTATGGGTATGGTCATTTTGGACAATGGGTAACGGTCATATTGGGTAATGGGTAATGGAAATCAAATGCACACACACACATATATATTATGATACAGTACTAGGCAGAAGAGCTTGGAAACTCTACATTGTCAAAAGGGAGATAGGTTTATCCGAATGGGGTTGAAGTGATTTAGGTATCCAAGGTATATGATATGGTCATAAAGCATAATGAGGTCTGGTATAGGAATGGGAAATAGGTTTTGTTCCATAGCACAAAACACATGGTTGGGATAAACATCACATCATTAGGCAAAATGAGGTCATTAGGATAAAGAACAGAGGTAACGACATCGCAAGGTATAATAAGTACACAACCTCAAATGTCACAAAAGGTGATTCAAGTCATGGTATGTAGGCCAGGGCATAGGTAAGGATAAGGTATAGGTAAATAACATGTCCCTCAATGTAGTTAAGAAAATGTATAGGTAATGTAGGCTTGCAAGTAAGGTTTAATAGGTGTTGGTAAGGTCAAATATTGTTGAATCAATAATGGTTTTAAGAAGAATGGGCATGGGGTGGGTCAAATGGTTATGTTGAGTGACCGATGTTGGTTAAAGCTTAACCAAATTGAGAAAGCTAAGGAACGACATGACCGATGTTGGTCACGTCAAGTTAGGGTTAAAAAAGGAAAAATTCACTCTTTACGAAATCATTTTAGCCTTTCCACATTTAGAAAATGACAGCGGAGAAGTGTAAGAGTGGAAAGTGACATGACGAGGTTGTTGGTACCCAGATTTAATCTCCATCACAACTTGAGCTGCATCATGGATTTTACAAGACACTCAGAGGTAGATAAATTTTTATATGTTGTTTTGTAGCCAAGGAGGAAATTTATCTGATATGTTAGCACTTAGGCTTTGAAGAACTAGGTAGCACCTTGGAAGGATTTGATCTAATCCTCACTATTTTAGGTTGTGCCTATCAACCAAGGTAAGAGAACTTGTATTGTAGCCTCTATTTTGTGAAGGAGGTGAAAATATCCTTGTAATGTGTAGATTATATGGAGATGGCGTTGAGAAAACATGATCAATTTCCCATTATTCAAACTCAAAATAGTTGTCACTACTAAATTATGGAGATGATTTCAAGACAAGCCTAAGGCTACTAAAGACACGGTATGATCTTGACAGCTTTGTGAAGTTTTGTAAATGTATTGTATTCTTTTGTTGACACATAATACAATGCAGGGGTATTATAGGTAGGATGAGTTAATTTGAAATGAATGTTGGGGTGGGAGATATTCAGATAATACTAACCAAAATTTGCCAACTTATTTAAGGACCTTTTCAAAACTTGAAAGACTCAGACAACATAAATGCTTCAAAGAGGTTAAGGTGTTCCTTCAACCAGGATATGTGCATCAAATGGAAGCCCAGATCTACTCTCTTACATATAATATCTGATGATTTATCAAAAAATCTTGAGTTAAATGAATCAGTAAAGCATTTAGAAATTTCTATTCTATCAGACCTAAGGTACTCCCAAAGGTTTGCAATCAAATCTATATCAAGGAAAATAGAGTGAATTTAAATTTGTTTATCCCTTAATTAGATGAAAGCTCTTCTAATTCTGGAATTACAAATGCCACTAAGCTACTACCAGAATTATATTTGCATGATCAAAAGGAAATTCTAAACAACATATTACAACAAGAGCAAGAAACACAAATTGAAAACATCCTAAAGCATAAGTAAATGTAAATTTTACAAAGAGACAACACAAAATAATCTATAATTACCAAATTTATCAATAGGGAAATGTTATAAGAAAATTCTCAGATCTTGTTAGTGGCTGTTACATGTACAAAAAACCTAACATGATACAAATCTGATGCAAAAGGGAATTAAAATGGTTCTCAGGTGGTTTCTTAGAGAATGAGATTCTACCCATATTTTCCCATGAAATTTTTAAGTTTTTCCAACCATCTGTGTGACAAATTCATGCAATATATAGCTTTCACATTGACACTCACTCTCTTTCCCCCTCAAATCTTCCCTCCAAAATTGAAATATTTGAAGCAACTTTGCTTTGGAATATTTTAGAAAATGACATTTAACAAACTCTCAAAAAGTTGCCAGTTGTTCTTGTTGGTGCAAATCTACAACACCCCAAAATGAACTTCAGATCTACAATCCAGAATTGGGTCATTTAGTGTGATTACACAACATTGAGTTTTCTACAAGGTTTGGGAAATATGGTTTATTTGAGTCATATCTCTAGACTTGAATATGGGTCTTGCTCCTCTATTTATGTGTCTCCATGAATTTGTATTTTAATTTCATATTCTAATTCGATACTTTTACTTCCATATGGGTTAGCCTTTTTTTGATAAATGCACTTACATAAGGGGAATATAAGAAATTAAACACTACCTCATGGTGCTACACCTTAGGAGTGATCAACTTATGTCACTACATTAATACACTCACTTCCTACACTTTCAATGTAGGCACAAAAAGCATGCCCTAAATATCACTAGAATGCACATCTAACATCATTATGGTAGCAATCATTATCAGTTTGAGGCTTCATTACGAGGATCAGAAGAGTCAACCCATCTCATCTACAAACACTCATAACATCCATTCTCCAAGTATTTTATCAAGAGCCAATCTCTACTCTCACATTATCGAAGAGAGGTTTCAAAAATCATATGTTACATTCATTTAGATATCATATGTTTGAAAGTGGAGAACGATCGAGCGGTTTGAGGCCATTTTAGATTAGTTCCAGATGTTGGTAAGTGCACGGGGGTTCCAACATAACCCATAGATAACATGTATTTTACATTTAGGTACCCCACCCATGGTTAGAGAGTTTGAGAAAATAGAGGAGGAATATTCACATGAGCTTCATTACATCAATCACCCACCATTAGATCCTTTCAAGTAAGAAAACAATTCCAAGAAAGTCGACCATCCTCTATTCTATTTTTGTAGAGATAGAGATCCAAATAGGTTAAAGACCATATAAAAGGGGTAATATTATATAGTATCCAAATGCAATATAATGTCACAATTATGGCATGAGAATATGGTTTATTTGTTCAGTATTTAACTTGTATGGTCAAAACAAACTGATATCTTAATCCAAATTGGTGTCTTTTAGATTTCATATTCTTTTCGATATTTTAGATCCATATGGGTTAGCCTTTTTTTGATAGTAATCTAGTTTACATTAAAATCCAATATAAGATGTTTAAACACTACCTCCATTTGCTAACCTATAAGAAATCCTATGTCACTACATTAATACACTCACTTCCTACACTTTCATAGAGGGGCACAAAAAGATCCCTAAATATCACTAAAGCACATCTAACATCATTATGGTAGCAATCATTATCAGTTTGAGGCTTCTTACGAGGTCAAAGAGTCAACCCATGCTCATCTGACAGATTTAGCACTCAAACATCCCTTCTCCAAGTATTTTATCAAGAGCCAATCTCTACTCTCACATTATCGAAGAGGGTTTCCAAATCTAGTTGCATTCATTGGTGGAGATATCACATGTTGAAAGTGGAGAACGACGAGCGGTCAAAATTGAGGCCATTTTAGATTAGTTCCAATGTTGGTGGTGCACGGGGGTTCCCATAACCCAAACTCCACACATCCGTATTTTACAAGGTACCCCACCCATGGTTAGGGTTCTGAGATCTCATCGGTGAATATTCACAGAGCTTCATTACATGATCACTTTTTTCATTAGGGTTTCATTTAAGAAAACAATTCCCAAGAAAGTGACCTACTCATGAAGTTGCTAGAGATAGAATCCAAATAGGTGTAAAGATCCATCATCAAAAGGAGGTAATATTATATATTTATCCCCATGCAAGGATCCGTGCAGGCCTGCGAGCTAAATATGGTTTATTTTGGACATATTTAACTTGTATGGTCTTGCACTGATATGTTCTCCAAATTTTCTTTTAATTGCATATTCTACTTGGATATTTTAATCCATCATGGGTTAGCCTATTTTTGATAAATCACTTACGGTGGGCCCTATATAAGAAAATAAACACTACCTTATTTGCTAACTTGGAAATCCTATGTCACTACATTAAGCACACATGGGCTTGTCTAGGGACTGTTCAAGAGGCACCAAAATACTCCGCTAGGCTATCACTTGAAAGTGCATCTAAGGTCAGTTATGGCAGCAATCATTATCGGTTTGAGGCTTCTCTACAAAGTTAAAGAGTCAACCCATCTCATCTATCAAACACTCAGAAGCATCCCTTCTCCAGAGTATTTTGAGTCTCTGAAGTGTGATCCAATCTCTATTCTTACAGTACTATCAAAGGGAATGGAGGATGAGTTAGCCAAATCTAAGCATGGGCATTCATTTTAGATATCACATGTTAAGTGGAGAACGACGAGCGGTCAATTGAGGCCATTTTAGATGAAGTGACTAGCTGTCTTGAAGTGGTGCACGGGGGTTCCCATAGACCCAAATGAACATGTATTTTACAAAGTTACCCTCAGTTCATTAGAAAATATCTAGGGTTTGAAGATCTCAGAGTAGAATATTCACAGAGCTTTGACATGGAACATAATCTGCACATTAGGTGCATACTTCATGACAGACAACAATTCCTGTGCCAAAGTGACTTAGGCTCATGTAAGTTATAGAGCTAGAATCCAAATAAGGTGGACAAGACCACTATAAAAGGAGGTAAGATTATACAATATCCCCATGCTAAGGATGTACAATTTGGTGAAATATGGTTTCCCTTGGTAACATATGTTAACTTAGTATGGTCTTACACCGATATGTTCTCCAGAATCTTTATTTTAATTTCACCATTCAATTTGGACAATTTTAATCCATCTTTCTTAGCCTTTCTTTTTGATAAATCACTGTAGGGGCACAACTCTATAATGACATCAAATTTTGAATTCACTACCTCAGCTTTGCTAACGGTCTGTAAATCCTATGTCTCTACATTAATACACTCACTTCCTACACTTTCAAGATTTCTAGCCAAAATATACCTAAATATCTTACTCAAAGCTTCATCTAACATCATTATGGTAGCAATCCTTTTCCATTGGTTTAGGAGGCATTCTCTACTGAGGTCAAAGAGTTAACCCATCAATCATTGCATATCAAACACTCAAACATGGGCTCAAATTCTAACAAGTATTCAATTACTTCAAGAGTTCCAATGTTGGCTACTCAAGTCACATTAGGCAAGACTGCCTCTTTCCCATAAAAAAGTCTGAATGAAGAGTTACCTATGGATCTCTTGGGAGTTATCCTATCAGCCCATAGAGCTTATTTGAGCTTAGTGTGCCAAGTCCTCTGATTTTCATCAAGAGTCCTCTTGATTATCTTTAATAGATTCTTGTTTGTGGACTCAGCTTGGCCATTACCCTGAGGGTAATTATTTGATGAAGTGCTCAAATAGATCTTGTTTCTAATAGCCCATTCAGTTACCTTTGATCCTATGAATACCAATGTATTATCTGAGATTATAGTGGAAGGTATACCAAATCTGGTTGTTATCCCCTCATAGAAGTTTAGAATGTTGGATTCATTTACCTCTTTGAGTGCCACCACCTCAGTCCATTTGGTGAAGTAGTTTGTTTCTATTAGAATCCATTTGTTGCCTTTGTTTGAGTTTGGATTAATGACTCCAATGAAGTCCAAACCCCATTGCATGAATGGCTGATTAACTAAGATTGGGTGCAATGGAAGTGCTGCTAACCTCTCTTTGTCTGTGAAGAATGCACAATTCCTGCACCTCTTGATCCATTCATAACAATCACTAAATACTTTGGGCCAATAATAACCAACCTTCATGATCTTGAGAGCTATCACTCTTGGAGAAAATTGATCCCTAGCTAATCCATTATGGAACTCTTCTAACATTTTCTCAATTTGATTTGTCCCAATGCACCTCAACAACACCCCATTGATATCCTTTTTGAACAAGACACCATCAACAAGTACATATGGAATAGCCTACAATATAAATTATCTTCTTTTGGCTTTATTCATCTCTAGAGGGCATAGGCATATTTGTAAGAAGTGCATTATCTCTTGGGTCTAGTAAGGAGTGAGCACACCACCATTTTCTTCTTGAATATATCTTTGTTCTTGGTTGTCCTGCAACACCAAAACAACATTCTTCTCTTTTCTTGCTTCAATTAGTTGACTCAAGGTCAATTTCTCACATAATCCCTTTCCTTGGAACATCTTGGTGAATTTTATCTCAATGTCATACTCCATGACACGAGTAATCCATCATGAATGTTTTTCATTCAAATATTTTTTTAGGAGGAAGTTGTTTCGCGCGGAATGTCTCGGCGGTGAGGAATAGACCTGCTTCTATCCTTTCATTCCTTTGAGAAACAGATAAGGGTTAGGGCTAGGAGGAATACCTGTTGAATGTTGAGATGGTGTGCACGTACCGTAGAGAAAGATCAGATCGATTGCGAAGAACTCCTTTTTGTCTGGGAAGGACTACCTGCAAGTAAGAATACAAGACCACCAGATTTTAATTAGACAATAAATGAGGGAGCTGCCTTAGGCCCAGGAAATATAAAACTTCCTTTCGAAGGTGGTCAGTTCCCCTTTTAATACAAATTAACACAAATGATAAAAAGGAAAGCTATTGCAAAATCACGATTTAGGTATCTCGTTACAAAGCAATAGAAACTAAACTATCAATAATAAAGCATCACGTTGTTTGTTCGGTTACTGGTCGTTGATACATTCAGGTTGAGTTATAGGGATAAACTAGACTGGATCTGGGGTTGTTAGGTGACAAATAGGTGAGAAAAGGGTTTTGGGGTATAAGTCACAGTGACTGACGTCGGTCACTGATAACCGATCGCGGTTAGAGAACCGCCACCGGTGGGGGATAAATGACACCAGTGGGGTCAGCAATCTAAATGCTTCTGGATAGAGGTTGGTTGCAAGGTGATCATGAGGTTATTAAGATTGGTGGATGGCTGAGGGGAATAATGGGAGGACAAGGAAGGCTCAGAGTGTGATAAAATGGTCTTCTAGATAATACAAAGATGTATGGATGAAGGTTAAGTGCAGGGTGCTGGTAGGTGGTAGATCTAGGAATGAGCTTATAATTATGAATCAGTCCACAGGCTCAAGAAATGGTGCTTAAAATCATACAAGACACTACTTACTCAGTTCCTGATGAAGATGCAGGTTCTAGGACTGTGACGACAAAGACATGGCTCAAATAGGATGATCTGACAATCCAAGCTAAGAAATCTCCTCTTTTGATGCTCGGATGAGTGTCACTGGGGGCCTGGTTATTCCGTTGCAGTCCTAGGCTTGATGTCCTTATCTGCAAACTCTTCTCATTTCTTCACTTGTCTCTGCTCGGCCAAGCAAATCCGGATCCTTCCAATGATTTCTCCTCCTTTTGATCAAATGAAAATCCGATCCCTTGTTTTTGGTTGGAAGTGGTCATTTACAGGGAACCGATGGCGGTTACGAAACCGACAGCGGTCGAGTAGGAACCGGTATCGGTCAGGTCAAAGTGGGCTATTTTTGGTAAAATAGCCAACTTTCCCTCCTTTTCTCCCGAGGGATTAGTTGTGGGCTTGGTCAAGTCATTATGAGGTTAGTTTTGGGTGCGGGTGAGGAGTAATTAATCATAGGTGTGGATGTGGACCAAGTTATAGGTCTTAATTAGGTTAGTTTAGGGTTAAGACACGGTCATGATGAGGTGGCAAAATGAGGTGGACAGGTATGGCGATGTGGATTTATTAATTATAAGGTAATTAATAAATAATTGTGTAAGGTTTAGGTGATGAGGTTAGGTTGCGAAATGAGATGCGGGGCACAGGGGGTCGTAAGACACAAATTTGGTGTCTACATTAGCCCCTTGTTGTCGTGTAGCTTGTCTTTGTTAAAGCTGCATGGACAATAATAAGAAGTGGTTACCCCTGTTAAGGGTATAGGTAATCCCCCTCAAATCTATCACCAGATTGAGGTAGTGTGAAATCAGGGATAGGGTTGATAAAGGGTAAATGGTGTTTATATGATGGTAAGATGGTGGGGTAGGTCCAAGGAAGTAGACGCACGTTGAAATGCAGTAGTGCAACCAGGGTACATGATTTGAAGAGCAAACAAGCAATTCATAGGCAAAGGTCGATAGTTTATCCAAACAAGGGTGATATAATCCTGGTATCCAAGGCATAGGAAGTAGCTCCAGGGGATATAACGGGTAAGATACAGGAACTTTTAGGCATGTTTGGCAGTACCAAATGGTTGGTTTGGTTGAGATAAATGTCACGGTCTTGGTCTAGGCAAAGTTGGTCAACTGATCAAGTCAAGGACCCTAATCATGCTAAAACACAAACAGGTGAGCTCGATTGAACAAAAAGCTACATGATGGGTGGATAAAATTATATTGTGTTGAGGTTGGGCAAGGTATTTAATTGGTGCGGCCTTGGGTCGGGCCAAATGGTTGGGTGCGGCCTTGGGTCGGGCCAAATGGTAGGTTACAGCCTTGGGTCGGGCCAAATTGGTTGGTTACGGCCTTGGGTCAGGCCAAATTGGTTGGTGACAGCCTTGGGTCAGGCCAAATTGGTTGGTTACGGCCTTGGGTCGGGCCATATTGGGTGGCCTTGGGTCGGGCTAAATGGTAGGTTGCGGCCTTGGGGGCCAAATTGGTTGGTTACGGCCTTAGGTCGGGCCAATTGGTTGGTTACGGCTTTGGGTCGGGCCAATTGGTTGGTTACGGCCTTGGGTCGGGCCAATGGAAGTTAACAAAAGGGTTTTCAGCGAAGGATATGAGATGTTGTGAGAAAGGGCGATTAGTAAATAAGGGTAGAAATTGGGGAAGAGGTGGGATAAAACTGATATCGATTGTCTATGACCGATATCGGTTAGGTGACCGATACCAGTTCCTTAGGGCACAATATAACCGATATCGGTTATAGATGAAAAACCTATAAAAAGAAAAATACGGCCTGTCATTGTCATATTGTCAATTTGAAACCCAATTTGAGTTGTCTGAGGTGTATTGTTGAGATTGGAGCATTTGTTGGTTGAGGTGGCACTATTGGAGTGGAGAAGTGAGTGGTTAGTGGGCCCGAGTGAGTAGGAGGCAGAAGTTGATTGGTGGAGGACCCAGCAGAGGAGAGGTGGAGCTATGGCACAGCCAGGAGGAGCAGGAGGTGTTGGACCAGCTGGACCACCACCACCCATCCCACCACGACGACGTGTCAGTCGTACCGGTAGGTTCAAAACCCTTCATTATGTGAATTTGATTGTGTTAAGCTGGATTTGGGTTTTGGGTAGGAATGTAAGGTTTTTAGAAAATAATTAATAAATGGAAATTATTTGAAAAAAGGAGAGGGTAGATAGGTGAAATAGGCCAAGGCGGTAGGGTGGGTAGGTTTTTAGGGTGTTTGGGTGGGTATAGAGGGAGAAATAGGAAAAAAATTGAATGGGGTAGCCGCGTCGGGTTCGGCTCGGGTATTTTTCAGTGACCGATGCCGGTCACTAAGCGACCGACATCGGTCAAAAAATTTTTGGGGTAGGGTGGGTTTGTGCATAACCGGTGTCGGTCGTACGTCAACCGGCATCGGTGGAGAGGGGACCGGTGGCGGTCATGGGTGACCGGTACCGGTCCCTACTTAGGAATATTTATTTTGTTGGTTGGTTTTGCTATGGTTTGGGATGTTTGGTGGTTGTTGGGGCTGTGGTTTGGGTGTTTAGGTATTAGTGGTTTGGGTGTTGTGTTTGTGGGGGTGAAGAGGGAAGGGGTAGAGGTTAATAGGAAGGGTGATTGGTGAGTGGGGGGGAAAAATGGGGCGATTGTGTGGTTGGTGCGGTTCGGATAGATTAGGTGTTGGGCATGAATGGGGAGGTGTTAAATTGGTAGGGGCATAGGTAAATGGCGAGAATAGAGCTGAGTGATTGGTAGGGTGCGAGATAAGGCAAGGGGATATCGTAAAGTTTTTAGGGTAAAATAGGTGAGTGTAGGTGTGTGTTATAGAGTCGGGTTGTGGTCGGGTGGGTAAAAGGGGGTATAGAAGGTTAAAGTAGTTGTTGTTTGAAAGGGTAGGTCTAATGAAGTGGGTGATTTGTGCAGGCACGTCAGCAGCTGACTATGCGGGACAGGATGCCCCCGCTGTTGGGACGGATGCGGCCACATGTGTCGGCAGTGCAGTGGGGCATTATGCGCGAGGTGGGACTCGGTGGAGTCCAGCAGTACAGGGCGATCGATAGGGATCACAGTTTGATGGTCACCCTCATCGAGAGATGGGATCCGGCGACCAATGTGTTCCATCTCCTGACTGGAGAGATGACCATTACATTGGAGGATGTGTATCGCATCCTTAGATTACCGATTGATGGAGAGGTAGTCTTTCAGGTGGACGCAGAGATAGCCATGGACAACATCCTACATGTATTCGGGGATGCAGCCGCGCTACTGACGTATCACAGCGCGAGCATTGAGTATGGGGATATGTACCATGCCCACCGCCATGAGACACGGCTGGCCATGTTGATGATGATCAGGATCACCTGCTTCGCCCTCCCGGACTCAGAGGGAGGCTACTTTCCATGGGCGTTGATGGGGGTCTTACATGAGATGGTCGAGGAGCATACATGTTATGCTTGGGCACCAGTATACCTGGTGCAGTTATACCGAGAGCTGTGGGGCTATCGCCGGATGAGGCGATTCGGGATTTGCTCTACATTTTTGCTACACTATTGGGCATATGAGCATATCATATGAATTAGACCAGTAGGGCTGCCCCAGCAGCCAGGGCCACAGGTGATCTACAGATATGGCTTTCAGAGGTGGTTGGGGGTCGTGGGCCAACCACGAGCCATTCTCACCGGATGAGATGTGGCATATTATCGGCATGTATTAGAGGGCTTGACAGCGTTAGATATTGTATGGAGACCTTATAGAGGTCATCACCCCCGCGGAGGAGCCCGAGCACAGTTGCAGTGGATCTAGTATACATTCTGGATAGCGGGACGGAGGCCGGGAGAGTACGAGCGGATACCCCTAGAGAGGGTACGACGACAGCTGGGGTTACGACAGGATGAGCCACCTCCCTTCCCTCAGTACCGGAGGGATGATGTAGAGGCCCCACTACCTACACCACAGCCCATGGACCCAGATTGGGTAGCCGAGAGGCCTGTAGATGATACCGTGGATGATACCGGCTGTACGGGAGCATTTTTTGGTATGGTGGGCAGGAGAGAGAGCCGCAAGGAGAGCACAGCCCACACAGCCAGACTTGGCATCGGTGATAGCAGAGAGGGATCAGCTTCAGGGGCCAGGTACAACTATTACAGGGGTATCTTGCTGCTACACAGGCACAGATAGGTGTCTTACAGGGGCAGCTAGCCCAGGCTCAGGTACAGGTAGCACCACAGGTACCACCACAGGTACAGGTATCGCCACAGGCACCACCAATGGCACCAGCATAGGCACAGGTACCAGCACCACCACCGACGTAGCCACAGGCACCACCAGCGGCACCAGCACAGGGGGCACTATTATTAGGAGTCGGGGGACCAGCCCCAGCAGCGATGGTGGCACGGGCCCGCTATATGGAGGCGAGAGCGGAGGCTCGGTATTATCAGGATATTCTTGATGGTACCGGGGCTGACTATCAGCCATATGCGGCGCATAGAGCGGAGACCTCACGTACCCAGAGATCGCAGGGTGGTGCAGCCACAGCCGGTGGGTCTGTTACAGGGAGGAGATGAGAGGCAGCACAGGGACCCGCAGGGAGACAGGTAGAGGGCGGTGGGGAGAGCTGAGGGATCTCGGGGTCAGAGAGAGATGTTTTGTTTATAGATGGATATTAGATAGAGGCACCGGTCTGCGAACCGGCTATGTATAGAGAGGCCTGCGTGCCCACATATGATTCTTTCATTTATTTATTCATTTATTGTATATACCGGCCTGCGAGCCGAGTACAAGTTGTACCGTTGATACCGGCCTGCGAGCCGAGTATATTTTTGTTATGAGAGACCGGCCTGCGAGCCGAGTCGATATTTTGACAGTTGTTGCGGCCTGCGTGCCGGCTTTGTATTAGTATGAGCTCACAGAGGCCCCTTTGCAGGGCACATTGTATATTTGAAACTGTTGATGTATAGATATGATGATTTTGACCCACATGCTATGTTTAAAATGTGTTAAGTGTTTTTTCCATGGTTTGTGATATTTAATGTATGATGAGTTTGATCCACATGGTTTATAATTGATGGTATTGATGTCCTTTGTTGATGGGATGTATGTATATATAGATGATGAGTTTAATTGACATGTTGTGTTTATGAAATGTTTGAGGTGTTGTGTCATTGATTTGTGAAATTGAACGTATGTAGCTACTGAATTGGATCCAAATGGTGTATAGATTGATGATTTTTGATATCGTTTGTTGATGGCTTGGTTGTTTTTGTAATATGGATAGATGATGTTGATGAAATTGTGATGAGATATGGATTTGATGAAAAATTATAGATAATGGTGTTGTTTATGCAGGAAAAAGGGACGGGCGCCACAAAAATTTGCAAAAATGAAGAAACGGCTTAGGTTTAAGCAACAAGGGGTACATGACCGACATCGGTTGTGTAACCGATGTCGGTATCTATATGACTGATATCGGTTACATAACCGATATCGGTTATGGAAGAATTATTTCCCTAAAAATAGAACTGCTGGGTTGGCAACTTAAGTTCTTATTTTTAGCATTCTTATTTTTAGAGTCATGCAACAAGTTAAATATGCGAATGTGACGCTGTTTGACGACTGCTACAGGTAATTGCATGGAAGAATTGAGTGATAAGGAGAAAAGAGACAGGTGAAGTGAGTGTGGGCTGAGATTAAGAAGTTAGAAAGGCAAATTATATTGGAAGAGGGTGGTGAACATGGCTGAACGAGGAGAAGCATCCAGCAGGTAGGGACGAGGGGGAAGATATGTTCCGCCCCAAGCTGCTACATCCCGAGAGGTAAACTGTTTGGTTGTAATTCGATTCTTGCATGTTTTGTGAATAGGATGAAAGAAGTGTAAGTGGGGAAAGATGAGAAAGAAAAGGTGATAGGCAAGGGTTGGGGATGGGGTGAGTGCTATTGGGGTAGGTAAACAGGGTGGTCACGTATGTTTTTAGGTAAAAATAGGAGTAAACGGGCAAAAATAATTATCATAGGTATATGTTTTTATGCAGGGTAGGTATATTTTTGACAGTGACCGGTATCGTTTAGAAGGAACCGGTATCGGTTAGCATACCGGTATCGGTTATTCATAACCGATATCGGTCACTGTAAGAGTTTCCAGAACTTGAGAAAAAACCCATAGAGATTTGTTCTTTTGAATAATTATGTGTCGTTTTGATGTATGCAGGCAGAAGCAGGGTTAAGGATGAATGATACTGTGCCAGCATTGTTGTCACGAATCCGAGCGGATGTAACACCAGCTGAATGGGCATTGATAAATCATTTGGGGTTAAGTGGAATCCGCTATTATTCAAGAATCACGTGTAACCATGCTATGTTGCAGGCGTTGATTGAGAGATGGAATCCAGAAAAGAATACCTTCTATCTGCCAACAGGGGAGATGACAGTGACTTTGGAAGATGTGTTCTCGTATTTTGAGACTCCCAATGATAGGAAAAACAGTGTATCAGGCGTTGCCTAGCGCGGGGGTGGGCAGCGATAACAGCAGTATTTGGGTTAGCTGCACGAGATTTGACACAGCGAGGTTTATCATTTACGTATGGTACAATGTATGCAACACACCCTGAGGAAACAAGGTTGGCTGTGCTATTAATGATAGCGGTGGGGTATTATGCATTACCGAGGGCGGAGGGTGGAAGATTTCCCAAAGCATTGATGAGTGTTATTTGGGAAATGATAGAAATGAGCGTGACTTTCGCATGGGCACCCGCATATCTGGCAGAGTTATATAGGGGTTTATGGGCCTGCAAGCAAAAACACAAGATGACACTAGATTTTTCGTACTTATTACATTGTTGTGCCTATGAGCATATTGTTTGTGTGCATCCAATAGGCCGACCCATTGAGTTGGGAGAGGAAGGAGTGCAAAGGTTGGGATTCAGACAATGGGTCCAGACAGAACAAGAAGCAAGATCCCAGGCCGTAATAGATGACCTCAAGTATTATAGATAGGTATGGGAGATGGTGACGATTGCGGATATTTGTTGGAGGCCTTACGGGAACTATATGGTGACGGAGCACATAGCTAAGGAGTTGAGGGGTGTAGAGTGATTGAGATGGATCGCAGGGCACAGGCCAGGTGAGTACGAGAGGATTCCTCTAGATTATGTGCGGTGACAATTTGGGTTCGTTCAGGATATACCAATGACATATAGACCATACATGAGGATTGACACCGAGGCAACATTCTCACCTCCCTAGCCTACACCTCCAGAAGGGCCAGAAGAGATAGTAGCCGATCGTAGGGTAATGGATGCGGGAACGACAGAGGCCTATAGAGTATGGTGGGTAGCAGAGCTACGAGGTGCACGTGAGCGCCCAGACATAGCTGTGATTACAGTGGAGAGAGATCATCTATAGGATTTAGCTCACCAGCTTCAAACACAGGTGAATGAGACAAGGGGATTGTTAGAGGTTTCACAGTTACGAGTGGAGATACTGGAGGCAAGATTTCTCCATGCGAGAGGACGTATTCGTTTGTTACAGGAGATGTTGGCGGATCAATGGGAGGAACCAATGGTAGTGGCACCTTTGAGGATGGAGAGGCCAACTGAGGGGCATCGACGATCATGATCACCACCTAATTCGGGAGGAGGTGCAAGGGTCTAAGTGAATTGCCTAGGAATATAAGAATAAATAAGGATGCCGACCTGCGAGTCGATGATAGAGAAGATGCATTTGTTTAACATCTAAAATAAAACTAAAGATGTATGTGGTTTTGAGTGATGATAATAATAAGAATTGTTGTGTTTTGAATGTTGTTTTTGTTTTGTTTGAAAAAGGATAAAGATGAATGTTGGCAAATAGAAATACACAAAAAATATTTATATTTACAACACATGATAGGGTATGGTAGGGAATGGTCGAGGTAACCTTTGGAGACTCCATGTCTCCTAAGTGCTGCCTACATAGCCCATTACACAAAGCAAGGAGGGGCCTCAGACCGATGTAGTTCTCCCTTAGAACTAGGGAGAGGTGAATTCAGGCAATTTAGGTATGGTTAGGAAATTTGTTGGTTGGTAAAAATATTGATATTGGTAGGGTAATGTTGTTGGTGTTGGTAAGGAATTGGCGATGTTGGTATAGGTATAGGTGAAGCGAAAGTTAGCCTACCCAAGTGGTAGGGAACCCTATCCTGATTAAGGTCAACACATAATCCCAGAGTCAAGTAAAAAGAGGAAAAAGTGTCCCATAGTGGAGAAGAGCCAAACAAACCACATAATAACGTAGAATGAAGTTGAACCCCTAGGTACCTTGCATAGACGAGAAGTCGATAGGTGAAAAGAGTGGTATAATCACAATATATCAGATAGACGTCACGTCCCTTGAGTTTTGTTGCTTTGACAAATGGTGCAGTGAGGTGGTTGATGTGGGCGAGGACGCAGAGAACTTATTATAAGATGATTATTCTGACAAAAGAGAACCAGACCTAAATAGACAAGTCCATGACTCAAAAGTGTTCTGAAACACTGCTTTTATTTTTATTTTATTTTTCCGGATATAGACTGATCGATGCAGGAAGTCTACATGGGATATGTATTTTGTTTTTCTTGAGGTCTTCACGAAGATGATCAATGCGAGAAGCTTCTGATAAAGGCTGACTGTGTATAGCTGTCCTTCAAGGGAGCCAGTCTATTTATAGTAGTAGATGCGGTATTTATGTATAGCTGTCCTTCAGGGAGCAGTCTATATATAATAGCAGTAATAGTTTGGCATATAGCTGTCCTTCAAGGGATCAGTCTATTGTATAATTTAGAGGTCTAGATGTCCATCAGGCATAAAGCATCTAGTTTTTTGTAGGAAGTTTGACTCAACAAAATCCCATAAGTGTTTTAATTAAGAATGTGTTATTTTGATACTTTGAAGTCATGGACTAGACTAAAAAGGGGAGGTGATAATCAAACCATGTGAGCTTGATTTGATTTTGCGATGTAAGAAACAAAGTGTATGTGGTGGTAAATGAGCTCAAGGGACGAGCGTAAGGTAGATGAGAAGTGATATAACACTAATTTCAACAGTAGAATGGTCGAAGATGCAAGGCATTAAGGGGCTCAGGCTCAGGTTTACCATTAAGCGAATCTAAACGATAAGTGCCTGATCCATAAGTGTGAGTGATAATGTAAGGCCCAATCCAATTAGGAGCAAATTTTCCATGTTTGCTCTTTTCTAGTTTGGTTACATGTTGATTCTCTTTGAGGACAAGATCACCAACCTTAAAGGTACGCTCATGAAGTCGTTTATCATAAGCACGCTTGATGCATTTTTGGTAGATTTGAAGGTGATCAAGAGCCGTAAGACGACGCTCATCAAGAAGCTCTAATTGGGCTAACCGCTCTTGGCGGAAATCATCATTGGTGAGAATATCCTGAAGAGATATTCTGAGGGAGGGTATTTGTATTTCGAGAGGCAAGACCACCTCGATACGATATACCAAAGAAAATGGTGTGGCATTAGTGGAGGTACGAATGCTAGTATGATAAGCCCAAAGGGCAAAGGGAATGTGATCATGCCAATTTCTGGCGGACTCATTGACAACTTTCATGAGGATTTTGGTTAGGGTTTTATTAGAAGATTCAGCTTGACCATTGGCCTGTGGATAGTAAGGTGATGAGAAACTAAGTTTGATACCAAATTTGTCACAAAGGTCTTGTAACAACTTATTTTTAAAATATTTACCATTATCTGTTATTAGGCGATGAGGAATACCAAAACGACAGATAATATGATGGTTAACGAATTCGACAATTTTTTATTTTTTGATTGAAATGAGTGGAATGGCCTCCACCCATTTTGTGTAATATTCGGTTGCTGTGATTATCCAATGGTGACGTTGCGAAGAGGGTGGGTGGATCTCACCAATAAGGTCTAAACCCCATTGTGAGAAAGGCCAAAGATCTCATGCGACCTGTAGCGGATGGCTAGGAGTATGTTGAAGGTTGGCATGTTGTTGAAACATAACACAATGCTTAACATATTCGTAGCAGTCGTTATTAAGAGTAGGCCAATAATAACCTAGGCGAAGGATTCGTTTAGCCACAGTAAGGCCACTAAAATGTCCGCCACAAATACCGTCATGGACCTGTTGGATGGTATAGGTGACCTCTACGCCGGTTAGACATCGAAGGAGGATACCATCAAAGCCACGTTTATAAAGGAGTCCCCCCATGATGACATAACGAGAAACATGTTTAAGAAAAGTGCGTTTGCCGGGTACTAGTTAGGTCAGGTGGGAGAACAGAGGTTGTAAGGTAGTCGTGAAATTGGTGGTACCAGGTATCCTGTGAATTAGCAGACACATTATTTATCATACAAACAATCGGTGCTGAGTAAGATGGGGCAAAGAGTTGTTGGACCAAGATGAATATGTCAGAGTCAGTTGGTGAGGTAGGAATTTGTGAGGCTAAGCAAGCCATAGTATCCGCAAATTTGTTAGTGGAGCGGGGAATGGTCTGGATAGAATAACGAGTAAATGAGGTCAAAAGTGAATCCACGTAATGTTTGTACTTTTGAAGTTCCTCATTCTTACATTGGTAGATGCCCATAACTTGATTGACTACCAATTGAGAGTCACCAAAAATATTAATAGATTTGACACCTAAGTGTAACGCAACCTGGAGACCCAAAACAAGGGCCTCGTATTCCGCTGTATTATTAGTGCAGGGGAAATTGAGCCGGAATGAAAGAGGCATAGGCTCAGCGTCAAGAGGAATGAGAACAACACCGGCCCCTCTGCTGCTGGCATTTGGATCCATCGAAGAAGAGGGTCATTGGATACGACTCTTCCCTGAGTGAAAGAGTGGCGATGAGTTCGTCGGGGAAATAAAAATTGGTAAATTGTTCCCCAGGTAAAGGGGCCTCTGCAAGTTGGTCCGCAATAGTTTGTCCTTTGATTGACTTCTATTGTATAAACTCAAGGTCGAGGTCAGTGAGGAGCATAAGCCATCGGGCGATGCGTTGGTTTAGATGTGGTTTGGCATACATATAATGAATGGGGTCCGTGTTGGTGATGACAAAAGTTTTGTGATTCAGGAGGTAATGTCGGAGTTTGGTGGCTACGAATGATAGGGCTAGGCACAATTTTTCTACATGTGTATACCTAGCCTCGTAATCCATGAGAGTACGACTTATATAATAAATGGCTTGTTCTTAACGTGCCGAGTCCCGATGTGCGAGCATGGCTCCTATAGCATGGTCAGTGGCAGAAAGGTAAAGGTAGAAAGGGCGATCATCCTGAGGTGGAATAAGCATGGGTGGCTGCAAGAGATAGGCTTTGAGAGCTTCAAAGGCTTGGTGACACTCTTCACTCCATTGAAAGGCAATGTCCTTTTTAAGAAGGTGATGGAAAGGTTGACATCGATCTGAGAGTTAGGAGATGAAATGCCGGATGGATTGAAGTTTACCCTGCAAACTACGCAATTGTTTGAGGTTTTTGGGTGGGGGAATTTCTAGGATAGCTTTGACTTTAGATGGATCGACCTCAATGCCACGCAAAGAGATGATAAAGCCAAGAAGTTTTCCCGAAAGAACACCAAAGACACATTTCTTTGGTTGAAGCCGGACTGAATATTGCAACAGGCGATCGAAAATAATGGTTAAAACATCGAGATGTTCACTGCGATGTTTAGATTTTCCAAGAAGATCATCGACATAATCCTCAAGGATAGTGTGCATAATGTCATGAAAAATGTAAGTCATAGCCCGCTGATAGGTGGCACCAGCATTCTTAAGGCCAAATGGCATGACACGATAACAGAAGGTTCCCCAAGGAGTTATGAAGGTAGTTTTATGTTGATCGGCCGGGGCTACCAAAATTTGATTGTATCCCGAAAAGCCATCCATGAGAGAAAGCATTTCATGGCCTGCAGTGAGATCAACAAGTTGATCAATACTTGGGAGGGGGAAATCATCCTTGGGGCAAGCGAGGTTAAGGTCTCAGAAATCCGTGCATATCCGAAGTCCCCCCGTCGCTTTAGTGACAGGTACGATGTTAGAAATCCATTGAGGATAGTCAATAGGCAAGATGAAGGAAACGGAAAGAAGTCGTTGAAGCTCTTCTTTGACCAAGAGGGCAATGCGTGGATGCATTTTTCTCAGTTTTTGTTTGACTGGTTTGGAATCGGGGTTTAGGGTGATGTTATGGACAGCAATGGTAGGATCAATTCCTGGCATGTTAGCATAAGACCAAGCGAAAGGCTTGGTTGCGGGTACGGAGAAAGGTAGTAAAGGCGGCTTGTTCTGATGTGCTAAGGGATTTTCCGATCTTCACAACGTGAGGATCCTCCTCTGTGTGGATGTTGATTTCTATAGTCGACTCATTCAACATGGTTTGAGTTTTAGACGGTAAGGCGCGTTGAATATAGGAGTCTTTCGCCCCAAGGTAAGTGAGGATGGAGTCGTCACCCTGGCACTCAACAACATTAATCGAAAGCGAATCCTCTTCGATCATGTCTGGATATAGAAGGGGAAGAGAAGATGGGTCCTCATTATCATGTTGATAAGTGAGAGGACCTAGGAAGATAACATTTATGAAAAAAAAAAGTTAGGAGGGATAGATTCAGGGTCTATCGACTCTGTGGGTGACGATGGCAAAATGGGTGATGATGGTTTGGTAGGGGTGACATCGTCATCTTCCAAGATATAACTGACATGAGGTTTCTCCGGTGTAAGTGTTTCAGGAAAAATGAGACCACCACGATCATTGTGTTTGCGTGTAGTCACGGGAATGAGTGTATGTCGGCCTTGTTCATAAAGACCAAAACCAAAGCCTTTCCAAGCACAGCGAGTCAAGAAGGTGAGGGCGAAACGACAATTTGTCAAGTATTGAAAATTGGATTGGAAGGGAACCACACCAAGAGGAGGTTCAAGGGTAACGGAGGATGCGTCAACACCCCCATACGTTAGGTTGGTGTGGCAATGGGGTGGTCCGTAAGAGATTACCTCCCCCACGCGACGGTCGTAGGTGGGATGTGCATGTAACTGTCCGTACTCCTGTGGGGTATGGAAAGAGCTAACATTATATAGGCGGTATTCCCCCAGCGTAAGGCGTTGAAAAACATCTACTAAGGGGTCAGAGGTTGGGATGTTATCTGCGGGAAAGGAAGTGATATTTGTAACGGCGGTTTCATTGGTTGAAGGTGTAGGTGCATTGGAAGTGGATGGCTGGGTTGGATGAATGGGTGTCTTGACTGGTACAAGCACATCATTAGGGAGATACAACATATTGCAAGTTTTGAAGGGGGGAGGATCAGCTTTTACGGTGTAGGACTTCCCCTCGTACTCAAATTTTATGCATCTATGTAAGGTGGAGGGAACGCATCCCATAGCCCGGATCCAAGGGCGGCCTAACAACATATTGTATTGAAACTCTCCCTCAAGGACATAGAAGAGTTCAGGTAAAGTGCGTGGTCCTACACGAATGTTAAGGATCACGGTGCCTAAGGTAGAAGTAATAGCATCATTGAATGACCGCAACATGATGGGGTTGGCACACATGCAACTAGAAGGGATATTCATTTGTTGGAAGGCTTTTTGAAGAGATGATGTTTAGGCTAGCGCCCCCATCAATCATAACACGACGTACCCGAATGTCCCGAACGTAAGCTGAGATGAAAAGAGCAGGGTCAGGATCTTCAGCACCAAAGTCGATAATTTCATCTTCGGAGAAACTGACAGCAGCGGCTTGCTGTTCAGAGACAGAAGTGGTTGGGGAGATAGATTGTTTGGTGAGTGAAGCAACGTGATTGGGTGTTAGAATAGAGGTAACAGGAAAGGTTTCATTAGGTAAGACCTCTATCCCTTGAAGGATTTCAATGAGAGCTTGTCGATGAGATTCAGAAGTCTGAATGAGATCATACAGTGTCATTTTTACAGGTGATTGGTGAAGCTGTTTGATCATGGTTCGGTGGGAAATTCCATTAGAGATGGGGTAGGTAGGTCCACGAATAACCACTTTAGGTGGTGGTGTAATCGGGATGGTGGACGGAGAAAGAGATGCCGCAGGTGTGTTTTCTTTTGCTTTCCCATTGTTTTTCTGCCCTCGAGTAGCAACACTAATCATATTGATCTCGTAAATACGAGAGGAGGAAGACGGTAGGGATAGGTCATGGTCTTCGAGAGGTGGGGCTGTAATAATGATAGATCTTGGTGAGGCGGGGACAGGTGGTATAGGAGAGGGAATTGAAGCTAAAGGTCTCTCTCTTCGTAAATTGTCTTTCTTAACTTTTCTATCTGAGAGAGGTGTCTGACGAAGGATGGCTTTTAAAGCTTTGCATCCCTCTACATCATGTCCTGGTGTGCGGTGGTAAGCGCAGATTTTAGACTCATCATAACCTATAGGTCGAGGTTTAGATGGGTCATAAGGTCTAAGTGGGGGTAGAGAAATGGTCGCATTCTCCATCAACATAGCAAGGATTTTGGCGTAAGATCCTTTGAGTGGGTCAAAATCGGAGGAAGATGAAGGTATTGGTTGGGTGGGTTTTGGTAATGTTTGGGTATGGTTGGTTCATACGGGTGGTGGTTTAGCCAAGGGGTATTGATACGTGGTTTTAACTAAACGTGGTTTCTTCGGTGCAGGAGCTACGTTTAGCTGGTTAGATGATGAGGCTCTAGATAACGTGGTATCTAGAAACAATGGCGGAAAAAGAGGAGTGACGGAAAACAAGTCCTTTGATGATGAGATTTGTTTAGGGTTGATGGGTGGACAGGATACGTGGGGTGACAGTGTTGATATACCCTTAGATCTCTGTATGGATGCAGAAGGCGTAGGTCGCTTTAAAGAAAACGCAGGAGGTATGATATATTGATGTAAGGTAGAGGGATGGGGTCCCAATATGGAAGGTAGGTGTGATGACGAGGGTTTGAGTTGTGATAGCGGCATAGATTGAGGAGATTGGGTCTGTCTCCTAATGGGATGGACGGCTTTATTTTTAGATAAATCAAGCCACTTAGGTGGGTGTGTTAGACTAGGTATTGGTGAGGTCCCAAGCGTAGGGGAATATTTGGTTAGTTTAATAGAAGTGGATGAGGTATTTGGTAGAGATGAGGGGGGTGAAGATGAGGACATAGGCATTTTAAGCTTTTGTAAACACTTCGGGTATATGGTAGAAGCATCTGGATCGGTCATCTGCATTTGAGTAGAATAGGGGGTACTCAAATGTTCCATAGGACTCATCTATCTTCTGGAGAATGACAGTCTTCAGGTGTGAATTGGAACTCTTGTATGGAAGAAAGGTGGGTTGTGATTCCGGTCCACTGTGGGTGTGATACAGGGGGCAGATGAGGCACTGTATCAATAGGTGTTAAGAGGTCAACTGGTCGCTGAAAAGATTTAGGTGATGAAGGACTAATAGGTAGGAGGGCGTGTTTGAGAGGATCCGTCATGTTTAAAGAATGTGGTGATGTCGGTTCAAGAGGTTTCTCGTCTAAGGATGACAAAAGAAGTGGCGAGCCTTCCTCTTGTACAACAAGAATGGTAGAAGGAGACGTTTGGGAAATAGATAAATTAGATAACATCCGCTCATAGTCTTGCAAGGATGTGGTATAAGAAGGCTCATTTGTGAGAAGGGAACTCTGGGCAGTTAATTCCTTGATGGGTAAAGGAACGGCAAGGATTTCAGCTTGTCTTGATGGCGAGGAAGGGGGTTCGGTTTCCTGCGTTAGGGAAGAGGCTTGATTCAGAATTTGTTCGATAGAGGTTTTTGGCTGGGAATCGAAGACTGCATGGATCTCATGAACACTCTCCTCGGCTAAGATATCTTGGTTTAGATTACTGTTAGAAGAATGATTCAGGAATGGTTTGTTGAATATTTTCAAATTTTGGTTAGCAGGGGCATTAGGATTATCGAGGGCTATATCAACCGCATCAACCATTTCCTGCACTATGTTTTTCAACATCTTGCAGTTTTCATGACTATGTCCTTTTACGCGGTGAAAGTTACAAAAGTCATTTTCTTTATACCAGGAAGGTATAGAGTGGGTGGAGTCAAACCCAAAGTGAGGTTTAACAGGAGGAAAGGTGATAGCTCCGGCTTTGAGCAATTTTTCCAAGATGACACCATAAGTTTCCCCCAAGGGAGTGTACTTGATGGGCTCCGCTTTATATTTATAGGTGGTTTTTTGGCGGGGTATTAGACGGTGGTTCGGATTTGATCATCACCGCGTGCACGACCCCTTTTGATTTCGAAGTAGTCGATGGGTGAGGATTGGTGGTGTTAGGTTTGTTGGTGGAATCTTGGGTTGGGAAAGTGGGGTTTTTGTTGCGTAACCGTAATTTCTCTTCCTCTAAGGCTCGAATCTCTAGTTTCCAAGCCATGGTAAAGGCCTCGTCAAATGTGCAGAAAGTTTGAATTTAAAGAGTAGGAGAGATGTGCTTAGCGTAGGCCCGCGTAAAAAGTTCGATAAGTTCAGTCTGAGGTAAGGCATATGTGAGTTGGTTGATAAGGCCTCGCCATCGTCTGACGAAATCTACGATAGATTCGTCTTCAAATTGTCAGATGGCATAGAGGTCGGTGATAGATACTTTCTTGGCAATGTTAATGGAGAAATGATCCAAGAAAGATTGGGCTAGCTGGTTAAAAGAGAAGATTGAGTGTTGGGTTAAAGCACTGTACCACTCCAAGGTGGGTCCTGATAAGGACATGGGAAAGGTGCGGAGTAGTAAAGAGTCATCATGAGCAATCAGATAGCAGGCATGTCTAAATGATCGCAAGTGTTGTTGAGGGTCCTCCTTATTATTAAAATGGGTAAATTTTGGTAATTCCCATTGAGGAGGATATGAATGAAGGGGGACTGAAGGGTGGATAGGCTCCCGACAAACTTGCTCGTATGTCAAGGTGCTACTGACTTGCTGAAACAGAAGCCTCCAGATTTTGCATTTTGTCCATCATTTGTTTAATTAAATCAGTAGTTGGATGAGATGATGGTGTGGTTGTGGTAAATGGAGGGAAATTGGGCCAAGGGCCACCACTAGACAATGGTGGGGTTAAATGTTGATAAGGTATGGAGGACGAATGTGTTGAGGCAACCGAATAGGGATGTCCTATATAAGCTGTTGAGGTTACCGGATATGTGTGTGGAAATGAAAAGGTGGGCGGAGCTTGAGAAGGAAAGCTCGTGTGGATAGGTGGCAGAGAGCAAGTCATGAACGGAACAGTCTGCAAGAGAGACGAGGTAGGAGCAGTCGGCGGTAATGACATGTTGGGCCCAAGATTAACCAAAGGAAAGCCAATCTGTGCCGTATGAACCCCTGAAGTTGCTGAGGTAGGAGACAAGACTAAGGATGCGGAAGGCAAAACAGAGTTATCAGTGCAGAGAAGGAGCTAAATGAGCAGCTATACTGATAGGCATGCCAACAAGGAGTTGACCGTCGGGTGTACGATCAGCGGCATGAGACAAATAGTATTGTACAGCGCTAGGATTAACATCCAAAAATTTGGCAAATTCTTTATCTCCTACAGGAATTTTAGGAACCTCACTGGTATCCGTAGGATTCCCCACAGAATGTGAAGGGGGTGATTCAGGAAAAGGCACAGAGCAAGCATGTGAAACCATGGCGGTGGCTTGCTTTCGAGTGATAACAACCATGGACAGGAGTACATAGTAGGGTTTCAATCTATCAGGAATAGAAACAGGTAACAAGATGTTTTGAAATTGGTAGGTTGCTAGTTTGTCAGGAACTGTAAAAGATAGTAACCGATATCGGTCTGATAACCGATGTCGGTCAGGATATAGCCGACGTCGGTAAGGTAACCGATGTCGGTATAATAGAACTGGTGTAAGAAACAGTAAGAAGTTGTTGATTTGGTGTTAACAGTGATTAGTATGCCTACCAAACTATGTTCTGTAGTGGTCACAGAAAACAGTGTATGACAGAGAAACAGAACTGAAAACAAGCAAGAACGCACAAACAAATTAACAGATTAACCCTAGGGTTAATTTTAATCAATTTGGGCTTATGCCTTTAGACGCAGAATGATGTCAATCCTAAACAAAAGACTTAGGGGAAATGTCAAGTTTGTTTTGGCTTATAAGGTTACCTCAATCGGGCGGAGGAATACCGCGGAAAAGGGGGGATGTTTTGAGCTGTTGTGTTAATTATGAAGTGATTCGGTATGTGTTGTGCAGTGAAAGTAAGATTAATTTCTTGTCAATACTGTGCAAATCACCCCCACGTGTACGACCTGTTACTTAGTCTACGTTCACTAGAATTGAAAACAACAAGCAAGAATGTAATGCACGTGTTTTAAACCCAAATCGAAAATGATATTCGATGAAGCAAATAAGATGACTTTCACTAATGCAAAACTAGGAAAGCAAGACAAATTCTTTTACTAAATATAACAAAAACAGCAACAGCAAGTATGCTCCCTAAATGAAAGCAAACAAGAGAAACAGAAACCCGAAATGGGTCCCACCGGTGTGTGCCAAAATGTTTTCGCGCGAAATGTCTCGGCGGTGAGGAATAGACTTAATTCTATCCTTTCATTCCTTTGAGAAATAGATAAGGGTTAGGGCTAGGAGGAATACCTGTTGAATGTTGAGATGGTGTGCGCGTACCGTAGAGAAAGATCAGATCGACTGCGAAGAACTCCTTTTTGTCTGGGAAGGACTACCTGCAAGTAAGAATACAAGACCACCAGATTTTAATTAGACAATAAATGAGGGAGCTGCCTTAGGCCCAGGAAATATAAAACTTCCTTTCGAAGGTGGTCAGTTCCCCTTTTAATACGAATTAACACAAATGATAACAAGGAAAGCTATTGCAAAATCACGATTTAGGTATCTCGTTACAAAGCAATAGAAACTAAACTATCAATAATAAAGCGTCACGTTGTTTGTTTGGTTACTGGTCGTTGATACATTCAGGTTGAGTTATAGGGATAAACCAGACTGGATCTAGGGTTGTTAGGTGACAAATAGGTGAGAAAAGGGTTTTGGGGTATAAGTCACAGTGACCGACGCCGGTCACTGGATAACCGATCGCGGTTAGAGAACCACCGCCGGTGGGGGATAAACGACACCGGTGGGGTCAGCAATCTAAATGCTTCTGGATAGAGGTTGGTTGCAAGGTGATCGTGGGGTTATTAAGATTGGTGGATGGCTGAGGGGAATAATGGGAGGACAGGAAAGGCTTAGAGTGTGATATAATGGTCTTCTAGACAATACAAAGATGTATGGATGAAGGTTAAGTGCAGGGTGTTGGTAGGTGGTAGATCTAGGAATGAGCTTATAATTACAATCAATCCACAGGCTCAAGAAATGGTGCTTAGAATCATACAAGACACTACTTACTCGTTCCTGATGAAGATGCAGGTTCCAGGACTGTGAAGACGAAGACAGGGCTCAAATAGGATGATCATGACAATCCAAGCTGAGCAATCTTCTCTTCTGATGCTCGGATGAGTGTCACTGGGGGCCTGGTTATTCCATTGTAGTCCTGGGCTTGATTTCCTTGTCTGCAAACTCTTCTCGTTTCTTCACTTGTCTCTACTCCGGCCAAGCAAATCTAGATCCTTCCAATGATTTCACCTCCTTTTGATCAAATGAAAATCTGATCCCATGTTTTTGGTTGGAAGTGGTCATTTACAGGGAACCGATGGCGGTTACGAAACCGATGACAGTCGAGTAGGAACCGGTACTCGGTCAAGTCAAAGTGGGCTATTTTTGGTAAAATAGCCAACTTTCCCTCCTTTTCTCCCGAGGGATTAGTTGTGGGCTTGGTCAAGTCATTATGAGGTCATTTTTGGGTGCGGGTGAGGAGTAATTAATCATAGGTGTGGATGTGGACCAAGTTATAGGTCTTAATTAGGTTAGTTTAGGGTTAAGACTCGGTCATGATGAGGGTGGCGAAATGAGGGTGGCATGTATGGCGATGTGGATTTATTAATTATAAGGTAATTAATAAATAATTTTGTAAGGTTTAGGTGATGAGGTTAGGGTTGCGAAATGAGATGCATTGCACAGGGGGTCGTAAGACACAAATTTGGTGTCTACAGAAGTATTTAACTCCCGCATGAGAAACCAGCAGTTAGACCTTGTTGTTTGAAACTAGATGCTTAAATTTCTTCAAGCTCATAATTACTACAATAACATTCTTCTCAATGAAGGAATACCTCACTTCATAGTTCTACAAGATTTGGCTAAAGAAGTCAATTGGCTGCTCTGCATTTTCTTCATTCTGTTGTACTAAAATTGCAGAAATTATATCACCACCTCCAAATGCATAAAGGATGAATTCTTTAGAGAAATTTGGGTTAATGAGATTTGGAGCCCGTGAGATAGCTTCTTTTATTACCTCAAAACTTTCCTTACCTTCAGTCATCCATTTTAAAGCCATACTTTTCTTCAACATCATAGTTATTGGCTTGATAAGGGCTGCAAAGTCTAGAATAAACCTTCGAACAAAATTGATTCTTCCCAAGAAACTTTGAAGAGCCTTCTTATGACTTGGTAATGGTAGTGGTTTTATTGCTTCAACCATTTCTAGATCAATTTCTAACCCTTATTTGGAAACAATGTGGCCTAGGAGTTTTCCTTCATGAGCTAGGAATATGCATTTTTTGGGATTCAAGGATATCCCAAATATTCTACATATTTGGAACACTTGTCTCAAATGAAAGAGATGGTCTTCTGCACTTTTAGAAAATACAATAATATCATCTAGGTATATCAGCTCTATTTTATTGATCAATCCCTTGAATGTCATGTCCATTTTCCTTTGGAAAGTAGCTCCAGCGTTAGACATCTAAAATGACATTTTTCTATATGCATAGGTTCCCCGTTTGTTGGTGAATGTTGTCTTGAAATAATCATCTTCCTTTACCATGATCTGATTATACCCTGAATAACCATCTAGCAATGAAAACCTTTTGGAGCCAGTAACAGCTTGCAAAATCTGCTCCACAGAAGGAAGTGAGTAGTGATCCTTAAGGAATGATCTCTTCAAATCTCTAAAGTCTACACACAACCTGATTCCCCACTCTTATTTCTAATTGGAACCAAGTTTACAACCCAACTTTAATGCTTGATGGGGAATATGATACTTTCTTCTATTAACTTATTCAATTCCTTCTTCATGAGAGGCTCAATGTGTGGATTGACCGGTCTTTGTTTTTGCCTGATGGGCCTAGCACTTGGATCTAGTTTAATTGTGTGTTGAGATAGCTTGGGATTGAAACCTTTCAAGTATTCATAGCTCCAAGAAAATACATCCGGGAACTCTTGGAAAAGTTACATGAATTCATACCTTTCTTGCTTGGTTGTCACTTTACCAATTTGAGGTGACTTGCCTTCTCCAATTGTGATTGGTTCTGAATCTTCTCCCTTGACTTGGATGTTTTCTTTATCCTTCCTATATTGATCATTATGATTGAATATAGAATCTAAAGTCATAATTCCGTTTGGAACTTTGTTGGTTCTCAGCTATACCACTTGATCACCATACCGCTGTCCCAACTTTTCCTAATTTTTAGCTAAGAACTCAGCTTCCTCTTGCAAAAAATTGATGATATGTTGGTCACTCTAAATTTTTTTCCAACTTGTATTATTGTTTGGCACTAATGGCCTTGCAATAAAATGGATGTTTGGCTGCATTTTATCTCTTTTAATACTCTCCACAACATCAAAATTTGCTTCAACTATTGCAAGTCTATCAGCAACTTGGTTCTCTTTCCTAGGGATGGAGTTGATGCCAAAGCCTTTAAAATCCTCAATGAGATTCCACACCCTATTCCTATAACTTTTGAGAAATTCATTATTAGTAGCATGATGTCCTTTAACTTGATTAACAATTAGCTCACTATCACCAAATACTTGTAAGTTATTTATGTCTCTCTTCCATGACCAATGCAATCCATGTATCAAAGCTTCATACTCAGCAGTGTTGTTAGAACATGCAAATTGAAATCTCAAAGTTTAATAATAATTTATGACTTGAGGTGAAACAACCATAACTCCTCCTCCTACACCTTGTTTACTTCTTGATCCATCAAAGAACAACTGCCATACCTCATTGTCATCTCTATAGTCTAGCTTGGTGATGTTAGGAAGAGGCTTATTTTCTTCATGCATGTAATAGACTCCTAGTTCAGATAACTCCATTTATTTGTAGGGATCAAAAGCATGTACCTTTTTGGCCCATTTGTCAAGATTCAAATATGGAATGCTTCCAAATTTGATGTTAGCTTCATGTGTGTTTGGATAATCCTCTTGATCAAATGCTGAATAGTTGGCATTGATTAGGCTTGGAGTATGAGGCTCTATGTGAAAGTTTGTAATAGGTTCAGACCTGACCATGGCCTTAGCTCCATACCTTGTCCTGAACAACATGTGTGACCAATCAATAGATAGGTATCCTCTAATTCAAGCTATGAAATCCCTTGACAAACATATGGCAAAGAGTGGTGGCAAAGCTATCACTAACACATCTTGCAAAACAGTGACGTTGGGGCATGCATGCAAAGGAAGGATCAAATATTTAATTACCCCAACTGTTGCTATTGCTATCCCATACAATTATGCCACCCCTTTGGACATGACTTCATATTGAAGGCCCAAATGATCAGCTATTTGCTTGGGCATCATGGAACTACTTGCCCTAGAATCAATTATACAATTATGTACTAGTTTATCCCCAATGATCAACGAAACATAGAATGGAGGGGGCTTCAAATTTTTTTCTTGTAGTCCCCCATGATTCCCCTCAAGTTGAGTGGAATTTGTGAGTACCTTCTCTTGCACATGAGCTAGCTGATTTGGGGTTGACCAATTCTTCATGGAAGATTGTAGCAGGTCCCTTTGTCCTGGGATGGATAGTGACTCCCACATAGATATGTTAACATTGGTCTTCTTCATTTGTTCAATGATATTGAATGAGGATGAACCATCTCTTTGTTTCCCTTTAGTCTGCACATTATTTTCTTGTACATGGGCTACAACAGCTGGCATTTGAGCTAGTTTAGAAGGTGGCTTAGGTTGTCCTTGCACATTTGGAACTATATTTTACTTGCCAACACCTTGTGGAGTGATGAAAGGTTATGAATCACCTAGACCTGATGACTTCCCTTCACCAATATTCATATATGTGTTAGCTACTATATTATGACAAGGTGTTTGATTCACACCACAAAAATCTTCAGCCTGCCAGTTGACAAGTGTAGTATCATCTGGAGTTGTATCTTGTTGAGATGTCCTTGTTGTTGGTTTGTTTCTCCCCTTGACTCACTCTCCACACTAGTTGTTGTCACTAGAAAGCTTGGTTCAAAGCACCATTGAAGAACATAGATTGGTTGTGAGGTTCATTACATGGGAAACAACAGTCATACTCTTAAGCTATATTATTTTGCACTAGCACTAAGGCTTTAGAGGTAGACACAACATGGGATTTATAGGGCTGAAATGGTCTATTGGCAGGAGGACTTACTTGATTTTGATTTGTAGATGGGTTGGGTCACCTATTAGGCTAATAAAAAGGCCTAAAACTTTGAGCTTGTTGTCTCTTGAGTGTAACCATCTCATTACCCAAATTTTGCAATTGTTTCATAACTTCTTAAAGATCATTTGAGGCACTAGAGGATGAAGTAGAAGATTCATTTGAACTCTAATTTCTAGGATTGGGAATAGGAGCTAAAGTAGGTGCTTGACTAGTACTTGATATTCCCAACTCTGGATATAGGGGCATAGGAGGACTAGGTGCTAGTTTACCAGCTTGGATCAAACAATTCTCAGCCCTAATGGCGATGTTATAAGCTACAGGTAGAGTTATACCTCCCATAGATTGGATCAACATAGAAATGTCAGAATTTAAAGCCTTGAGAACATATAAGAAAGCATCTTGAGTTGTTGGCCTCACTACCAATGGGATTCTATCCCATGTTCTTTAAAATCTGAAATTGAAGTCTATTAGCTACTCATTGGGAGCTTTCTTGATAGTTGTCAGTTTCTCCAATAGAGACAAGTTGTCCCCTTTCTCTCAAAATTAGTTATGGAGAGCTATGCACAACTGGTTCCAATTGTGGATAGAGCCTGCCTCAAGGCTCCTAAACCATTACAAGGATTTCCCTTTGAATGAAGATGTCAGCAATTTGATAGCAATATCCATCTCAATAATCTCATGGATTGCACAAACATTAGCAATGTCTTAGACATGATCACCAACAGTGGTCTGATTTTCTCTAGTAAAGTATGGAATGTTCTTCAATAGTGAAATTGGAACTAGGTTTTGTGGGTTGAGAGAAAGTGGGGTCCTTCTAGTAAATTTGATATAAGGATTGGGTTGTGCCAGTATGGTTGTCCTGAGAACCCTTGTTGATTGGATGAATGGTCTACCAGGTCGAGGAGTTAATAGAGTTATATTTGGTGGAGATGGAGACCTTTGAATACTTCCTCCCCTTTCTCCTCTTTCTAGGGATAATTACATATGCTCAAACAATCCTTATTCTCTGGTCCTTGACCTTGTTTGGATCCTTCTCATGAATCTTCAAGCTTGAACTTTAGATCTGCAGTCTAGAATTGGGTCATTTAGTGTGATTGCACAACATTGAGTTTTCTCCAAGGTGTGGGACCTTGAAGAGGGGAGAAAAATCTCTAGATTGAAGTTGGTTCTTACTCCTCTATTTAGGTGTATGCATGAATTTGCAGAGGTTCAATATTAATTCCTACTCTAAATTCCAAGGAGACAGGGTTAAAAATGCAAGAAAGGGGAAACAAAACTAAGCTGAAATGGTGATACACAAAAGGAGTGATGAACTTATTTTTTACAAATAAAAACAGATCATAAGAATGTAGCACAGAGCATGCATAGTTGTCAAAATGTAATGAAAGATCATAATATAATGATAAACACGTGATAGGATTGGAAGATCAATTACAGAACATATATTATCATTCCCAATTTTAATACAATGCATTACAATGGCAAGGAGGAAAAAAGCATATGCTGTAACCTGTATGAGAGGTCTAAAACTCTATAAATCTACCTGCTCAGGAAGAAAAGAGAGCTTGCAAGAGAAAAATGTCGAACATTACAATAGATCACATTTTTTACATTTATAGCTGAAGAAAAGAGAAGAAAAATAGAGGAATAAAAATATGATCTTTTTCCTCAACCAACCACCATTAATGCTTTTAAATCGGCATGCAATCCATCAAATTGACCTCCTCTGTTTCTGTTTTGCATGTTGGAGAGAAAAAATGATAAATTTTGTGCAACAAAACTCTCAAAGCAATTTGATCTCACATTTATGATGTGAGAAGAATTTTTTAGGGTTTTCTTCCACCAAAATGAACTAATTCTTCATCCTTGGCATGTGAGAGAAAGAAACCATGGCAATTTTGAGCGAAAATGACTCATTTGAAGCAATCTAGTTAGCATTAAAAGCCTAAAAAATGTTTTTGACATTTTCTCCATCAAAACCTATAAGAAATAATTTCTTTATTCCTCCAATGCATATAGGGGCTCGAGACCTTTCCACAAAGTCTAATTTTGTGGAAATCTAATCTCTAGATCGAAAGATATGCTCATTTGAAGATTTAGGGCAAAAACAGGGCAAAAAGTTTCTACACAAATTTTGACGTGAAAATTAGGGCTTACTTGGTAGCAAAATCAGATTTCAAAAACTGGTCCAGGGGGTCAAAATTTACTTTTTGCATTTTTGGAATATTTTCCAAAAATTCGTTGTGCCTTAAAAGCTCTAGAACACATGTCACCATTTGGTTCATCGGTGGAATCGTGGGCTCAACCTACCCCTTTTTTCCTTTGATTTCATTTTGGGAGAATTTCCCCAAAACCCCCCATGCCCCATTGCTCCACTACCACGTGTGGGCTCCTTATCACTCAGACGCCCTTTGTAATTTTTCTCCATCCTCCATGTGGGCCTGTGGGTTAAATTTTGGTTTTGGGATTTTAGCCAAAGGGGAAAATTTCTCAAATCCTTCCACCGCCCTGCCTCTTACTTTCGACTACACATGTGTCGTCTCCTCATCGCTCGATAGGACCGTGGCCAAAATTTTTCCCCTTTTGAAATTTTGAATAAAGCACCAAAATATTAAAATTTTCCCTGACGTCCTCTGCTCCACCCCACCATGTGTCACCTTCTCATTGGCCATGGGCCTGTCTAAGGAAATGTTCCCCAAAAAACTCAATCGGATTATAACTGTAAATTTACGAGTTAGGAGGAAAATTTTACATTTCTGGAAGGTGAGAAAATTCTCTATCTGATGGAAGCATTTTTAGAAATTTTTGAGTCTCTGAAGCATTCAAAAATTTCATTTTATGTACCAGCAAAGGGAATGGAGGAGGAATTAGCCAAAAATAAGCATGGGCTTTGTTAGTGCAAAATCACAGCACCCCTGGATGTTGATCAGATTTCTAGGTTGATCACTCTAGCATCCAATGTGATTACACAACATTGAAACCTTTCTCCAAGTGTGGGACTTACAGAAATGAGAAAGGAATCTCCAGAGAAGGCTGGTTCCTGCTCCTAAACTAAATGCCACAAGTTATTCCAGTGTAGGAAAGCTAATCTAATCCTAATCTAACCATGCCAAGGAGACAGAGAGAGAGAGAGAGAAAAGGGAAAAACAATAAAAGCCTGCACTAAAATGGTGATACACCAGAGAAGGAGAGTGTTGAACATATATCAAAAATGCCATGGAATAAGAAGAGGTGAGCAATGGGAAGGGATGGACAGATGCATCATAGGCCCAAGGATAGATTTCACACAGAAAAATGTCCCAAAACTACATGAACACAGCTCCAGACCTGCAATGAACATTCAAACTTACACAAATACCTGTAATGAAGAGAGGCAAGAAGAAAACAAGTAAATAACGAGCAAGGATGGACAAATGCATCACAAAACACATTTTTTTTTACTTCAGAAGTTTGCACAGAACATCATTTCAATAGTAAAAGGTAAAAACGCCATTACAGAGCAAGGGGAGGAGGTTCGAACTCCATTTTCAACCCTAGAGAAGAAAAGAAGGGAGGGGCAAAGCCGAAAAGATGAACAACCTGTAATAATCTCTTTTAGAAATGATCCAAATCTGGCCTTTACATTGCATGGGTCGAGCCCAGGAGACAGAAAACGTAGGAAAACATGCAAGTAGCCATCCAACCATTGACCAAAACGCATTCTTCATTAAAATCAGTGGTTGAAACATCACTTCTGGCCATGCTGAAGAAGAATGCGACCCATGTGCATTAAATCTGGTTGTTAAAATGTCACTTCTGGTCATGCTGAAGAAGAATGCGACCCATTTCCATTAAACTCGGTTATTGAAACATCAGCTTCTGGCCATTATCACGCACCAGAGATGTTTCTCTATTTTCTCTCTCCAAACTGAACCAAAATGCAAGATTGACCATGGAATCCTATAGAGAATTTCATAAGCTTTCCAATGATATAAAGAACATGCAAATCTGAGCTCTGGATCAAAAGATATGGCGATCTGAAGTTTTAGGGCAAAAAACATAGGCCAAAACGAATCGGCGGGCAAAATTTTGAATTTTTCCTGCACTCTGCCACTTGTCGGAGGACACGTGTCAGGCGCTGATTGGATGAGTAATTCTCTCTCCTCTGCCTCCCGTGGGTTTCCCTTTGAAATTTTGACTTTTTTATCACTTTGGAAAAATTTTCCATTTTTTCCCCGCGCCCCCCGCCACTTGGGACACGTGGCATGATCTGGTTGGAGGACTGGGGCGCGGGGTCATCCTTGTCTTTTAATATTTTTGGCCCAAGACTTTTGCTAAATTTTCTAAGTCTTTCCCTGGCTCCGAACTTCCCCCACCTTAGGACACGTGGCGTGTTCTGATTCGTTGGCGGCTTTTCCGGACTTTCGCGTCCCTCGCGTATTTTTGGCCCGGATGTCCCAAACCTTCTGGGACAAATTTCTCCGATCCACCCGATTCGGGCTTCCCTATCCCTCTTTGTGGAAAAGACACGTGGCACATTTCCATTTGCTCTCGGCTCTTTTGGGTTTCTGCGTCCCGCATGCGTACTTTGGCCCAAATGTCCCAGACGAAAGTTCTCTGTTTCGGCCGAACCGGCCAGTTTGCGTCCTCCGCGCACTTTTGTCCCAACTGTCCTGGACTGTCTGGGACAAATTTCTCCAGTCCACCCGAAATGGATTCCTTGCACCAAATCGGCCAATCCACATCTTTCACGTACTTTTGTCCCGAATGTCCCCTCACTCTGCGAAACAAGACTTAGGTAATTTTCTTCATTCTTTCAGCCGAATTCGGATTTTCGCGCCCCGCGCGTCCTGATGTCCCAACTTGTCCCAACTGCTGCATGGACCGCCTGGAGGCTTTTCGGCCGGTTCGTGCCCCGACGTCCCAACTGTCCCAAGGACCTACCTGGACTAGGACTTAGCCGATTTTCATGATTTTTCCTGCCCCAAGCTTGGTTTTCTGCATTTCTTCCATTTTCTCAACCTGTTGGGATTCCTTCTTAGATAGGAGAGTTAGAGAGAAGCAGAGGGACCCCAAAAAACATGATTTTGGGCCTTGATCAATCTATTTTCCTGGGACTTGAATATTCTGATGCATGTTATCAAAATTACCCTGGGGGGTGAATTTTTGACAACAGTTTTGACGACTCAGCAGGGTCATCTGCCTGCTAGATGAATGATCAGTAGCCTGAAGCAATCCATTGGGCATGGAGTCATGAGTAGTAGCCTGAAAACTGATCTGAACTTTGAAAACCTCCCTCTGAACCCGCTTGAATCCCATCGGACATGGAGTTGTTCTCACCAAAATGCCACTGGAATGAACTGTGCAAGAGCAAAACCAGCACCACAAAAACTATGTACAGAACTGAAAATCATACATGCCTCCAAATGAACATGCAGAGTGTGCACAAGCACTTCTTCTACTGAAAGCAAACCTACCTACTCTACTCTACATAGAAGCAAAGGCAAGCTAAACAAACCCTACAATTGGTTGTGAGAAATAGCTTCCCTTTCTCAAAAGTGGCAGCCATGCAATTGATTTGGCATTGAACATGGCTGATTGGATGAATGGAAAATCAACAAGAAGCTGGTCTTCCACCCAAATCATCAAGGTATCAGCTGAAGGCAAATTCAATACCCTCTTTTAGTTGCTCTGCATTTGGATTGAAGAGGTATGACAGCTGATCCTTGGTACTTTGTAGCTCACCCTCATGCTCAGAAGCAAGCATGACTGGTTGTGACTTCTCTCTTTGGCTCCAATGAAGCCAAATACCTGATTGGGCAAGGTCTGATCCGTTTGATATGCCCATAGCTCTGATTTTCAACTCCAAAAATGGAGTCTTCTTGTAGACCCTCTTGAATGGATGGTGTGGAAGAAATGGTGAAATTATTCTGTCCTTTCTCTTCCTCTAATGAAGAACATGAAAGATTTAAATCTTCCAATCTTGATTCCAAAGAGTTGCTATAAGATGCAGGCTGCTGCAAATGAATGTTCTCCTTCATGACAGCAGACTCAAGTGTTTGGAATGTGGATGATGAAAGAGAGAATGGTGGAAACTCAACCGGCTCTTCTCCATCAAAACAGTCCTCCAAATCTGACAGATAAACTGCCTCATGGCTGTCCTGCTGCAAATGTTCAACTTCCTCCATGGTGTCTTCTTGATCTGTAACTTGACCACCATGGTTTCTTTCTCCCTCCAACATTGAGTTTGAGAGATCAAACTCCTCTTCAGTACTAGAACTTGAGAGAGGTGAAGTAGAAAGAAGAACTGAAGGTTCTCCTGTAGCCTGCTTTGTGCTCAAAGCCCTTGGATCTGCAATTTTCTCCTCCACAACTAGAATGTGCTCCTCTTCTTTTGGATCTGGAGCAGCTTCTCCTTTCCTCCAATGTTTGAAGACAATCTTGCTCTTGATTGAACTCTTCCTCCAGCATGAAGTTTGTCAAGTCAAACTCTTCAATCTGCTACTCTAGAGGACAAGTTGGGACTGCAAGAACTTCTGAGCTTTCTTCTACTGCAACAAAATCAGTCCTACTTTCTGACCACCATTTGTTCAACAAAACTCCTTAACCACCATTTGTTCAACCTCTTCTGTAGGTTTAACCATCAAGGGGATCTTTGTCATCCCAAATCTAAGAGCCCAACTCTTCAGATTTTGAATTTCTTTATCTTTGTTTGGCTCCTCTTTTTGCTGTTGTCATTCCCTTGATTGGCATTCTGATTTTCATCCTCCCAACATGGATTTGGGAATGCAAGAGGAGAAGTGGATTGTAACTCAAATGACTTGGTAATTTTTTGTGGTGGTAGAGGAGGTAGAAACTCTTGTTTCTTTGGAGGAGGGGGTATTTTTGTTAGCTCTTGTGGAGGGGATGACTGTTTGGAAGGAAAAGGAAAGAAGAATTGAGATGAGGTGGAAGACTGAGAGGTGGAGAAATGGATTCAACATTTGGGACAGCAGATGGAGAATTTAAAACTTTACATACTGCTGAGATAAAACAGATTGGGAAAGAGGAAAAAGAAAGGCATGAGATGGTGTGCTTACCCATTGACAAGGTTGTTGAATACTCAGTCTCATACACCTCTATTTCTTCAATCCACTTTGCAAGCAATGGCAGCATTGTAATCATGAAGTCTAGCTTCTCTTGAGGGCTGTAATGCCCTTGGAAAAGGTCCCACCCATGGACAGGGTGCTCCACAACCGATTCCAAATGCTTCATTTGTGCTTGAGCCCTGGACTGCACCATTTTTACCTCCATCTTTTGGATTTTCTCCAACAGACCAGCATCTTGCATCTGATTGTCTTTATTATATGCATACTCTTGCTCTTGATGTGCTTCATATCCAAACTGACTTTGGCACTGCTGCTCATATGGGTATGCATACTGATCTTGAATCTGCTCAAAATGCTAATTTGGAGGATTTGTAAAACATGTTGGAGATGGAATATACTGTTGTTATAAGTGTGAGTTCCATGATGGAAATGAAGTCATGATTGCACAACTTCATGGAATGGAAAAGAATGAATGGGATGGAAAGAAATATGGATGGAAATGGATGAAAAACAGGTCTGCAACTTCAGAAATGGGTTGCTGATCAGATGGAGTCGCCAGATGTGTTTGCAAGTGCCTCCAAAGGCTGAAATCTTCACAGGAACACACCAACCTGTAAAAGATGAAGTGGAAGACCTCTCAGGTCCCACCAGGCGTGCCAAAACTGTTAGTGCAAAATCACAGCACCCCTGGATGTTGATCAGATTTCTAGGTTGATCACTCTAGCATCCAGTGTGATTGCACAACATTGAAACCTTTCTCCAAGTGTGGGACTTGCAAGAATGAGAAAGGAATCTCCAGAGAAGGCTGGTTCCTGCTCCTAAACTACCTACCACAAGCTATTCCAGTGCAGGCAAGCTAATCTAATCCTAATCTAACCATGCCAAGGGGACAGAGAGAGAGAGAGAGAGAGAGAGAAAAGGGAAAAACAGCAAAAGCCTACACTAAAACGGTGATACACCAGAGAAGGAGAATGTTGAACATCTATCAAAACTGCCATGGAACAAGGAGAGGTGAGCAATGGGAAGGATGGACAGATGCATCACAGGCCCAAGGATAGATTTCACACAGAAAATGTCCCAAAACTCCATGAACACAGCTCCAGACCTGCAATGAACATTCAAACTTGCACAAATACCTGCAATGAAGAGAGGCAAGAAGAAAACAAGTAAAAAATGAGCAAGGATGGACAGATGCATCACAAAACACATTTTTTGTTGCTTCAGAAGTTTGCACAGAACATCATTTCAATAGTAAAAGGTAAAAACGCCATTACAGAGCAAGGGAGGAGGTTCGAACTCCATTTTCAACCCTGGAGAAGAAAAGAAGGGAGGGCAGAGCAGAAAAAGATGAACAACTTGTAATAATCTCCTAGAAATGAGCCAAATCTGGCCTTTACATTGCATGGGTCGAGCCCAGGAGACAGAAAACGTAGGAAAACGTGCAATCAGCCCCAACCATTGACCAAAACACATTCTTCATTAAAATCAGTGGTTGAAACATCACTTCTGGCCATGCTGAAGAAGAATGCAACCCATGTGCATTAAACTCAAGTTGTTGAAACGTCAGTTCTGGCCGTGCTGAAGAAGAATGCGACCCATGTGCATTAAATCAGTTGTTGAAACCGTCACTTCTGGCCATTACCATGCACCAGAGACGTTTCTCGATTTTCTCTCTCCAAACTGAACCAAAATGTAAGATTGACCATGGAATCCTGTAGAGAATTTCATAAGCTTTCCAATGATATAAAGAACGTGCAAATCTGAGCTCTGGATCAAAAGATATGGCGATCTGAAGTTTTAGGGTAAAAAAAAGGCCAAAACAGATCGGCGGGCAAAAATTTGAATTTTTTCCCTTCACTCTGCCACTTGGATGACACGTGGCAGGCACTGATTGGATGAGTAATTCTCTCTCCTCCACCTCCTATGGGTTTCCCTTTGAAATTTTGATGTTTTTATCACTTTGGAAAAATTTTCCATTTTTTCCCCGCGGCCCCCCGCCACTTGGGACACGTGGCATGATCTGGTTGGAGGACAGGGGCACGGGGTCATCCTTGTCTTTTAACTTTTTGGCCCAAGACTTTTGCTAAATTTTCTAAGTCTTTCCTTGAGCTCCGAACTTCCCCCACCTTAGGACACGTGGCCTGTTTCTGATTCGTTGGCGGCTTTTCCGGGTTTTCGTGTCCCTCGCGTATTTTTGGCCCGGATGTCCCAAACCTTCTGGGACAAATTTCTCCGATCCGCCCGATTCAGGCTTCCCTGTCCCTCTTTGCGGCAAAGACACGTGGCACATTTCCATTGGCTCTCAGCTCCTTCGGCTCCTCACGCGTCCCGCGCGTACTTTTGGCCCAAATGTCCCAGACGAAAGTTCTCTGTTTCGGCCAAACCAGGCCGGTTCGTGCATCCTCCGCGCACTTTTGTCCCAACTGTCCCGGACTGTCTGGGACAAATTTCTCCGGTCCACCCGAAATGGACTGCCTCGTGCCAAACCGGCTGATCCACGTCTTTCACGTACTTTTGTCCCGGATGTCCCTCACTCTGCGAAACAAGACTTAGGCAATTTTCTTCATTCTTTCGGCCGATTCGGCTTTTCGCGCCCCCCGCGCGTCCCGATGTCCCAGTTGTCCCAACTGCTGCGCTGGACCACCTGGAGGCTTTTCGGCCGGTTCATGCCCCGACGTCCCAACTGTCCCAAGGACCCTACCTGGACTAGGACTTAGCCGATTTTCATGATTTTTTCTGCCCCAAGCTTGGTTTTCTGCATTTCTTCCATTTTCTCGACCTGTTGGGATTCCTTCTTGGACAGGAGAGTTAGAGAGAAGCAGAGGGACCCCAAAAAACATGATTTTGGGCCTTGATCAATCTATTTGCCTGGGACTTGAATATTTTGATGCACGTTGTCAAATTTACCCTGGGGGGGTGAATTTTTGACAACAGGCTTATTTTGGATAATAGTTCTTTCAAAAGGTGAATCATCACAAAACTTTCATCATTCTTCAAAGTGGAAGCACATTTTTCATTTCCCATGTATGTAGATCCCTTTCATTTCATCATTTCAAATTTTCCCTTCCCAATTTTTACTCTACAACTTGGATCTGGTAATTCATGTTTTTCACAACTAGAGTAAAAATTTATTTGAAAAATGCCTTGGATTCACAAATTGAACCCCCAAATTGGTTAATTCGAACCCTACAAGCTAAGATGACACGAATTGGTAAAAAATTCAATGAATATTGATGCAAAAAACACATCTCCAAACTTCCTGGAGCTCAAATGGCAACCAAACTAGTGAAATGCATAGCTACTGTCGATCTGTTCCTCAATTTCAAATTTGAGCCCTCCACATGGCAGATCTGGGTAAAAGTTGGCCTCAGGACGTTTTTTTACATTTTTACTACTTTTGGAAAATTTGCAAAATTTCTTGATTTCCTCCACTGCTCCACCGAAGAGATTTGGACCTAACATGTGGTGCAATATGATTGGATACAGAGTCATGGCTCAATTTAACACATTTTGCATCTTTTTAGACAAAGGAAAATTTTTCAATTTTCCTCTGTGGCTCCAACCTCCCATAAGACATGTGTCCTCATATGATTGGCTGAAGGGTATCACTCTCATTTCATATTTTAATCATATTTCACAAAGGAAAATTTTTAACATTTCCTCTGCCAGCCTGTACCTTCGTCATTGACCGGGGAAAAACATTAACTATTTCCCTTGGGCCCTTGGGATTTTTTGACACTTTGAGTCATTTGAATACAAGAGGAAAAATTTCCAAGTTTCCCCCGATGGTCCGCCTCCCTGCCTCTTTGAATTTTCAAATTTCCACGTGTCAGCATGATGCTCCTTGAGATGGTCCCCAAAATTTGATACTTTGAACAAGCACGGGATCACCATGTGTCCTTTTATAGTGAGGTCTATTTGAATGATTGAAGTTCAGTAGAAAGTGCCACATGTCATGATTCGAGGAAATCTCCTTTTGGCCATTGAAAAGTCTAAGTAAAATGCAAACCGAGCGGAGGCCTCCATGTGTCATCCTGACTCTTCTTTAGAATGAAACTCAAGGGTCAGTCCCTTAAACATGCATGGTTCCTCCAAGTGTCTCCATGGTGTAACTTCAAGATGGTGCCCAAAGTAGAGACCCTGAATGAGCAAGAGATCACCACATGTTCTATTCCACCAAACTCTATTCATTTGCATAAAATTTGTCTGAGTTTGGGCCAAGCAGTGGAAGCCTCCACAAGTCCTCCCAGCACTACTCCAAGGAAAATCCCAAAAGTAGGTTTTTAAATGAGCGTTGTTCCTCCACATGCACATATTTTTAAAAATGATGTTTTTCATGGATTTCTAAAGTACTAATTTGATCTGCATCCAAATAAGAGGTACCACGTTTCCTTGTCGATTGAATGATGCAAATTTTGGCCAGGATAAACACCCGTCAAACCATAAAACACCGAGAAATGACCATTTGAGCCTGAAAGTGAAATTTTCTTCAAGGACAGATATTTTTAGAAATGTTGAAATATTCAAATATGTTCCTCGAGGACACATCAATTCAATTCTCTTTGAGTATTTAGGGAAAAAATGGTAGGAAAAATAGTTATTGACTGTGGAAAATGGAGCAAATGTGAAAATTAGAGTTTTGAAGGAACAAAGCACGGGAGACTCAAAATATAGAGATTTTCCAGAGGAACAAAGAAACTAGGAGACAAATATGGATGCATACATGATCTTTGACCCAGAGGCAGAATAAAAATGGAAATAAATACTAGCCAAGCACAACATGGGGAAGGATAAAGTGATAGAGGCCATAAATCAATAAATTTCCAAGGGAAAAATGGGGCAAAAAAATTTTGAGCACCAACACAGGCTCCGACTCGGGGATGGGCACTCCCTGTGAGTGCCACAAGAAAAAAAGTAGACCAAGTGCCAAAATATCCATTAGGAAAATAGATTCACAAGCCAAAACACCTAAACAACTAGCTAAGATCCACAAAAAGGGTTGCCACACACAAAGGAAAACCAAAAAATTACCAAAAAAAAACAAAAAACAAAGTAGAAACAAAAAATTGTACACTGTACAAGTTATATGCAAACTTTAGTTTTGGGGATCAATCCAAGAAAAGCTTCAAATGTCTACCATAATAGGCATCTCAAGCAATTCTCCATCTAGGTCCTTGAGGAAAAAGGTATTCTCACCAATTCTTATGTCAATGGAATATGGGCCCATCCATAAAGCATCAAATTTACCATGCTTGGCCTTATCTTCCATGTCTGCTATCCCACAATAGCACAAGATCTCCAATACTGAAAGATCTTGGGGTTACCTTCTTATCAAATATATTCTTCATCCTCTATCTAAATTGTATATGCCTCTGATGGGATGCTCTTCTTACTTCATCAAGCTTGATAATCTGATTAATCCTTGCTTCATATGGACTGATTTCTTGGACTTCAAGTTGTTGAACAAACTGAAATGAAGACAATTATAGATGTAAGGGGAAGCAGAGCTTGTGTTCCATATACCAATTCAAATGGGATTTTACCAATAGCTCTTTTGGTAATGATCCTATTATCCCAAACAAAAAAACTTTAGTTGTTCACCCAACTTATTCTTGTTTAATTCCAAAGTCCTTTTAATAATCTTCAACAAATTTTTATTGTTGGACTCAGCTTGTCCATTTCCTTATGGATTGTAGTTAGAATCATATGTCAACTTTATTCCATATTCTTTGCATGTTGCCATTAAAGGTCCAAATCTAAAACCCATGTCATTATCAGTGACAATCTTGACTGGAACTCCAAATCTATAGATGATATGATTCAATATGAAGTCCATTACAACTTGGTGCATTTTCTTCCTAGTGGGGATAGCTTCCACCCATTTTGTGAAGAAATCGGTAGCTACCAAAATCCATTTGTGTTCAGTACTTGATGAATCATAGATTTCACCAATGAACTCTAGCCCCCAGTGTTTGAAAGGATCTTCAATTAATATAGGCTACAAAGGAAGGGATCCTGAAGCTTTCATTCTTTTAGAGAAATGCTAACAACTCTCACATCTTCTAACCAACTGATATACATCTTTAAAAAGAGTTAGCCACCAATAAATAGACCTCAAAATCTTGTGTGTAGTAACCCTCCTAGAAAAAATTTCCTTCACAAACTCCCCCATGGAAATCATAAATTATTTTGGGAGCTTCATATTCAATCACACATCTCAAGAGGATTCCCTCAGGGTTCCTCCAAGCCAACCCAAAGTTTGCAATGATATATTTTTGAGAAGCCATCTTGAGAGATCTTTCTTGATTTTTATTCAAATGTCTATGGAATCATAGGTGTCTAAGATAATAGATTACATCCTTGTACCACTCAGAGTTCAAAAAAAATTCAAGAACATCTTCCCTCTCTTCTTCTACTTCATTTACTTCAGCATTCTACAAATTTATTTCAGCCATGAGCTTGGCAAGACCCAACCTATTATTAGCTTTGTAGTCTAAATGTCCATATCATACTCCTTTAATTTTTTAACCCACCTGCATCTTTTTCTTGAAATCACTATCTCTGATAAGACATATTTTACCATTGTGTGAGGAACATAAGCAACAACTTTGAAACTCAAAATATAAGGTCTGAAAACCTTAGTTGCTTTCACCAACGCAAAGGCCTGCTTCTCCATGATTATGTATCTCAACTCAGCTACTTGAAATGCCTTACTAAAGAAGGCAATAGGCCTCTCAGCTCCATTATCATCCTTTTGCAACAAAACAGATGTAATGGTGTGCTCAGAAGCAAATGAGAATATTTGGAAAGGTTTCTTGTAATTTGGGGCTGCTAGAATAGGAGCATGCTTCAATGCTTCCTTGATTCCATCAAAAGCTTTAAGGGAAGCCTTTTACCACTTAATATTCTGGTCCTTCTTTAACATGCAAGTAATACGGAGAGTCAACTTAGCAAAATTAGACACAAACCTTCTAATGAAATTTATTTGACCAAAGAAGGATTGGATTCCTTTCTTAGTTTTTGGAATTGGGATCTTGCTGATAGCTTCTATCCTTTGTGGATCAATCATAACTCCTTCATTAGAAACAATGTAACCAATTATTTTTTCTTTTTTCAATCCAAAATGACACTTCTTTGGATTGAGTGAAATTCCATATTCTCTACATCTGATCAACATTCTTTCCAAATTTTGCATGTGTTCACTTCTTTTGCTAGAAAAAAATAGTAATATCATCTTGATAAACAATAATAAAAATCATTGATATAACCAAAAAAAGAAACATCCATGGCCCTTTTAAAATTATCTCCAACATTCATTAAACAAAAGGGCATCCTGACAAAAAACATATGTTCCCCATGGAGTAGTAAAGACAGTTTTAATTCTCTAATTCTTTGACAACAACTTGGTTATAACCAGAGAAACCATCCAAAGTAGAAAGAATCTCATAACTAGTCACTAATTGCAGCATGTTCTCCATGTTTGGTAAAGGATAGTTTTCCTTTATTGATGCTCTATTTATATTTTTGAAATCCACATAAAGTCTGATATCTCCATTCTTCATTCTAACCGGCGCCAAGTTTGCAACCCAAGAAGAATACCTTGTGGGCTAAATGATTCCTCCATCCTTCAACTTTTTAAATTCCTCTTGCATTTTGATAGAAAGGAGTGGTTTAATCGGCCTTTACTTTTATCTAAATGGTTTAGCATCTTTCTCAAGTGGGATCTCATATTGTAATAAGTCTTCTCTATATGCTTTCAGCTCAAAATAAGACCAAGCTAAATAGTCTTGATATTGTTTCAACAATTAGAGGTAGGATTATTTTTCTTCCCTTGTTTAAACCACTCCCTAACCAAATATTCCTTGGTTTTTCCTTTATTCCCAAGTCTTGCTCTTTAACATCTCTAGATGCAAACATGTTTCTATTGATTACACAATCAACATTCTTAAAATTTGACTCAAGAGCAACCAGCACTCTAGGGATGGTGTTAGTCTTTAATTAAATGATATCCTTGCTAAAAAAGGTTTATTTTCCATCAACATTACCACACCAATGGTTCCAAATCAATATGTTGATCCCCAAAATCACCTTGGTTTTGCAAAAACCTCTGAACTTGAGCATCATCATTAAACACTTGCCAATGCTTGATGTTATTAGGGACTGCAAGCCTAGTGAGTATCTCAACATCATATTCAAAATATGGAGAAATGGTACAATTGTCAAATCTAGACCCCAAAACTACCAGCTTATCAACAATCATATTTAAACTCCTGTTATGATGAAAAATGTTAAAGGAATCAAACATCTCAATTAGATCCCAAACTGTGTGTTTGTATTGTTTCATCCCACTATTTTTTTGTTGCATACAATCTTCTGACTTGTTTGACAACCAACTTAGAATCTCCCCTTTAAAACAACATCTTTTACGCCATACTTCCAAGAAAACCCTCAACCCAAACAATAGTGCATCATACTTAGCTATGTTATTGGTGCATTCAAAGTTAAGTTTGAAGGAGAAAACAAATTCCTCATTGCTTGGAGAGATTAAAACAACACTGGCCACCATTTCCAAAATTTGGAGAAAGCTCCATCAAATAAAAAATTCCATGGAGATCCTACTTCTTCAAGACACTTAGACTGGTCCATCTTGTGCTCCTTACAATCAACAAGCCCAATAAAATTATCAACATCAACATCAACAAATAATACTTCATAAGAAACATTGTTTGGATCCTCAATTAGATGCAACATCTTCTTCTCTCTATATAATTTTACAAGGCTTCCTGCAATGGGAATGGTGGCAAAATACATATCCATTTGGACACTCCCTCCAACACTTGCATCCCACTTTCTTGAAAATAACATACCCCATTTGGTAGAGAAATCAACAATTACAACATCAAGTTTCAAATTATTACCTGATAGGCTGCAAGTTACACCACCAAACCTTTAACACACCTAACAACTGGCACTTCCCTAGAATCCATGGTAGTACACTTGCCATACACTATTGTTACTTTGATATCTAACTCATTCATAAATTCCAAAGGCATGATATTGCATGATGCCCTGCATTCAAACATACAATTATGTAGTAACTTGTCCTTGATGATCAAAGTTGTGAAGAAAGGGTCAACACTTAGTTGAGATTCAACCAAGGATGTTCCCAAATAGAGCTATGGTGGTTCACCAAATTTTTCCAATGCTGATGTCTTTCCTACCTCTTCAATAACAAGTGGAATTTCAAGAACATTTACATTTCTTTTCATGACAACCTTCTCCTCTTCAATCCCAAATACTCAAGTTCTCTCTTCTTGTGCTCAGGAATTATAAACAGCTCAACAATTGGAAATCTAACTTTGATTTGGCTCATAACTTGAGAAATTTCATAGGGAATGTATTTAGGCAAAACAATAATAGGAGGGCTAGAAATTTCATCAAGTGGCACAAGGTTTTTAAAATTTTGATCATGGGGTGAGGCATAACTTTTACTTGGGACAGTAGGGTTCCTAGCAGATGTTTCCTTCTTATGAACTTCTTTTGGGATATTAGAAAGCAATGGGGTTTTATTCTTGTCCTGAAGCCCAGCTCTCTTGACAACCTTACTTCTTGTGTTATACTCATTCTCTTGGGCCACCACAACATTCATAAACAACTACCTATCCTCTTCTGAGGGTATACCTCCATCATACTTCTTGATCATCAATGCTCTCAAGTACTCAATATCATTATTGGGCAGCTCAAAGTCTTGTACATTATCAATTTCTAAAACATGATAAGGAGGAAGAAGATGTATCCATTAGATGCAATCCCAAAAGGTAGCAGTAGTTTGTGCACTTATCACTTCAGTAGATGTTGCTCCTTGACATGAGTGTGTAGGACAGTCCATCATACAAGCATCATCATCCATATTATAATCATCATCTTCCTCTTCAATTTTCTGATCTATTCCACATAGAGGATGGGGTAATAAACATTTTTCAAACTAGTCAATTTGATTCGTATCATCAACAACAGCCACTCTAGCATTTAACGGATTAGGCACAACCTTACTTTCCTTGGCCTGAGATTGTCTATTTACAAATCCCATAGGTCCTTTACCTTTTTCATCAAATCTCATCTCATTCCTATGATGATTTCCAAATATATCTTGTGCTTACTACCTAGGCTGACCTTGTGAAGTTTGTCTAATTCCCTTCTCAGCTCTTGCCAATTTGTAGGACATCTCTTTGACAGCCCCTGTCAAAATTTTCACCACTTTCTCCAAGTCTACACTCTTTCTTGCTTGAGGCTTGTCCAGGTTTACCAATTTAACTCCATCTCTCTTAGGAGGTTTCCCAATAGCCTTGATATTTTTCTTAATTTGAAGTGCCATGGTGAAGGCCTACCTTAAATTGTCAGGATTTTTGTCCCTCAAGTAATATGAATCCTTCTTGTCAAATGCATCAAAGTATTTTATCAAACAAGATTCATCACATGGTCTTAAATTTACCAAAAATCTATTCAAAGTTTTATTGAACCTTGTGTTGAATTCATGGACCGTTTCATTTGGGTTTTTCTTGATATTCTCAAACTCTGATAAGAGGAATCTGGTATCAAATTTGTCACCATATTGCAATCTGAATGCATTCTACATTTTATTCCATGAATCAATTGAATTATTTGGCAAGGCCTTGTACCAATCCCTAGCATCCTCCTCTAAAGTGTGGAAAATCAATTTAATGTACACATCCTCAAATCTAATTTCAAAATCCTCCTTCATATTAATAAATAGATTCAAATTTTGATCACCTGTTATGGCATTGCTCCTTTGGAACTTTGGAAATCTACTTCTAACATCTTGAGGCACAACATTAGGATAACCATGCTTTCCCCTAAAATTTATTGGGCCAAAGGTATTGACTATAAATGGAGGCCTAGGTGGAGGATGAGCCATGTTGTCTGGTGGAGGTGATCTTGGGGGTGACACAAGATAATGAGGAGTGCGAGGTATTTGGGGATAAAGAATGTGGTTCACAAGATTGGTATTCTCTAGGTACTGATTTTCTTGGAAAGTTTTACTAGAAATGAAACACACAGGTGCAGATTGAAGAAGGAACTCACAAGGTATAGCAGAAGGACCTTCACTAGTTGAAGTAAACAAGTTTATGAGAATATTTCTTGAATTAGAATCACTGGAAGAAGAGTGATAATCCTCTATTAAAGGTTGATCTCTCTCACTAATGGATATAAATTTACTTAATGTCTGACCTTCAACAACCTTCCAAACATTTCTTTCCTCTAAAATTGTCTTTCCAAATTCTTGAAATAGCTTTCTACTTGGGTCCCTCCTGAAGAGAGATCTTCTTCCTTCCAGGTTTGTAGATTTATATGACACACTTCACTTAATGTATGATAAGGCACTTGTATTTATCAAAAATATAACAGTAAGGAGTTGCCACAAAGCACTTTCACCCTAGTTTGTGTAAATGCACTATGAATATCTATCAAATGACTACAAATATTAGCACTATGTAAAGCATGAACATATATGATTTTCTTCCACTCAATTTATCAACTATTGTGCACATTTTGAAACAACAAATTGGAGACACTTGAAATTATAAAAATGATAATTCTTCTCTCATTCCTTAGTATAAATCTAATTAGAAACCGATGCTTAACAATGTAGTTGCACATAAATCACATAAAACATATTACCAGGGATTTGAAATACTAAAATACTCCTCGGTAATGGTGTCATTTAGGTGTTGGTACCCATATTTAATCTCCTTCACAACTTGAGTTGCATCATGGATTTTACAAGACACTCAGAGGTAGATAAATGGTTTTGTTAGTGTAAATCTACAGCACCCCAAAATGACCTTTAGATCTGCAGTCTAGAATTGGGTAATTTAGTGTGATTGCACAACATTGAGTTTTCTCCAAGGTGTGGGACCTTGCAGAGGGGAGATAACTCTCTAGATTGAAGCTGGTTCTTACTCCTCTATTTAGGTGTATGCATGAATTTTTAGAGGTTCAATACTAATTCCTAGGCTAAATTCTAAGGAGACAGGGTTGAAAATGTAAGAAAGGGGAAACAAAACTAAGCTAAAATGGTGATACACCAAAGGAGTGATGAACTTATATTCTATAAATAAACACAGATCAAGAGAGTGTAGCATAGAGCATGCACAGATTGCCAGAATGTAATGAAATATCAAAATACAATGATAAAAACATGAGAGATTTGAAAGATCAATCATAGAACATGTATTATATTCTCAAGTTTAATACAATGCATTACAATGGCAAGGAGGAAAAAATCATATGTTGCAACTTGTATGAGAGGTCTGAAACTCTATAAATCTACCTGCTAAGGAAGAAGAGAGAGCTTGCAAGAGCAAAATGTCAAACATTACAATAGATCACATCCTTTGTACAATTATAGCTGAAGAGAAGAGAGGGAAAATAGAGGAGAAAGAAAAATCTGATATTTTTTCTCAACCACTCACCATTATATCCTTTCAAATCTGGCCTGCAATCCATCAAATCGACCTCCTTTGTTTCTGCTTTGTGTGTTGGAGAGAGAAAATTATAAATTTGGTGCAACACAATTCTCAAAGCAATCTGATCTCACATTTATGTTAGGAGAAGACTTTTTTAGCATTTTCTTCCACCAAAACGAACTGATTCTTCATCTTTGGTGTGTGAGAGAAAGCAACCATGGCAGTTTTGATCAAAAAATGACTCATTTGAAGCAATCTAGTTCACATTAAAAGCCTAAAATAATGTTTTTTGACATTTTCTCCATTGAGCACCTGTAGGAAATAATGTTTTTATTCCTCTAATGCATAGAGGGGCTTGATACCTTTCCAAAAAGTCTGATTTTGTTGAAATATGATCTCTGGGTCAAAAGATACACCCATCTAAAGATTTAGGGCAAAATTAGGAGCAAAAATTTGGGCACAAATTTAAAGGCACGAATTAGGGTAAACTTGGCGGAAAAATCAAATTTTGGAAATGGGCCCACGGGGTCAAAATTTACTTTCTTCCCTTTTGGAAAAATTTCCAAAAAAACTCCCCATGCTTCCACTACCCTTGAGACACGTGTCACCTTCTGGTTCATCGGTAGAAACATGGGCTCAACCTAGACCTGTCTTTTTTCCCTTTAAATTTTCATTTTGGGAAAAATTCCTAATTTTTCCCCACGCTCCGCTCTCTCGGTGACGTGTGTCAGCATCTCTTCGCTCGGTGGGCCTTCGGGCCAAAATTTGACTTTGTGTTTTTAATCCAAAAGGGAAAAATTTCTCAAATCTCTGTGCGCCTCCGCCCTGCCATTCCCTTCTCTTCCACAGGCCCATGATCAAAATTTTGCCCTTTTGCCCTTTTTTTTCAATGTTCAGAAAAATTCCCCGAAAAAACCCTGTGCTCCGCCACTCCGAGACACGTGGCGCTCATCTCATTGGCTGCGGGCTTGTCAAGGGAAATTTTCCCCAAAAAACTTCTGTCGGGTCCCTAACTTTCAAAATATTACAAGGAGTTAGGAGGAAAATTTTACCTTTCTGGAAAGGTGAAGAAAATTCCCTACCTGATGGAACCATTACCTAGAAATTCCTTGAGTGCCTGAAGCATGTGATAAATTTTCATTTTAAGTGCCAGCAAAGGGAATGGATGGAGGCAAGTTAGCCAAAAATAAGCATGCGGTTCATTTTGGATAACAATTTGGTGACTCTCAGGGGTCATCTTCCTGCTAGACGAATGATCAGTGGCCTTTGAATAATCCATTGGGCATGGAGTCAAGCCTGATGAATTGATTCTGATCTGAAGTATGAAAATTTGACCTCTGAGCCACTTAGAAACCCACTGAACCTGGAGGTTGATCTTCACCAAAATTCCACTGAAATGAACTGTAAAAGAGCAAAGACTAGCACCACAAACAACTATGTACAAAATTGGAAATCATACATACCCCAAGTGGGATATGCAGAGTGTGCACAAGCACTTCTTCTGCTGAAAGTAAACCTACCTATTCTACTCTAACTGGAAGAAAAGGTGAGCTAAACAAACCCTAGCAACTGGTTGTGAAAAATAGCTTCCTTTCTTCAAAATGGGCAGCCGTGCAATTGATTTGGAGCTGATAATGGCTGTTAAGATGAGTGGAAAATCAACAAGAAGCTGGTCTTCTACCCATATCAGCAAGGTGTCAACTGAAAAACAAGTTAGATGCCTCTTTTAGTTGCTCTGCATTTAGATTGAAGAGGTATGACAACTGATCATTGGTACTTTGTATCTCATCCTCATGCTTAAAAGCAAGCATGACTGGTTATTGCTTCTCCTTTCACTCCAATGAAGATAAATACCTTATTAGGCAAGGTCTGATCCGTTTGATATGCCCATTGCTCTTATTTTCAACTCCAAAAATGGAGTCTTCTTGTGGACCTTCTTAGGTGGATGATGTGGAAGAAATGATGATGTTCTCCTGCTATTTTCCTTCTTCCTCCAATGAAGAACATGGAATATTAATACCTTCCAATCTTGGTTCCAATGAGCTATCATAAAACAAAGGCTACTATTTTTGAATGTTCTCCTTTGTGGCAGAAAGCTCTTGATGTTGGAGAATGAATAGTGGAGAAGAGAATGTTGTAATTTCAGCTGGCTCATCCTCAAGACATTCCTCTAAGTCTGATAAACCATCAAACTCTTCACTATCCTGCTACAAAAAAAAAATTCCCTCTTGCATGGTGACCTTTAAATCTGCATTTTCTTCACCATGTGCAACTTCATTTTCAAACATGCAACTTGCCAATTCAAATTGATCCAAGAAATTGGAATTTTGGAGAGATGAATTGGGAGAGAAACATAGAAATTATTGTGCCTTTTTATCATAATTTGGACCTATTTTTTTCACCTCAATAACGGTTTCATTAATCAAATCAGCCCCTTCAAATGAAAGCAAAAACTCATCAATAATGCTTACTTCATCCAATGGCTTCAAACATGATTTAATATCTTCCATTTTCTCCTCTTCAATGGGGTTTGGAGCTGGTTTTTCTTCCTCCACAATGACTGATTTTGCAGTGTAAATTGGATCAGCATTTTCTTTGGGCAAAGTGCCAACATGGACACCTAACTCATCACCAACAAACTACTGATTCTTTTCCTCTTGTTCTTGTTCTTCTTCTGCTGCAAACTCAGCCTCAACCACCACTATTGCTTCAATTCCAACTTCCTCTTTTGGCTTCACCATCAAGGGGATTTTTGTAATCCCGAATTTGAGAGCCAAGTTCAACAAAATTTTGATCTTTTCATCGATGTTTGGATCTTCTTCTTGCTGTTGATTTCCTTGACTGGCATTCTGATTTTTATCTTCCCAACATGGATTTGGGAATGCAAGAGGATTGGTGGGTTGTGACTCAATTTATTTATCAATTTTTTGTGGTGTTGGAGGAGGTAGAAAATCTTGTTTATTTTGAGGGAATGGCTCTTTGGAAGGGAAAAGGATAAAAGAATTGAGATGGGGTGGAAGACTAGGGGATGGAGAAATGGAATCAAATTTTGGGACAATACATGGAGAGTTTAAAACTTGACACTAATGAGATAAAACAGATTGGGAAAGAGGGAAAGAAAAGGCATGAGATGGTGTGTTTACCCATTGACAAGGCTACTAAATCTCCTCTCATACACCTCTATTCCTTCAGTCCACTTTGCAAGCAATGGCAGTGTTGTAACAATGAAGTCAATTTTCTCTTGAGGGCTGTAATGCCTTGGAAAAGGTCCCACCCATGGACAAGGTTCTCCACAACTGATTCCAAATGCTTTCTTTTGTGCTTGAGCCCTAGATTGCACCATGCTTGCATCATTCTTTTGGATCTTCTCTACTAGATCTACAATTTCTTCATGACTTCCCTCACAATCTGCGTACCCTTTTGCTTGATGTGCTTCATATCTAAACTAATCTTGGCATTGCTCATATGGGTATGCATACTGGATTTGAATATGATCAAAATAATGATCTGGAGGATTTGAGAAACATGTTGGAGGTTGAATATATTGCTACTGTTGTGAATGAAAATTCCATGGGGGAAATGAAGTCATGATTACACAACTTCATGGAATGAAAGAAGATGGAAGAGATGGAAAGAAGAATGAATGGAAATGGATGGAAAACAATTCTGTAACTTAGAGAATGAGTTATTGACTAGATGGAGTCACCAGATGTGTTTACAATTGCCTCAAAAGGCTGAAATCTACATAAGAACACATCAACCTACAAAATATGAAGTGGAAGACGTCTAAGGTCCCACCTGGTGTGCCAAAACTGTTAGTACAAATCTATAGCACCCCCAAAATGACCTTCATATTTGCAATCCAAAATTGGGTCATTTAGTGTGATTGCACAACATTGAGTTTTCTCCAAGGTGTGGGACATTGCAGAGGGGAGAAAACTCTCCAGATTGAAGTTGGTTTTTACTCCTCTATTTAGGTGCATACATGAATTTGCAGAGGTTCAATACTAATTCCTACTCTAAATTCCAAGGAGACTGGGTTGAAAATGCAAGAAAGGGGAAACAATGCTAAGCTAAAATGGTGATACACCAAAGGAGTGATGAAATTTTATTTTGCAAATAAACACAGATCATAAAAATGTAGCACAGAGCATACACAGGTTGCCAAAATGTAATGAAAGATCATAATATAATGATAAACACATGAGAGGATTGGAAGATCAACGAAAAAACATATATTATCATTCCCAAGTTTAATACAATGCATTACAATGGAAAGGAGGCAAAAAACATATGTTGTAGCCTATATGAGATGTCTGAAACTCTATAAATCTACCTGCTAAGGAAGAATAGAGAGCTTGCAAGAGAAAAATGTCAAACATTACAATAGATCACATTTTTTAGATTTTCAGTTGAAGAAAAGAGAGGAAAAATGGAGGAGGAAGCAAAATCATATCGTTTTCCTCAACCACCCGCCATTGATCATTTCAAATCATCCTGCAATCCATCAAATTGACCTCCTTTGTTTTTGCTTTGCGTGTTGGAGAAAAAAAATGATAAATTTGGTGCAACATAGCTCTTAAAGCAATATGATCTCACATTTATGGCATGAGAAGAATTTTTTAGGGTTTTCTTCCACCAAAACGAATTAATTCTTCATCCTTGGTGTGTGAGAGAAAGCAACCATGGCATTTTTGAGCAAAATGACTCATTTGAAGCAATCTGGTTCGTATTAAAATCCTGAAAGATGTTTTTGAAATTTTCTCCATCGAAACCTACAAGAAATAATGTCTTTATTCCTCCAATGCATAGAGGGGCTTAAGACCTTTCCAAAAATTCTAATTTTGTTGAAATCTGATCTCTGGATTAAAATATATGCCCATCTAAAGATTTAGGGCAAAATTAGGGCAAAAACTTGGGCACAAATTTCAAGGCAGGAAAATCAAAGTTCAAAAACGGGCTCATGAGGTCAAAATTCACTTTTTGCATTTTTGGAAAAATTTCCAACAAAAAAATCTTTTCATCCACCACCCTGGGACACGTGGCATTTTCTTGTTCGTTGGTGGAATTGCGGGCTCAACCTGCCCCTTTTTTCCCCACACATCCACCGAAGTGGGACACGTGTCACCTTCTCATTGGCTGGTGGAATCATGGGCCGAAGGCATGTATTTTTCCTTTGATTTCATTTTGGGACAATTTCCCGAGAAACCCCTACGCTCTGCTACCATGTGGCACCATTTCATTGGTCGTGGGCCTGCCTAGGTAAATTTTCCCCAAAAAACTTCCTCGAGCCATAAATTTCAAAATATTTGGAGTTAGGAGGAAAATATTACCTTTATGGAAATGGGAATAATAATCCTATCTGATGGAGCCATTTCTAGAAACCCTTAAGTGCTTGAAATGTGTGAAAATTAAAGTTGAAGCACAAAGAAGGGAAGAATGAAGGTAAGTTAGCCAAAATAAGCAGGGGGCTCATTTTGGATAACATGTTTATATGTATTTTTGTAGCCAAGGAAGAAATTTATCTAACTTGTTAGGACTCAGTATTTGAATAAGTTGGTAGCACCTAGGAAGGATTTGATCTAATCCTCACTATTTTAGGTTGTGCCTATCAACCAAGGTAAGAGAACCTATATTGTAGCCTCTATTTTTTGAAGGAGGTGAAAATATCCTTGTACTGTGTACATTATATGGAGATGGCCTTGAGAAAGCATGATCAATTTCCCATTATTCAAACTCAACAGAGATGTCACTACTAAATGATGGAAATTATTTCAAGACAAGGCTAACGCTACTAAAGACATGGTATGATCCTGACTGCTTTGTGCATTTTAGTAAATGTATTGTATTATTTTGTTGACACATAATATAATGCAGGGGTATTATAGGTAGGATGAGTTAATTTGAAATGAATTTTGGGGTGTGAGATATTTAGACAAGACTAACAAGAATTTTCCAACTTCTTTGAGGACCTTTGTAAAACTTGAAAGACTCAAACAACATAAATGCTTCAAAGAGGTTAAGGTGTTTCTTCAACCAGGATATGTGCATCAAATGGAAGCCCAAATATGCACTCTTCCACACAATATATGATGATTTATCAAAAAATATTGAGTTAAATGAATCATCAAAGAATTTAGAAATTTCTAATTTTATCATACCTAAGGTACCCCTAAAGGTTTACAATCAAATCTATATCAAGGAAAGTAGAGTGAATTTAAATTTGTTTATCCCTTCATCAGATGAAAGATCTTCTGATTCTAGAATTTCAAATGCTACTCAATTATTACCAGAATTACATATGCATGATCAAAAGGAAATTCCAAACACTAGATTGCAATAGGAGTAAGAAACACAAATTGAAAACATTTTGAAGCATAACTAAATGTAAATTTTACCAACAGATAGCACAAAATAATCTAGAATGACCAAATTTATCACTAGGGTAATGTTATAAGAACAATCTCAGAGATTTTTAGTGGCTATACATCTACAAACAACCTGACATGATACAAATTTGATGTAAAAGGGATTTAAAATCGTTCTCCGGTGGTTTCTCAGAGAATGGGCTTCTTCCCAAAATTTTCTATGAAAATTCTAAGTTTCTCCAACCATTTGCATGAAAAATTCATGCAATATATAACTTTCATTCACTCACTCTCTTTCCCCCTCAAATATTCCCTCCAAAAGTGGAATATTCAAAGTACCTTTGCTTTGTAAAATTTCTTAATATGACATTTAACAAACTCACAAAAAATTTCCAGTTGTTCTTTCAAAAGGTGAATCATCACAAAAATTTCATAGTTCTTCAAAGTGGAAGCACATTCATTTACCATGCATGTAGATACCTTTCATTTCATCATTTTAACTTTTCCCTTCCCAATTTTTACTCTATAACTTGGATCTGGTAATTCACGAACCAGAGTAAAAAATTATTTGAAAAAGGCCTTGCATTCACAAATTGAACCTCCAAATTGATAAATTCGGACTCTACAGGCCAAGATGACATGAATTGGTAAAAACTTTGATGAATATTGATGCAAAAAATGCATCTCCAACCTTCTTGGAGCTTAAATGGTGGCTAAATTGGTGAAATGCACAGCTACCATCGATTTGTTCCTCAACATCAAATTTGAGCCCTCCATGTGGCAAATCTAGGTAAAAATAGGCCTCGGGACATCTTTTTACCTTTTTACTACTTTTGGAAAATTTGCAAAATTTCTTGATTTCCTCCACCACTCCACCAATGAGATTTAGGCCTGACATGTGGCATAATATGACTGGATATGGAGTCGCGGCTCAATTTTACACATTTTGCATCTTTTTAGACAAAGGAATTTTTTTCAATTTTCCTCCACGGCTCCACCCTCCCACAAGACACGTGTCCTAATATGATTGGCTAAGGGGCAGAGCTCTCATTTTATATTTTAATCATATTTCGTGAAGGAAAATTTTTAACATTTCCTCCACCATCCCGCACCTTCGCTGTTGACCAGGACAAAACATTAACTATTTCCCTCGGGCCCTCGGGTGTTTTTGATACTTTTGAGTCATTTGAATACAAGAGGAAAAATTTCCAAGTTTCGTCTGATGATCCACCTCCCTACCTCTTTGAATTTTCAAATTTCCAAGTATCACCACGGTGCTCCATGAGATGGTCCCAAAATTTTGATACTTTGAATGAGCGCGGGCTTGCCACGTGTCCAGTTCTAGAGAGGTCTATCTTAATGCTTGAAGTTGAGTGGAATGCACAACATGTCATGCTCTAAGGTAATCTCCTTTTGGCCATTGAAAAGTCTAAGTAAAATGCAAAGTGAGTGGAGGCCTCCACGTGTTAGCCTGGCACTTCTTTATAATGAAACTCAAGGGTCGGTCCTCAAACATGTGTGGTTCCTCCACATGTGTCCATGGCACAACTTTAAGATGGCACCCAAAGCAAAGACCCTAAATGAGTACGAGCTTGCCATATGTCATGTTATGCCAAACTATATCCATTTGCATAAAATTTGTCTAAGTCTGGGCCAAGCAGTGGAAGCCTCTATGTGTCCTCCCAATGCTACTCCAAGGCAAAGCCCAAATGTAGGTCTTCAAATGAGCATCGTTCCTCCACGTGCACATAGTTTTAAAAATGAGAATTTTCATGGAATTTTTGAAGTATTAAGCTAATCCACATCCAACTAAGAGGTGCCACATTTCCCTGTTGACTGAATGATGCAAATTTGACAAGGAGAAACATCCGTCAAACCGTAAAAAATAGAGAAACAACAATTTGAGCCTGAAAGTGAAATTTTCTTCAAGGACAGAGATTTTAGAAATGTTACAATACTTAAATACATTCCTCAGGGACACATCAATTCAATTATTTTTGAGTATTTAGAAAAAAAATAGTAGGGACAACAGATCTTGACTGTGTTAAATGGAGGAAATGGGAAAATGCAAGTTTTGAAGGAACAGAGCACGGAAGACTCAAAATACAGATCTTTTCTAGAGGAATAAAGAAAATCAGAGACAAATATGGACCCATGCATGATCTGTGACCCAGGGGCAGACTAAAAATGGCAACAAAGACTAGCCAAGCACAACATGTGGAAGGATAAAATGATAGAGGCTGTAAATCAATAAATTTCCAAGGGGACAAATGGGGTGAGACTATTTTGAAAGTGATTGATGAAAGTGCAAGTCAGGAGGTATGGGTATGGTCATTTTTGATAATGGGTAATGGTCATATTGGGTAATGGGTAATGGAAATTGAATGCGTACACACATATAGATTGCGATACGGTACCAGATAGAAGAGATTCAAAACTATACATTGTCAAAAGGGAGATATGTTTAACTGAATGGGGTTGAAGTGATTAGGTATCCAAGCTATATGATATGGTCATAAAGCACAATGAGGTCTAGTATACGAATGGGAAATAGGTTTTGTTACATGACACCAAAGGCATGGTCAGGATAAACATCACATCATTAGGAAAAACAAGGTCATTAAGATAAACAACACGGGTAATGACATCGTAAGGTATAATAAGTACACAACCTCAAATGTCACAAAAGGTGATTTAGGTCATGGTATGTAGGCCAGGGCACATTTAAGGCTGAGTTATAGGTAAATAACATGTCCCTAAATGTAGTTAAGGACATGTATTGGTAATGTAGGCTTGCAAGTAAGGTTTAATAGGTGTTGGTAAGGTCAAATATTGTTAAATAAATAATGGTTTAAAAAATAATGGGCATGGAGTGGGTCAAATTTTTATGTCAGGTGACTGATGTTGGTTAAATCTTAACCTAAGTTAGTAAGCTAAGGCACGACATGACCGACGTAAATCATGTCGAGTTAGGGTTAAAAAAGGAAAAATTCACTCTTTACGAAATCATTTTAATCTTTCCACTTTTAGAAAATGATTATCGGAGAAGTGTAAGAGTGGAAAGTGGCATGACAAGGTGTTGAGTGGATTTGGAAAGCCACATAGTGGGTGATTGGCATTCTCTTGGTGGGTCTATGAGATCTATTTAATTGATTCGATTAGTTTTTAGGTGAGAAGTTGATTTGGGTATGAAGGAGATGAGAGAGGGAGTGGGTGGACCACTGATGCAGCAGCTAGACATACCACCATGGAGACAACACCGAGATGTGGTAGGTGTCAATCCCAATCCTGTATTTGATTGAAATAGAGTTAAAATTGTTTTGTGTAAAATTTGGATGTAATGTTAATTTTCTAAATTGTGGTTAAAAATGAATGAATTGAGGGAGGGAGAAGGTCACATGTAGCTTAAATAGGGTTGGTAATGAAGTTAAGATAGGTTTGGGTGGGTGGGAGTAGGTATTTAGGTTATTTTTTGTGAATTTTTTGATAATGGGGATGGGGGTTTTAGTTTTTGGCTGAATTAGAGACCGACGTCATTCACGGTTCAACTGACATCAGTGGGATTTGGCTGACATTGATCAGGGTCTAGGTGACCGATGCTAGTTAAAGAGAACTGATGATGATCAAGGTGACCAATGTCAGTCATGATGAAAAGTAAATAAGTGACAGAAGGGCTAGGTAGGAAAATAAAATAGGTGAGGAAGGGGTAGGTGAAGATTTATGTAGAGGGAAAAAGGTAAAAATGTTATTTTGGTGATGTGGGATAAGTAAGTAGGTGAGATGAACTAAGTTAGTGGGTAATGATGATAAAGGCCAATAGGTTTGTAGGTGAATTAGGTAAGGGGGTTGGCATGATTAATGTGGATGGGTATTGTGTGGTGGGTAATAGGTTATTTGAGGTGCTCAAGTCTTGGGAAGGTCGTGTTAAATGATGTAGGATAGATATCAGCTGAGGATGAGGGATAGAGTGCTACCCCTACTAGTATAGATGTAACCTAGCATGACCACAGAGAAGTGGGGGCACATGACCAATGTTGGAATGCTTGTGATATGACACTGTAGATGTATATCCTGAGATCATAGCTTGATAGTTGATCTCATCGATAGATGGGAATCCATGATAAATACCTTTCACTTACCAACGAGATAGTTGACCATCACTTTGGAGGATGTTTATAAGATCCTTTGAATTCTTATTTTTGGGGAGCTAGTATATTCCATTTTTTCAAAGGCATCAATGGAGCTGATAGTGTCATTATTTGGTGATGTGATGGGCGAGATGAGGTATCACAACGCGATTCTCATGTATGGAGATATGTATGTAGCTTATCCACATGAGACTAGGATATTGGTGTTGATGATGGTGGTGGTGGGATGCTTTTCTCTTCCAAATTATGAGGGTGGGAGATTCCCATGAGAATTGATGGGGCTATTACAGGATATGATATAGGAGTGGATACATTTTTCTTAGGCACCGGCCTTCCTAGTTCAGTTGTATAGAGAACTATGGGCTTATGGGATGTTGAGGAGATTTTTTATGTTTTGTACCTATTTATTAAATTTTTGGGCATACGATCATATCACCTATGTGCATCTAGTTGGTTTACCACAACAATATTAGTTTTGGGGTGGCTTGTTTAGAGTTGGTTTCAAATGATGGGTACCAATCGATAAACAACCGATGGTGGTGAGGGACACATATGATGTGTCATACTACATGAAGTGGTAGGAGGTCCTTTCGGTAGTGGATATCTTGTGGAAGCCATATGTTGACTATTGATTATATAGAGGTATGGTTGAGGAGTTAGAGGATATTCAACTACTGAGATGGATACAGGGGTGGCGTGCTAAGGATCATGAGATGATATCTGTGGACTGGGTCAAATGACATTTTGGATTACAAAAGGATGTACCCCCACCATTGCCATAAAACCATAGAGATAATGTAGAAATACCCATGTCTCCACCATGTCCAAGTGTTCCTACAGGGAAGGAGGATTAGCTACGAGATAAATATATTGATGAAGTGGGAGTCACTGATGGATATAAATAGTGGTGGGTGGAAAAGCTAGAGCAACATCACTGAGGCTAGGGAGACCTGATTTAGCTATTTTGTAGAGGGATACATTACAGGGTCGGATGGCTGCCCTACAAGAAAATATTACAGGTTTGTAGGGAAAACTGACAGGGTCAGAGGCATAAGTGACCACCTTATAGGCACATGTGGTGGCACTACAAGCCCATGTAGCACAAGAACAAGTTCCTACATAGGGCAGAGATGGGGAGGGAGCGAAGGTAACCACCCTACAAGCAAAAGTGACAAGATTGTAGGGCCATTTTGCCACAAAATAGACACAAGATGTGGCCTTATAGCATAGGAACAGGGATAGGGTCCCATAACACAGGCACATAGACATGGTTGCATAGTATAGGCACCTGAATCAAGATATGGGACACTTTTGGTTGGGAAAGGTTCATAGGGAGCAGTCAGGCCAATAGTACCACAACAGACTATGTCGATGGAGAGGTTCAAGGATGCCTTGAATGAGGCTCGTTACTATTAGGATCATCTATCCACTGCAAGGAGTGATGTTCCCTCATATATTGAGTACCAATTCCAGAAGATAGACACTCAGAAGAAAAGATCAAGGACTAAAAATTCTGGTAGCATATGGTTTTGTTGACCTAAGAGAGAGGGCCATGGTGAGGTTACAAGTTCTTAGAGACTGAGCCTAACAAAGGGTCAGGAGGAAGAGACACGTGAGACTGGAAAGGAGGGTATCAAGTGGGGTGATGATTAATTTCCATATGTTATAGTGTGTGAGTTTTGATATATATAACGGCCTGCATGCTGAAGACATGAGATTGTACTGAAATTTTTTGAGATACTGATATTTATTATATTTTTTTTTATATATGTATTTATACATAGACTCCCCCACTTATATAGTTGATGATTTTGACTGTATGAATGATGTACTCATTTTTACTTTCCATTTTTATCGTAACATTCCCTTTTTAAGACTCTAGAAATAAGGGGATTTTTTTACATAATGTTCTCTATTCTAAATTAATAAAATTTATAACACACATTCCAATGCCAATTCATCTCATAACAGAAAACCATATGCAGCTGTAAATGACTCGGTGACACATCGATCTCTCATTCCATGACTCGGTGTTAAACCAATCTCTCATATTAACTTAATAATGTGTATACTAGGTATAATTGGTTCATTTACCCTTTTAGGGGTACCCAAGTGTTCTATCTAAGAGGCCTATATGAATATTTGTTACTGAAATTCATTTAAAATCATACATCTTAGACTAGGTGACATGGGACAACGAAACCAACAACTTGCGATACTTTGGAAAAGTTTTAAACATGTTTAACATGTTTACATTCCTAGATGACATACTCATTGAAAGGAATATGTCCCTCGCCACACTGGGTTTTTTTAATCTAGAATGGTCTTTCTTTACTTCTGCCAGTTCAATCTGATTCAAGGTTTCACACTAGAGAAGGGAAACAACATGAACTAGTGTGGAAGACTACTCATGGTGACTAAGGATACATAGACATAATCAAGAAAATTACATCAATTGGGTGTGTCTAGCTACCCTAAGTCAACATGAGTTCACCTCAACACTAGATCATATTTGATCCAGAAATGATCACATTTTTATCTACATGATCTCGGACCCCTATAGGATTTAAATAATTACCAACAAGTTTATCCTTTTAAGTAATTAATTCAAAACTAATGCAAGAATGTAATGAGAATTATACACTGATTGATTATGGAGTTCGGAAACAACCTATGTCTTTGGGTTCCTTTGAACCATTCCAGTAGTAAATTTTTTTAAGTACAATGTTATTTCTTACAATAAAACTAATGGAATTTCCACTTGCCTAGTAGTATGCTAGTCCAATCATTCAAATCATTCTCTACCTTCCTGATGCACAACCTCCTTTATAACTAGACCAGCGTTCCCAATGCTTCCCTACATCCTTCAGTACTCTGGTTGATACTCCAGATGTCATAAGTGAAAAATAATGTGGCTCAATAGGGCCTATTAGGTAGTTTACAATACTCCCAATCAAAAATATTTTATCTACTATTGCCTATAGTAATTTTAGGATTTTAATATAGCTCACAAAACTATATTAAAATTACCCTAATAATATTTCTCTCCAAACCCACAATTAGGCTTAAGAAATAATAAGCTTTTGTGTTTATAATGAATAGGGGTTCCCTATTTATATTAAAAAACGACCCTTAAAATAATGGTCCATATTTTATCTATAGGATATTATAAGCCTAACTGTGGAATATGGATGCGAATATAATCCCATATTGGGTGGAATACATGTTTGAGTGGGTTAAATCCCACATGGAGTAGCATATTGATTTTTCTAATGTGTTTAATACCTTATCCTCCCTTCCTTTCACATGGAAACTTCAACACATGTGCTTTGTTTTCCCCACCATTTATCCACCACGTGGATTTATCATATAAATGGGGGTTGGAATATTTTCATGGTCGATCTGTTTGGAGTGGTGGTTACTATGTTTAATGCACCCATTGTGTGGGCCAATCGGTTGATAAGTTGTTCATGTCATTACGTGGTGAGTTGGAGGTAAATGGGATAATATAGACCTCATGCAATATAGATGATCCCAATGACTATGGATAGCTCACCAAGATAAAATGTAACTCACTCCTCACATGACTCAGCTAATATCTTGATTTTGATCCTTAATAGGCAAATTGATCATCGTGGCAAGCCATGTGGTGGCTTAAGGGCCCACCACATTGGTAATAATAGCATATTGATTTTTCTAATGTGTTTAATACCTTATCCTCCCTTCCTTTCACATGGAAACTATTGATGCAAAATCACAGCACCCCTGGACGCACATCAGGCTTCTAGGTTGATGTTCAGGCATCCACTGTGATTGCACAACATGGAAACCTCTCTTCAAGCGTGGGACTTGTGAAACCGAGAGAGGAATCTCCAGAGAAGGCTGGTTCTTGCTCCTAAACTACCTGCCACAAGCTATTCCAGTGTAGGCAAGCTAATCTAATCCTAATCTAACCATGCCAAGGAGACAGAGAGAGAGAGAGAGAAGGGAAAAACAGCAAAAGCCTACACTAAAACGGTGATACACCAGAGAAGGAGGATGTTGAACATCTATCAAAACTGCCATGGGACAAAGAGAGGTGAGCAATGGGAAGGATGGACAGATGCATCACAGGCCCAAGGATAGATTTCACACAAAAAATGTCCCAAAACTCCATGAACACAGCTCCAAACCTGCAATGAACATTTAGACATGCACAGATACCTACAAATGAAGAGAGGCAAGGAGAGAACAAGCAAAAACGAGAGAGGATGGACAGATGCATCACAGAACACGTTTTGTTACTCCAGAAGTTTGCACAGAACATCATTCCATTAGTAAAAGGAAAAAAACGCCATTACAGAGCAGGGAGGAGGCTCGAACTCCATTTTCAACCCTAGAGAAGAAATGAAGGGAGGGCCGAGCTGAAAGAATGAACAACCTCTTTTCTTTTAAAAATGAGCCAAATCTGGCTTTTACATTGCATGGGTCGAGCCCAGGGGACAGAAAACGTGGGAAAACGTGCAAGCCTATTCCTCATTGACTGCAGATGCATTAAATCAGCATGGAGGATCTTACCAACCCATACCCTGTCACTTTGAGTGATTTTAGCGGAGAATGTGATCCATTTGTATTAATTTGGCCACTAAAATGTCACTTCTAGCCGTGTAGAAGAAGAATGCGACCCATTAGCATTAAAACGGGTTGTTGAAAGGTCGCTTCTGGCCATTACCACACGTCAGAGCTGTTTCTCGATTTTCTCTCTTCAGACTGCACCAAAACTCGAGATTGATCCTAGAATCATGTAGAGCATCTCAACAGCTTGCTGTTGATATAAAGAATGTGGAAATCCAAGCTCTGGATAAAAAGATATGGTGATCTGAAGATTTAGGGCACAGAACAGATCAAAACAAATTTTAAAATGTTTTCCCGCTCTTCGCCATCTGGATGACACGTGGCACGTACTGATTGAACGAGTAATTCTCTCTCCTCCATCTTTCGCGGGATTTCCTTTTGAAATTGCTTGTGGGCCCCTTAAACTTGGACACATGGCACCATTTCATTGGTTCGGTTCAGCGCTCGATAACTCGCCCCTTTGACCTTTTGACTTTTTCTCCTGTGAGGACACGTGGCAGTTTTTGATTGCTCCTTCGGCTCCTTCGCGTACTTCACCTCAATTTGTCCCGGATGTCCCATTTGATTTTGGGCCCTTTGTGCTCATTTCAACTGGTTCAGGCATTTCACGTCCATTTGTCCCAGATGTCCCATTTGATTTTGGACCCTCTGGACTCATTTCGGCCGATTAGGCCGGTTCGGGCATTTTTGGCCTGCTTGTCCCACTTTGCTTCGGACTGACTTGACTCTTTTCGGCCGGTTCGGCTGGTTCACACCTTTTTGGCCCAATTATCCCATTTGATTTTGGACTGTCTGGCCCTTTTTCGGCTGGTTCGGCCGGTTCGCACCTTTTTGGCCCGATTGTCCCATTTGCGTCCCTCTCAGCAGTTAGCCAATTTTTTCTTGGTCGAACTGGCATTTCGCACCCGCCGCGTACTTCTGGCCCGATTGTCCCAAATGCAATTTGGGCCACTAGAGGCTTTTCGGTCGATCCACGCCTTGACGTCCCAAATGTCCCAATTGCTCCCTTGAGCAGGACTTAGCCAATTTTCACACTTTTCCTAGATCAACCTATTTTCCTTTCTGCAACTTTTTTTCACATTTTCTCAGAGCTTGCTCTTTTCCTCTCAGACAGGTAACTTAGAAAATATTTGAGGGGACTCTAGCAACATGATTTTTGGCCCCGAATCAATCAATTTTCCTGGGACTTGAATATTCTAATGCATGTTATCAAAATTACCCTGGGGGGGTGAATTTTGGATAACAGTTTGGCGACTCAGCGGGGTCATCTGCCTGCTAGATGAATGATCAGTAGCCTGAAGCATCCATTGGGCATGGAGTCATGAGTTGCAACCTGCAACTAATCTAAACTTTGAAAACCTCCCTCTGAGCCACTTGGAAACCCATTGAACCTGGAGTGTCTTCACCAAGATGCCACTGAAATGAACTGTGCAAGAGCAGAACCAGCAACACCAAAACTATGTACAAAACTGAAAATCATACATGCCCCAAATGGAACATGCAGAGTGTGCACAAGCACTTCTTCTACTGAAAGAAAACCTAGCTACTCTACTCTAATTGGAAGCAAAGGCAAGCTAAACAAACCCTACAACTGGTTGTGAGAAATAGCTTCCTTTCTTCAAAATTGGCAGCCATGCAATTGATTTGGCACTGATCATGGCTGTTTGGATGGATGGAAAATCAACAAGAAGCTGGTATTCTATCCAAATCATCAAGGTATCAACTGAAAAATCCAATACCTCTTTTAGTTGCTCTGCATTTGGATTGGAGAGGTATGGCAGCTGATCCTTGGTACTTTGTAGCTCATCCTCATGCTCAGAAGCAAGCATGATTGGTTGTGGCTTCTCCTTTGGCTCCAATGAAGCCAAATACCTGATTGGGAAAGGTCTGATCAGTTTAATATGCCCATAGCTCTGATTTTCAACTCCAAGAATGGAGTCTTCTTGTAGACCCACCTGAATGGATGATGTGGAAGAAATGGTGGAATCCTTCTGTCCTTTCTCTTCCTCTAATGAAGAACATGGAAGATAAAAATCTTCCAATCTTGATCCCAAAGAGCTGCTGTAAGATGCAGGCTGCTGCAAATGAAATCTCTCCTTCATGGCAGCAGGCTCTGGTGTTTGGAAATGTGGATGATGAAAGAGAAAAAGGTGAAAGCTCAACCGGTTCTTCTCCATCAAAACAGTCCTCCAAATCTGACAGGTAAACTACCTCATTGCTGTCCTGCTGCTCGTTTTCAACTTCCTCCATGGTGTCCTCTTGATTTGCAACTTGACCACCATGGTTTCCTTCACTCTCCAATATTGAGTTTGAGAGATCAAACTCCTTTTCAGTGCTAGAACTTGAGAGAGATGAAGTGGAAAGAAGAACTGAAGGTTCTCCTGTAACCTGCTTTGTGCTCAAAGCCCTTGGATCTGCATTTTTCTCCTCCACAGCTAGATTGTGCTCCTCTTCTTTTAGATTTGGAGCAGATTCTCCTTCCTCTAATGTTTGAAGGCAATCTTGCTCTTGATTGAACTCCTTCTCCAGCATGAAGTTTGTCAAGTCAAACTCTTCAATTTGCTGCTCTAGAGGACAAGTTGGGACTGCAAGATCTTCTTCTTCTGCTGCAACCAAATCAGTCCTAACCACCATTTGTTCAACCTTAGCCTCTTCTGTAGGCTTAACCATCAAGGGGATCTTTGTCATCCCAAATTTGGTAGCCCAAACCTTCAAGTCATCTGTCATTTCTTTTCTGTTGGGATCCTCTTCTTGCTGTCCTTGATGACGGATTTTTTCAATTCCTTCTTCGCCATATGAAATTGGGAATGTAAGAGGAGGGAATGGGTTGAAACTCAACCAATTTTACACTTTTTTGTGGTGGTGGAGGCAGTGAAACCTCTTGTTTCTTTGGAGGAGGGGGTATTTCTGTTAGCTCTTGTGGAGGGGATGACTGTTTGGAAGGGAAAAGGAAAGAAGAATGGAGATGAGGTGGAAGACTGGGGGGTGGAGAAATGGATCCAACACTTGGGACAGCAGATGGAGGGTTTGAAACTTGACACTGCTGAAATGAAACAGGTTGGGAAAGAGGAAAAGGAAAGGCATGAGATGGTGTGCTTACCCGTTGACAAGGTTGCTGAATACTTCTCTCATACACCTCTATTTCTTCAATCCACTTTGTAAGCAAAGGCAGCATTGCAATCATGAAGTCAAGCTTCTCCTGAGGGCTGTAATGCCTTGGAAAAGGTCCCACCCATGGACAGGGTGCTCCATAACCGATTCCAAAAGCTTTCATCTGTGCCTGAGCCCTGGACTGCACTATGTTTACCTCCATCTTTTGGATTTTCTCCAACAAACCAGCATCTTGCATCTTATTGTCTTCATTATATGCATACTCTTGCTCTTGGAAAGCTCCATAGCCAGACTGACTTTGGCACTGCTGTTCATATGAATATGCATGCTGATCTGGAGGATTTGTAAAACCTGTTGGAGGTGGAATATACTACTGTTGTTGATATGAAATCCATGATGGAAATGAAGTCATGATTGCACAACTTCAATGAATGAGGAATAATGAAAGAGATGGAAAGAAGGATGAATGGAAAATGAATGAAAATGAATGGAAAGGAAGGTCTGCAACTTCAGAGATGGTTGTTGACCAGATGGAGTCGCCAGATGTGTTTGCAAGTGCCTCCAAAGGCTGAAATCTTCAAAGGAACACATCAACCTACAAAAGATGAAGTGAAAGACCTCTAAGGTCCCACCGGGCGTGCCAAAACTGTTGATGCAAAATAACAGCACCCCTGGATGCACATTAGGCTTCTAGGTTGATGTTCAGGCATCCAGTGTGATTGCACAACATGGAAACCTCTCTCCAAGCGTGGAACTTGTGAAACCGAGAGAGGAATCTCCAGAGAAGGCTGGTTCTTGCTCCTAAACTACCTGCCACAAGCTATTCCAGTGTAGGCAAGCTAATCTAATCCTAATCTAACCATGCCAAGGAGACAGAGAGAGAGAGAGAGAAGGGAAAAAACAGCAAAAGCCTACACTAAAACGGTGATACACCAGAGAAGGAGGATGTTGAACATCTATCAAAACTGCCATGGGACAAAGAGAGGTGAGCAATGGGAAGGATGGATAGATGCATCACAGGCCCAAGGATAGATTTCACACAGAAAAATGTCCCAAAACTCCATGAACACAGCTCCAAACCTACAATGAACATTTAGACATGCACAGATACCTGTAAATGAAGAGAGGTAAGGAGAGAACAAGCAAAAATGAGAGAGGATGGACAGATGCATCACAGAACATGTTTTGTTACTCCAGAAGTTTGCACAGAACATCATTCCATTAGTAAAAGGCAAAAAATGCCATTACAGAGCAGGGAGGAGGCTTGAACTCCATTTTCAACCCTAGAGAAGAAAAGAAGGGAGGGCCGAGCCGAAAGAATGAACAACCTCTTTTCTTTTAAAAATGAGCCAAATCTGGCTTTTACATTGCATGGGTCGAGCCCAGGGGACAGAAAATATGGGAAAACATGCAAGCCCATTCCTCATTGACTGCAGATGCATTAAATCAGCATGGAGGATCTTACCAACCCATACCCTATCACTTTGAGTGATTTTGGAGGAGAATGTGACCCATTTGTATTAATTTGGCCGCTAAAATGTCACTTCTGACCGTGCAGAAGAAGAATGCGACCCATTACCATTAAAACGGGTTGTTGAAAGGTCACTTCTGGGCATTACTACACGTCAGAGTCGTTTCTCGATTTTCTCTCTTCAGACTGGACCAAAACTTGAGATTGATCCTAGAATCATGTAGAGCATCTCAACAGCTTTCCGTTGATATAAAGAACGTGGAAATCCAAGCTCTGGATCAAAAGATATGGTGATCTGAAGATTTAGGGCACAGAACAGATCAAAACGAATTTTAAAATGTTTTCCCGCTCTTCGCCATCTGGACGACACATGGCACGTGTTGATTGGACGAGTAATTCTCTCTCCTCCGTCTTTCGCGGGCTTTCCTTTTGAAATTGCTTGTGGGCCCCTTAAACTTGGACACGTGGCACCATTTCATTGGTTCGGTTCAGCGCTCGATAACTCACCCCTTTGACCTTTTAACTTTTTCTCCTGTGAGGACACGTGGCAGTTTCTGATTGGTCCTCGGCTCCTTCGGCTCTTTCGCGTACTTCACCTCCATTTGTCCCAGATGTCCCATTTGATTTTGGGCCCTTTGTGCTCATTTTGGCTGGTTCGGGCATTTCACGTCCATTTGTCCCAGATGTCCCATTTGATTTTGGACCCTCTGGACTCATTTCGGCCGATTCAGCCGGTTCGGGCATTTTTGGCCCGCTTGTCCCACTTTGCTTCGGACTGACTTGACTCTTTTTGGCCGGTTCGGCCGGTTCGCGCCTTTTTGGCCCGATTGTCCCATTTGATTTTGGACTGTTTGGCCCTTTTTCGCCCGGTTCGGCTGGTTCGCGCCTTTTTGGCCCAATTGTCCCATTTGCGTCCCTCTCAGCAGTTAGCCAATTTTTTCTCGGTCGAACCGGCATTTCGTGCTCGCCGCGTACTTCTGGCCCGATTGTCCCAAATGCAATTTAGGCCGCCTGGAGGCTTTTTGGCCAATCCACGCCTTGACGTCCCAAATGTCCCAATTGCTCCCTTGAGCAGGACTTAGCCAATTTTCACACTTTTTCCTGGATCAACCTATTTGCCTTTCTGCAAAAAAATTTCGCATTTTCTCAGAGCTTGCTCTTTTCCTCTCAGACAGGGAACTTAGAAAATATTTGAGGGGACTCTAGCAACATGATTTTTGGCCTCGAATCAATCAATTTTCCTGGGACATGAATATTCTGATGCATGTTATCAAAATTACCCTGGGGGGTGAATTTTGGATAACAGAAACTTCAACACATGTGCTTTGTTTTCCCCACCATTTATCCACCACGTGGATTTATCATATAAATGGGGGTTGGAATATTTTCATGGTCGATCTGTTTGGAGTGGTGGTTACTATGTTTAATGCACCCATTGTGTGGGCCAATCGGTTGATAAGTTGTTCATGTCATTACGTGGTGAGTTGGAGGTAAATGGGATAATATAGACCTCATGCAATATAGATGATCCCAATGACTATGGATAGCTCACCAAGATAAAATGTAACTCACTCCTCACATGACTCAGCTAATATCTTGATTTTGATCCTTGATAGGCAAATTGATCATCATGGCAAGCCATGTGGTGGCTTAAGGGCCCACCACATTGGTAATAATAAATTATTCATCATGTCCGCCAAGCTCACCTCTATAACAAAAATTGAGAATCTTTCTCCCATAAGTTATATCATTTTATGATCATCGAATATCGGTGGCGATAACCTCTCTGATTTTTCCAACACCCTTTTGCCATGTGTTGTAGTGTTATTGGTCCATTATTGAACTATTGACTAGAGTTGACTTTCTAGTTGACAAAACTTTGACCAGACATAACTGGAGCTCCCAATGTCCATTTGTCACATTATCGTACTCAATGTAAATCTCTCAAAATGATATTCTGAATTGACATAATTTAGGGATGTTTAGGGAAATTTTGATATCTAAAAAAATCCCCTAATCACACCTTCCCAATAGAAAAGGATTTTTATCCCAAGAATCTTATATTGGAACATTTTTTCATCCTGTCCTAAATATGGAAAATCTACTACCACCACGAAATTAATTTTGTAATAGACCGTTTGGTATTTTCCACTTTAACCTTCTCACTTTGATTTTTTTTTTAATTATAGACCTCCATGCCTCTGCAGTGCAGTGTTTGGTTTCCAAATATCTGACAACAAGTATCTTCTTTGAATCTAGAACACAATTCCCAACTCCTAGTTGATTCTATAGAATCCAAACTGGTTTGAAGGAACTCCATGTTATGTAGAGCTAAGAGTGATATGATGTTAGTGATGGATAATGAATTGTCAGGTACCATCCTACTACATGGTCATAAGATAATCTACATAGAATGAAGTTGCGACCTGATGTCACATCCCTTTCCATACTTCAATGCCTCCAATGCATGATTATAATCCTTTTTCAAAACCTAAAGCCTCCAATGCACGATGCTAGTAAGATGATCAACTACCATGCTAATGTATGGTCACAATGCCTCTACATAAAATGATGATCCAAGATGATTTCTCACGAGCTCAAAAATGGTGACTCCATCCTTGCTACATGACTACTTCCTCTACATGGTATAAAGCCTCCTATTGACGATGACTATCAGGTACCACTGTACTGCACGGTCATAATGCCTCTACACAAAATGAAGTTCCAACCTTCTGTCAGATGGAAATGGTGTTCAACTACCATTTTTCTGCATAGTCATAATACCTCTACATAGAATGAAGTTCCGAGCTAACACCAGTGAGCTCAACTATCTGCACAAATGGCAGACAGATCTTTGAGCTTAATATGAGTTAAATCCTATATCCAAGCTGTAACAGGTACTCACAAGATGATTAGGAGAAATGTTTGGATTATTAATAAAAAAATTTGAGTAAGAAAATCCACTGAGTATGGTAAACCTTTCTCTCAAAATTGTCTCACAAAATATGATCTCCAAACAAATACTACATACTATTCATAAACCTAAAATATGCAATATATAATTGAAAATCTGTCAACTTACCCATTTTAAAGGACTTTCACTTTCAGGTATTACCTGGTCCTAGGTTGAATTTTCAATTGGTGGTGGATTAGGAACCTCCTTTGCCTTCACAATAGGCCTCCATTCTATATTTATCTTGCTATAACTTTGATGGAAAGATGGATGTAGTTTCATGAAATTATGCACCTGGTGCCCATTCCTTTGACAATGAGAAAAACATTCCTCTTAATCTCTTTCTTCTGGGATGAGGAACTCTTTCTACCATTTCTCGACTTTATACGATGAGATTGGTCTTTCTTATTTTCCTTGTTCTTAACGAATGACATCAACTTCTTCATCAATGTACTTTTTTTCCACCATCTGGCCACAAAATGATTATGCAATCCACAAAACATACATGGAAAGGAATTCCACATTTTCTAAAAATCATAACCATACTTCTTAAGCTAAAAAAGTGGATCAAAATTTTTACTATGCTTGTGATTATGGTAAAGAAACTGAAGGTGGAATCACATTACCTCTTCGCTAATTTCTCTTACCACATCCTTCCTGTGATGACAAAGCAAAAATTTTCTACTAAGAATCTTCTTACAGAACTAGTGGGGTATTCAATTTTCTTTCAGAAGCTTGTCTCCCATTAGCATTCTTCGAGCAATTGCTAATATCCATTCCCACACTAGGAAAACCAAAGCCTATAAAATGAGGATGATCCTCTACCTATGTTGGGTTAGTAATGGCTTGGCCATTTTTACCAAGGACTCTTCCATAAAATACCATTTTAGATAATAATTTGGATCCAAAGGCATAGTTACCTAAATCTGAAACTAAATGCAAGGAAGAATTTTCACGTGGTGAACAACTTACAATGCAATCATCTTCCATGGTCTCTACATCTGAAGTTAAAGGTATTCCCTTTCTCTGATCACCAAATTGCAACCTTGCCAAGATCTCATCCTTGGTTTTTAGTTATAATTTCAAGTAAACATTCTCCTCTTCCAAGGAGTAATACATCGATCATAGGAGAGAATTATCTTCCTAGATCTGGTGATTATAAACTTCAATTTCCTTGGGCTTCGCCTATTTGGACATCTTTCCCATGGTGCACCTATACCTATTTAATGACACTGAACTACTGCATAATGAAGTAATAACTTGGTCAAGTAGACCAATACTGATACCAAACTTTCTTGGAGATTATCAAGTTTACAACCCAATAACCTACTCTGATACCAAATTGATTCGAAAATGGTAAAGTTTTTATCTACCTGATCTTGGACCCCTATAGGCTTTAAATATTTTCTGACAAGTTGCTCCTTTTAAGTAATCAATTTAAAATTAATGCAAGAATGTAATATCAATTACCCACTGATTAATTATAGACTTTGGAAATAGCCTACGTATCTGGGTTCTTTCGAACCATTCCACTAGTAAATTTTTTTAAGTATAATGTTATTTCTTACGATAAAACCTAATGGAATTTCCACTTGCCTAGTAGTATGTTAGTCCTTCAAAGAACTTCCGATGATCATTTGAATTGTTCTCCACCTTCCTAATGCACAACCTCCTTTAGAACTTGATCGACATTCCCAATGCTTCCCTACATGTTTTGGCACTTCGGTCGATACTCCAGATGTCAAAAGTGAAAAATATTGTGGCTCAATGGGCCTATTGGGTAGTTTGCAATACTCCCAATCACAAATATTTTATCTACTATTTCTTATAATAATTTTAGGATTTTAATATAGTTCACAAAACTATATCAAAATTACCCTAATACTATTTCTCTCAAAACCCACAATTAAGATTAAGAAATAATAAGCTTCGGTGTTTACAATGAAGAGTGGTTCCCTATTTATATTAAAATAGGGCCCTTAAAACAATGCTCCATATTTTATGTAAAGGCTATTATAATCCTAACCATGCATATAGATGGGAGTATAATCCCATATTGGATGGCATACATGTTTGAGTAGGTTAAATCCCACATGGAGAAGTGTATTTATTTTGCTAAGGTATTTAATACCTTTGCCTTCCCTCCTTTCACGTGGAAATTTCCATACATGGGCTTTGTTTTCCCCACCATTTATCCACCACGTGGATTTCTCATATAAATCGGGGTTAACAGATTTACATGGCCAAGTTGTTTGGATTGGTGGTCACTATGTTTAATTTACCCGTTGTGTGAGCCAAGTGGCTGACAATTTGTTCATGCCACTACATGGCGAGTTTTAGGTAAATGGGATAATATAGACCCCATGCAATATAGATGAGCCTGATTACTATGGATAGCTCACCGAGCTAAAATGTAACTCTGTATTTACATGAATCCACTAATATCTTGATGTTGATCCTCGATAGGAAAATTGATCATGGTGGTAAGCCACATGGTGGCTTGAGGGCCCACCATGTCGATGATAATAAATTATTCCTCATGACGGTCAGGCTCCCCTCCGTAACAAAAGTTGAGCATCTAACACCCACGAGTTATATCATTTTACGATAGTCAAAGATTAGTGGTGAAAACCTCTCCAATTTTACCAACACCATTTTTCCACGTGTCACACTATTATTGGTCCACTATTGACATGTTGACCAAAGTTGAATTTCCCGTTGACTAAACTTTTACCAAACATAATTGGATCTCCTAATGTTCATTTGTCGCATTCTCATAGTAGATGGAAATCTGTCGAAAAGATATTCTACAATGCCATAATTTAAGGATGTTGAGGGAAACTTTGATATAAAAAATGATACCTGTTAGTGCAAAATCACAACACCCCTGGATGCTGATTAGATTTCTAGGTTGATCACTCTAGCATCTAGTGTGATTGCACAACATGGAAACCTCTCTCCAAGTGTGGGACTTGCAGAAATGAGAAAGGAATCTCTAGAGAAGGCTGGTTCCTGCTCCTAAACTACATGCCACAAGCTATTCTAGTGTAGGCAAGCTAATCTAAACCTAATTTAACCATGCGAAGGAGACAGAGAGAGAGAGAGAAAAGGGAAAAACAACAAAAGCCTACACTAAAACAGTGATACACCAGAGAAGGAGAATGTTGAACATCTATCAAAACTACCATGGAACAAAGAGAGGTGAGCAATGGGAAGGATGGACAGATGCATCACAGGCCCAAGGATAGATTTCACACAAAAAATGTCCCAAAACTCCATGAACATAGCTCCAGACCTACAATGAACATTCAAACTTGCAAAAATACCCGCAATGAAGAGAGACAAGAAGAAAACAAGTGAAAAATGAGCAAGGATGGACAGATGCATCACAAAACACATTTTTGTTGCTTCAGAAGTTTGCACAGAACATCATTTCAATAGTAAAAGGCAACAATGCCATTACAGAGCAAGGGAGGAGGTTCGAACTCCATTTTCAACCCTGGAGAAGAAAAAAAAGGGAGGGAAGAGCTGAAAAGATGAACAACTTGTAATCATTCTCAAAAATGAGCCAAATTTGGCCTTTTACAATGCATGGGTCGAGCCCAGGAGAGAGAAAACGTAGGAAAATGTGCAGCAGCTCAACCATTGACCAAAATGCATTCTTCATTAAAATCGGTGGTTGAAACATCTCCTCTAGCCATGTTGAAGAATAATGCAACCCATGTGCAGTAAACTAGTTGTTGGAACGTCGCTTTTGGCCGTGCTGAAGAAGAATGCGACCCATTTGCATTAAACTGGTTATTGAAATGTCACTTCTGGCCATTACTGCGCACCAGAGATATTTCTTGGTTTTGTCTCTCCAAAATGAACCAAAATGCAATATTGACCATGGAATCCTATAGAGAATTTCATAAGATTTCCAATGATATAAAGAACGTGCAAATCCGAGCTCTGGATCAAAAGATATGGGGTTCTAAAGTTTTAGGGAAAAAATGGCCCCAAAAACGGATTTTGAATTTTTTCCCACACTCTGCCAACTGGATGACACGTGTCGGGCACTAATTGGCTACGCAATTCTCTCTCCTCCACCTTATGTGGGTTTCCCTTTGAAATTTTGACGTTTTTATCACTTTGGGAAATTTTCCGTTTTTTCCCCGTGCCCCCACCATTTGGGACACGTGGCATGCATTGGTTGGTTGACAGGGGTACGGGGGCAGCTTTTACCTTTTAGATTTTTGCCCAAAACTTTTTCCAAATTCCCTAAGTCTTCCCTGAGCTCCGCACTCCCCCTGCTCCATTGGACACGTGGCGCATTCTGATTCATTGGCGGATTTTCTGGGTTTTCACGTCCCTCGCGTCCCTTTGGCCCGGCTGTCCCAAACCATCTGGGAAAAATTTCTCCGATCCACCTGATTTAGGCTTCCCTGTCCCTCTTTGAGGGAAAGAAACGTGGCACATTTCCATTGGCTCTTGGCTCCTTCAGCTTTTTGCGTCCCGCACGTCCCTTTGTCCCAACTGTCCTGGACTAAAGTTCCCTGTTTCGGCCGATCCAGGCGGTTCGCGTCCTTCGCGTACACTTGTTCCAACTGTCCTAGAATGTCTGGGACAAATTCTTGCAAACCACCTGAAATGGGATTCCTTTGCTCTCATCCACTTCACCTTTTCGCGTCCTTTGCGTCCTCACGGCTCGGATGTCCTAGCCTTATCTGCACAACAGTAAGTCAATTTTTTCACCTTCGACCGGTTCACCCTTTCGCGTCCTGCACGTCCCCATGGCCTGGATGTCCCTTTATTGTGTAGACCACCTGGCGGCCTTTCAGCCGATTCGGGCCTCGACATCCCAAATGTCTCAAGGACCGCCTGGACTAGGACTTAGCGGATTTTCTCCATTTTTTCTGCCCCAAGCTTGGTTTTCTGCATTTCTTCCATTTCCTCGACCTGTTGGGATTCCTTCTTGGATGGGAGAGTTAGAGAGAAGCAGAGGGACCCCAAAAAACATGATTTTGGGCCTTGAATTGATCTACTTGCTCGGCACTTGAATATTATGATGCATGTTATCAAATTTACCCTGGGGGGGTGAATTTTTGACAACAGTTTTGACGACTCAGCGGGGTCATCTGCCTGCTAGATGAATGATCAGTAGCCTGAAGTAATCCATTAGGCATGGAGTCATGAGTAGTAGCCTAAAAACTGATCTGAACTTTGAAAACCTCCCTCTGAACCACTTGAATCCCACCGGACATGGATTTGTTCTCACCAAAATGCCATTGGAATGAACTGTACAAGAGCAAAACCAGCACCACAAAAACTATGTACAGAACTAAAAATCATACATGCTCCAAATGGAACATGCAGAGTGTGCACAAGCACTTCTTCTGCTGAAAGCAAACCTACCTACTCTACTCTAACTGGAGCAAAGGCAAGCTAAACAAACCCTACAATTGGTTGTGAGAAATAGCTTCCCTTTCTTAAAAGTGGCAGCCATGCAATTGATTTGGAGTTGATCATGGCTGTTAGGATGAGTGGAAAATCAACAAGAAGCTGATATTCCACCCAAATCATCAAGGTATTAGCTGAAAGCAAATTCAATACCTCTTTTAGTTGCTCTACATTTTGATTGAAGAGGTATGACAACTGATCCTTGGTACTTTACATCTCATCCTCATGCTCAGAAGCAAGCATGACTAGTTGTGAGTTCTCCTTTGGCTCCAAGGAAGCCAAATATCTGATTGGGCAAAGTATGATCCATTTGATATGCCCATAGCTCTAATTTTTAACTCCAAAAATGGAGTCTTCTTTTAGACCTTCTTGAATGGATAGTGTGGAAGAAATGGTGAAATTCCTTTGTCCTTTCTCTTCCTCCAATGGACATGAAAGATTAAAATCTTCCAATCTTGGTTCCAAAGAGTTGTTATAAGATGCAGGCTATTGCAAATGAATGTTCTCCTTCATGATAGTAGGTTCAAGTGTTTGGAATGTGGATGATGAAAGAGAGAATGGTGGAAACTCAACCGGCTCTTCTCCATCAAAATAGTCCTCCAAAACTGACAGATAAACTACCTCATGGCTGTCCTACTGCAAATGTTCAACTTCCTCCATGGTGTCTTCTTGATCTATAATTTGACCACCATGGTTTCTTTCTCCCTCCAACATTAAGTTTGAGAGATCAAACTCCTCTTCAGTACTAGAACTTGAGAGAGGTGAAGTAGAAAGAAGAACTGAAGGTTCTCCTGTAGCCTGCTTTGTTCTCAAAGCCCTTGGATTTGCACTTTTCTCCTCCACAACTAGAATGTTCTCCTCTTCTTTTGGATCTGGAGCAGCTTCTCCTTCCTCCAATGTTTGAAGACAATCTTGCTCTTGATTGAACTCTTCCTCCAGCATGAAGTTTTGTCAAGTCAAACTCTTCAATTTGCTGCTCTAGAGGACAAGTTGGGACTACAAGAACTTCATCTTCTACTGCAACAAAATCAGTCCTGACCACCATTTGTTCAACCTTAGCCTCTTTTGTAGGTTTAACCATCAAGGGGATCTTTGTCATCCCAAATTTGGTAGCCCAAACCCTCAAGTTGTCTGTCATTTCTTTTCTTCTTGGCTCTTCCTCTTGTTGTCCTTGATGACTGATTTTTGCAATTTCTTCTTCCCCACATGGAATTGGGAATGCAAGAGGAGGGATTGATTTGGCAATTTTTTGTGGTGGTGGAGGTAGAAACTCTTGTTTCTTTGGAGGAGGGGGTATTTATGTTAGCTCTTGTGAAGCAGATGACTGTTTGGAAGGAAAAAGGAAAGAAGAATTGAGGTGTGGTGGAAGACTGAGAGATGGAGAAATGGATTCAACATTTGGGACAGCAGATTGGGAATTTAGAATTTACAATTCCAAATGAGATGGTGCTGCTTGAGTAATGGGAAGAGAAAAGCCAGATGATGATGTAGAACTTACCCATTGACAAGGTTGTTCAACAACAAGTGTATAGGCCTCTATTTCTGCTATCCATTTTGCAAGTTGGGGTAGCATCTTCATCATGAAGTCCAGCTTCTCCTGAGGGCTGAAGTGTCTTGGAAAAGGGCCTCCCCATGGACAAGGAGTCCTGTAACCAATTCTGAAAACTCTCAGTTGAGTTGTTTCTCTGGATTACACCATCTTTACCTCCATCTCTTGGATTTTCTCCAACAGACCAACATCTTACATCTGATTGTCTTCATTATATGCATACTCTTGCTCTTGGAAAGCTCCATAGCCAAACTGATTTTGGCACTTCTGCTCATATGGGTATGCATGCTGATTTTGAATTTGTTCAAAATGCTGATTCGGAGGATTTGTAAAACATGTTGGAGGTGGGAAACATTGCTGCTGTTGTAAATGTGAGTTCCATGATGGAAATGAAGTCATGGTTGCATAACTTCATGGAATGGAAAAGAATGAAAGAGATGGAAAGAAATATGGATGGAAATGGATGAAAAAACGGGTCTGCAACTTCAGAAATGGGTTGTTGATCAGATGGAGTCGCCAGATGTGTTTGCAAGTGCCTCCAAAGGTTGAAATATTCACAGGAACACACCAACCTGCAAAAGATGAAGTGGAAGACCTCTAAGGTCCCACCGGGCTTGCCAAAACTGTTAGTGCAAATACACGGTGGCTTAAACTTTGCTATTGATAATGAGACACCTCTGAAAGATGAAATAATCTAACCCTAGTGTCCTACCGGGCGTGCCAAAACTGTTAGTGCAAATGCACGGTGGCTTAAACTTTTCTATTGATAATGAGACACCTCTTAAAGATGATCTAAACCCGGTGTCTAGCATCCAGTGTGATTCTAGGTTGATCACAACATTGAAACCTTTCTCCAAGTGTGGGACTTGCAGAAATGAGAAAGGAATCTCTAGAGAAGGCTGGTTCCTGCTCCTAAACTACCTGCCACAAGCTATTCCAGTGCAGGAAAGCTAATCTAAACCTAATCTAACCATGCCAAGGAGACAGAGAGAGAGAGAAAAGGGAAAAATAGCAAAAGCCTACACTAAAAAGGTGATACACCAGAGAAGGAGAATGTTGAACATCTATCAAAACTGCCATGGAACAAGAGAGAGGTGAGCAATGGGAAGGATGGACAGATGCATCACAGGCCCAAGGATAGATTTCAAACAGAAAATGTCCCAAAACTCCATGAACATAGCTCCAGACCTGCAATGAACATTCAAACTTGCACAAATACCTACAATGAAGAGAGGAAAGAAGAAAACAAGTGAAAAATGAGCAAGGATGGACAGATGCATCACAAAACACGTTTTTGTTGCTTCAGAAGTTTACACAGAACATCATTTCAATAGTAAAAGGCAAAAAATGCCATTACAGAGCAAGGGAGGAGGTTCAAACTCCATTTTCAACCTTGGAGAAGAAAAGAAGGGAGGGCAGATCCGAAAAGATGAACAACTTGTAATCATTAATCAGAAATGAGCCAAATCTGGCCTTTTACAATGCATGGGTCGAGCCCAGGAGAGAGAAAACGTAGGAAAACGTGTAGCAGCCCAACCATTGACCAAAACACATTCTTCATTAAAATCAGTGTTTGAAACATCTCCTCTGGCCATGTTGAAGAAGAATGCGACCCATGTGCATTAAACTAGTTGTTGAAATGTCGCTTTTGGCCGTGTTGAAGAAGAATGCGACCCATTTGCATTAAACTGGTTGTTGAAACGTCGCTTCTGGCCATTACTACGTGCCAGAGATGTTTCTTGATTTTCTCTCTCCAAACTAAACCAAAATGCAAAATTGACCATGGAATCCTGTAGATAATTTCATAAGCTTTCCAATGATATAAAGAACGTGCAAATCTGAGCTCTGGATCAAAATATATGGGGGTCTGAAGATTTAGGGCAAAACATTGCCCCGAAAACGGATTTTGAATATTTTCCCGCGCTCTGCCACCTAGATGACACGTGTCGGGCACTGATTGGCTGCGTAATTCTCTCTTCTCTACCTTCCATGGGTTTCCCTTTGAAATTTTGACGTTTTTATCACTTTGGGAAATTTTCCATTTTTTCCCCACGCCCCCGCCATTTAGGACACGTGGCATGCATCTGGTTGGTAGACAGGGGCATGGGGGAAACCTTTACCTTTTAGCTTTTGGGCCAACACTTTGCTAAATTTTCTAAGTCCTCCCTAATGGCTCCGCACCTCCCTACTCCATTGGACACGTGGCATTTCTGATTCGTTGGTGGCTTTTCCAAGTTTTCACGTCCCTCGCGTCCCTTTGGCCCGGCTGTCCCAAACCGTCTGGGACAAATTTCTCCGATCCGCTTGATTCGGGCTTCCCTGTCCCTCTTTAAGGTGAAGACACGTGGCACATTTCCATTGTCTCTCAGCTCCTTCATATTTTCATGTCCCACGTGTCCCTTTGTCCCAACTGTCCCAGACTAAAGTTCCCTGTTTCAGCTGATCCGGACAGTTCGCGTCCTTTGCGTACATTTGTTCCAACTGTCCCGGACTGTCTAGGACAAATTCTTCATAGACCACCCAAAATGGGCTTCCTTTGCTCTCGGCCGCTTCATCTTTTCGTGTCCTTGACGTCCTCACGGCCTGGATGTCCCAGCCTTATCCGCACAACAGTTAGTCAATTTTTTCACCTTCGGCTGGTTTGTCCTTTCGCGTCCCGCGCATCCCCACAGCTCGAATGTCCCTTTGCTGTGTGGACTACCTAGCGGCCTTTCGGCCAATTCGGGCCCCAACGTCCCAACTTTCCCAAGGACCGCCTAGACTAGGACTTAGCTGATTTTCTCCATTTTTTCTGCCCCAAGCTTGGTTTTCTGCAATTTCTTCCATTTCCTCGAACCTGTTGGGATTTCTTCTTGGATGGGAGAGTTAGAGAGAAGCAGAGGGACCCCAAAAAACATGATTTTGGGCCTTGAATCGATCTACTTGCTCGGGACTTGAATATTCTAATGCATGTTATCAAAATTTACCCTGGGGGGGTGAATTTTTGACAACAATACCCTAATCAATATTGCTGTCCCTGTTTAGGGTGAAACCGTGATCTAGGCATAACTTATGTTAATCGAGAAAAATAAACTAAGTGGGGTGTTGAGACATATCAAATGCATCATAGTATCCTTGTAATGACCCATGTCATTATAAATGTACTATGCCATATTTTATGTGTTCTAACATCCAAATACATTTCCTCAACTGGACTAACATACTTAAGATTACAAGTTTATTAACCCATTTAATAATTTTCTTAAATATTAATTATAACAACACTTTAAGATTCAATTAAGCATCATTCAACCCAATAAGGTTACAAGGTGTAATTACACGAGAGGTAGGTATGAAGGTAAAATCTTCTTTCCTAGCCATTTTGTAGACACCTATAATTTAACTTGAATAATTTAAATACTTAAATTGTGCTAATTATCCCCTTTCCCACAAATTGGTGACATATCATCAATAGTGCTCATCTTATTTCCTATCATCATTAATTAATTACATTGTGTTAATTAGTTAAGTCTTCTATTCAACAAATACCCTAATTAATGACCTTCCATTAATTAATCATTCCTTCTATCTAGAATAATTACTTATTGTCAATTAATTAACTTCCCCCTTTCATTAAATCAATAAGTCATTATTTAGTTGATTTAATTCCCTTCTATAGTCTAAATCATGCTAATATTCCTCTAAAAAGCTTTTATAAGCTTGCACACCTATTAATTAATCACTTTGGTTAATTAATAAACCCCCTTTAACCCCATGAGTCACTAAAGGACAAATTAAACTCTCATAAAGTAAACTCAACCCTTTCTAAACCCCCCTTATCCATAACTAACTCAATAAATCTATTATCCCACATAAAACGGGATTCCTCTATCCATTGGGCTATATAAAGATCCCTCCTCCTACCTTTACACCTACACCTTTACATTCCTAGATGAGCATAGAGCCTAAGTTATAGCCATTTCATCATCTTGGAGAATTCTTCATCGAAGAGGATAGCTAATTTCATTTCTTGTATTCATCCATCCAAGTTTTGAAATCATATGGGGATATTTCAAATGGTCTTGTATCCATGGATTTACAAGACTCCATTCTTGAAAACCTTTGGATTCAAACATATAATAAAACCTTTGATTGCTAAAGGATCTAAATAGGTTCTTTTAATTTGATTAGCATTCAATAGAGATGGAGATTAATGGATTAACATGTTATTTTGAATAGTTTTTCATGTTCTAATTCAATGATGTTAGTAGATTAGTCTTGTTCAATCTCTAAGCATGATGGTGCATTGATTTTGATTTAGCTTTGTTTTAAGACTACTAAGTGTTAGTTCTAATTCTTTTGGCATTGCTAACAAATACATGTACACACATTCCAATAACATGTTTAATTTTTTATTTAAATGAAACAACTTATATCATATAACTACATGATTGATCTCAATGGTATGAAGGTTTTTTCATTATATCTTTTCTTATTTCAGCCTTAGCTTAAAACAAGCTTATTTAAAACCTTTACTTTAGACTTCATAATGTTTTAAGTCTAAATCCCTTTAGTTTACTTTCTAAGCATACAATAGTTTGATTAAAGAAATTTTCCTAAGGAAGAACACAGTCAAACATTTTCATAATATATTCATAACACTTAAAAGCATCTTCAAATAAGTCTATATGATTTATTTAAAGGAAAATATCCTTTTTCCTTTATCAAGGACTAATGTCTGATTATGAAAACAAATTACCTAAGTTTTAAATAAAACCAAGAATACCATACACAAATAAATGATTCATTCACAATCCCTTTTTATTATTTAAGGATATTATAAGAGTATCAACTATTAGCTGCATATCTTTTATGTGTAATGACTCAACTAATGTTTTAGAGCCTTAATCCTATAACACTTAAATACCTAAACTTCTCCTTGATTAATGATAATACTTATAATACCTCCGAATAAATGCCAATAAAGGTATCATAATAAAGTAATAATCAACATTCATCAAACCATTTATTTATCAAAAAAGAGTGATCCATTCACTAAATACATAACTATTCCAAGGATTACAAAGTGTCATTACATTCGTATAAAAATAGTTTTATTACATCCTCCTTTTCTGACAAAATTACATCTCAAGTAATGATGCTACATAATCATCATAATAAACAAACAATGTATTTAGTAAAACAGATATAAATTTCTATATGTCTTTCTGCTTTCATCTTTTATGAAATCCATCTACAAAATTGTTAGCATGAGTAAGTTTATATGAACTGAGCATGATAAGCACTATAACATTAAAACATTGTGCTTTTATCTAACCGTTTCAGAAAAGGAACCTTGTTGTTTATGAAACAATTTCGAAATCAAAAAATAATATTAACATAATGACTTTTCCCAAAAGATTACAAATCAAGAAGGAGAGAGAAATATTATGGAATCTATGAGTAAATTATAAGAAAGAACTAATTACATCAACATAATTAATTGTATATCGACATCCATATGAACTCATTTCATCATTTTAGAAATAAAAACAAGAGTATTAAAGAATGGAGAAATTCATACTTCCAATCTGAACCTTATTTTCTAAGTGAAGTCCTAACTTAAGTTCCTTAACTCAATCTATTCTGAATTTTCAAGAAGAAGAAGTAAAAAAGATATACAACACTAATTTTCTATAAAATGTATACTATTTTTCTACTTAAAAGTTAAAAACCTGACTAGTAACTGAAAAGACAAACCAAATATCTAAATACATTCCATCAAACAATATTAAGTATATAACGCTCAATAAAAAGTTTAAAAATTAGGTTGATCAAGAATAAATCTCAACATTTCAGGTAAGAAAATATTAACCAACATAACTTACTACAAAAGTTCACTGCAATCTTGAATTAATTTCAAAGTTAGGATCTTAGGTGATCAATTCTAAAAACAAATCTGGCTTTCCAAAAACATATACATCAAAAATATTTCCTAAAGTATTTCAATACAAACTAAGCATAACTCAATATTATAGTTTCATATAAATTAAGTAGTCTGTTATATATTATTAACAACATAATATATTCTAAATATAATGTCAAAGACATAATAGTCCATTCTAAAATTCTATAAAGGATCACAATCTTATCGGACTAATGAGACTCATCATAATAAAGGATCCAAACATGAATGAAGAAATAAAAAATAGATAGCACAATACACCATCCATCCCAAATCAGTCATATACCAGATTCTACAGTATCGCTGTCATGAAGATGACATGATAACTCAAAGTTCAAGATAATACAAACTGCAAAAAAATAAATGAATGCTGATAAACACCCACCTATTTCAAAGTTCTACAAACTCAATTATTCGAAACATCTCTTAAAAGAGAATGAATTAGATAAATAATAATTCCCCCACATGAAGAGGATGTAGTTTTTCCAGATCATACAACAACAGTAAACCTTTTATTTAAGTTAATACCAAGTATAGAACAATCAACCCTACGCATCCTCCCTTTTATAGGGTAACCCAGAATGGGTTTAAGTTCAAAGAAGTATAAATGACTAACATGAAATTGAAATAGATAACAATATGAGTTTAAAACTGGTTCCCGAAATATATCACCATCATCCAAACAAGGAGGGTAGAAATAGCATGAGAACAACCTCCCTTTTTACAAAACATGCATCTACAGTCAATAATATATGCATGTCTTCCAAATTTCACACAAGATCAAATAAATGAAACCACAAGCCCAAAGTGGGTAACCAAATACTATTAAAATGCAAAAAGTACTAGAACAAAGACATTCCACAGGCATAGTTTCTATTCATCTTATCTAGAAAAGGTTCAATGAAAAGAGAAAAGATTTAATACAAATGCATATGGGGAAAAATCTAAAACTAAGTGTATCCCATATCTAAACATGAAATGATATTCTCCTACAATAATAGTCATAAACATAAGTTGAACAAGATAGTGGGTCTTCATTTCCATTGACAAGCCAACAAACTAAATACATAATACAATATTATCCTAAATGAAGGTGTTAATAAAAAACTGCCAAAATCCAGGTATCCATTCAAAAAAGAAGCAAACATAGATTTGTTTCAATGCCAAGAAGGTTCAACAACAAATAAGCTAATCATAACTGCAAATAATACAATATAGATCTCATATTCCACATAACAAGAAAAAATCATATATTGTATTCGAAGAACAATCGAAACACCATTTAAGCAAGGAAGACAAAAATAAACCCAAAACTAGCAAGTTTCAAAAAGAGTAGAGTTATTTTAATGAAGAATTTTAAATAAAAGAGAATATTTAAAGAGATAAGGCCTATCTATAGACACCAAAATTGGGTCACACTCCCCTTGGTCCCTCATCAAACAAAAACCTTGAACACATTCACCTAACCATGGCCCCTTTCATCTCACTCTAATATTAATTTAATTAAATTAATTCATTATCCTCACACTATTTATTATTTAAATATCCTAATTGGGATAATGCCCACATATCCACCTCACCTTAAGACCTATTCTTAGTATGTTTCCATAACTAACTAAGAACTACCCAAACCCTAAAAATCAAATCCTATATTCTCTCTAACCACACTTTCGTATGTGAGAAGGAAGCTTCCATTCTAATCCATGGAGAAACGTGAGTGAGATCCAAGAAAATAAAAGGGATCTACCCATTTTAGAAAACCTAGGAAATCCTACCCTAACTGATGCCGATTACCCTAAACCACCACCGGTTAACCCAGAACCACCATCAGTTACCATTTAACCCCCTAAAAAAACCTTATTTCGAGGTTGGAACATTGTTTAGAGGTTGGTACATCTTCTGAGAACAAGTGACAAAACTAGAGCTGCATGCAAGCAAAATAACATTAGTACATGCATCAGAGAATCCATAGCTAGCACCTAAAGCAACCATAGAGCCACTTTCCTTGACGGGAGCATCTGGGGAAGTGTCTTCCTCACACCAAGTTCCTTCCATTTGATCACCCTCCATTGCCAACCAGACATCAAGCTCATACAAACAGTAAGTTTTGTTAACCAACACTGGTTCATTATCATTTGAGTAGATTCTTTTACTTTTTTCATTAGTTTCTACTCCCATTTCCATTCCCCCACCATTTACCTCCATGAAAACTTGACCATCCTTCTATCCACACCCTTTAACTACCCATACCTAGATTTTAATCATTCCTGAGAATACTTGGGACCCACATGATCCTTGCCATTTCCTTTCCATTTCCATCTAGCCTCAGATCTACCCCCATCTCGAGTTTTTATTGAGTTTCCTATACCCCAACCATACCAACACCGGTTACCCACAACCACCACCAGTTAACCTAAACTGACATGAGTCATACTAGACCAATGTCGATCTCTCTGTTTTGACCAAAAACCAAGAATAGAGCTTGCAACCTCCACCAAATACCAAAATCCACCCAGAACCTCACCCTGACCAGTACCAGTTTCCTGAACAAGACCTTGACCTTCCGATTTAGTCATAGCTTATCCTGTTGTGAAAGAATTTTCTTATTATAGACAAATGAGATACCTAAATCATTTTAACTACAATAGGATTTCCTTTGTTATTAGCATTAACTTTTTTAAAATAGTTTATTGATAACCATCTAGGAAGTATCACTCTTCTTGGATCTAGCATACATAAGGAAGTCCACTATATATATTGTTTATCTGTCATTTGGTGGTATTTTTTCTATTTCAGGTAGTTCCTCCAAGCGAAAAGGAAGCTCTCACGATCAGCTGTGGATCTAGAAGTCATATGCATGCAACAACCTCCAACCATCATCATAACAAGTATTCCTCCTAGCCCTTTACCCTTATCTATTTTTTCAACATTCAAAGAAATGTTCTAGAATTAGGTGAAACATTTTAGCATGCCTAGTGGGACCCATTCGGGGTTCTTTACATTCTTTCATTTCTAGGTGAAAAGGTTATATGTTTGTTTCTTTTCTAAAGAGTTCTTACATTAAGATTTTTCCCTTGGAACCTTCTCCTCTTTTAATTGTCTAAAAGAAATCAATTTTGGTTCTTTAAAAAGAACACTTCCTCCCTTTCATTAATATCACATTAGTAAAAGAGCATCCCTTCTCCTATTCATCTTTTTGTGTCATCCAATTCAACATTTCAAATTAGGTTTAAAACTCGTTTCATTTCATTTTGGTTTCTCTACATTAACTCACATTAATTGAGGGCAGCCTATACACTGGAAGTCATTCCCAATTGATGGTTGACAGACGAATCGTAGAAAAGCACTTCATTTCTCTTTCTCTCTCTGAGTCTTACCAAACATCACAAAATTAAAAATATTTACACATTACTAAACAACACCTCACCCGGAAGAAGCTGTAGGTGATCACACAATCACGGTACAGTGGGCACCCCATTGGTTATCTCTGTTTAATACCTCATTTGAGGATGGACCAATCCCTACCATAACATACCTGAAACCTCTCCTTGTAGATCTCCTTCTTCGTAGGAATCCATCCTCACCATAAAATTATATTCTAAATTTCATGAGTCAATCCTTAAATAGAATAAGCTAAACAAATATAATAGAAAAATAACTCTTAGGATCATATTTTTCTTACCGTTTTGCTTGGCTTTCATTTCGAGGTGAGAGGTCATGTTCTTCATTTTCTTATTTCCCCACATACGCTCCTCATCACAATTGATGTATTCCAAATTCATCTGAGTTTTCCTTGACCATATTATCATCATTCTTAGAATTATGGGTTTGATTCCACATCTAATTTTAACTCACAACCACATTTTCTTCATCGTTGTTTCAATTTCAAACTAACTAGTTTCGGTCCAGCGACTGTCATCGGTTACCTTCTAACTATCATCGATTTACCTAACCGACATTGGTTTATTTTTATTTTGGTCAACCTACCCAAAAGGACACTCACTTCACCTTTTGTGTTATTCAAATTATCTATTATTCTTATCATATTCAATGACCTGGTAATTCCATCAGCATCTTTCATACTTGGCAAAGTATTGGCCTTTTACCTTATTTTAACCAACTGTCCACTTTCCACAGTGACCAACCATGGTTACCTGTGACCTGTGTTAGTTTAACCTAACCGGCATCGGTTAGCCTATGTAATTTTCTAGCTAACATTTTAAGCCCAATTCACCTACCACCACTTATTTTTACCTATTTTTACTCTATTTCTATGTTATTTACAGAAAGAAGTCTTTCCATGTCATTGCTTATACACATGGTGCTGACCTGAAGCTAAGAAAACATCCTCATATTCCACGCGAGTCATCAACCACTCCCACCTAGTCCTTCATCACCTTCTATTTTAGCACCCATAGATCCTAACCAACCTATCACTATCGGCATAAGATACAAGGAGTTCACATGAATCCTTGACCAGAACCCTGTCACCTTGTAGTTTTTATCTTTCCCACTCATCCACAAAAGATGCCTCAGGTCATTTGATATATGGCATGCCCATAACTATTCCCCTGACACTCACTCCTACTTCTACTCCATGCTACCTGCACCTACATTACTACCATTTGTTTCACAGCTAGGCCCCATACCTACTATGACAACCATGTCTACCACATCCAATATACCTTCACCAACCACCCAGAACATAACCTCATTTGCACCTATTATTTCACATATACCCATAGCTACACAACCATCCCAAGTGTCTGTGATCCCTACCCCTTTTCAAAATGTTTTTCTTTCTATTCCATAATCCTTAGCCCCCATTACTACTAGGGTCACCACGACCCTTCCACCTCCATATATGTACTATCAACAGCCTCCTGTTTCATCTATTATTCATTTTGGGTACATACCTCTTATTTCATTCCCTCCTTCTCAATCTACCTATAGGGAAATACCATAACCTAGAATGCTACCCCCATCATATGTCCAACATGAACAATATTACACTACAAGAGTCACCCAAGTATCACGGCCTACTAACGACCTAATCAAGCTAATGATGGAAAAGATGCCGACATTGGAAGCATCAGTTTCTGGATCCTACAACACTCTCACCTATGATAAGATTTGTAATGAGCCTATCCACCCAACCATTCTCATCTGCCCATATCCCATGCATTGGGAAATGCCTAAATTTGACCGCTTCAATAACAAATAAGACCTATAATAGCATTTGTGGTCTTTCAAACATGGGTGCTATCTAATCACCCATGATGACGCTTTTCTTCTAAGGAATTTTTCCCATGTCTCTGACTGGGCCTGCATTAGATTGGTATAGAGGGTTACCTAGACACTCTATCTTCCCATTTAATCAGGTAGCCCAAGCCTTCTTAGATCACTTCTCCATTAATGTTGTTAAGAAGGTTACCATGACTGACTTCTACTCTATGCGCCAATACAATGATGAATATATATAGATTTTGTCACTCGTTGACGTAGCCTGATCAATCAACTCACATTCCAAATACCACAAACCAAACTCATAGATCTCTTCATGCGGGCCTGTGCTAGACATATCTCACTGACCCTATAGCTCCAGACTTTTTGAACCTTCGATGAAGCATTCACCATGGCATGAAAGCTAGAGATCCAGGCCATCGAAGAAAATAAAATCCAACTACACAATAAAAACTTAGCATTTAAGTCAAATGATTCCTCTTATTCTTCAAAACCACAGAACAATTATTCAAAAACCAAAGGAACTACTAATGTAGTGCTACTCAAGACTAGCCCATCTCATCCATCAAATCAAGCTAACCCCTCATCTAATATTTCTCCTATCCATACTTTTCAATTTAGACAGGAACAACATAAATACACCCCAATTAGGGAGCCTTACTCTTCTATCTTAGAAAATCTCCTTAAAGATAGGGCCATCACCCTTCCTCCCGTAAAACCACACACTAGTTGTGATCCTGCTTTCCCCACACCCACGTGGTATAAAGAGCACGACTTCTACAACTATCATCGACTAAAGGGTCATAGTGATGGAAATTGCATCACTTTTAAAAATATTGTCTAGAAATGCTTGAGAAAGGAGAGTTACCCTTGGATAATCCTAATGAACTTACCAATCAAAACCTACACATCTTCAAGAAACACTTTCCTAATCATGCCCCTTCTTCTGATCAAACTAGAGAGACCTCAACTCATGATAGCCATACCCGTGAGGTCCATGCTATTTTAAATAATGCACACATTGCTTCCCAATTACCTCATATTCCTTCCATCGAGGAAATCCTAGCTCTAATTCCTCCACCTGCACTTGAATCCACCTCACCTATTCCTCCACCCACAGAGGAGCACCCTTCACCTCCTTCCTCACCCATGAAGAATCCTTCTGTTAACATTGAGACCATTTCACCTTTGACTTCTCCACCTAGAGAGCCATCACCTGTGGTACATCTACAACCTAGGGAAGATGCTCATTCATCTCCTCCACCCATAAAGGAGCACCCATCATCTCACCCACCCACATAGGAGCACCCATCATCTCCTCCAGTCATAGAGGAGCACTTATTTTATCCTCCACCTATCAAGGATCCATACCTTTTCCTCTAGGTGACCATTCTCCATCAGCTACCCAAGATCCTGCAGACTTACTCTTGGCTCTCTTACCCACGGAAGCTGAAGCTAGCAAATTCCCCATCTCTAAGACACATTTTACAAGAACTACCATTGGATCCTGATCAACCTAACCTACAACCGTTGTGCCATTCTCATGCTTAGTCGATCACCTAGATTATGTTGATAGAACCTTACTTTGGGGGTGTCTTCTACTTCTTGTCTCAACACAAATGCAGATGTCACTTGCTAACACTTCCACTATCCACCCAAAAATATTTCAGCCAATTGAACCAAACACAACCGCAACTATCAAAAATTCTACCATGATACCACTCATGGCTCAACTCACACCCCTACCCATAACCCAACATGCATCTAAATCCAAACCCACACCTACATCATCTTCCTTGGATAAACCTATTACTACCTTAGGGGTCATCCCAACTGCTAGCCTTACTTATCCACCCATCAAATTAGATTTAGCTACATCCTCTAAAGTCAATACCAAGCTTAATCTGGTACCCAACTAGAAGATCCAAGCCCATAGAACTCATACTCTAACCTCGCTGATCACATCTTCATCACCTTCACCCTTGCCATCCATCTTAGGACCTCACCCCTCCAACACAGTTAAGAAACCTCTACTAGCCAGTAAACTAAAAAGGTAGCAACCCATTCCACACTCACAGACCTCTACCATACCCAAGCACCCGACATGACATATGCCCACACTTGCAGCATCTTTACCACCCATACCTTTAATACCATCGATAGCTTCTGCATTACCCCTAACATTTTAGTCTCTTTCCCTTATGCCTCCTTCACAACCCATATCATCTACCTTCATAACACCTCCGTTATCCCCATGGGTAACACACCCCCTTCCATCATCCTCCTTTCCCTCTAGAGCTCGTGTGCCCATATCACCTTTACCCAAGAAGGTGTAACCTAAAGATAAAAATCCTCTACCCTCCAATAAGGTAGTCAAAACAACCACACACTCTCCTTCCAGTTCATCTACCATACCCCTACCCAAGAAAACATGACCAACACCCAAGATCAGACCAATACCTAAAACCATAGCTCAACCCACTCCCCCTCATGCAAACACCCTTCCTCTACAGTTAGCCACACCTATACCCAAACACACTTTCACTTCCCATTGTGATCCACTAGCAGGATCCTATGCCAAAATTTTAACCAACCTCCTTGAAAATTTTGTCATCACATTACCACCACTCAGACCTTATGACCCTCTCAAACCCAAACCAAAAGGGTTTGACGACACCAAAATTTACACCTACCATCATGTTCTAGGTAACGATGTAGAGAACAACAAAGCTTTAATAACCGTTCTTACCCAGTTGTGTCCTCCCAAAGAAAACTTTGACAATGAGGACTCCATTTCACCAACATCCATTCCCATAGCTCTTCCCTCACTACCTACTCATTGACCCAGAAAATCACCCCCACAACACCTAGAGCCACCCCCAAGATTCAAAATTTACATGGTTCACATCAAAGAACTCGCCAAACCTCCACCCAAATGTCGGTGTGCTCAATTCATCTCACAAGGTTCCTTCCTTTTGCCCCTCTTGCCACTATACTTTTCATGGCTCACCTACCTTTCCTACCTCCCCGCCTCAGATCAACATGATTCATGTTACTACCCATTCTCAGAAGGACAAAGGAAAGGAAAGGGAAACCAACCCACTAACCAATCCTATACCTAACATACCATCTACACTCACTCCTAAAATCACTATCTGTGGCCCCACATATTCTATTTCCAATGGGGTTACACACTACACAATTCTCAAACAATTACACCAATGCCCCCTCAAAATGTCCCTATATGACCTCATCCAAACCTTGTAATCCCATTGTCAAGATCTCATGGTAGTTCTTCAATCTATTGAGGTCTTACCCAATGACCGTACACCCATGGCATCCATTTTTACACCCCATCATGTAGCCTCTCTCACCAAATTACCACCTTCATCTGCACCTCCACCTACTCACCAGGTCACCTCCCTTAGCTTCTTATATGAAGAGATCACACTACACCAAACTGATGACCCCGATTCAGCCCTCTTCATCTTTTTCCACATTGATGATATATGTGTACGACATGTTATGATTGATGGGGGCACTAGCATTAATATCATCTCTTCCCATGCATTCGCTCAAATGCGCATATCTGACAATTACATGCAAAAAAATCCTGTCATGTTGCATTCATTCAATGATGCTATCACTTCTACACTTGACACTATCATCCTCCATGTTTGTGTGGGCTCCTACATAGTTCTTGAGTTATTTTACATCTTGTAGGGGGAATTTCAATAGAACATGTTGCCTGGTAGAACTTGGATTCACGTCATGGGTTGTGTCCCTTCCACTTTCCATCATTGTGTTAATTTTTGAGCATGAAGGACACACCTATACCATTCTAGCTGACCCATCACCTTTTAAAACTTGCAACATGCTTTACCACCCAATTACGTGCTTATACCCATTAAAGAATCTACCTCCAGAACCACTACCTCTTCACTTACATCTCCACTCACCAGTGCAGCTATTATCTCAACCACACATACCTCCTCCATTCCTACCACTGCCATAACCTCCGCAGCCAAACCATTAGCCTCCCAATCTGTTAACCCCACCTTCGATCCAATATCTGATACTTCATCCATTCTAGCTACCCACATACCAACCACTGATCCCTTGGATGGCATTTTTCAAGGCCTTACTCTGAGGGAGTATCACCTATATAGTGTCAACACATTCCTTACTCTACAAGAGTATGGAAGTCTTCACCAGCACCCTCACTATGATCACCGTATAGGAGAGTGCCTCCTTTATGGTCCTCCCCACCTTCGTACCAATCTCACATATGGGTGACTTGATACTACCAGTTACACACTTGAACCACCATCACAAACCCACCCATTTTCCGTTGATTTCCAGTTACTCGCCAATCACTGTTTTTCCCACACCTTCCTACACCAATGTGTGTGAAAGGGTTTTAGTTTTGGATTTTACAAGCAAGGCCGCCATATTGTTATTCCATGTACTATCCAAAAACATAACGACCGTAGTGGTATTGACTTTGTTGAACCACCTACCAAGAAGGCCCGCATTGAACTCATTAAGGACATTAGCTCCTCTCCACCTTCTTCACCACCATCACCACCTTCACCGATAGAGCCAATGGATCCATAATCCATTCCTCCTAACTTATTTTTCATAAACACCATTTCCTTGGGGCCTCTAAATTATTAATGTGAGGTTGAGGCTCCCTCTTCTCTACCCTTCCTGTATCCTAAAATGATCGATGATGATACACCTTTGATTAATGTCATTCAATGTCAAGATGATGAATCTATACTCACCTACCTTGGTTCTGAAGACTCATATATTCATCAGTCATTACCATATGAGACGTAAACATTTTTGAATGAATCAACTATCAAAATCATCATTCATACTTAGGACGACCCACACATTCTAAAGATCGGTCAATCTTAAAATTTTGCTAAACAAGAATCCATCACTTCTTTTCTCAAAAATCATAACCATGCTTTCACTTGGTCTTATGAAAACATGCCTGGTATTGACCCCACCATAGTGGTACACAATATCATCACCATTCCCGATGCCAAACCTGTGAAATAAAAGCTGAGGAAAATACACCCTCGCATTGCTCTTCTAGTCAAAGAAGAACTTCAGCACCTCCTTTCAGTTTCCTTCATCTTACCCATTGATTATCCTCATTGGATTTCTAACATTATCCCTATCACTAAGGTGATAGGGGGACTCTACATTTTCACAGATTTCCATGAACTCAATCTAGCTTTCCCAAAAGAGGACTTTCCCTTACCTATTATTGACCAGCTGGTTGACCTTACCGCTGGTCACGAGATGCTATCACTCATGGATGGATTCTTGGGTTATAACCAAATCTTACTTTCCCTAGATGATCAACACAAAACCACATTCATTACCCCTTGGGGGACATTTTGCTATCGAGTCATGCATTTTTCCCTTAAAAATGCTAGTGCCACATATTAGCGGGCTATGACCTACATCTTCCATGACATAATGCATCATATGTTAGAAGATTATGATGAAGACCTCCTTGCCAATTCCAAACACCACTCCAAGCACCTTGCCATCCTAAAAACCATCTTTGACCACCTTATTAAATATTGTGTTCACCTTCGGCCCAAGAAGTGTGTCTTCGTGGTTCTCTTAGGAAAGCTCCTAGGATTTATCATTTCCCTATGTGGTATAGAAGTTGACCCTACTAAAGTCAAGGTCATTCTGGAAATGCCTCCTCCAACTAACCTTATACAACTTTGTAGCCTACAAGGTAAGTTGTAGTCTATCCACCACTTCATTTCACAATTGTTTGTTCAGTATCAACCATTTCATCATCTTCTCAAGAAGGATGTCTCCTTTAAATGGGATGATGAATACCACAAAGCTTTTGAGGATTTAAAACAATACCTTCTCCAACCACCCATACTCATTCCACCTAAAGATGATCAACCCTTGTACCTATACATCTCAGCTAACAATCATTCTTTTGGGGGCCATGCTTGCTCATCGTGATGAACAACATAGGGAGTAAGTGGTTTATTACATAAGCCATACTTTTTTAGACTGTGAAACTTGATACACCCATCCTAAAAAACTTTTCTTAGCCTTATTTTTCATTGCCACAAAACTCCACCATTACCTACTCAACCACAAAATCTATGTTGTGACCAACATCGAACCCTTACACTTTATGTATGCCAAACCTTACCAAAATTAGTGTCCTACACACTAGATTATGATTTTGGCTGACCTCAACCTCAAATTTATCCCTAAAAATTCCATTAAGGGCCAAGATATCACCAACCAATTGGCCAATTAACCTTTATCTAGGGATCAACCCTCTAATTTTGACTTTCCAAATGAGTCAATTGCTATCCTTTCCCTGGACGAACCCGCTTACCAAATAACACTCTTCTTCGATGGTTTTAAGTGTAAGCGTGTGGGTGGGGCTGGTGTTATCCTCACTCTGCTTGATGGTGAACCCATGGCTTTATCTTTCAAACTTGATTTTGATTATACCAAGAATATTGCCAAATATAACGCACTCATACTAAGTCTCCAAGTTGCCTATGCCTTAGAAGTTAAGTAAATCAATATCTTTGGTGATTCTGAATTGGTCATAAACCAAGTCAATGGTATATACCAATGTCTTAATGAGACACTTCAAAAGTATAAACATTACGTAGACATACTTTTGACCACCTTTGATCGCTACACCCTTCAAACCATCTAACTTTTAACCAACAAATTTGCAGATACCATGGCCTACTTGGCTTCTCAAATCCCCGCTTCACTTGTTGATTCTAAAATCTTTATCACCATACAAAGACTCCAATCACCCTATTATTTACCTCATGAGGTTTACTCCATTGAAACTGCTACCCCTGACTCGAGTGACCTTTGGTATAAAAAATACTTAGACTACCTTTCCCATTCCATCTTGCCTCCCGATGTCACTCGTAATAAACAATGAACCTTTCTTAAAAAGGTCTCTCATTACTTCATCATGGGTTGCCTCCTCTATAAACATGGATTTGAAAATATTCTCTTACGGTGCCTTACAAGTTCTAAAATTCCTTATACTATTAAGGAAGTTTATGGTGGCATATGTGGAGGTCACTTCAGTGGTCTTGCTATTGCTAAGCGTATTTTTCTCCTAGGCTATTACTAGCCAACCCTCAACCATGATTGTTGTGAATACATCAAACGTTGTGTAAAATTCCAACAACATGCCAAATTTCAACATACACCAAGTCAAACGTTGTGTAAAATTCCAAAAACATACCAAATTTCATCATACACCCAATCAAGCCTTCTAGGTTGCCCGTGACCTTTAGCCCTTTTCTCAGTGGGGTTTGGATCTTGTGAGAGAGATCTATCCCCATTCTTCCCAATGACATCAATGGATCATCACTGCTATCAAATACTACAAAAAATGGGTTGAATCCATACCTCTCATCTCCACGAAACCAGAGAAAATATGTGAGTTCATCAATCATCACATCATATATCACTTTGGTGTCCCACATCGCCTCATCATTGATAATGAAAAACAATCCAAAAATAAAACCTTGTGAAAACTTTGTGACGCCTTCGGCATTCAGCTAAGTTTATCATCACCTTATTACCCACAAACTGACAGCCAAGCCGAATCTACTAACAAAACCCTAAACAAAATTCTCTTGAAAGTGGTTAATGATACTAGGAAGGACTGGCATACGCACATTCCTTTCACCCTATGGACATAACACACTAGTATTCACACTTCCACTGCCACCACACCTTTTTCTCTGGTCTATGGTATGGAGGTTGTTCTACCCGTTGAAGTTCAGATTCTCTCACTCTACATTTCTCTCCATGACATGCTTAATGATGATGAATTTTGTCAGGACCATTTAGCAAAACTTGAGTTATTAGATGAACATCATCTTAATGCTCTTGATCATATTCAAATTTACCAAAAACATATCAAACATGCCTATGAAAAACATGTCCATGAGTGATCCTTCTAAGTCGGTGACCTTTTTCTGAAGGAAAATCGACATGTAACCAGAGTAAAAAAAGTAAATGGGGAAAATTTTCTCCTAATTAGCTTGGACCATACATTGTGACTCATACTTATGGATCAAGTACTTATCATTTATCCTCAATAGATGGTAAACCCAAACCTGAGCCCCTTAATGTTGTACATCTTAAACCATGCTACTGTTGAATTTTAGTCTTACCTCACCTTCTTCCTCTTTCCATGCTTGTCCCTTGAGCACTATCCACTTTCTACACCTCACCAATGATTAAACAAGAGTCATGTGCATACCCGTCACTTTTATCTTCTCTTAAATATGTGTACCATGGCATTGCACATAACATGATTCTCATGGATACTTTTTGTCTGCCTTTCGATGAGATCCCATGGTCATTTCACCTTGATTTATTAACAAGAATCATATTCTTCACCTTAGTCTTGTCCATGACTTCAAAGTCCCCACATGGGATCCAACTCCTTGAGTCAAAATTCCAATAAAAGATGACTCCCTCAAAAGGAAATCTTTCTCTCTACATTACTGCTATAAATAGAATGCTCCCTCGAAGGACAACTATATAAATCTCTTTCAAAAAAACAACAAACAAGAAGCCGAAAGAGAGAGAGAATATGAAGCTTCCCGCATCGATCAACTTTGTGAAAACCTCAAGGAGTTAATTTACTCATCCCACATAGACTTTCCACATTGATCAGTCTATCTCAAATATCTGTAAAAAAAAAATCCTTTTAGTCATGGACTTTCCAATTGTGACCTTGGATATCTTGCCAAAAAGGCATGTTACCTAGTACCATATAAAAACTAACCACTTTTCACCCTCTCACCATTCACACTTTCATTTCCTACCGCCTTAAGGGACCTATTAGACCATGACATTTTGTCATCATGTGACTACTTTTTCAGCTTTAGAATAATCAATCATGCAATTCTTTTAGGGTCTTATGTTCATCATCCCATCTAAATTATGATCCACCCATTATGATGCTTACCAATCAGGTTGTTTTCTTACGTCCTCTTATATTTTAAATCTTCTTCATTATGTATTTATTACCTTATATAGGACTTGACCCTCGACACTTATTTTTGGGTAATTTTTCTCATCCATCACCTCAAAATCACCTCTATCAATGTGCCTAAAATTCACCCATACTCATACCTCCTTGCATTCTTCCCTAGCTTATGGGAGAACTACATCGTCCTGAGGTCACTTTTTGCTGAGACTATGTAGGCAGCACTCCGAGGGCATGTGGCCCTTGGAGGTTAGCTAGACCACTCTCTACCCTAACCAATTCATCTTTCATTTTCCTAAATCACATTCTACCACAACTTATTTTCTTTTTATATCAATAATCCTAATACGCAAGGAATGGATCCTATATAAGGTTAAGGGTTCGATCAAAAGTGGGTTCACCAAAATGTTTAACCTTAAATTAAATTTCAGGTCAATTTAATTAGGTGTGGATTAGATTTGAGTTGATTTACAAATATTACACAAATGTTACAATATGAATATTAACTCATAATTACAACACAAATCAGATAGAAATAATTTGCATGAACTAATCAACCTAACATACAATCAAAAGCTAAAAAACGTATGTATAGAATCACTCAGTTTCTTTCAAATGATTTTTGGAAAGATATGGGACTATGCAACAGTGAAATTAGGAGATCTTAACCAAACTAAACTTCACAACTAAAATTGGAACTGTGAATCTATATGGGTCAAGACCATACAACTTATTCATGACAGCCTTCTTCCTGGTTTTATCTATTTGGAACTGTTCTGAGTCATTTTCTGTAACTTTTTGGGTTGGCCTTCTTCCTGGTTTTGTTTATTGTTGTTAAACCATAGTTTTCACACATGCACCAAGACTCTCTGAATTGACTAAACATCATCTCAAACCCTATTCATGAATGAATATACCTACAAAACAAACATTAGAAGGATTGTAGGCACCCCCATACACCGCCGACATTGGCACTACTCCAAATAGGCCTCAATCGCATGTCATTCTCTACATAGCATGTAATATCTAGATAGATCCATAATATTTGGCATTTTCTTTAACCATGCACACTTTGACTTGGATCTTGATACAATACTTGGAGAGAGGATGTTGGAGAGATTTTAGATGAGAGATATGGTTGCCTTAACTTGGTTCGTGAGCTTCAAAAGTAATGTGGGTGATGCCCTAATTACTGCAAATATGTTATTACAAGATTTAGGGATCTTTGAATGTCTTTTACAAGTGTATAAAGTGAGTGCTCTAGTGTATTTCCTTAAAGAGTTCTAAGTTAGAAAATGAGGTAGTTTTTACTTGCTTATATAGGGTTCCCTAGATGATTAATCTAAGAAAGGTCGACCCGAATTAATTATAAGACCCAAAGAAATATGTCAATTTGAAAGTGCATTTGGAAGACATGTCAGTCCAAGACCATAATAAAAATGAACTTTGGGGCCCAACTTCAAGCCACGTGGCACTAATTTTTGTTCCTGCATATTCAGGTAATTATTTCTCTACTCAACCATCTTGGCACCCAGCTTCACGTAATTATGCTACACGATGCAATTCAGGATTTCCTACCTTAGATAATTTCCATTTAAGCTCAAGGCCCAAGATCACAACACATGTCACACATGTGGAGGCCACCCAACTTCACAAGATCATATTGTGTGGCACATTTCATCTTCTAGGATCCTTTTCATGCCTTAATCAATTTCATCATTGGTAAAAAACTAAGTGGAACCTTTTCTTCACTTAACATAACATTCATTTTCTATATAAAGATCATCATGGCCCTCTTGGAAAATGTGGGATTAATCTTCAAAGTCAAAAGCAAAGGCGTCCTCCATTGATGAGATTCAAGCATGATTGTGTTGAACCAAAGGAAAACAAAGATCTTCCCAAGGCTCTAACTTGATTATAAATGTAATGTAGATGCTCCAAAAAATCCCAAGGTCGATTGTGTAGACACTACAAAGCTAAATTCACCTCAAAACCAACCATAAAGAAGAGAAAAGTTAGAAAAATGGATGTAGCATTGAATGGATGAACATTGGCAAAGATAACAGTGTTCTATGCTTAAACCCTTTCAAAAATCTTCTTGTAAGCTGGTAAAATATATACATACCACAAAAATCCAAAAAGATACCATAAAAGCTCTTTAAAATATGAGAAAACAGGGGAAATGTAGTTTAACTGCACAAAATAGAGCATAAGGCTCATTTTGTCAACAGTTTTGGTGACTCACACAGGGTCATTAATTGATTGCTAAATTAAAATATCAGTAGTATTTTCATCCATTGGGCATGGAGTCTGCATGAAACACCTTAATTCTCACAAAAGAAGTTTGGAAACTTTTTAAACCTTTCTTTATTCTCTATTTTGGAACTCTACCAATAACAACTTCTGAACATGTCTTCAAAAGATTGGCTCAACATAAATTATGTACAAAATTAAAACACAAGCAGTTCCCAAATGGAAAATAAAGGGTGTGCAACAACACGAGTTATGCAAAAAGCAAAATAAAACAACCTATATCAATAGCTTTAAAAACAGTACTAAACAAAGTCACAAACGGGTTGCGAGAAGTAACTTCCCTTTTCGACAAAATACAACCATGGGATTATTTTTCAAACACCCATGGAAAGTGAGAGGAGTGAAAATAGGGTCTACAACTACTATTTCTCTAAAATATCATCTCCAATGAAAGTACGCACCTCTTCTTGATGTGTTCTTTGTTTGTGAAGGTGTATCATATCAACCTTATAGCTCTTCCTCATGCTTTGAAGTGTGCATCAATGGTGTCATTTTTGATTGAGGCTTTGAAATAGCTATGTGTCTAATCAGACACCCATTTCTCAAATCCAAGGGCCCATATTATCCTTTTAGGTTTTCATGGTCATCCTTGTGCTCAGCTTCATTAACAAATCTTGTGAGCGCATCAACATCCTCAGCCTTTCTTCCTTAAACATAGATTTGGTAGGCTCATCCTTGTCTTCACGGAGAGGTTTTATGAGCTCATTTCCCTCTTCATCTAAGGCTTCAGGATCTGATAGGCTAATGATGTCATTCCATCTAAGTTGTTCAAGTGGAGAAAAAATATCCTCATTTACGCATCACCAATGGAAAGCATAAGGCCTTCAAAAAAAAATTCCTCTATGAAATTCTTCCTCTCTTCGCTAGGAGATATATCTTCTCTAATTGCAGGATATGTGCAGTCCTACTATGGGGCTTGGGGCCTCATTTGATCTTCTTCAGCCTTAAACACAAGGCTTGTGCGCTCACTCTCTTTCTCCTCTTCCCTTTGGATTTCTATTTGATCAATCTTTTTGTTCAACATCACCTTCAATTCTTTAACATTGTAGTCTCCAATTATTTTAACAAGCTCCAAAAAAAAATGAGTCGTGCTCATCTTCTTTCTCCATTTCATGCTTGATCTAATCATAATAGGTGTCCAAAGACACTTTTTTCTCCTTTTCAGGATCATTCTTCTTATCCTCTTGCTTCATCTCATTCTCCTTGTCTGACAGCTCATCTTATTGCTCCATTAGAACATTATAGACAGTAGGGAGCTCTTGGATGACCTAAAATATGACTTCATCATCGTTTGCATGGTCATTCCACCATGAAATACCTATCTCCTTGTCTCCAATGAAATGAAGTCTATCTCAACAGGACAAGGTATCCTTACAAGAGGTTGGCTGCAACTAAGCTCCTCAGGTTGTCTCTCCAAATGTTGTGGTAAATGTTCCTTCGTGTGCTCTTACTTCAGCAACTCAAAGGAAATTGAAAACTTATTTTTGATTTTATCTTGCTCGTGAAATTGTTCAAGGTTGGCAGCACAAGAAAGGAGGCTTGTATACGTATTACTCCATTGGAGCTCTTTCGACAAGCCTTGGTTGGTTGCAACGGGTAGTGGATGGATGTAAAATTGTTGTGAATGGAGGGGGATAGGAGATTTTTTTTAATGAGCTAAGTGTTGCACAAGGAGAGGTGATGGGAGAACTCATAAAATGGAGGAATGCATGAATTTTAGGTTGAGATTGTAGGGGTTCATATGATCCAGCGAGTGGATCATCATGTTTCAGGGGAAGAAAAATCTCATTAGAGCTCAAAAAGGAAGGGAAAACATGTTCTCTAGGCTAAGAGGGTTGCAGGTGATCAAATGACTAAGTAGGTGGACTATGAGAGCATGGAAAAGTATTACCCCATTGACAAGGGTGTTTTAGACCAAACTGCTTGACCTACATTTTTCCAATCAAATTTTTCACCTTCCTCGTGTTTTCCTCCATGGAGTTTTATCTTTTGCTACATCTAGGATGAAGCTAGCTTTAACCTCTACATACTCCTGCCCCCTAAAAACCACCATAGTTAGAAATATATTCATATGCATAAGTTTGATTTGGTGCACAAGCCTATCTATCATGAAAATTTTCAGATCCTGGAGCAGTTCGGGAAGCCATGATTATAATCAGGGTAGGGCGTAGGAGTAATGTATTTTTATTGTATGGAAAGGTGGAAAAGAGTTCCAATGGTAAATGAATAGGCCATGAAAATTTAATTACATTGAAATAATGAAGGGAAGGGATGGATATGGTGTGTAGATGAGAGAATTGGATTGTGAAGTGAGTGGAGTCACTATGTGCTTGGAAAGATGGTTTAAAAAAATGAGCTAAAAACACAAAAACTTAGTTGTAAAAACACAAAAACACATTCTTCTATTAGCAAATATTCCAATTTTAAAAGCAAGAACATTGTTGTCCCACCATGTGTGCCAAAAAAAAAATTGACTGTTAGAAATGTGCGCCCAGGGACAAGCAATTTTCGGAGTACCTCCATAAACGTGGTACATTGGCTCATGTATGATGGAAAAGTGACATGCGAGCATGGGAATCTACAAGTAACCTTTCCTCGCACCCGACCTCCCGAGGTCGTGCCGAGACAGCCGGTGGGGATGGAATATACGTGGGGTATAGGCAAACTAGTCAGGTAATCTTATATCTTCAACACGCACTAATGGAATCTACGAATCTAAGGCAAAGAAGGCCCTCTTAACTTGAACTGGCGTGATAGATCAGTCGGTGAGGATGACTGCTCGAAGGCTCCAATCAATATTGAGCTCTAACGTGATCTGATCTATAGGTTGTGGGATATGGGGAAAATGACCTGGAATTGTTTCATGTATTTCTCCAAACAGGGTCATATGATGGATTATGGGTACAGTGGATTCTATGGTCGATTCTCCGGTCTAGTCCAGAAATCCTTAGCTTCGTTAGCTGTCTATATCTAACAAGGATAATTGTGTGATAATGGTTGGTGGAAGTGGAGTGGATCTAAATACTAATGTGCGTAAGCCAGAATCTACGTCTGATTAACCTGTGGACTCGTTGGGTTGTGGGATTTGTGGATCACAACCGTAGATTCGTGGTTGTTGTGGACCTGTTATGGTCATACGTGGAATCAATCCTAATTGCTAATATCTAGTAGTTGTATGCCTTTTCGGCCTTTATATTTATAACTAAAAGTTGTGCAACTTTCTCATAGTACCTTACAGGGGTTCTAGTAACCTAAATTCGTAAGCTAGTGTCTATGTCAATGAGAATGTCTCATGCGTCTGGCTGTGGGATGAAAGGATCACAACCGAACGTTTTCTCTCTTTCAGGCTCTTCTACAGTCCTATGGATAGTTATCTAGGGTAACCTGTAGTTTGGTTGGTTTGACCAAAACATGTGTGCTTGGTCATCTTCTATATTTAACCCTCGTAACTGTGAGCTGATCTATTGTAAGTCTGTTGTTATTCGGAAGAATTGGATTCTAAGATTCTGATATATATCAGTTATTGCTGTAACAAGATTGCATTGAGGCACGATTAGCTCGAACATGTATTCTCTGGGCTCCCTAGGTCCCGTGATTGTCATGCAAAAGGAAATGATATAAATCTAACTAATGACATAATAAACTAACTATGCAAGATACATCTATGTATATTCTTCTATTTTGTATGTTTGATAAACTATTGAAGAGAATTGAAAGAGAAACCATTTCAAATATATCTAGAAGTTGACAACTAAACTAATAACGAAATTAAAACAAACAAAGCAGCTGAGTATAGCTACTTGCCTATGTAGTTGTAAATCTATTCTAAATAACGAGATAACTAATCTAATCTATTTGAAAGACTCTCGATCCTACCTCAGAAGTGAGGAGTGAATCATAGTTTCGCATAAACTATCAATCCCGCAGCTTCCCCGGTAATATCGAAAGTGAGATTAACTGAAATGAAATGATTGACTACTCTATTTGATATATTTTAACTAGAACTTTGAAATCTTGAACCTGGATTTTGCATAACAGTGGTGAATCCGGTTGTGTGTGGCTTTGTCCCCTCGGTGTGATCTCCTCGTTCCTTCGTGCTCACGTGCATCTAGAAAAGTGTGTAATGCTAGCATCAACAGAAGTAGGTATTGGGACAGTGGCAGCTTAGGATGCAGACTGAATACAATGCGAGTAGGAGAGGGATAGCACAAGAGAACAGAGCTTGGCTTATGCAATTCCTAGTGAGATTTATTGCGAGTCATACAGCATAAAACGTCCAGAACCTAAAACTATCCTGTTTGACGAACAAGACCTGTAACTTTAATGGCTTGCTACTAAAAATCAAACTATCATATTCCAATGAATTGCATGAAATAGTAACAACATTAGCACAAGAAGATTATGTGGTTTCCTAACAGCTAAACAACACTAACCATGCATGCAACAAATAAAACTATGAATCCTAAGCAAAATTGAAAGACTAAGCTATTGAAATGAGAAATTGAGAGGTAAATTTTGAGGAGCCATTTGCTTGAGCACAAGCCAGCTATTTATAGAATTCCCATTTACCCAAAGGTGAAAACCAAATTGAACTCTTTAACCAAAAAACAATGCAAAAACACTATTCCAAGGAACCAGAATCATAAATACAAGCAAAGGCGGTGAAAAAAGTTGGTAAACGTTTAAATTTATGTGAGTCGCGTTGAAAAGAACATTCTGGAAAATACGTGAAGGACCGCCGCCCCCAGAGCAGGGTCACCCAGGTAGGGCGGTTTCGTCACTGAAGACTAAAACGCAAAGAAAAGGAGGGGAGAATAGAAAACAAAGCACACAGGGGCTAAGTGGGGCATGCGGGATGTTAACGCATACTTGGAGAGCTTTTCCAGATCCCAAACACCTTGCGAGGAGACCTGTATCATCATTAGGGCACATGTAACTGTGTTCTGGCAGTGCAGTACCCTACAATTTTTGGTACGTATGTATTGCCCCCTCGGAGAAGCATTTTAGCCATGAAGGGGCATAGAATGGTGGGTCCGAGTATGGCGGTCCTGAAATGGGAAGTTAAAATTTATACTTGATACGCCCGTGTGTCAAAATGACGCCCTTTGAGATTCCCGCTACCTGCAAAATGAAAAGAGGACTCAAGTGCAGATAGATAAAATAGATCAAAAAATAAACACTAAAATAATATGAAATGAGGACGTATCATTTGTGCGGGGATAAGAACTTACCTCTGTCGGTGCTCCAAACCTACGAAAAGGGGCATTCAAAACAAGTCAGGATGCTATATATATAAAAGTGGGCCCATTTTCCTATTCATTTACGCGTGTCAATTTGATTGATTTTGAGCTCTGTGACCCATCGGTGAATGCTTTCTGGCGAGAGTATAGTCAAAATAGTTTGGGACGAGATTGTGATCATGCCTCCGCGAGTCGGAACACCGAGCTCACGTGAGATCACAAGTTATTTTTTCTCGATTTACCGTTTTTATCCCCAAAATCTTAAAATGGTGAAATCTTTGTCATGGGGGGATTATTTTTGAAAATGTCAGTTTTAATAGGGTCATTTAGGGGGGGTGCCTAATGGGTAGGCTTTGTTTTGGTAAAAATGAGTCTTTGTTTTGTGTTTTTAGCCGTGTCATTTAGGGCATGTGACCCGCGTGGAAATTCGGGACATGATCGCTGCCCTGAGCAGGGTGGCGGTTACACGACTTACGCCCTAATCAGGGTGGCGGTTACAAGACCGCCGCCTTTAAGGCACGATTACAAAACCACCGCCTTGCTCAAGGCGAAGCGGTTCTTCACAGAATGCCTAAAATAATACTTGTTTGAATTTGTTTTTGCATTTCTAGCATTCTTATATGTTTTAATGATTTTTCCAATGTCATTTTGAATACTAACTTACTCCTTTTTCATGTGTTTTTGGGTGTATGCAGGCGAAGGAGGAGTATATCAGATGGAGCCGAGACAGAGAGTGTGACTGGCTTCCAGCAGTATTGGATGCACTTTCTTATGATGAGCAGGACACTCTTCAAAGGGCCAGATATATTGCGTATATCACAGGTCCCGCATGTTGCACCTTCTAGTCACATACTTTGTGACTTGTTTTCATATTGGGATGCTGATTCGGAACACTTTCTAGATTTCCAGGAGTGAGTGGTGAGTGGACCATTACTTTGGAGGATGTTTACCACATCTGGGGGGTCCCAATCATCAAGAGATGGCTCACACTTGAGACAACAGGGTCATGGGCTCAAATAGCACAGTGGGCTTCATATATGGGAGATGTAGTTATCTCCACTGGTTTGAAGAAGGGGGTGAGGGTCTGATCTATTCCTAGCCTACCTATCCCTTTGATTCGTCAGGCCATTATGGGGATCCTTGCCTCAAGATTGATCGGGGACAAGGGAGGAGACACTTTACTTTATTACTAGTCCCCCATCATTGCACAGATTGAGGTACATGGCCATGGATTTATGCCTGGGGAGCCGAAATTCTTGGGACCACTTATCATGATCTATACCGGGTGGTTCATTTACAGGGGCAGTCATTGAGCCATCTGACCCTGGTTATGAGCTGGGTCTACGAGCGTTTCATCCCTTATGGGAGAGGTGTAGAGGTGGAGGATCTCGAACCTGTGAGGGAAGCCAGATGGATAGATATGTTAGTGCTCAGAGCACCCCACCAGCTAGTCACCTCCCTGACTACTGATGATATGGAGGCCACACCCTATTAGGCCATGGTAGGGTTATGGGGCGATGAGGCCCTTACTTTGATCTCTTGCTCTACCATAGGGCAGCTTGTGGATAGGACGGGGAAGGTAGAGACACTTCCTTTTTCTCGAGTTCCTCAGCAGTTTTGCCTTCCTTACATTGATATGCTTCCCCCAGTGGTGCCAGTGTTTATATCAGTCTGGGAGGCTAGAGGAGGTCCACGATCTTGAGTGGCATGAAACTCAGGATTTCTTACAGGTGAAGAGGGCAGAGCAGAGTGCAGAGAGGGTGACCCTAGCTTCAGAGGAGCTGATTTCTCATGGTTTGGGTGGAGAGGATGAGTCCGTAGTAGGATGTTATGTGGCTCTAGGCACAAGAGGAGTGCATCAGTCAATGGCAGCATCTGTGGTAGGTGTTGACCCTAGGGATCCATCTTAGAGGCCCTGAGATCCGAGTGAGTTATCAGCCTTCTCTTTAATTTTTGTTTTTAGTTATGATTGTCTTAGTTACTATCTCTCCTTTTGTTTACTTTTGTTTTTATCTTTTGAGTATTTATAATTTGTTTTCTTCTTTGCTTGCGGATACTGCTGACAAGTGACGAGACCTGATTCACTAGGTATGCACTGATACCCTGATGATCCCCATGGAGAAGACCCGTGTGGAGTTATCCATGGATGCAGGGGAGCCCTCAGTAGCCAGTAGGTATACCGACATTTTTTCCCTTGTCTGACATGTGGCCAAGATGGTGACTACCCTTCACACCAAGTTGGTAGGAACAAGACAGTAGAGCGTCTGATGAGGAGTCACTCTCATGGCGAGGCCACAACTACTCCTCAGGACCGTGAGCCCTCCATGCACTCAAAGTGTTGGCATATCCAGATTCCTAGACATGGGCATGCACCTTCAGAGGGATCTCATAGGGGTTGAGAGGCCATATGGCTCTCTTAGATTGTTTGATGATGTATTTTGTATTTCTCAGACTCTTTGAGCATTTTGACCATGCTTAGTGCATGATGGCATTCTATAGGAAAAATTATATATATATATATATATATATATATATAGATATAATTTTTGGATCAGACTCTTGGTATCTATGATTTTTTGATTCATTTCCACATGTGAACTATGATTTTTTTTTTATATGCTTTTCAGAATGTATGCAGTGGAGAACAAATGATGCAAGTGCTTTATTTCTTTTTGTATTTCGTGATGTTAATATATGATAATGTAGACACAATGTGATCTTGAACTTTAGTTTCTATAAGCAATTTGTCAGTACTTCATATTTGTTGTGAAAAAATGAGATGATAAATTGGTATGATGAGCAGATGAACTTGCCCCATTCCTAACTCCACGTAACTAGTAAGACACGAGGGCTCATCACTGAGAGCTAGAAAGGGAAAAATCTATGAAATTTGTTGAATGGTAGTGATGAGAGATAGAAAAAGATTTGGTGGAACCAAATTAGGATGCTACAAACCTACTCTACTTGTGTGACTCCATAGTTTAGAATGTCACTTGCTTTGCAGTTTATCTAGACTTAGATCCATAGATGGCCACATGGTAGACAAAATCTGGTTTTCAGGGTTTTGAGCTCTCTTGGAATTTTGGACATCTGATTCATTTGTTTTTGACTCAAGATTTAAAAGGTTCATTTGAATTGTTTTCTTATGACCTTCAACGTTTATTTGTCAAGAGGAACCCCTACACCTTGCCCCATGTTACTAGTAAGAAGTGTGGGCTTATCACCATGGACAAGGTATAGGCGAGTAAGGGTACTCCCATCCTTTCCCAACCCTACATCACTAGTAAGAGATGCAAGCTCATCACCGAAGGTTAGTAGGTTAAGGAAATGTGTAAAAAATAATTTTTTTGTTTGATCTACATTTGATTTATATATTTGAGAAAAATGTCAGTATGTTCTTATTTCCAAAGAGATATGCATACGGGATAGATGTGACACAATGAAGCTTCTAGACTAGACCATAGACAAGACACCTATCCTAGGAAGAGACCAAAAGTGAGAACAAACATGTAGACCTTGGTATGGTTACCATTAAAACTTTGTCATATCTAGCTTTATTTGATGATATGATTCAGAAACAGGTGATGTGATTATGAAAGTGAAGAATTATGATTTGCATGATTATACCAATACCATCAGAAGTTTGTAATGAATTTCTTAGAGAATAAGTTCCTTAATCACAAAATTGTACGAAACAAGTGGAAAAAATGAACCTAACTACATGAAGATGCAATGTAGATATAATAATACAAACAGTGTGAATTTCTTATGCATAGAATCGTTTAAGATGCAAGGAATTGACTTTTTCATTGAATTCCTTGCCTTCCAGTGTACATAAGAGATATGCACCATTTCCATAGTCTTTCAAGACTCGGTATGAGCCCAACCATTTGGGCCGGAATTTCCTTCCTTCACCGGTGTTTTTGTCAATCCGGTTGTCTAGTCTTAGAACTAGATCTCCTTCATATATATCTCATTCATAGACCTTTTTGTTACACTGCTGGCACATCCCGTCAGCATAAACTCTATGCCGTTATTCAACATCTAACCTGGCCTCATCTACGCTTTCTAGTTGGGAGAACGTGCTTCTCTATAAGTGTTTTCATCCAGAATCCCTTGTAATGAGATGCGGAGAATGGGTATTTCAACCTCAAGTGGGAGAACTGCTTCTGCTCCGAATACCAATGAGAAAGGAGTTTCTCCTATGGGTGTTCTTATTGAGGTTTGGTGGGCCCACAAGGCCGGGTATAACTTTAAATTTCAATCTCATTTGTTTTCTTTTACCGTTTTAAGGAGAATAGCATTCAATGTTTTATTTGTTTCTTCAGCCTATCCATTGTCTTGAGGGTAATATAGGGAGGCCGTATGATGGTTTATTTTAAATTTACTACATAGCTCATGGACCTCGTCATTCTAAAAAGACCTACCATTATCTGAGATAATGATTTGTGGGACACCGTACCTAAAAATGATCTGGTTCAAAATGAACTTGATGATCACGACACCTGGTACAGTGGTAAGAGGCATAGCCTCTACCCATTTAGTAAAATACTCGATGGCCGTGATTATGAAGTTATGGCCATTTGTAGATGAGGGAGATAATTTCCCTACCAAATCTAGGCCCCATGTAGAAAAGGGCCATGGATTTGTAATTGGTCGTAGAGCTTGTGCCGGAATGCAAATCTCGTGGGAAAATTCTTGGCATTTATAACACTTGCGTATAAACTCTACTGTGCCGTGCTCTAGAGTGGGCCAGAAATAGCCCATCCAATGCATTTTACGAGCGGTGGCATGACCACTGAAGTGGCATCCACATATTCCACTGTGAGATTCATGGAGAATCTTCTTGGATTCTTCTATGTCAACACACCCTAGAAGCATTCCATCGAAAGCCTTACGATAGAGCACTTGTTCTCTAATAATGTATTTAGCTACGATAATACGTAACTACCTTATTTTTTGCAGTGTAGCACCTTTTGGATAGGCATGGCCCATGATATAATTAATAATGTCAGTATACTAAGGACATTCAGAGATGGGAGGTCTAGTTTCGACGTAATATATGCATTCATTGGGAAAATCTAGATCTACTAGATCACCTCCATCCAACAGGTTATTAGCTAACCAATCTACAATGATTTTTCCCTTAATGGAATTCTTGTTTACAAAAGTTAATTTTAATTCACCCATTAAGGTTATAAAGCGTCCAACCTTTTTAGACAAAGATCCTTGAGTGAGGAAAGTTCATAAATGGTTTGTTTTTACAATGACCCTTGTTTCTTGATTTAGCATGTAATGTCTTAAGCATTTGGTTGTGAAGACTATGGTGAGGCATCCTCACTCTGCTTGCGTATAATGTGTCTCATAATTGAGTAATGTTTGGCTAATAAAATAGATCACATGTTCTCATTTGTCATCATCTTCTTGGGCTAGCATGTAGGCTAGCGAGACATTGGTAGCTTGTGAATATAAGATTAAAGGGCGATCTGGCTTAGGAGGCATTAGCATAGGTGGTGACAACAAGAAATGCTTAACTACTTCAAAAACCTCATTGTAGTATTCGATCTAATTGCTAGTATACTCTTTCTTGAGTAGATTGTTGATTAGATGAATGACAAAGCTTAAATCTGAGATGAATCTTCGGATTAGACAGAGTTTCCCAAGAAACGACTTGATTCTAGATTCATCCAATGGTGGGATCATTTCAAGAACATCCTAGATTTTAGCTGGGTCTACATCAATCCCTTGTGACGATATAATGTAACCTAGGAGCTTCCCTCCTGTCACACCAAATATGCATTTTTCTAGGTTTAGTGTGACTCTGTATTCTATCAAACATGAAAGAATGATATGGAGCACTTCTGGGTGATCATAGTGCTTCCTGGCTTTAGCTAACAAGTCATCTACATAGGATTCCATGATTTTATGTATAAGATCATGAAATATATACGTCATTTCCCGTTGGTATGTAGTGCCAGTGTTCTTGAGACCGAATGTCATAACATCGTAGCAATAGGTTCCCTAAGGAGTTATAAACGTGGTTCTGGCTTGGTCTTGTTCAGATATTCTAATTTGATTATATCCCAAGAATCCATCCATGAGAGACAAAAGCTCAAATCTAGCTGTTGTGTAAATGATGACGTCTATGGATGGTAACGGGAATTCATCTTTAGGGCACACCTTGTTAATGTCTTAGAAATCTATGCAGATGCGTATCTTCCCATTTTTTTGAGAATGGGAATGATCTTAGATACCCACTGAGAGTAATCGACTAGTTTGATGAATCCCACTTGGAGGAGTTTCATTACTTCTTCTTTCACCATGAGAGCTACCTTGGGTTTTATTGGTCTCAATTTTTGTTTAATTGGCTTTTCATTTGATTTGGTGATGAGGTTATGTACCGCGATGTGTGGTGTAATCCCTATCATTTCTTTATAATTAAATGTAAAAGCCTTCTGATGTTATTTGAGGATTCAAGTGTGTATTTCCATTTCTTCTGGAGTTAACGAAGATCCTAGTTTCAAGATCTTTGGTTCTTCTTCTGTTTCGATGTTAATACAAAGCGTTTATTTGATTAAAGAAGCGTTACCTTCTTCAAACTTAGGCGGGGCTGGAGGTAGTTCTAGATCTTCTCCATTCTCTACCATGTTTATGTCGAGTTCCTGTTGTGGGGGAAGCTCTATCATGGGATTTCTGAAGTAAGCAGATGAATGTGGGATTAAAGACAAATCTACCATGTGATGGGTGAGATGTAACACTACATAGGTGTTTAAGTAATCAAGAGTATCTCTATCACTATCAACATGATCTAAGCTAGTAGACTTGTTCTTAGCTATGTTCGTTAAAAGAGGGTTTGACATTTTCTTCAATAATGGTTTAGTGTGAAGGGAGACCATGAAATGGGTGTCCTCCAACTCACTGCTTGGAGTGAAACGTGAAGCTGAGGTTGCTATCAAATCTATGAGAAGATTTTATTCTCAAGGGATTGCTTCGACTGATATGAAGTCAAACTCTTTGCTCAAATCTAATACTACTCTTTTGTAGAGCTGTAAGTGTTCAGCTCTAGTCTCATACACCTCAGAGACTTGGTTTGCTATTATTTGAGAGTCTCCTAACACCCTGATGTCATTAACACTGAGCCTTTTAGCTAGGATTAGGTCAAGGAGGAGGGCTTTGTACTCATCGCCATTGTTTGTACATTCAAAATTTAGTTTAAAGGCGAATAGTAGGATTTTTCCTTTGGGTGAAGTAAAGATCACGCCGGTCCCAACCCCATAATGACATCTAGCTCCATTGAAATGAAGAGTCTAATATTTAATTGGGAAGATGGATGTTGGGACATTTATTCCATCTATTTAATCTACTTCAGTTACTTCTACCATGCAGATTTCTTCTGCTGGAAGAGAACCAACTCCTAGGGTATATCCCATGCCTACAGAATCAAATGGCAAGAAAATTGGTAGATCCTATTCTAGCAATTTGAATTTTTTTTCCGTAGTTCCTAATGATACTATTTCTACAGTGTTAGCCTCTTCCATGAGGGCTGGAATATTCCTAATTAGGTTTGTAACTTCTAACTCTGTTGTAGGTACCAACTTTCCTTCTTGTTTCGAGTCGGTTGGCTTGTTAAGTTGGTTTGTTGGGAGTTCAAAACTCAGAGTGAACACCTGGTATTTTCTTCAGGTCTTCTAGGTGTATATCGAATGGTTTTGGATCACCTTTTGCTATGAATACCTTTCCTAAGTGCAAGAATCTTACTTCTTGGAATAATGTAGAAGGGAATGCCTTTATACGGTGTATCCACGGTCAATCGAGGATCATATTATAGTTAGTTTCCCAATCTATAATATAAAAACTCAGTGAGGATTTTTTTGGGTCCTAAGGTGACTGGTAGTATTATAGTTCCAATCGAAGTGGCCTTAAGGCTATTATAGCCTCTTAGCGTATTCCGAGTTGTGGAACAATTTATCTCTCCATACCCTAGATTTTGAAGGAAAGAGAAGGGAACTATGTTAATTGCTGCCCCATTGTCAACCATTGCACGTTTAACATAATTGTTATAAACCCACACTTGCAAATGTAAGGCAGGATCACCTGTGCATGCAATCTTAGCATCTGTTGATATTTTGTTTATGTCAAATATAAACTCAATATCCCTATCTAGCTACCCCAGAGGGTGGATATCAAAGTCTATATGGTTTACCTATGTTTCGGGAGGTGGAGTGATGTTAATTAAATTACCTAAACCTAATGCTTTTCATTGATTAAATAATAGGCACCTATGGGTTTTACTAATGGCTATTGAATGTTATCCATCTCTAGCAGGTAACTTTGACTTGGCTAAGAGGGATACTCTTGTGTCCTTGTTACAGCTTCCATGGGTAGCTCAGTGTCTAACTCCACCAAACTGACTATCTTGGGTCATAGCTGTGTTATCCTATAAAATTGATGAGGGAAATTTTATAGGTAACCATACCAAGATTTTGTCTTGGTTCCTCATTTGGGGTCCCTCAGCATTCGGAATCTTGTAAAATCCCCTTCTGGGAAATCTAGTTTTCTGAACTTAGTCATTTGGGTCTTTTTTGGCTGGGCACACCTTTTACCTATGCAACATAGATTAAACCTGTGCCCACTTTATTTCCTTTGGCGCACCCTTTAAAGTGTTGACACATCAGTTGTTGTACCTTCTCGTGATGCACCTTTCTTGCCTATGCCAAGGCACATGCACCTTCCTATCAATAACAAAAATGTTGCACCATTAATTGGTGCGCCCAGGAGCTCAAAATGAATTGTTGACAGTACTAAATTTACACCAAAGGTGTAAATAATTTCATGTTGACAAAACCATATTCGTGCCAAAGGGCACAAATTTCTACTTGTTGACACGTGTTTTGGTGCACCCGTTCGAAAAGTGGTTGGCACATTTATTACACCTTTGCCTATATATATGTGCATCCTCCATATCAATTTCAAAATCGAAAACATGTGATAAAATTTATTCCTCTGCACCTATGAGCACGCCTGTCATCCTCGTGTCACATTCGTGGACCCCACTTCAACTCTCACTTTCTATATATTCTGGATCAGCAACTGACCTCAGATCCATATATGTCTATATTAAGCAAAAGGCCAACTAAGTCAAAGGGTAATACTAAGCTTATAGAGGAAGAGATGAAATACAAATATCAAAGGGTCAGAATTCCCGAGTCCCAGGTAGAATGTAACCTGGACATTAGAGATTCCGAACTCAGTCAAATCGACATGGAAGATTTCTGGGTTAGAACTAGGAGGGTCACAGGAGGTCCTTGGATGGACAAGCTGGTGGGAAGTGGTCTGCATTTTGCTAGAGGAATCCCCGTCAGTGCAGTAAAAAATGAGTTTATGATGGTGGTGGCCCGTTGTTATAACAAAGACACCAGGTGTGTCGAAAATGGAAAGGGAGAGGTCATAATCAACCTCACTTCCTGGCACTTTGAGATCATACTAGGAATCCCCCACCACCGACATTTTGTGGTTGTAAGCCAAGAAGACTACATCAAGGCATGGGATGATAATGAAGACAAATGCACGCAGCTGATGAATGAAGTATATTTGAAAAATAATAAGGTGATAACTAGATGGCCACAGGTTATTCACCATAGTGTCTTCTCTGAGGAACTGAGTGATACCATCACGTTCCTAAGTAGAGTTTTTCGGCTTTCTAATGCCCATTACTTTCACAAATGGATGCTCAAGTACCTAGAAACCATGAATAAGAATGTGCTTGATTAGCGCTTTGAATGGGCAAAGATAATAAACAACACCATATCTGAGTAGCTCCAACAACTAACCACGACGGGGAGGTTCTACATGAACTCCTATGTAGTCTATGCTACAGCCTCAGAGAGGGATTATCCAGCACTGAGCTAATGCGGGGTTTGGCCTTAGGTAAAGATATATGAATACTACCCAGAGCTGAAGCTTGAGAACAACATCTCATAGTTTACCAAAATCAATGATGCTTTCTTCTATGGCATCATCTGCCTTTTGAGGCCAAATATGACTCATGGTCGGACAACCAAGAGCATAGTCACAGTGGGGTCAAAGCATACAAGTGTGTCCCACTTTGTGGACATAAATATTTTAAAGTCTGACCTGTAAATAAATAATTAAAAAATACTGTAAAAATTGAAAAAATCAGGTAAATTCTAGATGCCCTGCACCTTGGTATTTATAGCCTCTTAAAAATGCATGTTTGGTCATTTTATATGTGTTTGGTCATGTTTTGGTTGTCAGACATAGTTTCCTGAAAGTAAAAAAACTACAAAAAAGTGGGACACAGTTATATGCTTTGACCCAGTGACTGAGAAGTGGGGAGCACTGTTTACCCAATTCCCCACCTTCACCTATCTCAGAGCAGCTAACTTCTTAGGGGAGCCCACTAAATTACCAAGGTATGTTGGCCCTAAGTTGATCCTAATGGAGCTGTCTAGACAACTCATAACCTACCATGAGAAGTGTCTGAAGAGAAAGAAGGGTGGAATCTGTTTCCCCCTCACATTGGGTAGGTATACCTATACTTCTCACACCAAGGCCCGAGAGATGTTTATAGAGTTAAAACTGCTCAATCTAAAGCACAATTTCCCAGAAAGGCCCAGCTTCGATCCAAGAAATTTCCTTCCCAAGGTAAAACTTGATCCAATCCACATTCCACAGATCGAGGACATCTATATCAACCTGTATCATGAGGTCGAACTTACAAGGAAGGATCACTCTCACCTGGCCCTGGCAGATATTATTCAATATGGCATGGCCATTATTCCAAAAGGTTATCAAACAACTGATCAAGAATTTGATCGTGTATCTAGACATAGATGGGGACAACTGGTCGTTTGCTGCAATTGACAGGACAAAGGCACCTTAGACCATCGAAGAAAGGGTCAAGGAAACATTGTGGAAAATAGAACACTGGTGAAGAATGAATGGCCTCATCTACCTCAGAGTAGATTTCACCACGTCTCCTTTAGGCAATGCACCTGTCAGGCCAAAGCATCTGCCAAAGGGAAAAGTCAAAGGGTAAAGAGGGAGAATCAAGCTCCACTAAAGAAGAAGCTCTTGAAAGCCCTCCTTCTACCACACAAGAACAAAATGTGAGTCTGGTATCCCCAGAAAAAGAAGCAACAGAAGGTGTTCTGATGGGCACATCCACTTAGGGTGTTGCCATAGTTACAATTACTGAGGTCACTTCTATTCCTTCTCCCTCTCCTCCTTCCCCTCCTTGTGTGACTCAAGCAACCATTCCTTTGGTCGTATCCTCTCCCCCATCTTCTAGTGTTCCCCCTTCCTCTTCCTCCATATTCTCTTCTCTCATGGAGTTTTCCCCTACTATTTCTTCTCTCATCTCTTAACTCCCTTCCATTCCCATGACTACCTCCCCTGCAGTATTCCTTCCTCCCGTGAGAACTTTCTCGGCCTCCCTTTCGATTCCACCACTGAGTGTCTCTACCCATTTCCCCTCATCCACTGTAGTTGCTCCCTCTTCCACCTCTGGTCCCGCTCCCTTAAGTCCAGCATGGATCTCCCAGCATCTAATCCAGTAGAAGAGGAAAGTCCCCATTACACTAATGGACTTTTCCGTTATCCCAACAAAAGGCGCTAAGAAGCAAAATCCTATAACCCACTTCTCTAAGAGTGCATCGGGAGAAAGAGTAATGGAGATCACATATCCCGACCCCTCCAAAGTTAAAAAGGATCTATCCCCTGTAGATTACACAGTGATGCAGGTCACAATGGGAACATCTTCTGAAAGCCTTCAAGGGGAGGCCCTATCTGCGGTGGATGCCCTTTGTATGAAAATTCAAGAAGCAAAGGAAGAGAAGAGGTTACTAGAAGAACAGAACAAGCATCTGTTATCCAATTTCACCCCCCAGGGTTAATTTGATAACATGCATCAGAGTTTTTAGTTCCAAGCAAGTAGATTGATTCATGAAAAAATTGTGAAAATCAGCTAAGTCCTTGTTCTAGGAATAGTTGGGACATTCGGGACACCAAGGCATGGTTCAGCCGAAACACCTCCAGGTGGCCCAAACAGCAAAGGGACAAGTGGGACAAGAGTGCGTGAAGGACGCGAACCAGCTGGTTCGGCCGGAACGGGGAATTGTAGCACTAGTAAAAATGGGACAAAGGGACGCGCGGGACGCGGAAAGCTGGTTCAACTGAAAGAGAAGAAAATTGACTAACAGTTTGGTACATTAGGGCCATGAGTACGTGAACCACCTAGAGCAGCTGAAAAGAAGAACTTTTGCACCAAAAATTTGGTACATTTGGGCCGTAAAGGCGCGGATCGGCCGGATCGGGCGAACCGGAAGAATTTGCCCCGCAAAGCACTGGGACATTAGGGACAAATGGACGCAAACCGGCCGGTTCCGCCGAAACAAGAAACTTTAGCACAAGGAAAAGTGGGACATCCGGGACACAAAGACATGGTGGACGTGAAAATCCAGCAGGCCCATGGACAAATCACAACATGACACGTGTCGTCAAGGAAAAAGTCCAAAAAGTCAAAGGGGCGAGTTTTCGAGCACTAAACCAAACCAATAAGACAATGCCACGTGTCCAAGTTTAAGGGGCCCACAAGAAAATCCAAAAAAAAGGTGGAGAGAGGGAATTGCTTAGTGAACTAGATCCTGCCACGTGTCGTCCAGATTGCAGACCGTGGGAAAAGAAATTTAAAAATCCGTTTTCACCTGTTTTGTGCCCTAAATCTTCAGATCATCATATCTTTCGATCTAGAGCTCGGATTTGCACGTTCTTTACATCAATGGAAAGCTGTTGAAATTTTCTACATGATTCTAGGGTCAATATTTCATTTTGATGTAGTTTGTGGGGAAAAAATTAAGAAAATGTCTCTGACATGCGTAATGCTTCAACTACTAACTTCAATGCAGCAGACAGCTCGCCGCTCCTGTTAGACAGCCTGTCGTTTTTCCGAGATCCACCACTTGGATCATAATGAGATGATTTTAAATGTTATCAAGAATTGGTTGGGGTATATTTCTAGATTTCCTCTCTCTCCCCTCTCATTTCTTCGTATATATTATAAAGAGGAACTCTTTGAAGAGGTCAGACATTCTTGTTTTGCATCCTCCCTTCTTCCCTACTTGCAAGAGAATTTGTGGAGCTTTTCAAACCTCCCATATGGATTGTAATGCCTTTTTTTTGCCTCTTGGCCACTACAATGTACTGTATCAACTCTTGAGAAATATATATATGTTTTTGATTGATTCTCAACCCTCTCATGTATTCATTGCTGTTATTTTGATCTCTTATTGCAGTTTGGTTACCTGTGCATAGTGTTTGTATTTCATCTATGTGGTCTATGTTATATTTGCAAAACGAGTGTCTAACATTCCTTGGTGCATCACCTCTATAGTTTAGGTTTTATTCTATGCATTTTCTCACCCTGTCTCCTTGACAAGTTAGATTAGGTTTTAGTAAAACCTCTGCATTTTTGTGTGCATTTGAATAGAGGAATAGGAGCCAGCCTTCTCTGGAGAATCCTTTCTCATATTTACAAGTCCCACACTTGGAGAAAGGATTCCATGTTGTGCAATCACACTGGATTCCTGAACATCAACCTAGAAGCCTGATCTGCATCTAGGGGTGCTGTGAGTCTGCAACAACAACATCTTCTCCACGCCCTGTAGAAAATAGGCAGTGCACCTCCTACAACTGCCACTGAAACTTTTGAGGTCCTAAGTCAAGATAAGATAAATGAGTACACCAAAATTGGTGAACAAGGTATGGTAGTTTCTGCCTAGAGAGATCAGATCCTCAAAGATAATGAGGAGGTAATTGTCAAGTTCACCGAATTATATCAGAACATAAGTCAGGCAAACAAGGATCTCAAGGAAATTGTAAAACCTATCTCTTAAGAGTTGGACCATGCTAGGTTGCAACACGAGACGTTCTAAAAAATGCTCAACTGCTCAGTCGATGATTTAGTAAAATTCGGCATTTTTTATCACCCCAGGGTACCCAACAAAATCCTCGCTATGTTGGACTACCGGGTCGATCAGATGGAATTCGTCCTGGAGAAGATTGACAAGGTCAAGGAAGAAGCCCTTGATGCAATGCATCAAATGGAGCAAATTGTTCTAAGAATGTCTCCAGGATTTCTCACTCCTTCTTTCGCCTTGAGGAAGGCAGATGAAACTATCTGGATCTTCAAGGAGATTGTCTCTCAAGGGCTAGGGTCAGAAGCCACTTTTGACACTGAATGCATCAATAACCTTCTAGCTTGATGTGATTTTTTGGGGTACGTAATAGAGGCAGGTAATGAATATTTCAAGATCCTTGAAAAACATAGAGATGAGTGGGAGACTTGTGAGGTCATTGATGATCATACAAAGGGTCCTTCCAAGGATCAACTTTAGTCGATGGTCAGTAAATTCATGGAATATCAAACTCAGTTCCACATCACCTCTCCCGAATAACAACAGAAGCAAGATACCCCCTTTCAGCAATGAGATGACGATGAATATCCTTCTCCCTCTTGGCTTTCTTTTTGTGAATATCTAAAAGTATGTTGGCACAAATGATGACATCATCCATGTTGCACCATGGGATGTTGTCATCCATCAAATTGCCCAAAGTCAACAGTTGACTTTTAGATGTTTTGTAACTAGTTGGTTTCTTTTTTCCTTCTCTCTTCTCCTTTTTCTATATATACTTGGATACTTGTTATATTCAAGTTGTGGATACTTTTTAGATGAAAAAATAGAAGTGAGAAAAAAAGGCCTTGTACTTTTTGTAATAGGAGAAAACATTAATACAAATATTAAGAATTTGTGTTGAATATGTGTGTTATGAGCATTTAATCTTTCTTATGTCAGATCTATGCATTTATTCTATTGGATCTATCTCTTCTTTTTTGTCATTTATTCATTAGTATTGCTTTGTTCGTCTATGCAAGTAGGTTCGGATTTGTTTACTACTAGCTAAAAACATAGACGCTCTGACATTTCTGCTTTGGAATTCATTTATTTTCTCCCTTCGGATCTATCCTTTCTCCTCACCTCACTTATTTCCCTTATTTTCACAGTCAGAAATACCCCAACTGGGATGAGATCCCAAACCACTGAAGGTAGAATATTGTGAGACTTGCGCAAGATTCCTGCTGGTAGAATAGCAATAAACCAGGTTTGCTTTGCTGACTCAAAGAGGGCCTTTGCCCTGCACACTGTTGGCTCATGTATCCATAGATCTGCCTAAGTGACAAATTTTCAAACCAACATTTTTTGGCAACTCTACTGGGGATCGAACAGATCTAACAGATCTATGGTAGTGGTATGTTAGAAAATCAGTAAAAAATCAAAAAGTCACTACCTGTTTGCAAATTTTAACTTTTGTTCAAAATCCAAAAATTTTGTAAAAGTGATCCAAACTAAAAATTTTCTTCAGGGATCCATAGATTGGGACTAGTTAGATATCTTTAGTTCATTGAGTTTTTTCAGAAACCTCTATTTTTCCATAGATCTAAGTTTTTGACTGTTTTGCAAAATTTCAAACCCTTGCCAAAAGTGAACCCTAAGATCTGAAAATCAGCCTACTAAGTTGGCCATTATTTTATCCTCACTAACATTTGTCATTAAACCACAATCAGTTCTCAAAAAGGGGATAAAATTAAAAATCTAGAAAAGTACATGCTGCTGATTTTTTTGTCAATAAAATCAGAAAATTAGCAAGTACAACCAAAAAGAGTTTTTAAAATTTTCTCCAAAATATTGCAGATCTAGAGGGTACACTAGCGGGTGAACCATTTACTCATAGCAGAAGAGCTCGTAGAGTAATCGATCCTACTTTTGATCTACTTCAAAGGCACAACATCAGTGTTACACCGGCATGCTTCCCATCACTAAGTTCAGCTAGCCAGTCATCCAGAAGTGTCTCACCTCCATGAAGGAAGCATCTCTCACAAGGATCACCCTCATCTATTTGCAGTGCTTTGCTGCTCAGTGGAATTGTGCTTCCATCTCACGTCCTTTTCCCAGCCGTTCAAATGGAAGTACCATGGGGAAATGCTATGGGCCCACTCACTTTGCCACATTTTGTTCATGCACTCCCTCACAAAAACTGGAAGAATTTTCCCAAATTTGATGGGAGAGGAAACCAAAGCACGGATTCACACATATCCACGTTCATCATGTCATGCAGTATCCTAGATGTGATCCATAAAGATGTGTCAATTCACCTCTTTCTAGAGACCTTGCAAGGACCCACAGCGGAATGTTTTCAGCATTTTGTAGTCGGATCTATTACAAGTTGGGCCACCTTACGGACTGCATTTGAAGAAAGGTATAAGCCTTCAGAGGACACGTTCACATTACTATCCAAGATCACTCACCTGAAGAAGGAGGTCAATGAAACCATGCACGATTTCATCTCTTGTTTCAATTCACTAATCAACCAAGTTCCGCCTGCCATGTTGCCAACACTAGAAAATCATAAGTGTTTCTTCATGAATGCCATGAGCTCAAAAGTAAGTTTCTTAATCTTGCAAGAATAGGTCACTACTTTGGTTCTCACCCAAACTGTTACCACATGGATTGAAGATAACTTGCTAATATCTAGCGAATTAAAAAGATAACTGCCCAAGCCTAAATATTTGATCCCTTCTCCCGCCACTTCATCTGATCTGGCATTTCAAAAGATGGCAAATGACTTGCTTGTGTTAAAAAATTAGCTAGTTCAAGCTTCTCTTGGCTCTTCGTACCAGGATATCCCATGAAGAAATTTCACTTCCAATAACATCTCACAAAGGCCGCGCCTACCTACAGATACTCCATGGTTGGCACTTGAGGCCCCTCTAGTCAATGCTTTAGCCGAAATCGAAGAAGAGGAGAAAACTTATGAAGAACCTTCATCGCCAGGTGAAGATGATTAAGATGTTGGTGAACCGACTGGCGACTCTACTATTTGGTATATGGAATTTGATGAGGAATCTGAGAAAGAAGAGGGTACCCAAGGGTATGCAAGCAGGTAGTCATATGCTATTTTCACCCGCTCGCAAGGAAAATAAGTAGAAGTGGCTGTCAAAATGTAGAAAGACAAGGCCGTGTCAAACACACCTCCAACCATCACTAAACAAGGTAGTCCCCTTCCTGCTCAACCTGTTATTAAGTCTTTTTCAAAAAAATATTTTTCCCCTATCTCCCCTTCAGATCAGGCCTCTCATATTTCTATCAAGACTGGTAATCCTACCCTACCATCGCAAAATGAGGGACTCATTCCTTCATCAACGCAATCCTTGGCCGCGTTTGACATAATTGATCATGCTAAAAAGACCAATATCCAAATGTCTAAAGCCAAGTATCTTAAGTCTAATCCTGAACAACTTGTAAGGTTGACTGAATATATTCGAAGCCAAGCTGTCATAACTTCTCAGACCTCCCTAAAAGGAATTCTTCCTACTCCTCCTGCATCTTGCATAAATGTTTCCTCAACATCTGCGTCAGGTAAAATAGAACCTTTCTATCTCTCCCTCCTAATTAATGGCCACAAAATAAGCAACTACATAATTGATTCTAGGGCTTTTGATAACATCATGCTAGCAAAAGTAGCCCAGGCTCTAGGCCTCACCCTTACCAATCCTTTCGATAGATGTTATTCCTTGGAAACCAAGCAGGTTCCGTTGATCGGTGAAATCAAAGATGCGCAGTTTACATTTGCAACATTCCCAGAGAAAAGAGTAAAGATGACCGTCCTTGTTGCCGATATTCTGGCAGCATATGGGATTCTATTGGGAAGAATTTTTTATAGTGAGGTTAGTGGAGAGATTCATATGGACTGGTCTAAAGCTAGAATCCCCGTCAAAGGTGTAATGCTAACACTGGAGCTAGAATCTCAAAAGAAATACTTGGTTACCAATTCTAACGACCCCAAATCCAAAATTCTCTTCAAATAATTGGGGATGGGAAATTATTTCTTATCTACAAAGTTTGATAAAATGGACTTTCCCACCCAAGAAAAGGACCTTAACGAGATATGGACATTACAGTTTGATGGTAGCTGTGCAACTGGTGGATGTGGTGCTGGAGCCTTGCTAATATCTCTCAAAGGGGAAATTTTTCCTCTCTCTTTCAAGTTGCAGGTTTTCAACATGAATAATATTGTTGAGTATGAATCTTTGCTACTTGGCATGCAAGCTACAAAGGAGAGGGGAATCAAGAACCTAAAAGTACAGGGTGATGCATAACTGGTGGTAAATCAAGTTAAAAGGATATACCAAGTGAAAAATGAAAGGCTCAGACATTACCGCAACGTGGTATGGGATAGTATTGAATATTTTGATGCTTTTTCAATAAAATCCATCCCGAGAGCTCAGAACAACATGGCTGACTCATTAGTTATCTCAGCATCCCACATGCTCCCTCACCTAGGTTTGAAAACAAACACATATACAATTGAGGTATTTTTCTGCCCGAGCGTGCCAGATAATTCTCAGCACTAACAGGTATTCAACAATGACAATCAACTTATTGCCTTTCTGGAAAAGGTGGAAAATTTTAGTGAGGTTCATTTTTAAGGATCCACTTCCGCATGTCGTGAATCTATTACTAATCAAGATGAAGGAATACATGAAAGTAATGGCATATGTCAGCTCAAAGGAAATAAAATTCCAAAAGGTTTGGTTTCTCTGGAATGTTTGTTTGATAGACATGATCATTTTGTTAGGAAGAAAAGGCAAGATGATCCTAACTCCTCCCCAGAAACTGAACCGGTCAATTTAGGTTCGGTAGAACATCCGCAGTTTGTGAACATTGGAAAATGTTGCACACCAAAAGAAAAGCGGAAGTTTGTCAAATTGTTGAACAAATACATGGATGTATTGGCATGGTCCTATGCCGATCTAAAGTATTTAAAGCCAAAATATGTCCAGCATGACATCCCATTTAAAGAGGATGTCAAACCCTTTCACTAGAAACAGAGGTACTATAATCCTAAGATCTTAGGTACTATCCAGGCTGAAATACAGAAGATGTTAGATGCAAGGATTATTTTTCCTATCCATCACAATACCCGAGTCACAAATATTGTGCCAGTATGGAAGAAAAATGGTGAGATACACATATGTGTAGATTTTCGTAACTTGAATCCAGCATCCTTAAAGGATAACTACCCACTTCCCATAACGGATCAGGTTCTGCAAGTAGTAACTGGTTCAGAAATGTTGTCCATGCTTGATTTTTTTTCGAGCTATAATCAGATTGAAGTCTCTCCTAGAGAACAATTCAAAATAACATTTACTACCACTTAGGGCACATTCGCCTATAACAGGATGCCTTTTGGTCTGACCAATGCTGGCGCTACATTTCAGCGGGTGATGGACTTCTCATTTAAAGGTATGATGGGGAAGGTCATCATAGTTTATTTGGATGACTTAACTATTTTCTATAAATGGTGAGATGATCATTGTGATCATTTGGAGAAAGTATTGAATAGATGCTGAGAACACGGGATCTCCCTAAATCCAAAAAAAAAAAATTCGCGGTCACAGAAGGGAAATTGTTGGGGCACGTTGTTAGCAAAGAAGGGACAAAAATAGATGCCGAAAGGGTTAAGGCTATTTAGATCCTTACTTTACCCATGAGAAAAACCGGCGTTCACTCCTTCGGAAAAGTGAATTTCCTCAAGCGCTTTGTTCCCAACTTTTTTGAAAAGACTCGTCACATATCAAACATGATGAAAGGGTCACCAACTTTTCAGTGGAGTGAAGAAGGAAAGGCGTCATTCGAGGATATAAAAGCCTCTGTCACTCACACACCAGTCCTGGTATGTCCCAATTTCTCTAAGGATTTTGTCATGTATAGCTATGCATCTGAGCATACTGTATCAACCATCTTGATGCAAAAGAATTCTGAGGATGTTGAATCCCCAATTGCGTTCATGAGCTCTCCCCTCAAGCCACATGAATTGAAGATGAATCACTTGGAAAAACATGTCTTCGCCGTTGTCAAAGCAGTCAAGAACTTCAGGTATTATATTCTAAATTCTCACACAGTGGTGCTAGTCCCTGACACGGCAGTCAAGTCCATTTTAACTCAACAGGAGTTAGGGAGTTTTTGAGGAAATTGGATTGCAAAGGTTTAAGAGTATGATCTAGATATAAAACCAACCAAGTTAGTAAGAGGTAAGGGCCTATGTTAGCTCATGGCTGAAAACTGAGATTCAGAAGACCCTGAGGAAAAGGATGATTGCACCGATGGAGCATAAAATCAGCTTGAGAAAGGTTATTCTCTGCCCATGGTCCTATTTGTCACTACCAGAGACGAATGGTATTCTGATATTGCTTTCTTTCTAACTTATGGTGAGTGTCCAGCTCATCTAACTTCAAAGGAGAAATGTGCTATAAAGCTTAGAGCAGCTAGATATGTCATCTAGGATGACTGTTTATACAAATGCGGAATAGATGACATCTTCTTATGATGTGTTGATAAGCCGCAAAAGATAAAGCTACTTGAGATTTTTCATGATTCAGCCTATGGTGGTCACTTCTCCTCTTCTGTGATGGCACACAAGATCATCTGGGCCAGGTACTATTAGCCAACGATGTTTTAGGATACAACCACCTGGGTAGCAAAGTGTGAACTCTGCCAACAATTTGTCGGTAAGCCAAAATTGGTTGCTTTTCCCCTCAAGCCGGTTGTTATTGATGAACCATTCAGGAAATGAGGAATTGACTTTATCAGAGCACTCCATCCCCAATCGAGTGTTGGACATAGTTATGTCCTGACAACAACAGATTACTTCACCAAATAGGTGGAGGCCATTCCTGTCAAGAACTCCACCTCTCAAGTTGTTTGCAATTTCATCAAAGAGAATATCATCATAAGATTTGGAGTTCCACACAAAATCATTGTTGATAATGCTTCCAACTTCTCCTCACGAGAAGTTTTTTGTTTTTTCTATGAACACAGGATAATCTTGGCCCACGCCTCAGATTATTATCCCCAGGGAAATGGTCAGGAAGAATCCAGTAATAAAAACTTATTGACCATCATATGGAAGCTAGTTGATGAGAGTTAGCGAACATGGTACAAGTCATTGTATGATGCTTTGTGGGCGGACCGCATCACTCCCATGAGGTCTCTTGGTATGTCACCTTTTCAAGTGTTATATGGAATCGACGCTGAGCTTCCCATTTCTACAAAACTTCCTACTTTACACTTCGCACAAGCAATTGAAGATGAGACTTTCTAAAATTCTCTTGAAAAGAGGATCATGTATCTATTAGAGCTCAAAGAAAAAAGAGTAAGAGTGGTTGACAAGATCACCAAACATCATAATCAAGTTAAAATATTGTTTGATAAAAAAGCTAAGAAAAGAGATTTCCAGATGGGAGATCTTGTCCTTTTGTGGGACAAATGGAGAGAGCCAAAGGGCATGCACGGGAAATTTGATTCTCTATGGAGAGGGCCTTGCAAGATCAAGAAGCTCAACGAAGAGAATAGCTTCTATCACTCGTATGTAGACAGAACTGATCTCCCGCTTCCCTATAGTGGGCAGCATCTCAAAATATTCAGGAAGTAGAGCTTGCTCTCTTCTTTGTACAGTTTTCTTTTGTTGTGTGTTTGCTTTCATCATGTGTTTACTTCCGTCATCACCCTTTTTTTTGACTCTCTAACCCAATGGATAGGCACATGTTGATCTGGGGTTCTCTACCCTTGAGCTTCGCTCAAACATAGTCCCCAGAAAGAGCTAACTATTATCTTGTAAAATAGACGAGGGAAATTTTATAGGTAACCATGCCAAAATTTTGTCCTGGTTCTTCGTTCAGGGTCCCTTAGCATTCGGAATCTTGTAAAATCCCTTTCCGAGAAATCTAGTTTTTTCAACTTAGTCATTTCGGTCTTTCTTGGCTGGGCACACATTTTACCTATGCAACATAGATTAAACCTGCGCCCACTTTATTTCCTTTAGCACACCCTTTGAAGTGTTGACACATAAATTGTTGCGCCTTCTCGTGATGCGCATTTCTTGACTATGCCAAGGTGCATGCACCTTATTGTCAATAACAAAAATGTTGCGCCATTAATTGGTGCACCCTGGTGCTCAAAATGAATTATTGACAGTACTAAATTTGTGCCAAAGGTGTAAATAATTTCATGTTGACAAAACCATATTCATGCCAAAGGGCACAAAGTTTTACGTGTCGACACGTGTTTTGGTGCACCCCTTCAAAAAGTGGTTGACACATTTATTACACCTTTTCCTATATATAGGCGCATCCTCCCTATCACTTTCATAATCGAAAGCATGTGATAAACTTTATTCCTCTACACCTGTGAGCATGCTCATCATCCTCGTGTCACATTCATGGACCCCGCTTCATCTCTCACTTTCTATATATAACGGATCAACAACTGACCTCAGATCCATATACGTCTACGTCAAGAAAAAGGCCAACCAAGTCAAAGGTTAAGGCTAAGCTTACAGAGGAAGAGATGAAATACAAATATCAAAGGGTCAGAATGCCCGAGTCCCAGGCAGAATGTGACCTGGACATTAGAGATTCCGGACTCGGTCAAATCGACATGAAAGATTTCTTGGTTAGAACTAGGAGGGTCATAGGAGGTCCTTGGATGGACAAGTTGGTGGGCACTGGTCTGCATTTTGCTGGAGGAATCCCCGTCAGTGCAGTAAAAAATGAGTTTATGATGGTGGTGGCCCGTTGTCACAACAAAGACACTAGGTGTGTTAAAAACGAAAAGGGCGAGGTCATAATCAACCTCACTACCCAGAACTTCGAGATCATGTTAGGCATCCCCCACAACCAACATTTTTTGGCTGTAAGCAAAGAAGACTACATCAACACGTGGGATGATAACGAAGACAAATGCATGCAGCTAATGAATGAAGTATATTTGAAAAATAAGAAGGTGAAAACTAGATGGCCACATGTTATTCACCATAGCGACTTCTTCGAGGAACTGAGTGATACCATCATGTTCCTAAGTAGAGATTTTGGGCTTTTTGATGCCCATTACTTTCACAAATGCATGCTTAGGTACCTAGAAACCATGAATAAGAATGTGCCTGATCAACACTTTCAATGGGCAGAGATAATAAGCAGCACCATATCTGAGCAGCTCCGACAACTCACCACGATGGGGAGGTTCTACCTGAACTCCTACATAGTCTACGTTGTAGCCTCAGAGAGGGATTATCCAGCACTGAGCCGATGCAGGGTTTGGCCTCAAGTAAAGATATATGAATACTACCTAGAGTTGAAGCTGGAGAACAACATCTCGTAGTTTACCGAGATAAATGATGCTTTCTTCTATGGCATCATCTACCTTTTGAGGCCAAATATGACTCATGGTCAGAAAACCAAGAGCATAGTCATAGTGACTAAGAAGTGGGGAGCACTATTTACCCAATTCCTGACCTTCACCTATCTCAGAGAAACTAACTTCTTGGGGGAATCCACTAAATTGCCAAGGTATGCTGGCCCTAAGTTGATCTTGTTGGATCTGTCTAGACAACTCATAACCTACCATGAGAAGTGTTTGAAGAGAAAGAAGGGTGGAACACCTTTCCCCCTCATAGTGGGTAGGTATACCTGCACTTCTCACACCAAGGCCTGGGAGATGTTTGCAGAGTTACAACTACTCAATCTAAAGCACACTTTCCTAGCAAGGCCCACCTTTGATCCAAGAAATTTCCTTCCCAAGGAAAAACTTGATCCAATCCACATTCCACAGATCGAGGACATCTATATCGACCTGTATCATGAGGTTGAACTTAGAAGGAAGGATCACTCTCGCCTGGCCCTGGCAGAGATTATTGAATATGGCGTGGACATTGTTCCAAAAGGTTATCAAACAACTGATCAAGAAGTTGATCAAGTGTATCTAGACACGGATGGGGAAAACTAGTTGTTTTCTGCAATTGAAAGGACAAAGGCATCCTAGACCATCAAAGAAAGGGTCAAGGAAACATTACAGTGGATAGAACACTGGTGCAGAATGAATGGCCTCATCTACCTCGGAGTAGATTTCACCACGTCTCCTTAAGGCAATGCACCTATCAGGCTGAAGCATCTACCAAAGGGAAAAGTCAAGGGTAAAGAGGGAGAATCAAGCTCCACTCAAGAAGAATCTCTTGAAATCCCTACTTATGCCACATAAGAACAGGTTATGAGTCTGGTATCCCAAGAGAAAGAAGCAGAGGAAGGTGTTCTGATGGGCACGTACACTTAGGGTGTTACCATAGCTACAATTACTAAGGTCCCTTCTATTCCTTCTCCCTCTCATCCTTCCCCTCCTCATGTGACTCAAGTGACCATTCCTTTGGTCGTATCCTCTCCACCATCTTCTCTTCTCTTATGGAGTTTTCCCCCACTATTTCTTCTCTCATCTCTCAACTCCCTTCCATTCCCATGACTACCTCCCCTACAGTATTCCTTCCTCCCTTGAGCACTTTCTCGGCCTCCCTTTCGATGCCACCACCGAGTTTGTCTACCCATTTCCCCTCATCCACTATAGCTACTCCCTCTTCCACCTCTGGTCCCACTCCCTTAAGTCTAGCATGGATCTCCTAGCATCTAAGCTTGCAGAAGAGGAAAGTCCCCATTTCACCAATGGACTTTTTGTTATCCTAGCAAAAGGGGCTAAGAAGCAAAAGCCTATAACCCGCTTCTCTCAGAGTGCATCAGGAGAAAGAGTAATGGAGATCGTATATCCTAACCCCTCCAAAGATAAAAAGGATCTTTCCCCTACAGATTACACAGTGACATAGGTCACAATGGGAACATCTTCTGAAAGCCTTCAAGGGGAGGCTCTATCTGCAGTGGATGCCCTTTGCAAGAAACTTCAAGAAGCAAAGGAAGAGAAGAGGTTACTAAAAGAAAAAAACAAGCATCTTCTCCATGCCCTCTAGAAAATGGGCAGTGCACCTCCTACAACTACCACCGAAACTCCTGAGGTCCTAAGTCAGGATAAGATAAATGAGTATGCCGAAATTGGTGAACAAGGTATGGTCGTTTCCACCTGGAGAGATCAGATCCTCAAATACAGTGAGGAGGTAATTGTCAAGCTCACTGAATTATATCAGAACATTTAGTCAGGTGAACACAGATCTCTAGGTAATTGTGGGACCTATCTCCAAAGAGTTAGAGCATGCTAGGTTGCAACACGAGACGTTCTAGAAAATTCTCGACTCCTCAGTCGATGATTTGGTAAAATTCAGCATTTTCGATCACCCCAAGGTACCCAGCAAAATCCTTGCTGCGTATGACTACCAGGTCGATCAGATGGAATTCATCCTAAATAAGATTGATAAGGTCAAGGAGGAAGCCCTGGATGTAATGCATCAAATGGAGAAAATTGTTCTAAGAATGTCTCCGGGCTTGCTCACTCCTTCTTTCACCTTGAGGAAGGATGACGAAACTATCCGGATCTTCAAGGAGATCATCTCACAAGGGCTAGGGCCAGAAGCCACTTTTGACACTGAATGCATCAATCACCTTCTGGCTTTCCATGATTTTGTGGGGTACCTAATGGAGGGCAGCTAATGAATATTTCAAGCTCCCTGAAAAACTTAGAGATGAGTAGGAGACTTGTGAGGTCATCGGTGATTATACAAAGGGTCTTTCCCAGGATCAACTTCAACCCGATGGTCAGTAAATTCATGGAAATATCAGACTCAGTTCCACATCACCTCTCCTGAACAACAGCAAAAACAAGATACCCCCTTTCAGCCATGAGACTACTATGAATAGTCTTCTCCCTCTTGGCTTTCTTTTTGTGAATATCTAAAAGTATGTTGGCACAAATGATGACATCATCCATGTTGCACCATGGGGATGTTGTCATCCATCAAGTTGCTCGAAGTCAACACTTGACTTTTATATATTTTGTGGATATTTTGTAACTAGTTGTTGGTTTCTTTTTTCCTTCTCTCTTCTCCTTTTTCTGTATATACTTGGATACTTGTTGTATTCAAGTTGTGGATACTTTTTAGATGAAAAAATAGAAGTGAAAAGAAAAGGATTTGTACTTTTTATAACAGGAGAAAACATTAATACAAAATATTAAAACTTTGTGTTGAATATGTGTGTTATGAGCATTTAATCTTTCTTATGTTAGATCTATGCGTTTATTCTGTTGGATCTATCTCTAATTTTTTGTCATTTATTCATCAGTATTGCTTTTTTTGTCTATACAAGTAGGTTCATCTTTGTTTACTACTAGCCCAAAACATAGACCCTCTAACCTTTCTGCTTTGGAATTCATTTCTTTTCTCCCTTCGGATATATCCTATTTCCTCACCTTGATTCTTTCCCTTCTTTTCACAATTGGAAATGCCCCAACTGAGATGAGATCACAAACCCCCGAAGGCAAAACATTGTGAGACTTGCACAAGATTCTTGCTGGTAGAATAGCAATAAACCAGTTTCACTTTGCTGACTCAAAGAGGGGCTTTTCCCCGCACACTGTTGGCTCATCTATTCATAGATGTACCCAAGCGATAGATTTTCAGACCAATAGTTTTTGGCAAATCTACTGGGCATGAAACAGATGTATGGTAGTGATATGTTAGAAAATCAGTAAAAAATCAAAAAGTCACTACCTATTTACAAATTTTAACTTTTGTTCAAAATCAAAATTTTTTTCAGAAGTGATCCAAACTAAAAATTTTCTTCAGGGATCCATAGATTGGGACTAGTTAGAGATCTTTAGTTCACTGAGTTTTTTCAAAAACCCGCATTTTTCCATAGATCTGATTTTTTAACTATTTTGCAAAATTTCAAACCCTTGCCAAAAGTCAACTCTAAGATCTAAAAATCAGCCTACTAATTTGGCCATTATTTTATCCTCGCTAACATTTGTCATTAAACTGCAATCAGTTTTTAAAAAGGGGATAAAATTAAAAATCTAGAAAAGTACATGCTGATGATTTTTTTGTCAATAAAATCAGAAAATCAACAAGTACAACCAAAAAGAGTTTTTAAAATTTGCTTCAAACTATTACAGATCTGGAGGGTACACTGGTGGGTGAACCATTTACTCATAGCAAAAGAGCTCGTGGAGTAATCGATCCTTCTTTTGATCTACTTCAAAGGCACAACTACATTGTTACACTGACACGCTTCCCATCGCTAAGTTCAGCTAGCCGGTCATCCAGAAGTAACTCACCTCCACGAAGTAAGCATCTCTCATAAGGAACACCCTCATCTCTTTACAGTGCTTTACTACTTAGTGGAACTGTGCTTCCATCTCACGTCCTTTTTCCAGTCATTCAAATGGCAGTACCATGGGGAAATGCTATGTGCCCACTCGCTTTACCACATCCTGTTCATGCGCTCCCTCACAAAAACTAGAAGAATCTTCCCAACTTTGATGGGAGTGGAAACCAAAGCATGGATTCACACATATCCGCGTTCATCATGTCATGTAGTATCCTGTATGTGACCCATGAAGATGTGTCAGTTCGCCTCTTTCTAGAGACCTTGCAAGGACCCGCAACGGAATGGTTTCAACATTTTCTGGCAATATCTATTATTAGTTGGGCCACCTTATGGACTGCATTTGAAGAAAGGTATAAGCCTTTAGAGGACATGTTCGTGTTACTGTCCAAGATCACTCACCTAAAGAAGGAGGTCAATGAAACCATGCGGAATTTCATCACCCATTTCAATTCACTAATCAATCGAGTTCTGCTTGCCATGCTGCCAATGCCAGAAAATCATAAGTGTTTCTTTGTAAACACCATGAGCTCAAAAGTAAGTTTCTTACTCTTACAAGAATAGGTCACTACTTTTGTTCTTGCCCAAGCTGCTACCATATGGATTAAAGATAACTTGCTAATATTTGGTGAATTGAAAACAGAACCATCCAAGCCTAAAGCTTCGACCCCTTCTCCCGCCACTTCATCTGATCCGGTATTTCAAAAGATGGCAAATGACTCGCTTACGTTAAAAAAGTAGCTAGCTCAAGCTTCTCCCGGCTCTTCATACTAGGATATCCCACGAAGAAATTTCACTTCCAATAACATCTCGTAAAGGCCATGCCTACCTATATCTGCTCCACGGTTGGCACTTGAGGCCCCTCTAGTTAATGCTTTAGCCGAAATAAAATAAGAGGAGAAAAATTATGAAGAAACTTCATCACCATGTGAAGATGATCAAGATGTCGGTTTACCGACTGGCGACTCTACTATTTGGTATATGGAATTTGATGAGGAGGAATCTGATGAAGAAGAGGGTACCCAAGGGTATGCAAGAAGGCAGTCATATGCTATTTTCACCGACTCACAAGGAAAATAAGCAAAAGTGGCTGCCAAGATGTAGAAAGAGAATGCCGTGTCAAACATGCCTCCAACCATCGATAAACGAGGTAGTCCCCTTCCTGCTCAAATTGTTATTAAGTCTTTTTCAAAAAAAAAAAAATTCCCCTATCTCCCCTCTAAATCAGCCCTCTCATATTTCTATCAAGACCGATAATCCTACCCTACCATCGTGAAATGAGGGACTCGTTCCTTCATCAACGCAACCCTTGGATGCATTTGACATAATTGATCATGCTAAAAAGACCAAGATCTAAATGTCTGAAGCCGAGTATCTTCAGTCTAATCCAGAATAGCTTGTAAGGTTGACCGAATATATTCTAAGCCAAGATGTCATAACTTCTCAGACCTCCCCAAAAGGAATTCTTCCTAATCCTCCTACATCTCGCATAAATGTTGCCTCAACATCTACGTCAGGTAAAATAGAACCTTTCTATCTCTCCCTCCTAATTAATGGCCATAAACTAAGCAACTGCGTAATTGATTCTGGGGCTTCTGATAACATCATGCCGGAAAAAGTAGCCTAGGCTTTGGTCCTCACCTTTACCAAGCCTTTCAGCAGATTTTATTCCTTGGAAACCAATAATGTTCTGTTGATTGGTCAAATCAAATATGCGTAGTTTGCATTTGCAGCGTTCCTAGAGAAAAGAGTAAAGATGACCATCCTCGTTGCTGATATTTTGGCAGCATATGGGATTCTATTGGAAAGGATTTTTTGTAGTGAGGTTGGTGGAGAGATTCATATGGACTCGTCTAAAGCTAGAATCCCCATCAAAGGTGTAATACAAACACTGGACCTAGAATCTCAAAAGAAATACTTGGTTACCAATTCTAACGACCCCAAAGCCCAATGTCTATTTGAATCATTGGGAATGGGAAATTATTTCTTATCTACAAAGTTTGATAAAATGGACTTTCCCACCCAATAAAAGGATCTTAATGAGATATGGACATTGCAGTTTGATGGAAGATGTGCAACTAGTGGATGTGGTGCTAGAGTCGTGCTAATATCTCCCGAAGGGGAAAATTTTCCTCTCTCTTTCAAGTTACAGTTTTTCAACATGAATAATACTGCTGAGTATGAATCTTTGCTACTTGGCATGCAAGCCACAAAGGAGAGGGGAATCAAGAACCTAAAATTATAGGGTGATGTAGAACTGGTCGTAAATCAAGGTAAAAGGATATACCAAGTGAAAAAAGAAAGGCTCAGACATTACCGCAACATGGTATGGGACAATATTGAATATTTTGATACTTTTTCAATAAAATTCATCCTGAGAGCTCAGAATGACATGGCCAACTCATTAGCCGTCTCATCATCCCTCATGCTCCTTCACCCATGTTTGAAATTAGACACATATACCATTGAGGTAGTTTTTCGCCCAAGCATGCCAGATAATTCTCATCACTGGAAGGTATTCAATGATGAAAATCAACTTATTTCCTTTCTAGAAAAGGTGGAAAATTTTAGTGAGCTTCATTTTGAAGGATCCACTTTTGTATTACGTGAATCTGTTATTGATCAAGATGAAGAAATACATGGAAGTGATGGCATATGTCAGCTCAAAGGAAATAAAATTCCAAAAGGTTTGATTTCTTTGGAACGTTTGTTTAAAATACATGATCGTTTTGTTAGGAAGAAAATGCAAGATGATCCTAATTTCTCCCCAGAAACTGAACTGGTTAGTTTAGGTTCTGTAGAACATCCGTAGTTTGTGAAAATCAGAAAATGTTGCACACCCAAAGAAAAGCGGAAGTTTGTCAAATTACTGAACAAATACATGGATGTATTGGCATGGTCCTATGCTGATCTAAAGTCTTTCAAGCCAAAATACGTCTAGCATGACATCTCGTTGAAAGAGGATGTAAAACCCTTTCGCCAAAAACAAAGGCACTATAATCCTAAGATCTCAGGTACTATCCAGGCTGAAATACAGAAGATGATGGATGCAAGGATCATTTTACCTATCCATCACAGTACTTGGGTCGCAAACATTGTGCTAGTATGCAATAAAAAAGGTGAGATACACATATGCGTAGATTTTTCGTAACTTGAATTAGACGTCTTTGAAGGATAACTACCCACTTCTCATAATGGATCAGGTTCTGCAGGCAGTAACTGGTTTGGAAATGTTTTCCATGCTTGATGGTTTTTTGGGCTATAATCATATTGAAGTCTCACCTGGAGACCAATTCAAAATAGTATTTACTACCCCCTAGGGCACATTCACCTATAGTATTATTCCTTTTGGTCTGACCAATGCTGGCGCTACTTTTCAGTGGGTGATGGACTTCGCATTCAAAGGTATGATGGGGAAGGTCATCGTAGTTTATTTGGATGACTTAACTGTGTTCTCTAAATGGTGATATGATCATTGTGATCATTTGGAGCAAGTATTGAATAGATGCTAAGAATAGGGGATCTCCCAAAATCCAAAAAAGTCTATTTTTAGGGTCACAGAAGGGAAATTGTTGGGGCACGTTGTTAGCAAAGAAGGGACAAAAATAGATGCCAAAAGGGTTAGGGCTATTCAGAGCCTTACTTTACCCACGAGAAAAACCGGCATTCACTCCTTTGGAAAAGTGAATTTCGTCAGGTGCTTTGTTCCTAAATTTGCTGAAAAGACTCGTCACATATCAAATATGATGAAAGGGTCACCACATTTCCAGTGGAGTGAAAAAGAAAAGGCGTCATTTGAGGATATAAAAGCCTCCGTCGCTTACACACCAGTCCTTGTATGTCCCAATTTCTCTAAGGATTTTGTCATGTATAGCTATGCATTTGAGCATACTGTATCAGCCATCTTGATGCAAAATAATTCTAAGGATGTTGAATCCCCAATTGCATTCATGAGTTCTCCCCTCAAGCCTCACGAATTGAAGATGACTCAGTTGAAAAAGCATGCCTTCGCCATTGTCAAAGCAGTCAAGAACTTCAAGTATTATATTCTAAATTCTCACAAAGTGGTGCTGGTCCCTAACATGGCAGTCAAGTCCATCTTAACTCAACAGGAGTTAGGGAGTGTGAGAGGAAATTGGATTGCAAAGGTTCAAGAGTACAATCTAGATATAAAACTAACCAAGCTAGTAAGAGGCAAGGGCTATGTCAGCTCATGGCTGAAACCCAAGATTTAGAAGACCCTGAGGAAAAGGATGATTACACCGATGGAGCACAAAGTCAGCTGGAGAAAGCTGATTCTCTACCCATGGTTCTATTTATCGCTACCAGTGACAAATGGTATTCTTATATTGCTTTCTTTCTCACTTATGGTGAGTGTCCAGCTCATCTAACTTCAAAGAAGAAATGTGCTATAAAGCTCAGAGAAACCAGATATGTCATCTGGGATGACTATTTATACAAACGCAGAATAGATGGCATCTTATTGCAATGTGTTGACAAGCCACAATAGATAAAGCTAGTTGAGAGTTTTCATGATTCAGCCTGTGGTGGTCACTTCTCCTCTTCCATGATGGCACACAAGATTATCCAAGCTAGGTACTATTGGCCAACACTGTTTTAGGATATAGCCACCTAGGTAGTAAAGTGTGAACTCTGCCAATAATTTGTCGGTAAGCAAAAATTGGCTACTTTTCCCCTTAGGCTGGTTGTTATTGATGAACCATTCAAGCAGTGGGGAATTGACTTTATCAGAACACTCCATCCCCAATCAAGTGCCAGACATAGTTATGTCCTGAAAAAAATAGATTACTTCACCAAATTGGTGGAGGCCATTCCTATCAAGAATGCCACCTCTCAAGTTTGCAATTTCATCAAAGAGAATATCATCATAAGATTTGGAGTTCCACAAAAAATCGTTGCTGATAACACTTCCAACTTCTCCTCAGGAGAAGTTGTTGGTTTTTTCTATGAACACAGGATAATCTTGGCCCACGCCTCAGATTATTATCCCTATGGAAATGGTCAGGTAGAATCAAGTAATAAAAACCTAGTGACCATCATACAAAATCTAGTTGATGAGAGTCAGTGAACATGGCACAAGTCATTGTATGATGCTTTGTGGGTGGACCACATCACTCCTAAGAGGTCTCTCAGTATTTCAACTTTTCAAGTGTTATATGGAATCGACGCCGAGCTTCCCATTTCTACAGAACTTCCTGCTTTACGCTTGGCACGAGCAATTGAAGATGAGACTTTCCAAAATTCTATTGAAAAGAGGATCATGTATCTATCAAAGGTCGAAGAAAAAAGTGTAAGAGTGGTCGACAGGATCACCAAACATCAGAATCAAGTTAAGAGATTGTTCGATAAAAAAACCAAGCAAAGAGATTTCCAGATGGGAGATCTCGTCCTTTTGTGGGACAAATGGAGAGAGCCAAAGGGCATGCATGAGAAATTTAATTCTCTATGGAGAGGTCCTTTCAATATCAAGCAGCTCAACAAAGATAATAGCTTTTATCTCTCATATCTAGACGGAATTGATATCCTCCTTCCTTATAGCAGGCAACATCTCAAAATATTCAGGAAGTAGAGCTTGCTTTCTTCTTTGTATAGTTTTATTTTATTGTTTGTTTTCTTTCATCATGTGTTTGCTTCTGTTTTCTTCCTTGTTTTTGACTCTCTAACCCAATGGATAGGCACATGTTGATCTAGGGTTCTCTACCCTTGAGTGTTGCTCAAAGATAGTCCCCAAAAAGAGCCAACTGTTATCCTCTAAAATTGATGAGGGAAATTTTATAGGTAACCATACCAAAATTATGTCCTGGTTCCTTGTTCGGGGTCCCTTAGTGTTTGAATCTTGTAAAATCCCTTTTCGGGAAATCTATTTTTCTGAACTTAGTCATTTTGGTCTTTTTTGGCTGGGCGCACATTTTACCTATGCAACATAGATTAAACCTACACCCACTTTATTTCCTTTGGTGCACCCTTTGAAGTGTTGACACATCAATTGTTGTGCCTTCCTGTGATGCGCCTTTCTTGCCTACCCCAAGGCGCATGTGCCTTTCTGTTAACAACAAAAATTTTGTGCCATTAATTGGTGCACCTAGGCACTCAAACTGAAGTGTTGAGAGTACTAAATTTGTGCCAAAGGTGTAAATAATTTCATGTTTACAAAACCATATTCACGCCAAAGGGCGCAAATTTTTACATATCGACACGTGTTTTGGTGTGCCCCTTTAAAAAGTGGTTGGTGCATTTATTACACCTTTACCTATATATAGGCACATCCACCCTGTCACTTTTACAATTGAAAACATGAGATAAACTTTATTCCTCTACACCTGTCATCCTCATGTCGCGTTCATGGACCCCGCTTCATCTCTCACATTCTATATATTTTGGATCAGTAACTGAACTCAGATCCATATACATCTACATCAAGCAAAAGGCCAACCAATTCAAAGGGTAAGGCTAAGCTTACAGAGGAAGAGATGAAATAAAAATATCAGAGGGTTAGAATGCCCGAGTCCTAGGTAGAATGTGACCTGGACATTAGAGATTACGAACTCAGTCACATCGACATGGAAGATTTCTGGGTTAGAACCAGGAGGGTCATAGGAGGTCCTTGGATGGACAAGCTAGTGGGTAGTGGTCTGCATTTTCCTAGAGGAATCCCCGTCAGTGCAAGAAACAATGATTTTATGATGGTGGTGGCCCGCTGTTATGACAAAGACACCAGGTGTGTCGAAAACAAAAAGGGCGAGGTCATAATCAACCTCACTACCCTACACTTCGAGATCATATTAAGCTTCCCCCACCACTGACATTTTGTGGTTGTAAGCCAAGAATACTACATCAAGGCATGGGATGATAACAAAGAAAAATGCATACAGCTGATGAACAAAGTATATTTGAAAAATAAGAAGGTGATAACCAGATGGCCACAGGTTATTCATCGTAGCGACTTCTCCAAGGAACTGAGTGATACCATCATGTTCCTAAGTAGAGTTTTTGGGATTTTTGATGCCCATTACTTTCACAAATGGATGCTCAAGTACTTATAAACCATGAATAAGAATGTGCCTAATCAGTGCTTTGAATGTGTAGAGATAATAAGTAGCACCATATATGAGTAGCTCCAACAACTCACCACGACAGGGAGGTTCTACATGAACTCCTACTTATTCTACGCCACAACCTCAGAGAGGGATTATACAGCACTGAGCCGATGCAGGGTTTGGCCTCAAGTAAAGATATATGAATACTACCTAGATCTATAGCTAGATAACAACATCTCGCAGTTTACCAAGATCAATGATGCTTTCTTCTATGGCATCGTCTACCTTTTGAGGCCAAATATGACTCATGTTCGGATGACCAAGAGCATAGTCATAGTGACTGAGAAGTGGGGAGAAGTATTTACCCAATTCCCCACCTTCACCTATCTCAAAGAAGCTAACTTCTTGGGGGAGCCCACTACATTGTCAAGGTATGCTCACCCTAAGTTGATCCTGTTGGAGTTGTCCAGACAGCTCATAACCTACCATGAGAAGTGTTTGAAGAGAAAGAAGGGTGGAACCCCTTTCCCCCTCACAGTGGGTAGGTATACCTGCACTTCTCACACCAAGGCCTAGGAGATGTTTTCAGAGTTAGAACTTCTCAATCTAAAGGAAAATTTCCCGGTAAGGCCCACCTTCGATCCAAGAAATTGCCTTCCCAGGGAAAAAATCGATCCAATCCACATTCTATAGATCGATGACATCTATATCGACCTGTATCATGAGGTCAAACTTAAAAGGAAGTGTTGATGGTGAATCGCAGCACCCCTGGGACTCTGCAACACGATTCGTTGAGACCCTCAGTCCGATTGCACAACATGGAGCTTTTCCCAAGTGTGGGACCTTGTGAAATCGGAAAACCTCTGCGGATAAAGGATGGCTCCTATTCCTCTGTTTATATGCACGAATAAACGCAGAGGGTTTACCAAAAAACTAATCTAACTTGCCAAGGAGACAGGGTAGAGAATGCATAAAAATAAAACCTAAACTACGGAGGTGATGCACCGAGGAATGTTGAACACTCACTTTGCAAATTTAACACAGACCACAGAGATGCAATACAAACATCATGCACAAGTAACCAAACCGCAATAAGAGATCAAAATGGCAACAACGAATGCATGAGAGGGTCAAAAATTCAATCACAAACATATATATATTATTTCCCAAGAGTCGATACAATACATTGCAGTGGCCAAGAGGCAGAAGAAGAACTGGTATTACAACCCGTATGGGAGGTTCGAAAGCTCCACGAATTCTCTTGCAAGAAAGGGAATAAGGGAGGATGCAAAACAAAATTTTCCAACCATGAGAAAAATCCCCTCCTTCCAATTTATATGAGGAAAAAATGAGGGAGAAGAGAATGATTCGAATTCTACCCCCAACCACCTCCAAGACTGCACCTAACCCATCATATTATGGCGGTAGGTGAGAATCTCAACAACCCAACAGTGGTGAAGTGTATTTTACATTTTTAAGAACTTTTTCCCACCTAATTAAATATATCTTGTCATAGTTAGGTAGAGGACACCGAGAGCTTTCCGAAAAGTCCAACCTTGTGTGAATCCGAGATCCCTGCAAAAAGTTATGGCGATCTGATTATTTCCCACGTTAGGGTCTTCTACCTGTCGGGTTCGGTGTTCTCCTCTGCATTTGCATCGGGCTTGGAGGATGGCTCGACATGCTTTTGATCCATGTTTTTCCGCTGTGTTTCTCTACCTCCGAGACCTGATTTCCTTTGATTTCAGGTTTTTCAATCCTTCCGAAATGTCTTTTGATGTCAGGTTTATCTGCCCCTCTAACATGCTTCTGCGCCGTGCTTCTCTACCTCCGAGACCCGATTTCCTTTGATGTCGGGTTTTTCAACCCTTCCGACATGTCTTCCCCTTTTTTATCTATATTTACCTAGGGGTGAATATATACAAAAATTTGGTGACTCAATGGGATTACCTGCCTGTTAGGTAGAAGATCAGTGGCCTTTTAGCGATCCATTGGGTATGGATTCATAAGCAACCCTGAAGCCAACCTGATATCTGATCTCGAGCCTGATATTGCAACTCCTTCTCCAAGAGCATGCTGAACTGTAGAAATCCAATCTAGGAGCAACAAAACCTATTCCAAAGCACTTAGGGAAACTGAAACCTAACTACAATAAGACAATGTGCATACACACTTAGAGGAATTGAAATCTAGGCTAATATTTACAATGGTAAATCTTTTTTCTTTTCAGTAGCAATGTTTAAGATAGATTCCGTTGACCGGAATCGGGAGTTATTCTCCATCCAATGTAGACAATTGGAAGGCATTTCTATTCTTACATTCCATGACCATGTAGGGGCCACTCCAAATGGCATCAAACATGGAATGCCTTCCTGGTTTTGCCCAATCTACATCCCATTTCAGAACTAGGTCCCCTTCTTGGAAGGTCCTTGCTCTTGCTTTCTTATCAAACCATCTTTTCACTAAGTCCTGATCTTTCTCAATTGTTTGAACTACATGTTCTCTAATTTCTTCCAATTCCATCAACTTTGCATACCTAGCCTCCATTGGTTCGAAACTAGCCAACTCCAACAGCTTCATGAACTCCAATACAGGCAGTTCTAATGATATAGGCAATACTTCCTCTTTTCCATAGACCAAATTGTAAGGGGAATTACCTGTAGACCTCTTTGGTGTTATTCTGTCAGCCCATAATGCTGATTTTAGCTTGGTATGCCATGTTCTTTGATTTTCATCTAGAGTCCTGATGATTCTTAGCAAATTTTTGTTCATGGACTTTGCCTGTCCATTACCCTGCGAGTAATAGTTGGAAGAGTTGCTCAAGTAGATTCCATTCTTGACAACCCATTCTATAATCTTGGAACCTACGAATGTCAATGCATTGTCTGATATGATAGTGGCTGGCACACCAAACCTGGTCACTATTCCTTCATAAAATTCTAGTATATTAGACTCGTTTGCCTCTTTGAGCGCTACTGCTTCAGTCTACTTGGTGAAATAGTCTATTGCTATGAGAATCCACTTGTGGCCTTGGCTCGAGTTTGGGTTGATGACCTCGATGAATTCCAATCCCCATTGCATAAATGGTTGGTCAACCAAAATTGGGAGCAATGGAAGTGCTGCTAATCTTTCTTTGCCTGTGAAGAGTGCACATTTCTTGCACTTTCTTATCCATGTATAACAGTCACTGAAGACTGTCGGCCAATAATACCCTACCTTCATTATCTTGAGAGTTGTTACTCGTGGGGAAAAATGTCCTCCAGAATCTCCATCGTGAAAATATCATAACACCCTCTCAATTTGACCTGTCCTGATGCACCTCAAGAGAACTCCATTGATGTCTTTCTTGAACAAAACACCATCAACAAGCACATATGGAATAGCTTGTAATCTAAAGTATCTCCTCTTTGCTTTGCTCATTTCTGGAGGGCATAGTCCTGTCTGTAGGAAGTGTATCATATTCTGAGTCCAACAAGGAGTAGGCACATCATCATTTTCATGTTCTTGACCATCCTGTAGTACCAAGACAGTCTCTTTTTCATCACCTGCTTCAACCTGTTGACTCAAGCCTAGCTGTTCACATAGTCCCTTTCCACGTACTAGTTTGGTGACCTTGATCTCGATGTCATATTCCATGACACGAGTTATCCACCCTGCACACTTTTCATTCAGATCCTTATTTAGAAGGAAGTCCTTGACTCCCGCATGAGAGAATAACAATTGGATTTTGTTGTTTGAGACTAGGTGCTTGAATTTCTTTAAGCTCCTGATCACTGCAAGTACATGCTTTTCAATGAAAGAGTACCTAGTTTCATATTCCTCCAAGCCTTGACTGAAGAAAGCAACTGGTTGTTCTAATCCTTCTTTGTTCTGTTGTACTAGGATTGCAGAAATTGTGTCTCCACCACCAAAGGCATACAACACAAATTCCTTGGAGAAGTCTGGATTGACGAGAGTTGGGGCTTGAGATATAGCCTCTTTTATTGCCTCTAAACTTTCCTTTCCTTCAGATGTCCACTTAAATTCTATGCTTTTCTTTAACATTAGTGTTATTCACTTTACGAGAGCTGCAAAGTTTGGAACAAACCTGCAGACAAAATTGATCCTTCCCAAGAAGCTTTGAAGAGCCTTCTTATGACTTGGCAATGACAATGCTTGAATTGCTTCAACCCGTTCTGGGTCAATCGTCAACCCTTCCTTTGAAACAATATGGCCTAGAATTTTTCCCTCGTGAGCCAAGAATATGCACTTTTTGGGATTCAAAGATACCCCAAATCTTCTACACCTCTGAAATACCTGCCTTAGATGAAAGAGGTGATCCACTGCATTTTTTGAGAATACAGTGATGTCATCAAGATATATTAGAACTATTTTATTAATCAACCCCTTGAATGCCATATCCATTTCCCTTTGGAAGGTGGCTCTAGCATTTGATAGCCCAAATGGCATCTTCTTGTAAGCATAGGTCCCCCATTTGGTGGTGAAAGCCGTCTTGAACTGGTCATCTTCTTTCACCATCACTTGATTATACCCTGAGTAGCCATCTAGGAGAGAGAATCTCTCCGAACCGGATACTACTTGTAATATTTGTTCCATTGAAGGAAGTGGGTAATGGTCTTTGAGAGATGCCCTATTGAGGTCTCGGAAGTCCACACATAACCTGATTTCTCCGCTCTTCTTCCTTACCAGAACCAAGTTTGCAACCCATCTTGAGTGCTTAATTGGAAATATAATGCTTGCCTCTATTAGCTTGTTTAGCTCTTTCTTCATTAGAGGCTCAATGTGAGGGTTGACTGGTCTCTACTTCTGCCTGATGGGCTTAGCGTCTGGATCCAATTCTATTGTATGTTGTGCCAATTTTGGATTGATTCCTCTCAAGTCTTCATAGCTCCAAGCGAAGAAATTTGGAAATTTTTGGCAAAGCTGTATGAAATCTGATTTTTCCTGCTCAGTGGCCACTTTACCAATTTGAAGTGTTTTGCCTTCCCCAACTAGAATTGGCTCTGAATCTTCTCTCTTGACCTGTATATTAGCCTTTTCCTTACGAAACTGGTCGTTAGGGTTGAAGATAGACTCCAACGTTACTAAACCCTTAGGAAGCTTGTTTGTCTGCAGCTGCACTACTTGATCCCCATACTGCTACTCTAGCCTATTCTAATTTCTAGCTGAGAATTCATCCTCTTCTTGTAAGAAATTGACGATCTATTGATCATTCTCAAACACCTGCCAGCTTGTGTTATTATTTGGAACTGCTGGCCTCACAATCACATGGATATGTGGTTATGTTTTTTCCCTTCTGATGCTCTCAACCACATCAAACATTGCTCCAACTGCTGTGATCCTATCTGCGGCTTCATTTTCCTTCCTGGGTATGGATACAATGTTGAAAGCTTTGAAATCCTCAATGAGGTCCCATACCCTATTCTTGTAGCTCTTTAGCAGGTCATTCTTTGTAGCATGTTGTCCCCTAACTTGGTTGATGATTAGCTTGCTATCTCCAAACACCTGCAAGTTCTTTATGCCCTTTTTCCTGGCCCAATGAAGTCCATGAATCAAGGCCTCATATTCAGTTGTGTTGTTTGAACAAGAAAACTGGAAACAAAAAGCTGAATAATATTTGATGTCTTGTGGTGAAATCAACACTGCACCACCTCCAGCACCTTGTCTGCTTCTCGAACCATCGAAGAATAATTTCCAAACTTTTCTTTCATCTTTTTGTTTAGGCTGAATGATGTCGAGAATGGGTGAATTTTCTTCGTGTATACAATACACAGCCCAATTTAGATTCTTCAATTTCCTTGTATGGGTCAAATTCATGACTCTTGTTTGCCCATTCATCCAAACTTAAATCAGGAATTCCCTCGACCTTAGTACCTATTTCTAGATCATTTGAACACTCCTCCTGATAAAAAACTGAGCAATTTGCATTGATAGGACTCGGTACATGAGGCTCAATATGGAAAGTGGCAATTGGTTCTGACCTGATTATTGCTTTGGCTCCATACCTTGTCCTAAAAATCATGTGTGACCAATCTGCAGATAAATATCCACCGATTTTTACAGTGAAGTCTCTTGATAGACACAACGCAAAGAGTGGCGGAAGGTCAATCACAGACACATCTTGCAGAACTCTAACATTAGGACATGAATGTAGTGTTAGGCTTAACCCCTTGATGACCCCAACTGTTCCCACTGTCGTTCCATCTAGCTGTACTACTCCTTTCAGTATTGGCTCATACTTCAAACCCAGTTGATCCGCTATTTGCTTTGGCATCACTGAACTACTTGCTCCTGAATCTATCATGCAGTTGTGCACCAATTGGTTTCCAACAATCAATGAAACATAGAAAGGTGGAGGCTTCAAATTTTTTCTGGTCTGGCCCCCATCATGTTGCACTGCATTAGTGAGAACTTTCTCATGTCCCTCGTTTGATACATTTGTGGCAGACCAATTAGCCATTGTAGCTTATAATAAATCTCATTGCCCTAGGATCGCCAGTGATTCCCACATGGAAATGTTCACATGTGTCTTCTTCATTTGATCGATGATGTTGAAGGGGGATGAATTGTCCTTTTGTTGTCCCTTACTTGGTGTAAACTTTTTTGGAGCTTGAAAAGGTCTATGTGTTGCTACAACAGGTACCTTAGGCTGATTTTACACATTCGGAGCTGCGTTTGGTCTACTGACCCCTTATTGTGTAAGAGCGGGCTGAGAAACAACTAGATTGGATGGTTGTCCCTCTTCTATGTTTCTCTTCTTTGACCATGTGTTGGCAGCCATGCCTTGAAAAGGCTGTTGGTTAACTCCACAAAAGTCTTCCATTTGCCAATTTGATAATGTGGTTTCTATTGGAGGTCCTTCTTGTTGTGTTTCTTGCTATTGATTCCCTTCTTGGCTTGGTTCTTGAGGCACACCAATGGTTTGCATCATCAAGGCCTGATTCAGTGCACCATTGAAACATGCTGACTGATTATGAGGTAGATTGCAAGGGTAACACCAGTTGTACTCTTGTGCCATGTTGTTTTTTGTTGGAACCAAGGCTCTTGAGGATGTCGTTGCATTTGGATCATACGGCCGAAATGGCCTGGCAGCTTGAGGTTGTCCTTGGTTTTGGTTTTGATTTACAGCCTGAGGTGGTGGTGGTCTATTCTATTGGTATAAGGGCCTAGCCTGGTATTGTGCTTGAGGCTGATACGGTCTAGCACTTTGAGCTTACTATGTTTTGATAGTCACTAGCTCATTTCCAAGGTTCTGCAGTTGTTTCATGACCTCCTGCAGTTCCTTTGAAGTATTTGAAGATGTGGATGCCTCATTAATGCTTTGATTCCTAGGAGTTGGAATGGGATTCAACTTTGGTGCTTGACTGGTTGTAGGATTTCCCATATCTGGATAGAGAGGCATTAGTGGCCTTGGTGCAAGGTTGCCAGCTTGGATCAAACAGTTCTTTGCTCTGATAGCTATGTCGTAGGCCCCTGGCAGCATTGTCCCTCCCATTGATTGGATCATCATGGCTATGTCTGAATTTATAGCCTTTAAGAAATAAAGGAATGCACCTTCGGCGGTTGGTCTAATAGCTATTGGAATCCTATCCCATGTTTGTTGGAATCTGAAGTTGAAATCTGTCATTTGTTCGTTAGGAGCCCTTTTGATTATTGTCAGCTATTCTAATAAAGATAAATTGTCTGCCCTCTCCCCGAATTGGTTGTAAAGAGCTGAACAAAGTTGGTTCCAATTCGTAATAGACCCTACTGTTAGGCTCCTAAACCATTGTAAGGCCTTACCTTTGAAAGATGAAGCCAATAAATTAACTGCAACATCCATTTCATTTATTTCGTGGATTGCACATGCATTAGCAATATCCTGGATGTGATCAATAGGAGTAGTATGATTTTCTCCTATAAAATAGGGTATATTCTTTAGAGCTGCAACTAGAATTTGATTCTGAGAATTTAGGGCAAGTGGACTATTGCCCGTGAAATTGACAAAGGGATTCAGTGGTAGATGTGCCATTATGATTGGCCTGAGAACCCTAGTCGATGCGAGAAAAGGCGTACCAGGTGGAGGTGTAGACAAAGTCCTGTTAGGTGGAGATGGTGATCTTTGTGGTCTTCTTCCTCTCCTTCCTCTGCCTGGTGAAAGTTGCAAGTGGTAAAATAGCCCCTCTTCTCAAGTATTAGACCTAGTTCAAATTCTTCTCATGTGCCTGGGCAACTGTGCTGCTACACCGTTGAATTCTATCCCTTCGGAGTCGCCAGATGTGTTAGATAACAAGCCTCTAAAAGGCTGGATTTTGCCAAGTTACACACCAAACTTGATGGTATTGAAAATATAATTTAAAATTTTGAAGGACCCAGAGGAGATGATCTTCAATTCAGAATTCGGGCCTTGTTGTGCAGATGCAGATCCCTGAAAAGTATAGGCGGAACTCAGGTCATATAATGTAACTCACAAAACCCGAATTGCCATGTGTCAGAACTTGGAACATGCTCGACATCCCTCAAAACCCGAAATGACTGTTGTCAGGAATAGGACCATGCAATGCATCCCCCAAAACCTAAAATGAATGTTGGGTCTGCTTTGATGTTCTTGGACCTTGAAAACCCGAAACACTAAAAAGCATGAAATTTTGAAAGTCAAAATCTCAAAAAACTAAAGATACCCTTTTGAAGATTACCCTCAGATCTACCAATTTTTGAAATTTTTTACTAGTTTGGAGCAAGATAAGCCCTTAAAAATTGATTTCAGAGTTCCAAGCTGGAAGGTGCAAAATCCAAAATTTTAAAACTTGCAATTTCATAGTCCGAATTTCGTGAAAACTCCTTCAAGTTTTATGGAATGACCTATTGTCCCACCGGGCATGCCAAAACTATTGATGGTGAATTGTAGCACCCCTGGGACTCTGCAACACGATTCGTTGAGACCCTCAGTGTGATTACACAACATGGAGTTTTTCCCAAGTGTGGGACCTTGCGAAATTGGAAAAGCTCTTCGGATGAAGGCTGGCTCCTATTCCTCTGTTCAGATGCACAAATAAACGCAGAGGGTTTACCAAAAACCTAATCTAACTTGCCAAGGAGACAGGGTAGAGAATGTATAAAAATAAAACCTAAACTATGGAGGTGATGCACTGAGGAATGTTGAACACTCGCTTTGCAAATTTAACACAGACCATAGAGATGCAATACAAACATCATGCACATGTAACCAAACCGCAATAAGAGATCAAAATGGCAATAACGAATGCATGAGAGGGTCAAAAATTCAATCACAAACATATATATATTATTGCCCAAGAGTCGATACAATAAATTACAGTGGCCAAGAGGCAGAAGAAGAACTGGTATTACAACCCGTATGGGAGGTTTGAAAGCTCCACGAATTCTCTTGCAAGTAAGGGAATAAGGGAGGATGTAAAACAAAATTGTCCAACCATGAGAAAAAGCCCCTCCTTCTAATTTATATGAGGAAAAAATGAGGGAGAAGAGAATGATTCAAATTCTACCCCCAACCACCTCCAAGACTGCACCTAACCCATCATATTATGGCGGTAGGTGAGAATCTCAACAACCCAACAGTGGCGAAGTGTATTTTACATTTTTAAGAACTTTTTCTGAAAAGTCCAATCTTGTGTGAATCCGAGCTCCCTGCAAAAATTTATGGCGATTTGAATATTTCCCGCGTCAGGGTCTTCTACCTGTCGGGTTCGGGGTTCTCCTCTGCATTTGCATCAGGTTTGGAGGATGGCTCGACATGCTTTCGATCCGTGTTTTTCCGTTGTGTTTCTCCGCCTCCGAGACCCAATTTCCTTCGATGTTTGTTTTTTTCAACCCTTCCGACATGTCTTTTGATGTCGGGTTTATGTGCCCCTCCGACATGCGTCTGCACCATGCTTCTCCGCCTTCGAGACCCGATTTCCTTTGATGTCAGGTTTTTCAACCCTTCCGACATGTCTTCCCCTTTTTTATCTATATTTACCTGGGGGTAAATATATACAACAAGAAGGATCACTCTCACCTAGCCCTGGCAGAGATTATTCAATATGGCATGGCTATTGTTCCAAAAGGTTATCAAACAAATGATCAAGAATTTAATCAAGTGTATCTAGACATGGATGGGGACAGCTGGCCATTTGCTGTAATTGACAGGACAAAGGTACCCCAGACCATTGAAAGAAAGGGTCAAGGAAACATTGTTGTGGATAGAAAACTAGAGCAGAATGAATTGCCTCATCTACCTCAGAGTAGATTTCACCTCGTTTCCTTTAGGCAATGCACCTGTTAGGTCGAAGCATCTACCGAAGGGAAAATTCAAGGGTAAAGAGGGAGAATCAAGCTTCGCTCAAGAAGAAGCTCCTGAAATCCCTCCATCCACCACACAAGAATAAGTTGTGAGTTTGGTATCCCCAGAGAAAGAAGCGGCAAAATGTGTTCTGATGGGAACATCCACTCAGGGTGTTGCCACAGCTACAATTACTAAGGTCCCTTCTATTCCTTATCCCTCTCCTCGTTTCCCTCCTCGTGTGACTCAAGCAACCATTCCTTTTGTCGTATCCTCTCCCCCATCTTCTAGTGTTCCCCCTTCCTCTTCCTCCATCTTCTCTTCTCTCGCGGAGCTGTCCCCCACTATTTCTTCTCTCATCTCTCAGCTCCCTTCCATTCTTATGAGTACCTCCCCTGTAGTATCCCTTCCTCCCGTGAGAACTTTCTCGGCCTCCCTCTCGATGCCACCACCGAGTGTCTCTACCCATTTCCCCTAATCCACTACAGTTGCTCCCTCTTCCACCTCTAGTCCTGCTCCCTTAAGTCTAGCATGGATCTCCCAGCATCTGAGCCAGTAGAAGAGGAAATTCCCCGTTGCACCAATGGACTTTTCCATTAACCCATCAAAAGGGTCTAAGAAGCAAAAGCCTATAACCCACTTCTCTCAAAGTGCATCACGAGAAAGAGTAATAGAGATCACATATCCCGACCCCTCCAAAGATAAAAAGGATCTGTCCCTTACAGATTAAATAGTGACGCAGGTCATAATGGGAACGTCTTCTGAAAGCCTTCAAGGGGAGCCCCTATCTATGGTGGATGCTCTTTGCAAGAAACTTCAAGAAGCAAAGGAAGAGAAGAGGTTACTAAAAGAATAGAACAAGCATCTTCTCCACACCCTGCAGATAATGGGCAGTGCACCTCCTATAATTGCCACCAAAACTCTTGAGGTCCTAAGTCAGGATAAGATAAATGAGCATGCCAAAATTGGTGAACAAGGTATGACAGTTTTTGTCTGGAGAGATCATATCTTCAAAGACATCGAGGAGGTAATTGTAAAGTTCACCTAATTATATCAGAAAATTAGTAAGGAGAACAAGGATCTCCAAGATATTGCGGGACCTATCTCTGAAGAGTTGGACCATGCTAGGTTGTAACATGAGACGTTCCAGAAAATGCTTGACTGCTTAGTCGACGATTTGGTAAAATTCACCATTTTCAATCACTCCAGGGGTACCAAGAAAAATCCTTGCTATGTTGGACTACCGGGTCAATCAGATGGAATTCATCCTAAAGAATATTGACAAGGTCAAGGAGGAAGCCCTAGATATAATGCATCAAATAGACCAAATTTTTCTAAGAATGTATTCGGGCTTACTCACTCCTTCTTTCACCTTGAGGAAGGTAGACGAAACTATCCAGATCTTCAAGGAGATCGTTTCTCAAGGGCTAGGGCTAGAAGCCACTTTTGAAACTAAATGCATCAATAACCTTCTGGCTTACCGTGATTTTGTGGGGTACCTAATGGAGGTAGGTAATGAATATTTCAAGCTCCCTGAAAAACTCAGAGATGAGCGGGAGACTTGTGAGGTAAATTCATGGAATATCAGACTCAGTTCCACATCACATCTCCCGAACAATAGTAGAAGCAAGATACCCCCTTTCATTTGCGAGATGACAATGAATAGCCTTCTCCCTCTTGGATTTCTTTTTGTGAATATCTAAAAGTATGTTTGGCACAAATGATGACATCATCCATGTTTACACCATGGGATGTTGTCATCCATCAAGTTACCCAAAGTCAACAGTTGACTTTTAGATATTTTGTAGATATTTTGTAACTAGTTATTGGTTTCTTTTTGCCTTCTCTCTTCTCCTTTTTCTATATATTACTTGGATACTTGTTGTATTCAAGTGGTGGATACTTTTTAGATGAAAAAATAGAAGTGAATAGAAAAGGCTTTGTACTTTTTGTAATAGGAGAAAACATTAATACAAATATTAAGACTTTGTGTTGAATATGTGTGTTATGAGCATTTAATCTTTCTTATGTCAGATCTATGCATTTATTCTATTCGATCTATCTCTAATTTTTTGTCATTTATTCATCAGTATTAATTTGTTCGTCTATACAAGTAGGTTCGGCTCTGTTTACTACTAGCCCAGAACATAGACCCTGACCTTTCTGCTTTGGAATTAATTTCTTTTCTCCCTTCGGATCTATCCTATCTCCTCACCTCACTTATTTCCCTTCTTTTCACGGTTGGAAATACCCCAACTGGGATGAAATACCAAACCCCGAAGGCAGAATATTGTGAGACTTGCGCAAGATTCCTGCTGGTAAAATAACAATAAACCAGTTTCACTTTGCTGACTCAAAGAGGGGATTTTCCCTACACACTATTGGCTTGTCTATCCATAGATCTATCCAAGCGACAGATTTTCAGACCAACAAGCTGATTTCCTAATTGTGGTGCGACAGGTGGATTTACCAAAGTTGAGGATTGATGATCATTATTTCCTGTCATTATGCTCTTTTTCGTCCCGTTTGGATTTAATTTATTTTTATTATGATTTGGAAGCGGATTGTTGAAGATCTTGAGGGGTGCATTTTGAGGAGAGACTACTCCTGTGAAGGTATTTGGGGCAAGTGATGCTAGATCTGCTAAGAACATGTCTATGAAAAGTTGTCTTTGTTCTTCTGGAAGACATTGCATGAATTTATTGTAATCATGGAAAGTCCTAGTTTCGTGGCCTCAAATTTTGTGGAAACCACAATACGACCTAGGATTGTAATTCCTAGGTTGTTGGTTTGGCGCATATTGTGGTCCAAAACTATGATTAAACCATTGACCATTAGGAATTTGCATTTGTTGTCTTTGGTTTTGGTTCTGGTTCTGATATCTAGTTGAATTTTGACTTGGACCATGTGTCTGGGTTTGCCTTTGTTGTTGTTGTTGTTGTTGTTGTTGTGGATGATTAAAATCCATTGTATTTATTTTCGAGGTAAAGTTGTTATTTCGTTGATTTTTAATCGGCGGTGGATCATTTAAAACATTTTTTTTTTGTTTGGTTGGTTACTCCATCTGTGGTTAAGCCGCAATTTTTGTTAAGGATTTTAGGTCCTTGATTGATGTTTTTGGTAGTAGGATAAGTCATAGTATTCTGGTTGGGGGTGATTAGCCTCCCATTTGTTCCATACATCTTGCGACCGCTATCTATTGTTGCTTAATTTATTCAGAGAGTGCTCTTAAGTACTTCATCGTAAGTCCTTAGTGGGAACTTTTGGACTTCTTCCTTTACCTTTTTGCTGAGAGAATGAAAAGAATAAATCACATAGTTCCATTTGGTCCATATTTGGAGCACTTGCTGAAGAATAAAGGACTGTATGCCATCCTTGGATGAAGTGAGCAACAGATTCATTGTGTTCTTGTTTAATGTGCAACAACTCCCTAATTCCTGTTCTCAACATTTTTTTCATGTCAAACACCTTGATGAAATCTGAAACGAGTTGTTTAAATGAATGTATGGAAGCTTCAGGTATTCTGTAATACCAATCAAGGGAAATGCCCTCTAACGTTTTGGGAAATATTTTAGGAACAACCCCGTCCCAAGGGCGCAGTTCTTGAATAGTTTTTGCATAGGCCTTGCTATGTGCATTTGGGTATCCTTCCCCTTTATATTTGGGAAAATCGAGAAGAGGTCTTAGAAGCATGATGCTTCGTATAGTGAAGTCTAAGGGTTCTTTCAAATATTATGAATAATTCCCTATTGCATAGGTTTTGACCATCGATGGTGCCTGCTGAGGGGGTGGAGGTGGGATGGTTTGTTGGTATGGTTTGGCATATGCATTTGTAGGTGCATAAGGCAATCCATGTGGTTGAGAAAACATTCCAGGAGAAGAGAACACATCTCCTTGCGGTGATTTGGAATATATGTTCAAGTATGGAGGAGTATTGCTCAGGAATGGATTATTTTATACTAGACCGGGAGGTGTCCTTTTTTCCATTGGAATGGTGTTAGAAAATGTTGGTTCTAGTTGGGGTTTGTTGTGAATACTGAGGAGGTATACTTGGCTAGGATGATGCGGAGGATTGGAATTTCCTACCTGCATGAATTAAGAATTTTTCCTTGCTTGAGCAAGCTCTAACCCTTTAAATTTTTCTACTAAAGTTGAGATGACTTCATCTAGCGAAGTCACAATATTTTTCCTTAGTGGCATTTTTTGTATATCCTGAGGTTGTATAGGCATGTGGTACCCCGCTATGAATTGATTGTTGGCCTGCCAAGTTTCACCGAGGGTATTTCCTATAAGTAGTGGCATGGAGGTGTTTTCTTGAAATGAGACCTCGGGTTGTGTTTGTAAACTTCCTATAGGTGGGTACATACTCTGAGAGTGTTGTTCATTCCTGGCTTAATGCACTAAATTTTCATCATCTAAAAATAGATATGGATCTGATTGTCTACTAATTTGCGGTCTAAGCAACACCTTAGGAGATGAACCAGATTCTCCTGTAAATGTCATGGTGTTCGAGCTTGAAGGCTCTGGGTGTTGCATTTGAGCAAGCTGATCCAACTCCTCTATTTGGAAATAAGAACTATATCTAGTCCTTGGGGGCTGATTTTGTGTTGACAATTGGTTAGTTGAATAGTTTTCACCCCATGTTGAGAGCGAGGGTGATGGCTGTCTATTCAGTTGATCATAATATACTTCAAGACCTAAGAGACGTCTGCCATATGCGTCGAATCCTGACATATTCAGGGGTTATACGAATACCCATAGAATAATGGGAAAGAGCGAAGGTGGATGGAAGAAATATGAAACACTAAATGGGGAAAGGTAAAAGGGAAGCAACTATTCCTTTCATGTCGGGTTCACCAAATTTATATGATGGAAAAGTGACAAGTAAGCATGGGAATCTACAAGTAACTCTTCCTTGCACCTGACCTCTTGAGGTCGTGCCAAGATAGCCAGTGGGGATGGACTACACATGGGATGCAGACAAGCTAGTTAGGCAATCTTATGTCTTTGACGCACACTAATGGAATCTGTGAATCTAAGGAAAAGAAGGCCGTCCTAACTTGAACTCGCATGATAGATCGATCGGTGAGGATGACTGCTCGAAGGCTCCAATCAATATTTAGCTCTGACATGATCTGATCTATAGGTTGTGGGATATGGGGAAAATGATCTGGGATTGTTTTGTGTATATCTCCAAATAGGGTCATAAGATGGATGATGGGTATAGTGGATTCTATAGTCGATTCTCCGGTCTAGTCCATAAATCCTTAACTTCTCTAGTTGCTATATCTAACAAGGATAACTATTTGATAATGGTTGGTGGAAGTGGAGTGGATCTAATTACTAATGTGTGTAAGCTAGCATCTACATTTGATTGACCTGTGGACTCATTGGGTTGTGGGATTTGTGGATCACAACCGTAGATTCGCGGTTGTTGTGGACTTGCTATGGTCATATTTAGAATCAATCTTTAATCCCTAATATCTAGTAGTTGTATGCCTTTTCGGTCTCTATATTTAGGACTGTAAGTTGTGTAATCTTCTCAGAGTACCTTACAGGTGTTCTGGTAACTTGAATTCTTAAGCTAGTGTCTATGACAGTGAAAATATCTCCTGGATCTGGCTGTGGGACCAAAGGATCATAACTAAACATTTTCTCTCTTTCAATCCCTTCTACAGTCATGTGGATATTTATCTAGGGTAATCTGTAGTTTGGCTGGTTTGACTAGAACATGTGTGCTTGGTCATCTTCTATGTTTAACCCTCTAAACTATGATTTGATCTGTTGTAAGTCTGCTATTTTTCAAAAGACTTGGATTCTAAGATTCTGATCTATATTATTTATTACCGTAACGAGATTGGGCTAAGGCACTATTTCCTCGAACATGTATTCTCCGGGATCCATAGGTCCCATGATTGTCATGCAAAAGGAAATGATATAATTCTAACTACAACAAAGTAAAATTAACTATGTAAAGTATGTTTACAACATATATAATTTCTTTATTTTTGTGTTTTTCTGATGAACTATTTGAACGATCTTGAAAGAGAAACTATTTAAGATATCTAGAAATTGACAACTAAACTAATAAAAAAATGAAAACACACAAAGCAATAAAGTATAACTACTTGCCTATGCAGTTGTAAATCTATTCTAAATAACCAAATAACTGATCTAATTTATTTGAAAGACTCTCGATCCTACCTCAGAAGTGGAGAGTGAATCATAGTTTCTCAGAAACTATCAATCCCCATAGCTTCCCTGGAAATATTGAAAGTGAGATTAACTAAAATGAAATGATTGAATACTCTATTTGATATGTTTTAACTGGAAATTTGAAAGCTTGAACTTGGATTTTATAAAATAGTGGCGAATCCGGTTGTGTGTGGCTTTGGCCCCTCAGTCAGATCTCTTCATTTCTTTGCACTCACGTGAATCCAAAAGGTATTAGGACAGTGGTAGTTTAGAATGCAAACTAAATACAATGCAAGTAGGAGAGGGATAGCGTAAGAGAACAGAGCTTGGCCTATGTAATTCCGAGTGGGATTTATTGCGAGTCATACAACATAAAATGTTTAGAACCTGAAACTATCCTATTTGATGAACAAGACCTGAAACTTTAATGGCTTCCTACTGAAAATAAAACTATCCTATTCCAATGAATTGCATGAAATAGTAAAAACACTAGCACAAGAAGATTATGTGGCTTCCTAACAGCTAAACAACACTAACCATGCATGCAACAAATAAAACTATGAATCCTAAGAAAAATTGAAAGACTAAGCTATTGAAATGAGAAATTGAGAGGCAAATTTGAGGAGCCATTTGATTGAGCACAAGCCATCTATTTATAGAATTCCCATTTACCCAAAGGTGAAAACCAAATTGAACTCTTTAACCATAAACAATGCAAAAACACTATTCCAAGGCAACATAATCATAAATACAAGAAAAGGCGGTGAAAAAAAGTTGGTAAACATTGAAATTTACGTGAGTCATGTTAAAAATAACATTCTAGAAAATGCATGAAGGACTGCCGCCCTGAGCAGGGTGGTGGTTACAGGACCGCCACCCAGGCAGGGTAGCGGTTTCGTCACTGAAGACAAAAACACAAAGAAAAGGAGGGGAGAAGAGAAAAAAAAGCATGCATCGGCTAAGCAAGGCATGTGGGATGTTAACACATACTTCTAGAGCTTTTCTAAATCTCGAACACCTTGCAAGGAGACCTGTATCATCATTAGGGCACGTGTAACTATGTTCTGGTGGTGCAGTACCCTATAATTTTGGGTACGTACAGTCACGATGGTAACTTGTTTTGTGTGTGTGTTGTATTTTGTTAGAGATTCCCATGGGGGGATCATCTTTACATGTGACCATGGGTTTGTGTATTTTATTAATATGGTAAAATGTTTATTGTTGTATGTATTTTATTAGTAATTTATTCCTTCCTTTAATTAATTAAAGTTGTGGTGGATTAATGTGAGAATCATATGATTAAAATTTAAATGAATCAAATGGGGATATGGGAAAATAATAATGGAATTTGTTGGTTTGTGTAAGAGTATGTTTAAGTCTATTTTGGAGTATGAAATACTCCACCTCTATGAAAAAATTGAATTTGTCCTTGGGAGCTATTTTTGGAGGCTTGTGGGACAAGAAAAACTTCTCCCATACCTCTAAATTTAATATACCAACCATACTTATGGATGGAGATGTGATTTGTGACTTTTATATGCATTTTATTCATCATGTTGCTTGTTTATGATTGCACTCTCTTACATTTTTATAATTGTTGTCCTTTGAGGTGTGGGCTCTTTTTGGAGTGTGCAAGTAACTTGTCATATTTTCACCCACCTCTTTATTGTGCTTGGGAGAATGGATTTTTTGTCTTTTGTGTTTGAATTCATGGATGTTTAATGTGGCATCCTACATGGATCCACATCATCCTCTTCTCTCCCTCTTCTATTCAATTAAAACTCTCTTCTTGTTTTGGTTGTTGAAACATTTTGCATGCATCCTTGGGCACATTTTTCTTGTGATTGGAGCTCTTACTTTGGAGAAGATTTGGTGAAGATTGTTGCTTGGTTATTGAACCTCTTTGCATTCATCCTCGGGGGAATTTTTTTTTGTGATTAGAGCTCTCGTTGATTTAGAGAAAATTGGAGAGCATTTGATACTTTGGCATTGTTGTTTTGGACTGTGTTTTCTTAACATTTGAAGCTTGTTTTTGGAAGAAAAGTTTCCATGGAAAGGTAGGAGTTTAATCCTTCTTTTATTGTTGTTATTTTCTTGTTGTGTTTTGTGTATGGAGAATGTTTTATTGCTTTTGTTGGCTGGCTGGGTATACTACCTTAGGGAAGGTGTAGGAGAAGGCTATGGGGAATCCATGTAGGTGGGCATAAGGGAATGCCAGGGGCATCAGTTTCATTGTGGAGGGAGTTTTGGGTTTGGGATCTATCATGGAAAATAAATAGCTTGCATTTCTTACTTGTGGGGGGGCATAAGGAGGGGTTAGGAGGAATAAGGTTTATGGGATATGATATGTTATATTGGCAATATGGTTATAGGTGGATGCCCAATTCTCAATTGGGAGGCATAAGTATCTTCCCCCATAGTCCTTGCTCCTTTGGATTGTATGATCAAGCCTGATTTATGATTTGCATGTTTGTTATTACAGTTGTAAACTACTGTTTTATATTGAGTTATGTTTTATATTGAAATGTGCATGTGTGAAAGAATGTTGGGTATGTGGAAGCTAGTTGTTACCATGGGTTTAATTACATCTAGTATTGTACTTTGGTTGGGGATTTGGGGGACAATGATGAAGGATTCTCCTTTCATTGGATGTCTTAGTTGGGTAGACAGCACTACCTTTCCCCCTCTTTTATTGTGACCAACTTAGAGAAAAGAGAAAATGAGCATGTTGCTGTCCTGGAGCAAAATAAAATACATTTTGATAGTCCCTTCTTGTGAGCAAGTTTATTGAAATCCTTCCCAGTCTAAAGTGGATGAATTGTATAATTATTTGTAATAAGAAAATACTTGTATTGATGAAGAAAGATTGAAATTGAAATGTGAAATGTAAAGAGTTATATTCCATCCTCTATTTTGAAAAGGAATGTGAAGAATTGTTATATGTATTGTCTATTGTATTTTGAAGTTAAAAGAAATAGATAGATTGTAAAGTGTTATTGGAAATCAATAAAGGATTGCATTCTTTTCTCAAAATTGTATTGTGTATTGGATTTGATTTGTTGTTAAGGATTGAAACCTTTGTTTGAAAAGGAAAATGCGTATGAGGAAAAAGACAATATTTCATTTCCCTTTATAGGTGTTTGATATTTGGAAATCAGACTTTACAATTTATCTCTTGAATGTTGGTTGAATCAACTAAATATATTAGATCATAATGGAAAAGAAGCCCCATACTTGGAGGATAGAGAAATTTTAATAGATCCTTTAGTGATTGAGTCCTATTTATATTTCAAATCTGGCAATCAAATTTATCAAGGAAATGATTAGTTCAAACTTACACCAAGTAATAAGATATGAAAAATTGAAATTCAGACTTAGTAAGTCCTAAGGAACTCAAATTGACCCTAACATTTATGAAAGACCCTTCAAAACTTTATAAAATCCAATTTGAAACTTGCATGGTCTTTTTTCTGTCAAAAGATGGAAAATTATCAATTGCAACTATATCAGCTAAATTAAACCTTGAAACCTCTCTTAAATCCATCCAAGAATAAGCCTACATGTTTGATTGATATGTTGACAAAGTAAGAATTCAAAATTAAAAAAAAAATTATAAGTTAAAGATTACCAGTTTGCTTTGCAAAACCCTATAGATTGATTTCATAAAATTGATCACGTAAACTTCATCAAAATTAAAAATTGAAGATTCCTATGAAAAGAGGACTTCAATATATTTCTAGAAAGTCCTTGTTTTCTCATTTCTGAGCTTCCTATCAAAAGTTATGGCCATTTGAAGTTTTACTTTAATTTGGCCTTCAAAAAAATATATAATTGTTGAAGTTTAAATTTTGACTTTGGAAAATTTTTCCTAAAAGTCCGCGGCCCCACCATCCCACAACCAATCAGGTTCTGCCACATGGCACATCAGAGGGGTGGACCTTTTTAAAACTTACCTTTTTTTTGAAAATTTTGTCTTGGGAAAATTTTCCAACTTTTCCCCGCATCCCCGCCAGCCCGCAGCCAATCAAGTGCTGACACGTGGCTCGGCAGATGGGTGGACCCTTTTGAAACTTAACTCTATTTTTTTCCCTATTTGGAAGAATTTCCTTGTTGCCTCCGTGGCCCCGTAACCCCACCTTGCTTGGAAATTTACCTTTCACAGCATGTGGGCCCACACAAACTTTTTGGACTTTGAAACCATTTGGACAAAATGCCTCGATTTTTTCTACCGCCCCGTCACCCGCACCCAATCATGGAGTGACATGTGGCATCATCCAACTTCACTAGGGAAAGTGGAGAATTTTTTCTCTTTGAAACTTTTATTTTTACCTTGGGAAAATATCCAAACCTTTCCCCACCGCCCACCGCCTGCGTCCAATCACATGATGACACGTGGCAGCCTATGGCTTGGTGGAGGTGCAAGATCATTTTTGGCTTTGAATTTTTGAGTTGTTGGGGAGAAAAAATTTATCCTTCCCCACCACCCCATCACCCACAACCAATAGGATCAGAACACATGGCACCATTTCTATGTTCGGTGGAGGCATGCGCAAAATGTTTTCCTTTCATTTTAAGCCTAAAACTTCTAAATCCTTCAGTCATTCTGCCCTTTCTTATTCCCCAGCATTGTCTCTGAGGCCACCACTTGTCCCTAGAGGACCCGCAGAGGTGCTGGTACAATTGGGAAATTTATCCCATGCAAGGAAAATTTTGTTAAGCTACCCCGCGAGCCACCCACCCACCAAAAGTGTTTTTCACCCCTGCTTGATAAGTGTCCCCCTAGGGGAAAATTTGACCCCAAAAATATGCTTGACCATATCTTGAGTTCTACAAGGAGTTAGGAGGACTTCTTTATATCACCAGAAAGCTGAGAAAATTTCCTATCCAATGGGAGTGATTTAGGGAAATTTTAAAATTGTTAATTATGAGAAAAATCAAGTTGAAACTCTGAGATTGTTAGAGATTTAGGTATGGGGAAAATTACTCCCTGAACCTAACTAAAAATTCTAACCCTAAAATTAGAACCATGTGACCTTGATAATTGTTAATAAATGGAAAGTATGTCCTAGTGAAATTAAATTATTCTGGAACCTATTAGTGGTAACTATTGCATGGAAATTTGGGGGTAGACAATCTCAATCAAGTGTTGGGAGTGGGTAAATGAGAGCTTTCTTTGTTGACTTTATTTATGTGTTCTTTTCCTCACTGTAATTTAATCCTGCTCATATCTTTGATCTAGTGGAAATTGTTTTGGGTCCCTTAACCCTAAAATTTAATCAGGGAATATTTAGCTAAAATTTCAATGTAAATAGTAATTAAATTAATCCCTGGAGATATTTGATCTAGGGTGGACCTACTGCACTTGTTGCTATATAATGAGGAATTATTAATTATTATAATGGGAAAAGTTATCAGTTGAATTTAATTGTCTTCGAGACTTTGGTCGTTAAATCCTAATCAAAAAAAAAAATATTCCATAATTTTCTAACTAAACCTATGTTGTTCATGGGTCTCAAATGGGTTGTTTTAACTGGGCATCACACTTGGTATCAAAGTAGTGGTTCAAAATCTTGGACCATTGGGAACACTAGAAAACTTGATACATGAACTGTAAACCTAACACACTATTGAATCTAAGAAAACAAACTTGTTTGAAAATTGAGAAAATATAAGCTTGGAGAATTATTACATTACTCTATTCGTTTGAACTGCCAGAATTAAAATGATGATAAAATAATAATAAGTTGTTTGAGTAGTTGTACTTTCTTAGTGACATTTTGTCTAAACCCGGGGTAACTAAGAATGTCAGATTAAATTAATTTTTGGTGAACTTCTATTATAATGGAAACACGGTTTCCTTTTGAAATTGTGTTGTTTTACGAGCCCTAAAACTTGATTTAATTGTATGATGCATTAAGCCCTTTTTTGAGACCCTTCCTTATTAGAGTTGTTGGAATGATGAGTTATAAGATGTGACCCTTGTGGTTGGATAGTAGTGGTTTTGTTCTGGGTTGGGAAGAGTTAATTAGAAGTTTTTTAGAGATTCCTTCCTTGAGTGGTTCAGAAAGATGGTTTGGTTGTCATTTTTCCATGTTATTACCCGTATGAGAGGGTGGACACTAAGTTTGGGTGTTGTCTAGGACCCCATCTTGTGTATGTGTTCTTGGAACTAACCTCGAGGTAGAGGACCCCTATTGGTGGTCATGAAAGGCTACGGAGTGAATGTGGTTTTAACTTTTATGTTTTACATTCATAATCTTGTGTATTTTATCAAGGACCAACATCTTATTTATGATTGGATTGAAGAAGCTTTGAGGATATTTTATTTATTTATAATTCTTGCAAGAATTTTCAAACTTTGCAATGCGGCTACTTAGCCACTTTTATTGATTGCCGATATTTCTTGGACTTTATTTGTTTGATGACTCGGAGCTCATGATGTTGTTGGCTACTTGACTAAACGTTACATGGTTTCCTTCTTGCATGGTGTTGAGCTATTTTTATGCTTTATGTACGGTGATAATTGTCAGATGGGGTACACCCTGGGTGTCTTGAAGGTCCGTTTAGGTGCTTAAAGTCATGCCTTGGTTATGTATGCATAGAACCTTGAGTGTGTCTAAGATCTTAGAGTGACCCTTTCATTGCTTGACCTTGCTAGAAAGAAAGTTTGTTGTGTAGTGTGGTCTAGAGGGCAATCTGACAATCGTAGTGATGATCCTATTTCAATCTAGTAAGAGCTTGACCCTCATCGGAGTAGAAGTTTTTAATTATGGGATTTTAGATTTTGTTAGGATTGGATTGCCTCTTTGGTTAACTGTAAATGTTAATGGAAAAGTTTTTGTTTTGATAGTTACTTTTCATCGATGGCATGGTAAATTGTAGCTTGGGTTCCTGGTTGCATCATAGAAAGTTTTGACTCATGGAATGTATGCATCTTGGTAGTTATGGATAGATTTAAGCCTTTCAGGTAGTGTGTTTATTTAAGTGTACTTGTTTTACTATCTTGACTTATAAATAAGTTTATCCTTACCTTAAATTTCCTTTACTATGAATAAAATTCTATGACCTATTAATCTTTGGGTTACTTGGAAACACTTATAGATGCTTTGTGTCTTTTGGACCTTTCTCTTAGAGATGTTAGTTGGGTAGATCTTAATAGTTAATCTCGATGGTGTTTATATTGTACTTCATCTGTAAAAAAATGTAACTCTTGGCTGCTAAGTTCATGATTTGGTAAATTATTTGGTTGCCCCATTGCATTGGATGCCTTTTAGCGTGGATGTGGTTACTTGGAGTAAAGTTGCATTGTCATCTAGTTACTTGGCTGGTGTTATCTTGTGGGGACATGAGTATTGATTGGAAAACCTTCATTGGTTATTAGGAGAGTAAAAGGTTACCATCCTAAACAATTTTATTTTTGTTAAACCTTAATAGATTCGTAAAAGTAAGATTAAACCTCTTTAATGAGTCTTCCTTGAAAATTTCTTATGAAACTTATGGAGACCCACTAATAATTTTTTATGATTCTTGAAATTGTTCAGTGAATTTTTGAAATCTTGGTGTGATTCATGTTGGTTCATTATTTCCTAGTTCTTACAGAAAATTAATAATGTGTTTTATATGTTGAATGTCTCTTGTTCCTTTAGAATCAAAATGTAGTGTGTTGATTCGTGTCTCCTTCCCATAAAAGTAATTTTGTGATGTGTTTGAACCTTTCTTCTCATCAACATTTGATTGATATGACGACTTAACCAAAACACCATAAAACTATAATTAAGGAGATTTGACCTTAGGAATTAATTAATAAATTGGAGCATAGAAAAGGGAAGCGATCCTTGTTATACCCTTGGTAGATTAATAGAAGAAATAAAAATCATGTAGAAGAATAGAAAGGAAATCTTGTCCATCCACCTTCCTTGTGAGAAAACTAAATGATCTATACCTATATAGAATGGTGAGACATCATGCCCACCTTAGTGGTTCTCTTTATAACGTAAATTGATGATGTCATAATAGAAAGAAATTTGTAACTAAGGAAGCATGAAAGGAATGTTCTTATCAAGCAAAGTTATAACTTTTGACTTAATAAGTTGATTTATAAAATGGGTAAAATTTATGTGTATTGAGTGCAATATGTAGTTGAACTTGTAGTTCTGTCGCCTACCTGAAATTGTGAAACACCCGGTGGATAGTAATGTTTTCTAGTTTCTTATTACTTCTTGTCTATAGATGTATGTTCCTTTCTTGTGGGAGTTTTGGGTCATCACACCCTTATCATCCCATAGCTCGACGAATGTGTGTTGTGGTCATTTTTGGATTGAGACTTATCTATTTTTTCAGAAGCAATTGCCATGCATGTTTTCTTGTCCTTAGAGACCTAATTTATTATAATTTTAAGACAACATATGTTAAGGATATAAAATAACTTCAAGAATTCTTATTTTCTTCATATCTTCTTGGGACACCTTGTTGTTGAAGCCCTTCTTCCCATTAGGATGGAAAGTGCAAGATGATGTTATTCACCCTTGGATTTGATTGGACCCCATGTTACTTGCTCTTCTCCCAAGCAACCTTGAGTGGTCCTTGGTGTTCCTTGTGCTCTCTTTATGGTTATTCCGAGGTTGAGTAGGAAATATGATAAATAATCCCCATTTTTCCTTAATGTATGGTGCCTGAATTGATATGTTAGTTGCTAGGGGAGATATATCTATATCTATATTCTATATATATATATATATATATATATATATATATATATATATATATATATTTCTCTTGCTATATGGTTGACTTCTCTAGATTTGGTTGGTATGGTGTGTTTGATTCTTAAAACAAAAGTGTAAAAAACTAGACTATAGGAAAACCTTGTGGTCTTTACTTCACTTGCATTACCATGAAAAGTTAATTGTGCCCTCTCAAGTTATAGAAATCATTTCCTTGATGGTAAATGTTTGCTGATTTACGTGTCCTTGTTAATCCACCTCATCCTTTATGATCCTCAAATTGTGGACCTTGAGTAGATTTTTTTCCTCATGCAATCTTGGCCATGGTTGATTTTTCTAGCCTTGTCTAAACAAAAAACTATGAAAGCATAATTTAACCCTAGTGGAAACCTCAATTTTTGTTAATGTGGTAGGTATATCAGTGGGAAACTGTGTGGTCATCTCAAGTTTATGGAAATTTTCCCTGTAATTCCCTTACTTGGTGGTTACTCTTGATGATGTTTTGGAACTCTTCTTGCTATATTGTTATGCGTTGTATCTTATTTGATAGCATAAAGTTACTCCTTAGATTCTTACATTCGTAGCCTTGCATGCAAAAAGTTTAGAACTCATCCCTTGCAATCTCCCTTCTTCTTCTTAAATTATATTAGACCAAACTGGAGTTCTGTAGACCCACACTTGTTAAATAAAATAATCCCATAATGGGAGTGATCCTTTTTCTATTATATTTATTCCTATCTCGCTTCCTTGCGACTTCTAGGAGGAAGTCGAGTCTAAGGGGAGGGGGATGTAGTGCCCACTTCCCTTTGGCACCTTTTATTAATGATCATGATACTATATACTATATGATAGACATTTTAATATTTTTGATTTAGTATGGTGTTAGATGTCAAATGTTGGATTATTGTTGAATCTAATTATATATAATGCATGGTGATTATTAGAGACACTCATATGTGGATGATGATAAACTATTGACATGGATGTTTAATGGAAGTTATTCATACATGTGATTTTGGATATTATGAGTAAACCTAGAAAAGGAAAATTATTTGATGATGATATAGTTTTCGATATAAATTGTAAATGATTTCATTGATTACCTTGGTGATTGTTGTGATTCATATGTATTGATGATTTTATGATTTTATTATATATTCATTTTGGACATTTTGATATGGCCACAAGGCCAAAGGAGATATTTTTGTTTTGCAGGTTTAAAATCTCACAACAAACATCAGGTGATTGGAGACTAACCAAAGTGGAATTCTAAGTGAATTGGACAAGGTCACCATGGCAACTTGTTTTGTGTGTGTGTTGTATTTTGTTAGAGATTCCCATGGGGGGATCATCTTTACATGTGACCATGGGTTTTTGTATTTTATTAATGTTGTAAAATGTTTATTGTTGTATGTATTTTATTAGTAATGTATTCCTTCCTTTAATTAATTAAATTTCTAGTGGATTAATGTGAGAATCATATTATTAAAATTTAAATGAATCAAATGGGGATATAGGAAATGGAAGTTGTTGGTTTGTGTAAGAGTATGTTTAAGTCTGTTTTAGAGTATGAAACACTCCACCTCCATGAAAAATTCGAATTTGTCCTTGGGAGCTATTTTTTGAGTCTTGTGGGACAAGAAAAACTTTTCCCATACCTCTAAATTTAATATACCAACCATACTTATAAATGGAGACGTGATTTGTGACTTTTAAATGCATTTTATTCATCATGTTGCTTGTTTTGGATTGCAATCTCTTACATTTTATTAAATTGTTGTCCCTTGAGGTGTGGGATCTTTTTAGAATGTGCAAGTAACTTGTCATATTTTCACCCACCTCTTTATTGTGCTTAGGAGGATGGATTTTTTGTCTTTTGTGTTTGAATTGGTGGATGTTTGATGTGGCATCCTACATCGATCCACATCATCCTCTTCTCTCCGTATTCTATTTAATTCAAACTATGTTCTTATTTTGGTTGTTGAAACATTTTGCATGCATCCTTGGACACATTTTTCTTGTGATTGGAGATCTTACTTTGGAGAAGCTTTGGTGAAGAAAGTTGCTTGGTTGTTGAACCTCTTTGCATTCATCCTTAGGGGTGCATTTTTCTATGATTAGAGATCTTATTGATTTGGAGAAAATTGGAGAGGCAATTTGATACTTTGGCATTGCTATTTTGGACTTTTTTTCTTGGCATTTGAAGCTTGTTGTTGGAAGAAAAAGTTACCATGGAGAGGTAGGAGTTTATTCCTTCTTATATTGCTGTTTTTTTCTTGTTGTGTTGTGTGTATGGAGAATGTTTTATTACTTTTATTGGCTGGTTGGGTAGAATACCTTAGGGAAGGTGTAGGAGAAGGGTATGGGGAATCCATGTGGGGGGCATAAGGGAATTCCAGGGGCATTAGTTTCATTTTGGAGGGAGTTTTGGGTTTCGGATCCACCATGGAAAAGAAATGGCTTGGATTTCTTACTTGTGGGGGCATAAGGAGAGGTTGGGAGGAATAAGGCTTATGGGATATGATATGTTATATTTGCGGTATGATTATAGGTGGATGCCCAATTCCCAATTGGGAGGCATTAGTATCCTCCCACATAGTCCCTTCTCCTTTGGCTTGCATGATCAAGCTTGAGTTGTGATTTTCATGTTTGTTATTGCAGTTGTAAATTGTTGTTTTGTATCAAGTTATGTTTTATATTGAAATGTGCATGTGTGAAAGAATGTTGGGTATGTGGAAGCCATTTTTTGCCATGGGTTTAATTGCATCTAGTATTGTACTTTGGTTGGGGATTTGGGGGCCAATGATGAAGGAAAACTTCTCCTTTCATTGGATGTCTTGGTTGGGTGGAGAACGTTTTCTTTCCCCATCTTTTGTTGTGATCAACTTGGAGAAAAGAGAAAATGAGCATGTTGCTGTCCTGGAGCAAAAGAAAATATAGTTTGATAGTCCCTTCTTGTGAGAAATTTTTTTAAATCCTTCCCACTCTTAAGCGGGATTGAATTGTATAATTATTTGTAATAAGAAAATAATTGTATTGATGAAGAAAGATTGAAATTGAAATGTGAAATGTAAAGAGTTATATTGCATCCTCTATTTTGAAAAGGAATGTGAAGAATTGTTATATGTATTGTATATTGTATTTTGAAGTTAAAAGAAAGAGATAGATTGTGAAGTGTTATTGGAAATCAATAAAGGATTTCATTCTTTTCTCAAAATTGTATTGTGTATTGTATTTGATATACTGTTGAGGATTGAAAGCTTTGTTTGAATAAGAAAATGCGTATGAGGAAAAAGACAATGTTTCATTTCCCTTGATTGTTGTTTCAAATTTGGAAATCAAACTTTTCACTTTATATCTTGAATGTTGGTTGAATCAACTAAATATATTAGATCATAATGGAAGAGAATCCCCATGCTTGGAGGATAGAGAACTTTTAATAGATCCTTTAGTGATTGAGTCTTGTTTATAGTTCAAATCTAGCAATCAAATTTATCAAGGAAATGAGCAGTTCAAACTTGCACCAAGCAATAAGATATGAAACATTTAAATTTAGACTTATTAAGTCCTAAGGAACTCATATTCACCCTAACATTTAAGAAAGACCCTTAAAAACTTTATAAAATCCAATTTGAAACTTGCATGGTTGTTTTGCTATCAAAAGATGGAGAATTATCAATTGTAACTCAATCAAACTAAATTGAACCTTGAAACCTCTCTTAAATCCATCCAAGAATAAGCCTCCGTGTCTGATTGACATGTTGAGAAAGTAAGAATTCAAAATTGAACAAAATTTTATAATTTAAAGAATACCAGTTTGCTTTTAAAAACCCTACAAATTGTTTTCATCAAATTGACAACCTAAACTTTATCAAAAATTCAAAATTGAAGATTTATGTGAAAATAGTACTTCAAGATATTTCTAGAAAGTCCGCATTTTCTCAATTCTGAGCTTCCTATCAAAAGTTGTGGCCATTTGAAGTTTTACTTCAATTTGGCCTTTAAAAAAAAATCTAACTGTTAAACTTTAAATTTTAACTTTGGAAAAATTTCCCTAAAAAGTTTGTGGCCCCACCATCCCACAACCAATCGGGTTCTGCCACATGGCATATTAGAGGGGAAGACCTTTTTGAATGTTTACTTTTTTTTGAAAATTTTATCTTGGAAAAATTTTTCTAACATTTCCCTGCATCCCCGCCAGACCGCAACCAATCAAGTGCGGACACGTGGCTCGGTGGAGGGGCAAACCCTTTTGAAACTTAACTCTATTTTTTTCCCTATTTAGAAAAATTTCCTTGTTACCTTTGTGGCCCTACAACCCCACCTTTCTTGGAAATTTACCTTTTGTGGATGCGCGGGCTCACGTGACCATTTTGGACTTTGAAACCATTTGGGAAAAATTCCTCGAGTTTTTCCACCGCCCCCGTCACCTGCACCCAATCATGGAGTGACATGTGTTGTCACCCAACTTTACTGGGGAAAGAAGAGAAATTATTCCGTTTGAAACTTTGATTTTTACCTTGGGAAAAAATCCAAACCTTTCCCCACCGCCTGCGTCCAATCACCTGGCAACATGTGGAAACCTATGGCTTGGTGGAGGCCCGGGATCATTTTTGACTTTAAAGTTTTGAGTTGTTGGGGTGAAAATCATTATCCTTCCCTGCAGCCCCATTGCCCACGACTAATAGGATTGTGACATGTGGCACCCTTTCTGCCTTTGGCAGAGGCGTGTGTGAAACGCTTTCCTTTCATTTTTAAACCTAAAACTTCTAAATCCTCCTATTTTTCCGTCCTTCCCTATTCCCTGCCATTGTCTCTAAGGCCGCCCACGTGTCCCTGGAGGACCCACAGAGGTATGGGCACAATTGGGAAATTTCTCCCATGTAAGGAAAATTTCCTTAAGCTGCCTCATGACCCTCTAACTTGCTAAAAGTGTTTTTCACCCCTACTTGACACGTGTCCCCCTAGGGGAAAATTTGACCCCAAAAATCCACTTGACCATATCTTGAGTTCTACAAGGAGTTAGGAGGACTTATTTATATCACCGGAAAGCTGAGAAAATTTACTATCCAATGGGAATGATTTAGGGAAATTTTGGAAGCATTAATTATGAGAAAAATAAAGTTGAAACTATGAGCCCGTTAGAGAGTTAGGTAGGGGGCAAATTACTCCTTGAAACCTAACTGAAACTTCTAACAATAAAAATTTGAACCATGTGACCTTAATAATTGTAAATAAATGGAAAGTATGTTCTAGTGAAATTGAATTGTTCTGGAACCTATTAGTGGTAACTGTTGCATGGCAATTTGGGGGTAGACACTCTCAATCAAGTGTTAGGAGTGGGTAAGTGAGACCTTTCTCTGTTGACTTTATTTATGTTTTCTTTTCCTCACTGTGATTTAATCCTACTCATGTCTTTGATTTGGTGGAAATTAAATACATTGGTTATTTAATTGTTTTGGGTCCCTTAACCCTAAAATTTAATCAGGGAATATTTAGCTAAAATGTTAATGTAATCGGTAATTAAATTAATCCCTAGAGAAATTTGATCTAGGGTGGACCTACTGGACTTGTTGCTCTATAATGAGGAATTAGTAATTATTATAATGAGAGAAGTTATCAGTTGAATTTAATTGTCTTTGAGTCTTTGGTCGTTAACTCCTAATATAAAAAAAATATATTCCATAAATTTCTAACTAAACCTAGGTTGTTCATGGGTCTCAAGTGGGTTGTTTTAACCGAGCATCACACATACCTCAGCCCTATCCATACCATCACCTCAATACTTGGACCTAGAACATCGCTAGTGACCTTTTCCCTCATGTGGTTAGTATAAATTGTGGAACGGTTACCTGTGTTGATGGACATACTGACCTTACCTTGCCTCATTCCATTACTGTTTATCCTGACCCAACTCTTGGTGTACTAGAACATACCTAAATGTTTATGTGCCTAACCTGCATCATGTTTCTTGACCATATCCTATACCTTGGATACTAGAATCACCTCAACCTTGTTTGAATATGTTGGTTTCCATTTTGATCCTCTACCATTTTCCCATCTTTCCCCTTTGTTCTACATGCACAAAAAATGATTTTCTTCAAACTTTGTGGTCTGTAAACTTTGTTCTCTAGATTGAATGCTTTTAAAAGTTCATAAACTTATTATTTTTCCCCAATGTGAAAGAAAAATACATGTGTGCCTTACATTGTGCCCACAACTTCCAAATCCATGGGACTCTATCATTTTTTCCATTTTTTCTCGGCCTATGGAACTCGTAGTTGCTCATTTTTTACTCTTTGTCCTCAAAATATCTATCCCCATGGTTGAAACTTGCATAAAATCAATTTCCCCTTATTTTTTAACCAAAATATCCCTCACCCATGAAGAAAAAATTTATTTTGGAGATCGCGGGAAAATTTTACATTTTTTTACGGTCGTACGGGTGTCATTTACCTGTCAAAATTAAGTTCAGGCCTCGCCTCATACATGGCTGCTTCTAGTTGCACAAGGATCGGTAGTTTTTCTATGAAAAATTAACATTTTTTGGCTTTTGGAAAATTTCACAATTGTTTCCTTCAACTCCACAGGTTCTAGAGGAGGGCCATGTGTCACACTCTAATGTAAAGGTAGGATAGAAGGTTGGCGGGGGACTTGGAAGTTTTTTCCTTTTAGCGAAGTGGGTAAAAAGGTAAGCAAAGGCCCGCGCATCCATAAAGCCAATCAGGGGTGGACATGTGGCCACGTGGGGTCAAAAGGAAGTGCGGACAGATGGAGGACTTAGGAATTGTTGTTGCAAATCATCAGCACCCCCTGGATGTTGATCAGATTTCTAGATTGATCATACTAGTATCCAGTGTGATTGCACAACATTGAATCCTTTCCCCAAGTGTGGGACTTACAAAATGAAAAAGGAATCTCTAGTTTAGAGGTTGGTTCCTCAATTCCTCTAGTCAGATTTATCACTTGCAAGTTGTAGAGGTCTATATTCCTAATCCTACCCTAAACTCCAAAGGAGACAGAGATAGAGAATGCAGATAAACTAAAACTAATGCTGATAGGTGATACACCAAACGAGTGGTAAGCATTTTTTACTTCTGCAGATTGACACAATTCATAAAAATGAAAACAAGAACATCATGCATAAACTGATAACTGTAATGAAGAATCATAAATTAGTCAAACAACACCAGGCAGAGGATGGAAAATTAATCACAGAGGCCTGTATTGTTATTTTACTCATCAAAATCACTTGCATTACAAACACCTAAGAGGCCAAAATGAGTTTGCGAGTTCTTAGAAAAGGTCTGATATTCCACCAAAATCACTTCCAAGGTGAGAAAGGGGACCTGCAATACACAAAAAAATATTCAACCCTTTGAAAATGAGCCAAATCTGGCTTTTACAGTGTGAGGGGACGAGACCTAGGAGAGAGAAACATGGGAAAACATGGGAGAGGTTCAGTAATTGACCAAAATACATTCAAAAAATAATGGGCATCCTTACATACCCATCCCCTGACATTTTTAACCATGCTGGGAGAGAATGCAAGCCATTCTTCATTAAAAATGGTGGTTGAAACGTCATTTCTACTCATCACCACGTGCCAGAGACGTTTTTCAATTTTCTCCTCTCCAAACTCCATCAAAATTTAAAAATGACCCCGAAATCTTGTAGAGAATTTAACCAGATTTCCATTAATATAAAGAACATGAAAAATTGAGCTCTGGATCGAAAGTTATGGCCATTTGAAAATTTAGGGCAAAACAGGGCCAAATCGGGTAGTGCGGACAAAAAAATTTGAATTTTTCACCTTATTTGGTCATTTTGGAAAATTTTCCAAAATTCCCCCACACCCCGCCACTCCAGGTGCCACGTGGCAAATTTTTATTAGGCAGTGGGCCCATCCTACTTCAATATTTCCCTTTGTTTCCGCCTTACCTAAAATTTTCCCAAAATTCCCCCGCCGGGCCGATGAGGTGAGGAAACGTGGCGAGCTTCTGATTGGACGTTGCGGGTCGGGCAGTGGGCTAAAATGTTTCCATCTTGAAATTTCAAAAAAAACGCTTAGTTAAAAATTCCAAATCTTCCTCCGACCCCCGCCACTCCCATGGACACATGGCGGCATCTTATTGGCTGCGGGCCTTTCAGGGTAAAATTTCCCCACGAAAACTCCGCCGAGCCATAACTTTAAAAATACATGGAGTTAGGAGGAAAAATTTACCTTTCTGGAAAGATGAGGAAAGTATATCTATCTAATCGATTCCATTTATAGAAGGTTTTGAGTGCCTGAAAAGGCATTTTTTTTTGTGACTGAGGCACAAGAGAGAGGGAGAATGGAAGGAGTTAGACACAAAAAATGAGTAGGGGGCACATTTTAGATAACAATTTTGGCGACTCAGAGGGGGTCCATCTACCTGCTAGATGAAGTTACCAGTTGCATCTAAAGCAATCCGAGGTGGGGCATGGATTCACCTGATTTCATCTGTCTAATACCCCAACTGACTAGAACATTGCAAAGAGGAACATGGAATATCACCTGATGGAGCAAGGCCTGCAAACACATTCCCAGGAACAACAAGCATGTGCCAAAGCACTTAGGGAAAGCAAAAACTAACTTACAACAAAACAATGTGCACAAGCACTTGAGAGGAATGAAAACCTAAGCTAATATTTACAAGGTGGAAAATTTCCCTTTAGTACCAATGCATTTAGATGGATCCCATTGACTGGAATCTGTAGTTCTTCGCCATCCAATGAAGACAATTGGAAATCATTGCTGTCCTTACACCTTGTGACCATGTATGGGCCACTCCAAATGGCATCAAATTTTGAATGCCTCCCCAGTTTTTCTTTATCTGTATCCCATTTTAACACTAGATCTCCAACTTGGAAGGATCTATTCTTGGCCTTTCTATCAAAGGTCTTCTTGATCAAAGCCCGATCCTTCTCCATTGCTTGGAATTCCTGATTCCTGATTTCTTGGAGATCCATCAATTCTACATATCTGACTTCCATGGGTTCAAACTCCAACAACTCCAATTATTTCATGAGTTCCAATGTTGGCAACTCAAGTGACATGGGAAAAAATTGCCTCTCTCCCATAAACAAGCTTAAACGAAGAGTTTACTTGTAGATCTCTTGGGAGTTATCCTATCATGGCCCATAAAGCTGATTTCAATTTAGTATGCCAAGACCTCTGATTTTCATCAAGAGTCCTTCTTAATGATTCTCAACAAGTTCTTGTTTGTAGACTCAGCCTGGCCATTACCCTGAGGGTAATAGTTTGATGAAGTACTTAAGTAGATCCCGTTCTTGACAGCCCATTTAGTCACCTTGGATCCAATGAATGCTAACGCATTATCTGATATTATTCGTAGCTGGTATGCCAAACCTAGTTTACTATTCCCTCATAGAAGTCTAGGATACTAGCTTCATTTGCTTCCTTGAGTGCTACTGCTTCAGTCCACTTAGTGAAGTAATCTGTGGCTGTTAAAATCCACTTGTGCCCTTGGCTTAAATTGGGATTAATGACTCCAATGAAGTCTAGACCCCATTACATGAATGGCTGGTCAACTGAAATTAGATGCAATGGAAGGGCAGCTAGTCCTCTCTTTACCTTGTGAAGAATGCACAATTCTTGCACCTCTTGATCCATGCGTAGCAATCATTGAAAATTTTGGGCCAATAATAACCAACCCTCATGATCTTTAGAGCTGTCACTCTTGGTGCAAAATGACCACTAGCTGGTCCACCATGGAACTCTTCCAACATCCTATGAATCTGATTTGTACCAATGCAACTCAGCAGTACTCCATTCACATCTCTTTTGAACAAGACACCATCAACAAGGGCATATGGGACAACCTGTAATCTGAAGTGTATTATTTGGGTCTTGTTCATTTCTGGAGGGCATAGGCCTATGCTTAGAAAGTGCATTATGTCTTGGGTCCAGCAAGGGAATGGGGACACCATTATTTTATTCTTGAGTGCTTTCTTTCTCATGGCTGTCTTGCAACGCCAAAACAGTCTCTTTCTCATTGCATGCTTCCTTTTTCCTTCTCAAAATCAGCTACTCACACAATCCTTTTCCTCTGGCCAACTTGGTGACCTTGATCTCTATGTCATACTCCATGACACGAGTAATCCAACTTGCTCTCTTTTCATTCAAGTCTTTGTTGAGGAGGAAGTCTTTACCTTCCGCATGAGAAACCAACAATTGAACCTTATTGTTTGAACCTAAATGCTTGAACTTCTTCAAGCTTCTGATTACTGCAAGAACATGCTTCTCAATGAAAGAATATCTCACCTCATAGTCCTCCAGGCTTTGGTTGAAGAAATCAATTGGCTGCTCATCATTGTCTTTATTCTGCTGTACCAAAATTGTAGAAATAGTATCATCACCTCCAAACGCATTGAGGATGAAATCCTTGGAGAAATCTAGGTTGATGAGAGTTGGGGCTTGAGAGATGGCTTCTTTGATTGCTTCAAAACTTTCCTTGCCTTATGCTATCCATTTGAAAGCCATGCTTTTCTTTAACATTTTGGTGATAGGTCTAACAAGGGCTGCAAAATTTAGGACAAACCTCTAAACTAAATTTATTCTCCCCAAGAAACTTTGAAGGGCCTTCTTGTGGCTTGGCAATGATAGTGCTCTTATGGCTTCAACTCTTTCTGGATCAATTGCTAATCCTTCTTTGGAGACAATGTGACCAAGGAGCTTTCCTTCATGAGCTAAGAAAATACATTTTTTAGGATTCAAGGAGACTCCAAATCTTCTGCACCTTTGGAACACTTGTCTCAAATGAGAGAGGTGGTCTGCTGTATTTTTTGAAAAAACAATGATATCATCAAGATATATCAGCACTATGTTGTTAATCAAACCTTTGAACACCATGTCCATTGCTCTTTGGAAGGTAGCTCCAGCGTTGGACAGCCCAAATGGCATTTTCCTGTATGCATAAGTTCCCCATTTGGTTGTAAAGGTTGTATTGAACTAATCCTTTTCCTTCATCATAATCTGATTGTACCCTGAATAGCCATCAAGTAGTGAAAACCTTTCGGAGCCACCAACAACTTGTAAAATCTGCTGCATGGAAGGTAATGGGTAATGATCCTTGAGAGATGCTCTATTCAAATCTCTGAAGTCAACACACAATCTAATTTCCCCACTCTTCTTTCTGATTGGAACCAAGTTGGAAACCCAACTCGAATGCTTGATAAGGAATATGATTCTTGATTCTATCAACTTATTCAATTCTTTTCTCATGAGGGGCTCCATGTGTGGATTGACTGGTCTTTATTTTTGCCTGATGGGCTTAGTGTTTGGATCCAATTCAATGGTGTGTTGAGCTAACTCAGGATTGAAACCTTTTAGATCTTCATAGCTCCAAGCAAACACATTAGGGAATTATTGACAAAGTTGTATAAACTCATACCTTTCTTGCTCAGTTGTCATATTGCCAACTTGGAGTGATTTGCCTTCTTCCACCGAGATGGACACTAAATCTTCTCTCTTCACTTGGATGTTTGCTTTCTCCTTCCTAAACTGATCATTAGGATTGAAAATGGAATCCAAAGTAATAAGCCCTTTTGGTAGTTTATTGGTTCTCAGTTGTACCACTTGGTCACCAAACTGTTGTTCCAACTTTTCCTAATTTTTAATGAGAACTCAGCCTCTTCTTGCAAGAAATGGATGATTTACTGATCATTTTCAAACACTTACCAACTTACATTGTTGTCTGGCACTGAAGGCCTTACAATCGCATGGATGTTTGGTTGTACTTTGTCCTTTTAAATTCTCTCCACAACGTCAAAGGATGCCCCAACTGCTGCAAGCCTGTCAGCAGCTTGGTTCTCTTTCCTAGGAATGGATTTGATGCCAAAACCCTCAAAATATTCAATGAGGTCCCACACCCTATTCTTGTAGCACTTGAGTAGATCATTCTTGACAGCATGCTGCCCCTTGACTTGGTTGACAATCAACTCACTATCACCAAAGACTTGCAAGTTCTTTATTGCTCTCTTGATTTCCCAATGCAGTCCTTGCACCAAGGCTTCATATTCAACAGTGTTATTAGAGCATGCAAACTAAAATCTAAAAGCTGAATAATACTTAACTCCTTGAGGTGAAACCAGCATGGCTCCCCCTCCCACACCTTATCTACTCCTTGATCCATCAAAAAACAACTGCCATACCTCATTGTCATCCTTGTGGTTTGGCTTGGTGATGCTAGGGATAGGCTGATTTTCTTCATGCATGCAATAGAATCCTAACTCAGATTCTTCTATTTCTTGATAAGGGTCAAAAGCATGCACCTTGTTTTTCCATTCATCAAGAGTTAGATCTGGGATACTTCCAACCTTGGTGTCAGCTTCATCAGTGCTTGGGTGATCTTCTTGGTCAAATGCTGAACAATTGGCATTTATCTGACTTGGGGTGTAAGGCTCAATGTGAAATTTTGCAATAGGTTCAGACCTGATTGTGGCTTTTGGTTCCATATCTTGTTCTGAACAACATGTGTGACCAGTCAACAGATAAGTAACCTCCAATCTTAGATGTGAAATCCCTTGACAAACATAGGGCAAAGAGTGGTGGAAGGTCTATTACTGAGACATCTTGCAAAATAACAATGTTGGGATAGGCATGCAAAGTAAGAATCAAGTTTTTAATCACTCCAACTGTTGTCTACTGTCCCATCCAATTGTACCACCCCTTTGGATATGGTTTCATACTGAATTCCCAATTGATCAGTGATTTTCTTGGGCATTACTGAACTACTTTCCCTGGAATCAATCATGCAATTGTGTACTAATTGGTTCCCAATGATCAATGAAACATAGAATGGAGGGGTTTCAACATCTTACCTTGGTGTCCTCCATGATTCCCCTCAGGCTGGGCAGTATTTGTGAGCACCTTCTCTTGCATTTGGACTTGCTGATTTGAAGTTGACCAGTCCTTCACGGTAACTTGTAGCAAATCTCTTTGGCCTGGGATAGATAGTGATTCCCACATTGATATGTTTACATTTGTCTTCTTCATCTAATCAATGATATTGAATGGAGATGAAGTATCCTTTTGTTGTCCCTTGGCTTGCACATTCACCCCTTGTACATGGGCAGCAACAACTGGCATTTGAGTTGGCCTAGGAACTATTTTAGGCAGTCCTTGTGTGCTTGGGATTTCATTTTTCTTGCCAATAGTTTGTGGAGTGACAGAAGGTCATGAATTACTTGGGGCCAATGGCTGTTCTTCACCCAAATTTATCCTCTTTGACCTTGTGTTGATTGTAACACTTTGGGAAACTATCTGGTTCATGCCACAAAAAACTTCTGCCTACCAGTTTACAAGTGTGGTATCATTTGGTGCTGATTGCTGCTGGAATGCTTCTTATTGCTAGTCATTTATTTGACTACCTTCACCCTCCACACTAGTCGTTGTCACGATTAATGCTTGATTCAAGGCACCATTGAAGCACATGGACTTTTTATGAGGTTCATTACATGGGAAACACCAATCATACTCTTGAGCCATATTGTTTTGTACTGGCACTAATGATTTAGATGCAAATGTAGCATTGGGATTATAGGGCTGAAATGGTCTATTGGCAGGAGGCCTTGCTTGATTTAGATTTACAGATGGGTTGGGTGGTCTTTGGGGTTGATATGGCTGCCTATTAGGCTGAGCTTGGGGCTGGAAATAAGGTCTAAAACCTTGAGCTTGCTGCCTTTTGAGTGTAACTAGCTCATTACCTAGATTTTGTAATTGCTTCATGACTTCTTGAATTTCATTTGAGGCACTAGAAGATGAAGTGCAAGCTTCACTTGAATTCTGATTTCTAGGAGTGGGAATAGAAGCTAAATTAGGCACTTGGCGAGTACTTTGGCTCTCTAAACTTGGAAATAATGGCATTGGAGGCCTAGGAGCTAGCTTGCCAGCTTGAATCAAACAATTTTCAGCTCTAATGGCAATGCTATAAGCAATGGAGATAGTTGTGCCTCCCATGGACTGAATTAACATAGAAATATCAGAATTTAAAACTTTAAGGTAATAAAGAAAAGCACCTTCTGTTGTTGGCCTGAATGCCACTGGAATTCTCTCCCAAGTCCTTTGAAATCTGAAATTAAAATCAGTCAGCTGCTCATTGGGAGCTCTTTTGATAGTTGTCAGCTGCTCCAAAAGGGACAAGTTGTCTCCCTTTTCCCCAAACTGCTCATGGAGGGCTATACATAGCTAATTCCAATTTTGAATAGAACCTAAGGAAAGGCCCCTAAACCATTATAAAGCTTTCCCTTTGAATGAAGATGCCAGCAATTTGACAACAACTTGCATCTCATTGATCTCATGTATTGCACAAATGTTAGCAATATCCTTGACATGATCACCAGGTGAGGTCTGATTTCTCCAGTGAAGTATGGAATTTTCTTCAATGCTGCAACTGGAATTGGATTTTGTGCATTGAGAGCAAGTGGGCTGCTGCCAGTGAAATTGACATAGGGGTTGTTTTTTGCCATTTTGATTGGCCTTAGAACCCTTGTTGATTGAATGAAAGGCCTACCAGGTGGAGGAGTTAAGAGAGTTCTATTTGGTGGAGATGGAGACCTTTGGATTCTCCTCCCACTTTTCCTTATCCTCGGAGATAATTAAAGATATTCAAGCATCACCTCTTCTTCTCCAGCTCTTTAGCTTGTAGTGATTCCTCTCATGAGTTTTCAGGTATGCACTGCTAAAACCAGCTGATTCTTCTTCCTTGGAGTCACCAGATGTGAAATTTATAGCTCTTTTAAAGCAAGAAACTTAAAAAAAATACACATCAATTTTGTGGCAATGAAGATGAAGAATTCTAGGTCCCACCGGGCATGCCAAAACTGTTCTTGCAAATTAGTAGCACCCCCTAGATGTTGATCAGATTTCTAGTTTGATCATACTAGCATCTAGTGTGATTGCACAACATTGAATCCTTTCCACCAGTGTGGGACTTGTAAAATGAGAAAAGAATCTCTTGTTTAGAGGCTGGTTCCTCAATTCCTCTGGTCAGATTTATCACTTACAAGTTGCAGAGGTCTATATTCCTAATCCTACCCTGAATTTAAAAGGAGACATAGATAGAGAATGTAGATAAACTAAAACTAATGCTAATAGGTGATGCACCAAAGGAGTGGTGAGCATTTTTTACTTCTACAGATTGACACAGTCCATAAAAATGCAACAAATAACCTCATGCACAAACTGATAATTGTAATGAAGGATCAGAAATTAACCAAACAACACAGGCAGATGATGAAAACTAATCACAGAGGTTGTATTGTTATTTTAATCATCAAAATCACATGCATTACAACACTTGAGAGGAAAAATAAAGTTACAACTCTTAGAAAAGGTCTGATATTCCACCAAAATCACTTCCAAGGTGAGAAAGGGGACCTGCAATACACAAAAAATGTTCAACCCTTTGAAAATGAGCCAAATTTGGCTTTTACAGTGCAAGGGACGAGCCCAGGAGAGAGAAACATGGGAAAGCATGGGAGAGGTTCAATTATTGACCAAAATGCATTCAAAATAGCATAGGAATCCTTACAGACCCATTTCTTGACATTTTTAACCATGCTGGGAGAGAATGCGAGCCATTCTTCATTAAAAATGGTGGTTGAAATGTCATTTCTACTCATCACCATGTGCCAAAGATGTTTTTCAATTTTATCTCTCCAAACTCAATCAAAATGTAAAAATGACCTTTGTATCTTGTAGAGAATTTGACCAGCTTTCCATTGATATAAAGAACGCAAAAAACTGAGCTCTGGATTGAAAGATATGGCAATTTGAAATTTTAGGGAAAAACAGGGCCAAATCAGGTGGCGGGCAAAAAATTTGAATTTTTCACCTTTTTGGTCATTTTGGAAAAAATTTCAAAATTTCCTCGTGCTCTACCACTCTAGGGCACATGGCATGTTTTTATTGGCCACGGGGCCATCCCTCCAAAATTTCCCTGCACTAACACTTAGCCAAAATTTCCAAATTCCCCCCATGGACATGTGTCAGCTTCTGATTCATCGACGGTCGTGTGGGGAAATGTTTTCCTCTTGAAAAGTTTGCCAAAACACTTGGTTAAAAAACTAAGTCCTCCTCCAGCCCCCGCCACTTCCTTGGACACATGGTGGCATCTCATTGGCTGCGGACCTTGAAGGGGAAAATTTCCCATGAAAACTCCACCGATCCATAACTTCAAAAATACATGGAGTTAGGAGGAAAACTTTACCTTTCTGGAAAGCTGAGAAAGAGCTCTATCCAATGATGGAATTTCCAGAAATTTTTGAGTACCTAAAAATCACAAGAGGAGAAAGGATGAAAGGAGTTAGCCACAAAATGAGCAAGAGGCACATTTTGCATAACAGGCATTTTTGCCTTTTTTTGGTGAAAAGGGAGAAAAGTTGAAAATGGAGCCGTGGATCTGTAATGGTGCAGAAGGAGACACGTGGCATTACGGGGATAGAGAGGGCTGGTGGAGGCAAAAGTTATTTTTATCCCTTTTTTGCAATAGGAGTAAGGGTGAAAGTTTGAAGCACCAGCCCACGAATGAATCAATGACCGACACATGGCGAGGATAGAATCAGAGGCGTGGGCCCACGGGGAGAAATAAGAAATTTTTCACTCGGTGAAAAAAGAGGTTAAAACATGAAATGAGCCTGCAAATCCTCAGCGATGGAGAAGTGGACACGTGGTAGGGAAGAAGGTGGAGGTGCGGGCCTGTGGGGAAAAAATTAAAAAATTTCTAAAATTTAAGAAAGGTCAAAATGCGCAGAATGGAGCCATAATTTCAATGGGACCCACCATGTGCCACGTGTCATCACCAAATTTCAAAGGCGGAGGGGTAGAGAAAAAATTCATTTTTTTCCATTTTTCCAAAAATGTTAAAAAGTCAAAAAGTGAGCCCGAGTTCATTCCCAATCATATTTTGACACGTGGAGGGCCCAGATTGAAGGAGAAAGAGAAAATCAAGGGTAATTGTACATTTTCATTTTTGGCTGCTATTTTTACTCCAGGAAGCTTGGAGATGTGATTTACATCAGTTTTCATCAATTTTTTGGTGAATTCATGTCCTTTGTGACTACAAAGATCAATGCAAGTGGTTTTAGGGATTAATTTGTAGATTTGAGGTGTTTTTGAAATAAATTTTTACTCAAGCCCATGTAAAACGTGAAATATCAAATTATAAAGTTGTAGAATCAGATTTTGGAATGATAAGGATGAAATGATGAAATGAAAGGGGTCGGCATGCTTGGAGAATGAAAAAATTGCCTCCACAATGGATAATGATGAAGGATTTGTAATGATTTGCCATATTTGAAACATTGACAACTTTCGCTGTAAATTTGTTAAATGTCCCTATCTGTAAATCATGTCAGAATTTTGTAACAAACTTGATGCTGGGCATATTCTTTTCTTGGGAAAGAAGGATCAAATTTATTTGAAAGTTATATAATGCATGTTTTGAGACATGAAAAAGGTCAGAGAAACTTAGAAATTCAAGTGAAAATATGGGAAGAAGCCCATTCTCTGAGAAAATACCTGAGAACCATTTCTAATTCCTTTTTGCATCAGATTTGTATCATGTTGAGTTGGTTTCAGTTGTAAAGACATCAAAAAGCTTTGAGATTGTTTCTATAAAATTCCCCTACTTATAGATTTGAGCATTTTTGGATTATTTTGTGTTGTCTCTTGGAAAATTTTGCATGCACTTATGTTTGAGAATGTTGTCAAGTTGTTTTTCTTTCTCCTGTTGCAGTCTTGTGTTTAAAATCTCTCTTGATCATACATGGTCTCATTTCTTGTTAATAGTTTATTGGCATCTGCAACCTCACATTCAGAAGAGCTTTCATCTGATAAAGAGATAAATAGATTTAAAATAACTTTACCTTCCTTGAATTCTAAGATTTTTTGTAAGCCTTTGGGTGCACCTTAGGTCATGATAAAATAGAGATCTCTAGATGCTTTGTTGGTTCATCTGCTTCAAGATTTTGTGGCAGGTTATCATAGATTGTGTGGAAGAGTGCAGAGCTGGGCCTCCATTTGTTGCACATATCCTGGTTGAAGGAGTACCTTACGCCTTTTGAAGCATTCTGCTATGTGGGTGTAAAAAATTTCTTGCAAAGGTCCTCAAATAATCTGGCAAATTCTAGTTAGTCTTGTCTAAAATCTCTCACCAAAAATTCATTCAAAATAACTAATCCTACCCCATACTACCCCTGCATTGCATTGTGTGTCAATAAAAGACTACAATCCATTTAAATAAATGCACAAAGCAAATAGGATCATACCATGTCTCTAGCAGCCTCAGCCTTGTCTTGAAAGCATTTCCATCATTTAGTAGTGACATCTCTATTGAGTTTGAATAATATAAAATTGATCATGTTTTCCCAAGGCCATCTCCATACAATATGCACAGTATAAGGGTATCTCCACCTCCTTCACAAAACAGAGGCTGTAATATTGGTTCTCTTACCTTGGTTGAAAGGCACAACCTAAAATAGTGAGGATTAGATCAAAATCCTTTCAAAGTGATATCCATCTCTCCACAAATCTGAGTGTCAGTTAGATCACATCCCTAGCTACAAAATGACATACATCAAGACCTATTTTCCTTCAAGATTCATGCCATATTTTTGATGCTACTCAGCCTAAAAAGGAGAAAAAAATTGGGTACTAATACGATAAACCTATCGACCTTAGACACTGTAGAGTTTTCCTGCTCTTTACCCTGGTACCATGCCTGCAGTTTAAATGTGTGCATCTGTTTGATTATTACTACCTTTGACCCTGACCCATTAACTAGATTACCTTGAGTGGACCTTTTTCCCTTTTTACCCCCGTTGCCCACCTTCATCTTCATCACATTCACCTTTTATCAAACCACTCACCGATTCTACCTTCTACCACATCAGTTCCTAGTTTGAGGGGGATGACCTTTACCTACACATGGGGAAACCACATCTTATTCTTGTCATCATCACTTACCAATACAAGCTATGTAACAAAAAGGGGCAAAATGTAGACACACAAATTGGGTCACACTCCCCTTGGTCCCTCATCAAATAAACACCTTGAACACATTAACCTAACCATGCCCCCCTTTCATCTCACTCTAATATTAATTTAATTAATTTAATTAAATTAATTCATTATCCTCACAATATTTATTATTTAAATATCCTAATTGGGATAATGCCCACATATCCACCTCATCTAGCCACCTCACCTTAAGACCTATTCTTAGTATGTTTCTGTAACTAACTAAGACCTACCCAAACCCTAAAAATCAAAGCCTATATTCCCTCTAATCACATTCTCATCCGTGAGAAGGAAGCTTCCATTCTAATCCATGGAGAAAAGTGAGTGAGATCCAAGAAAATCAAAGGGATCTACCCATTATAGAAAAACCTAGGAAACCCCACCCTAACCGACGTTGGTTACCCTAAACCACTGCCAGTTAACCCGGCACCACCGTCGATTACCATTTAACCCCTAAAACAAACTTATTTCAAGGTTGGCACATTATTTAGAGGTTGGGTACATATTCTGAGAACAAGTGACAAAATAAGAGCTACATGCAATCATAACCAACATTAGTACATACATCAGATCATCCATAGCTAGCACCTGAAGCAACCATAAAGCCACTTTCCTTCACAGGAGCATCCGGGGAAGCATCTACCTCACACCAAGTTCCTTCCATCTGATCACCCTCCATTTCCAACTAGACATCAAGCTCATATAAATAGTAAGTGTTTTTTAACCAGCACTGGTTCATTATCATTTGAGTAGATTCTTTTACTTATATCATTAGTTTTCTTCTCCCATTTCCATTCCCCCACCATTTACCTCCATGGAAACTTGACTATCCTTCTATCCACACCCTTGAACTACACATACCCAAATTTTAATCATTCATGTGCATACTTGGGACCCACACGAGCCTTATAATTGCCATTCCATTTCCATCTAGCCTTAGATCTACCCCCATCTCAAGTTTTTTATTGAGTTTCCTGTACCCCGTCCATACCAACGCCAGTTACCCATAACCACTGCTGGTTAACCTAAAATGACATCGGTCATACCAGACCAATTTCAGTCTCTATGTTTTGACTAGAAACCAAGAACATGGCTTAAAACCTCCACCAAATACCTAAAACCACCTAGAACCTCACCTTGACCAATACCAATACCCTGACCAAGATCTTGACCTTTAGATTTAGTCTTAACTTGGCTTGTTGTCCATACCCCAATAGATATCAACCACATTAGAGGCATTACATACCCCCATCCTAAAAAGCTAAGTTAATACATTACATACCCAAAAATTTAGCGGAGATGCCAACTAACCATCCACTAATACATAGAGGTTGGTGTCACCCACCTAACTTTTGCATGCCACCCATTCCATCCTCTTAGGTTAGCCTAAGTATTAGGTTAGGTTCATAATGTTATATTAACAACCAACTTAGGTCCTGAGGTGTAGTTTATTAGTTTAGACTAAGACTTTTCTTTTTTATTAACATTCCTCATTAATAAAAGAACCTAGTAACATAGGATAGGTTTACCATCTTAGGAAAATAGATTTAATTAGGTTCCTAAACAATTGTAAAAAATTTCAATTAGAATCTCACCCAAAGAAGAATCAATAATGACGTTTATCGAATCACTTGTGAAGGGGTGTGAGTAGAAAAATTCGCTTGTGATCCCATGGTAATCCTACTTCAGAAATCTAATGTTCTACCTAGCTTGGTCAAGATGACCTCAATGTTATGAATATTGAAAGCATGCCTTAGATCACTAAAATTGATCCAAGGTATAACTATCTTGCATCAGAGATTATGAATACTGAAGCACAAGTTCAAGTGCAATAACACTATGAACTATTTTAAACTGAATCAATTTCTTATTTCCACCTTCAGTGCATCATTCAACATAAGAAGGAATGAAATACTTCATTTTTAATTTAGCATATACATGGAGTAATGGTATTTATTTCTAGAGGATAACATATTATCTACATCAAACATGATTACTTAGTTCATAAGAGTAAACCTTCTTTAGATAAGAATCATATATCAACATTTGCAACTTTGAGTATAGAAGTCATCATAGATATCAACCATATTAGAGGCATTACATAACCCCCTCCTAAAAGCATCATTATCCCGATGATTACCTTAGTCCTCATTTTTAAACAAGAAAAATAATCATAATTATAGTTATTTTATCCATAAGTTCCCAAACAAAAACCAGATTTGAGAAATTTGAATTTTCATAATTTATTACATCATTAAAATAGTTGTTCCAATACTAATAAATATAGTACCTAACCAAAAATGGAAGAAGTAAAAATAGCTTGAAAATCAAATTCTTTAATTGTTATCAATCATTATAACTAATTTTGTTCAAATAAGTGAGGAAAAGAATTTTCATGTCCTCAAGGTTTTCCCATGTTGTACTTTTTTCATTAAACTGGTCCCACTGAACCTTGTATTGACTATTTTCATGATTCCGTAAGAGAAACTGATGAGTTTATAGAACTCTTATGGGTTTAAGCATGATTATGCCTGGGTATTGGAACTACAAAGAATCCCAATTTAACACATGTGATCAAATCTGAAATGTATTTCTTAAGAAAAGAAATATGGAAAACATCATGCATTCATGATAAAGCAGGGGGTAATGCTAAATGATAAGCTATAAGGTTGATTACTTCAACAATCTCGTAAGGTCCCACATAACTAGGTGATAGTTTGGCTACCTTACCAAAGGTTATAGAACTCTTTTTATGATTAATATGGAAAAAAGAAATTTTCACCAAGTTCAAATTTCTTATCTATCTTTTTCAGATCTGCATAACTTTTCTGTGTATCTAGAACCTCTTTTAATTTTCCATGAATAATTTTAACTGTTTATTGTTCAATTTTAGTAAGGAATTTAGGTTTAATCACCTCTCTATTTTCAATGCTATCCCAACTAACTGTAGTTCTTCATTTCCTTCCTTACAATGCTTTGAAAGGTACCATTTTTAAAGAGGTATGATATGTATTATTATAAGCAAATTCAACTAAAGGAAGGTATTCTTCCCATTTGTATTGTTGATCCATGTAGTGAAATCATAACATATCTTCCAAAACCTCATTAACTCTCTTAGTTTGACCATCTGTCCGGATGGTAGGAAGAACTAAAATTCAATTTTGTTCCTACGGTTACATTCAGTGTTTTCCAAAATCAAGATGTCATTCTAGGGTCCCTATTAGATATAATCAATTCAAGTACTCCATGTAATCTAAATATTTCATGCAAAAATAATTTCACTAAAATAGGTGAATCATTCTTAAGATTGTAACCAATAAAATATGCTACTTTTGTCAGTTTATCAACAAAAACTAAAATAACATCGTGTTTATTTCTTGACATAGGCATCCCATGAATGAAATCCATGCTAGTTACCTGCCACTTATATTGTGTTATTCTATGAGGATATAATAATCTAGATGGGTGCATATGCTTAGCCTTAACATGCTGACATTCCAAGCAGTGTGACACAAAATTAGTTCTTTCTTTCTTCATCCCTTTCCAATTTTTTTATTGTTTTCAATCAAGTATTTTTGTAATACCAAGATGACCTGAGTAAGGTGAATTATGAAATTCCATCATTAAATTTTTCCTTAACTCATTTCCTAAAGGTACATACACCCGCTTTTCAAATATCAAAATTCCTTCATTATCAAAGTTAAAACCTTTATATCTTATGTCATTTGGATCTGCAACAAGTGTTGTTTTTACCTGCTAAAAGTAAAAATCAGATTCCATGATACTTGTTACCTCATCCTTAAAATAATTTCTCAAAGTTATAAGTGTAAAAATATGTTTCCTACAACTTATTGCATTTTCCACTTTTTTTATTTGGCTTTTATGTAACTTATGTCAAAATCATATTGTGACAAAAATCTAACCATCTTCATTGCCTTGCATTCAAATTTGGTTGAGTGAAAATATACTTCAGCCCAAGATGCCCATTTTATTATTCAAAAGGTCTTCCCAAAAGATAATGTCTCTGTACTTGAAGTGAATGAACTATGGTAGCAAGCTCTAGGTCATGAGCAACATAATTCAACTCATGTAACTTGAGTTTTCTACTTTCATATGATATAACATGATCATTTTGTAACAAAATACCTCTGATTCCTTCACCGGAAGTATCCATAACTACTGTAAAGTTTCCATTTAGATCAAGTACATCCAAAATAGGTGCAAATGTTAATTTATCTGTAATATTTTTAAATGGTGATTCACATTTATCACTCCACGCAAACTTCCTATCTTTATTTTGTAATGAAGTTATTAGAGCAATGACTTTTGAAAATTCCTTAACAAAATTTCTGTAGTAAGTATAAAGCCCCATAAAGCTTTTGACTTCATGTACATTCTTAGGTGCAGGCCACTCACTTATGTCAAAAATATTTGATGGATCAAATTTTATTCCATCCTAACTTATGACATGTCCTAAATAGTGCACTTCTGTTTCATAAAAAGAACATTTAGACAATTTACCATACAATCTTCTCTTTATTAATATTTTAAGTTATATTTTCAAATTCTCTTGATGCTCATCAATGATTTTAGAATAGATAAGAATATAATCCAAGAATACATGTACAAACTTGTCCATGTATTCTTGAAAGATATTATTCATTAAATTCATAAAAGTTGTTGGCTCATTTTTCAAACCGAAAGGTAAAACTATAAATTTATAATGTTCATACCTTGTTCTAAAGGATGTTTTATGAATATATTTGTCTTTAATTCTTAACTAGTGATACCCAGAATGAAGATCTATCTTAGAATATATTAATGCACCATACAGGTAATCAAACAGATCATCAATTCTAGGAAGTGGATATAAATTTTTGATTGATCCTTTTTTTGAAATCCTATAATCAATACATAGTCTAAGTCTTCCATATTTCTTTTTTTTTAAATTACTAATGCTCCCCAAGGTGAGACACGTGATCTTATCAAACCCTTAGACAATAGTTCTTGTAGCTGTACTTTAATTTGTACTAGTTCAATAGTAGTCATTCGATAAGGTTCCTTAGAAATAGGCTTTATTCCCAGTTTGATTTAAATTGTGAAGTCAAAGTATTATTTGCGCAGAAGACCGAATAGTTCTTCTGCAAACACATCACTAAAATCTCTTAACAATGGAATTTTTCCTATGAAATCATTACCCCCTTTAGCTATTTCAGAAATTTTTACTGCATAAAAAGTGTAACCTTTAATTTTGGCCTTTTTAAGTTGCATAGCTAACAATTTTCTAATTGAAATTTCTCGTTTTACCCCTTGGATGTCGATTATTTTCTACAGATCATCAGGAAAACTAATGTGTTTTTCAAAACAATCAACTTTTTCTTTATGATCAAAAATATGGTTAATACCTATTATGATATCTTATGACCCCAAAGGAGCAAGATAAAGATCAACTTCAGTGGAAAAACTAGGCAATTCAATGAAGTCTCCAAAAAGACATTTACTAACAGTAAGGACAACATTATTTCCATAATAAAGTCCAAGATTTTTCCTTATTCTATCTTTTCTTTTTAGTGTTGTAGCTAATTTACTAGAAATAAAGCATTCAGTAGCTTTAGTATAAAAATATATAGTAACAGGTATATCAAATAATTTACCTGACACTTTTATGGGCCTAACTTGCTTTTCAACTTGTTTATCATCTACTACAACATGTATCTTATGTTGCTTGTTGTTGTCATATTTCCTTAGAGGGCATTAATTTGCATAGTGATCCTTTGAATAGTTATAACATCCCCCTATAGGTCCTATTTTAGGTTTGAATTTATTTTCAGCCCTAAAATTACTATTTTGTCCTCCATAGAACTTATGTCCATTATTATTATTCTTTACAAAGTTGTTTCAAACATTTGCAGCAGGTTTATTTGCTATATTTTTCTTATTGTTATCAGCTTAAATTTATTTTTAGCACCAAAATTTTTCCATACCCCCTTTTTGGGTGCAAGATATGAAGAAGAATTAAGAATTTTCTTATGGTTCTCTTTCCTATGGGAAAAAATTGCTTTTAATTTCTTTTCCTATCAAATGGATTTTTCTATAACCCCTTCCATGGTGGTTGGGTTGTGAACATCTACTTCACCCCCCTACGATAGAGTTCAATCCCATAATAAACTTATGTATCCTAAAATTCTCACCAGTTTGATACCGAGGCATGCACTTAAGAAGTTTATTAAACCTCTCCTGGTACTATGTTATAGTTAGTTTTCCATGAATTAAACTCTGAAATTTAGTCATATTCTAATCATAATAAAGTTGTGGCAACCAGCGTTGCCTTAAATAAATCTTAAACTGATCCCAAGTGATGCTTGATTCATCATTCTTTAGTTCAGCTTTACAGTTATCCCACTAGGAGGATGCCTCATGGGAAAGCTAATAAGCTCCCCATAATACTTTTGTTTCTTCTAAGAAGTTCCTTATTGAAAAGTACTTCTCCATTTCACTAAGCCAGTTCTCAGCTCCATCCCCTAGTGTAGTGTCATCAATTTTTTGTTGACTTATCCTCTTTATGTTGTTTGTGACTTCAACTATTAATCTTGCCTTTTTATTTTCAGGTTTATTTGGTACATTTGCATTTGCATTCGCAACATTGTTATTACTAACGCCCAATTTCTAGTATTGGTATTATCCCTAGTAGGTGGCTGATTATTATTACTAGTATCTTCTTCCTCCTCATTAACCATAACTTGTTCAAGTATAGCGAAATGATCTCTTGTGTCCAACAGGGAAGAAAGAATCTCATCAAGGTTTTGTGTGGCAGTTGCCTCTCCACCTGGAGGTGGGTTATTTGCAGCACCTCCCCCTTGTTCTAACCATTTTCTATTAACAAGAAAAATTAATTTTTTATTAGATATGGACTCATTAGGTCCAAGAGATGTAACCTTCATCTCTGATACCAAGATGTGACATTCCCATTTTAAGAATAAGGGAATTTGTTTTTACATAATGTTCTCTGTTCTAATTTAATATAATTTACAAAACACATTCCAATTCCAATAAGGAAAGATGTCATACTCATTGAAAGGAATATATCCCTTACCACACTTGTTCTGTTATCTAGAATGGTCTTTCTTGACTTTTTCCAGTTCAATCTAAGTCAAGGTTTCACTCTAGACAAGGGAAACAACATGCACCAGTGTGAAATACTACTTATGGTGACCAAGGATACATAAACATACTCAATCGACTTACATCGATTGGGTGTGTCTAGTTACCCTAAGTATACATGAGATGACCTCAACAATAGATCATGTTTTTATCCTTGTTTAGGGTGGAACTGTGATCCAATCATCACTTATGTTAATTGAGTAAAACAAACTAAGTGGGGTGTTGAGACAAATAAACTACATCATAGTGTCCTCGTTATGACCCATGTCATTATGAAGGTACTATGCTGCAGTTGATGTGTTCCAACATCCAACTGTATTTCCTCAATTAGACTAGCATACTTAATATTACAAGTTTATTAACTAATTTAATCATTTTCTTAAATATCGATAATAACAATGCTTTAAGATTCAACTAAACCTAATTTAACCCAAGAAGGTTACAAGGTGTAATTACATGAGAGGTAAGTATGTAGGTAAAATATTCTTTCCTAGCAATTCTAAATACATGCTTAAGTTTTTCTTTAAATGAAATAGCTTATATCATATAACGACATGATTGATCTACATGGTATGAAGTTGTGTTCATTAGATATTTTCTTATTTCAGCCTTACCTTAAAACAAGCTTATTTAAACCCTTTACCTTAGACACCATAAAGATGAAGTCTAAATCCATTTCCTTTCCTTTTGAAGCATTCAATATTTTGATTAAAGAAATAGTCCTAAGGAATAACATAGTCAACCATTCTCATAATATATTCATAACAATTAACAAGATCTTCAAATAAGTCTCTATGATTGATTTTAAGGAAAAGATCCTTTTTCCTTTCTTAAGGACTAGTGTTCCAATTATGAAAATAGATTACCTAAGTTTTAAATACAACCAAGAATTCCATACAAAAATATAAAATCCGATCATAATCCTTTTTATTATTTAAGGATCTTCTTAAGAGTATCAACTATTGGTCGCATCCCTTTTATGTGTAATGAATCAACTAATGTTTCAGAGTCTTTATCCAACAATTCATATATATGATAAGATATATCAATTTTATTAATCCCATAACACTTAAATACCTAAACTACCACTTCATTAATGATAATAATTATAATACCTGCCAATATATGTCAATGATGGTATCTATTGGCTAGATTTTCTGTATAGCTGAAAACCTAGGCAGTCATGAGATAAATCTCCCTCATTTACCAGTGAGGCTCTCATGTAAGATTTTTCAATAAAATATTCTATTATCTATATGGGGGTTTTACTTTAACCATGCAGCTCATGAACCATAGTTGTATAGTTTTGCAGCAAGTAAGAAGTTGTTAAACAAAGTAAATATCTAAAGAAGAAGGAAATAATATAAAACATAGAGAAGAATTAGGGAAGATGTGCAACCCAATCAATAGATTACATATTTGATTGCATACACATAGAAAAAACCAATAGATATTAACACAAAATTATAAGCAAAGGCAACTTCAGATCTAGATCTAAAATAACCCAAAGTTTATAGGTAGATCTGAGATAAAAAGTTAGAAACAAAATGCACTGTGACACAAAGTTCTCCGGAAATATGCTCCTTTCTATTCCTTTACTTCAAATAGCTATCAGGAAATTTTTCACAAATTCTAGAATACAAGAATGTTGCTTAAAAATTTTGATCCTTAACCCAAAGGTTCTTCTTCTACTTATAGAATGTAGAGGGGAAAATACAAATGGGAAACTCAACTGAACTGGAACATAAACAAAAAGTAAAGATAACATCTGGAAATCATCCCCCTCTAATTCCTCTTCAAGTGACATGCATCTGGCTCCATATTCAAACTTATACACATATGTCACTTAGCTAATAGAATCATTCCACACAACTTAAAGTAATGGTTTCAAAACCAATAACTTTAAAGTTTTTCAATTACGTCTGGGAACATGGAAAATAGAAGAAGAAAGAGTAGAGGAAAGACAAACCAAATATAACATCTACATATTCTTTTCGTTTTGATACTGAATATACTTGTCGAACATGTAATTCAACATCTTCCCATCTGTCTTAGCCACAACTTCCTTTTCTGTCCTGAATTACAGCAAGCCTTCATTCAATACCCTAATACATGCTTCCACATCCTCCAAGCTAGGCCAAAACTTCTCAATATTTGACTCTGGTGCCACCATTTTACTGATGGAATTCATCGTGAAAGGCCCAACAACTCTATCAATTCTCCCTTACACCATCAGAAGAGATCCTTCCAAGTAATTAGGCACTTTTCTAGGAATGATCATTGTGTATGAAGTAATGTTCCCGACCAATTCCTCAATAGTGAAAGTAATGAAATTTTCTGGTAAAGATGATGCCATACTCTCAAGTGCCTACATTCTTTTCATCATAATTCTGTAGATCTCCAAACGGAACTATACTACAAACTCAAGCTTCTTCCTCTTTGCAACTGATCCATTAGGTAGAATCCATTCTGCAACCAACACCTCTCTCGGTAGCTTATTTATTTCAGCCAAAGTACTCAAGTTACTCTCAGCAACTGTGTTCATATCTATCATGCTTATCACTAGTTGCTTCAACTAATCTAATGCATCTTTCATAACCTTTAGGTGGACCTGTACCTCTCCAAGTTATACAGGATATTGACGAATGATCAGAAATTTCCATTCATCGATAGCTTTATCCTGGTTACTTACATCTTCTACTTCTTGCATCAAATGATCACTCACCTACTTTTGTGCTGAAATTGGTTGAGTGGAAGATTTAGAAACCTTGGAAATGATCTTGTACAACTGAGATACCTTCTTCTGAAGCTCAACTTTCTCTACCTTTTCTTTGTCAAGCCTAAGGAATAGAGCATCTATCAATGTTTGTGTTTCGTACTTCAATCCTTCTATGGTGGCTTGACCTATGGGTACTCTAGTTACTATTATATCTTCTTCCCTAAGATCATCCTTCTTCTTTCCTTCTACTAGAAATGACACCTCTGAAAAATTTTTCCCCAACTCTTCAATGATCAACCTTGAAGATACCTTAGCAACTTTAGGTTTTCTATCTTTTCCACCTAGATTCAGGAGTAGCTGCAAGTCGTGTTCCACCAAGTTGATATCCTCTCTAGCCTCTGGAATCAACTACGAAGCCAACCATTCTAAGAAATTTCTTCTCAGAGAATGATAAGTTTTTGAGTGTATCACTATCTTGTGCTCTGATTCGTCTCCATCTAATACTGCTACAGTGTTGTGGCTGCCATCCTCTGAATTATCCAAAGACAATGCTCTTTAAAATTCTGGCATCTGCAACTTCAATGTTTATTCAAGAAGAGGTGTTAAATGGAGTGGTTGAGGAGAAAAGATGAATGTTGTTAGATTCAATGGAGGAATGGAAGTATCCTACTAAGGTACAACAGTTGGTGAAGTACTTGATGTTAGAGAAGTCGGAACAAGCACCATAGCAGTAGAAGTGATCTTATCTTTCGAATGAGATCTTCTGTGCACTTTAATATTTTCAGGCCTTCTAATGCTTTCTCCTTTGCACTTCCTCTTGAGGGAATATACTATGCCAAAGTTTCTTGTGTTTTGATTCATCAATGCTTCATCAAGGCAATATCCCTTCATCGGAAACCAATTTGAAGTATTGACTAGAATGGAAATAGACCTTTCCTTGATCGTATGGCATCCACCTATGCTCTCCTAAAGTATAGCTCTATCTCCTCCCATCTGATGGTAGGTGTCAAGTAACACATGCCCATCATCTTTAAGATCCATAGGTATCCATGCTAATGCAAAGTCAAACACTTGTCACACTGATAACCTACTGAAATATTTTTTTCTAACCTCGTACTCATTTCTACACTTCATTCAGAAATCTTCCAATGAAGACATATTCATGTATTCCTAGGAGATTTTCTTCCTTTCCACTCTAAATGGATCAAATTTCATCCATGATGGGAAGAACTTTTTCTCATACTCATATAACATTTTGGCTTCAATTCTTCGGTATTTACGAATACTCTGGAAGCTATAATGGACCACAGTGATAAAAAAGAATCTTGTAGACTTGTGCCATTTTAATTGTAGGTCATGCATCTCCATGAGTTTTCTTCTCAACTCCATGATGACCAATCTATCACTCAGATATCTGGGCAACTTAACTGGTTCTCTTGAAAATCCGGTGACCCTGAGGTATTGAAAATCCGCAAACTAGATGAAGATACTGTCAATCCTTGACATAGCTTCCCATGCTTCCTTGCTCACTCTGTTGGCCTTTAGATCGCCATCCAGCCTGCAAATGAATCCGTAGAAGAATCCATCATTGATAACCTTGTAATATTTATTACATGTGGGTACAGTAAGTTGTGGGTAGCACTCAAAAATAGGGCCCTTGGAAAGAACACCACATCTATCCAGCTTGGAGAAGACACCCTGTGAAGCTGCTACATAAACCAAATACAAGTCATTTTGAAGCTATAAGTACATCTCACATTTCAGAGCTGCTCACCAATGTTATCACTAATGATTTTTGACCAATTAATTATTGAATCTAGTTTGTTGATTTTAAAAGCATACATCCATGTGTGGAAGTTGTGAGCGTTAGCTTTGCCATTTATCCTACATAAAATTTTGGCAATATCATCGACCTCTTATACCAGATTGGATCATGGAAGAGTTCTTGAGAAATTGGAAGGAGATCTGGGATTCTTCATGTATTTGCTGTTCATTGCGCCCATAGTCAACTTTATGCTTTTCCCACCAATTGCCGGCATCTTGTATGCTAATAGTCGTCACCACCTGTCATGTTAGAATCTTCAAACAATAATTGATGTACTGTGCGTCTAGCCGAATTATTATCTTCCCTGTAGCATCTCAAACTGATGTGGATAATGGATGGTAAGACCTAGCACACTCCATGATGAATTTTGGCAACTGGGCTGTGAATGGAAATGTTGTATCTTAGATGATTCCACTGCTTTTGATTACACACATGAGGGAAGTCTCTCCAGCTCTAGATCTGTCAATCAATTCAGAAAGAGTTTCTAGACCTAGATCTGTATCTCCAACATCAAAAAACTTAGAACTGATGCATGACTCTGCTATGATTTCTTTTTCATCTCGCTTTTCCATGGCCAAATCTATCTTTGTCTAAGTAATTATTTTTCTCTTTATTTGGCCAAAATTCTTTTAAAATGGTGTAGATATGGAAATTTCTTCAAATTTGGAGGATATGTACAATGTATTGGACATTGATTTAAGCTCCCTTTCTCTTATAAAATCACATGTAATGAATTCCTACAATTAATTTAGACAAATATGGCAACTGGAACATGAAAACTTGATTTTAATTATAAAAAATTGCATATATGAAGCCTGTTGCCCCAAAAATTGATGTTTTGTTTACATGCAAAGAAAGCATGAATTTTACCAACTTCATCTGAGCACCTATACCACTATGTAGACAATTAATTATACACAAATCAAGCTCCTTAAAACCTCAATGTAAACTTTAAAGACTTCTAGTAGTAAAAACACCTTCTTCTGTACAAAATTCCTCCTTAATTGGGCGCTAAATTTCCCTAGGCTGAACTTTCTTGCTAAATAATTAATTAATTCATCTTTATGGTAGCCCTTTCTTAAATAACATTCACCATTCTATAATTAATAATTTCCTCTCCTATTCCTGAAAATTAATTAATTAATTAACGTGCTTTTCTCTTCAATTTGGGTGCCTTTTTTTGTGCATGCTCATGGTTGCCATTAAATAAATTAAATTTATTTAATTTTAGCTCTTTACTTCTAGTTCACTTAAGCTTCACAGTGTGCTTTGAACTCATCCACTAAAAATAGGAATTAATTACATTAATTAATACTTAAATAAGTATTATTCCTCTTCAATATGGGTCGCACTTTTTGACATGAAGGGGGCTGCATTAAATAATTTATATTTATTTAATTTTAGAATTCTATTTCTAAATTCTCTTACCTTCTTCTTCTTTGTTGACTTTTCTCCATGCTTGGGCACCAAATTTGGAAAATAATTTATTTAATTAATACCATTAAATTTGCCCTTCTATTCCAAAAGGGGTCGCACTTTTTTGGCTTAGCCCATTTCTATTTTTATAAGCTAATTTTCAATGGGATTATTTACCCTGCACTGCAGCTCCAAAAATCCCATGATCCACTTAAGTTGTTTGAATTTCATAATGGGATTATTTACTCTGTAAGGCAGGTTAGAAAATCCCATCAATGCCTTAAGTGGTTTTCTTTTATTTCACAATGGGAAGTTTCATCCTGCAAGGCAGGTAATAAATTTTTGTCTGCCTGCAACCTCTAATTTTCCCATTGTGACTTAAGTGGCATTGCTTCCATGGGAAAAAGTACCCTACTAGGTAGGTACAAAATTCCCACCTTCCTGCTACTACCAAAAATCCCATTGTAACTTAAAATCTTCTTTTCCCAAAAATGCGACCTGCCCAGAAGAAGCTTTTTCGTGCATGACTTCATCTTTTCAAAGAGAACTAGACCTCCTGTAACAAATTCCTTCTAGAATAACATCCATAGGTGATCTCAAAATACTCTAGGAAAGAAATTAGATTTCACTGGAAAATGAATTAACCTAGAGAAATTTCACAGAAAATAAAACGAGAAAACACCAAAAATGCAAAACGTTGCCAGAAGTCATAGATGAATCTCAGGATTCATTATTCGTTAAAACCCTACAGTTATATGGGAATATTGACATGTAATACCACAAAAAGGTTAAACCGAAGCACAATTTACCTCAAACGGGGCTCAAAATAATTAAATACAAATTTCCTACAGGTAAACCCCAGTGACAGAATATAACGATTTTGGGCATCTGGGTATTTGGTGAAATTGGCTAATATGACTTTTTGGGAATATCTTGACACAATACAGACACTTTTTGGAAATAAAAACACAAAACAACCCATTATTTTAAAAGTATGAAATTTTTTACATGGGGTAGTCTCAGATTTCAGGGTGAAATCTAGAGACACCAGTCAGCTCTGTCTGTGGACATCTTTTTCTCTATCAAAATGAAAAGGGAAAAGATGAGATCCCAAAATCTCTGGTTTCATATTTTTTCTTTTGGGCACGGGGTCAGGAAAATAAAAACAACATAACACAAAAAAAAAAAAGGAAAAACAAACAAAGTTTTATTTATATAAATACAGGTTTTACCCTTCTTTTCATGTTCGGAACAACATCAAGTGTTGCCCATTGAAAGGAAACAACAATTCAACTCCATCCTAATGAGAAAGAATGAAGCTATCTACTCCGATGATATTTTTAATCACAAAACACCCTTTCCATAGTGAATCAAATTTCCCGTGCATGCCTTTTGTTTCTCTTCTTTTTTCCCATAAAAGGACCCAATCAATGATTTCAAACTTTCTTTCCTTGGCCTTATTGTCGAAGATAAATTTCACCTACTTTTGATGCTTTAATAATCTATCTGTAACTTAAGTATGTACCTCCCATAATTCAGTCAAATACATTATCCTTTTTTCAATAGCATCATTAAATGTAGAATCCTCCAGGGCTCAAGAAAGTTGTAGGGTAGGCAATTCCAAGGTAAGAGGTAGCTTTGTGTCTCTTCCATGTAATAGATGAAAAGGGAAAATGCCTATAGCCCTCTTTGGTGTAATCCTATATTCCCATAATGCATCAAATAACTTCTTATGCCAAGTTCTTTGATTCTCAGTTACTAGCTTTCACACGATAGCCACCAAATTTTTGTTACTTGATTCAGCCTTGCCATTCCCTTGTGGGTAGTAGTTGGAGGAATGTACCAGTTGGATCCCATGAGTGTAGCAAAAATCAACTAGCTCTTTAGAAGATAGATTTGGATCATTATCTGCTACTATTTTATTGGGCATGCCAAACCTAACAACAAGATTTTCCTTTATAAAATCACACACCTCTGTGGAAGTGGCATTTTTAATAGGAATGGCTTCTACATACTTACTGAAATAATCAATAGCTTTCATAATATCGTGACGGCTAGCACTGGAGGCCATGTTGAGCATACCAATAAATTCCATTCCCCATTGCTAGAAAGGTTCTTTAATTACAATTGGTTTTAAAGGTAATGTAAGTAATTTTACACACCCAGCAAAGTGTTATCATGCTTCACACTTAGATACCCACTCTACAATATATTGAAAAAGTGTGGGCCAGTAATACCTTGCTCGGAGGATCTTGTGATTAGTGACTCGGGCAGAGAAATGACCACCATAAGCCATGTTATGAAATATTGTTAAGAGCTGATCCTGTTGAGCTTTATCTATACATCAGAGAGATATGCCATCTATCCCTCTTTTGTATAAACCATTATCCCAAAGAACAAATATTTTGTATTTTAGTTTAATAGTATGTTTCTCTTTTCAAGAAATTTGATCCAAGCATTCTCCATAAGTCATAAAATAGGCATTGTTACTGTACCACTCTTCCACTAGATCTATAAAAAGGACCATAGGAAGATCTTGATCTCCCTCTAGCGATGTTTCTTTCATCTCCATCATCAATTCGCACAGAACTCTTCCTAGAACCAGCTTTGTAGGTTTGATATCCAAGTTGTATTCTTCAAATTTCATCACCCATGTGCCTCTTAACAACCCTAACTCTTGTTGCATGAGGATAAATTTCACTACAGTATCTGAAACCATGACCACAGTATGTGAGGAAAGAATATAGTACCTGAATGCTTTACATGCCTTTACCACTGCATATGTATGTTTTTCCATTGGAGTATATTTCAACTCATAAGATTTGAGAGACATGCTCATGAAAGCAATTGGAGCTTCTACATCCTCTTGATTCTTCTACATCAAGATTACTGACATGGTGTGTTTGGAGGAATAATAGTAAACAATAAATTTAGAATATGTGCAGCCATAGAAGAAGGAATTAAAAAATTATACCTCCTGGGCGTGAATCTATCTCTTCCACTAGTTTTAATTGGGTCAATACTTCCTCATGGATCGGGAAAACCAAGTGCTAGGGCTCAGTCACTAGGTGAGTTTATATATGTGTCATATACTCTCCTTTCTCCATGCAACGAACTCTCACTAGAAGTTGAAGGGGTCTCTCTCACACACTTGCCAAGATGGGGTAGCACAGACTGCTCAGGTTCCACATCTTCCGTATGAACCTTAACTCATTCCCGTAATGTCTGTCTCCATAGATCCATCACACTAGCAACCTCGCGTCACCTAGTAATCTCCCTTTCACGTGCTTCGCCATGCTTGATCCATCTTTCTTCCCTCTCCTTTTTGGTCATATCATCTGCCATCTTCCTCCACCCGAGCTTCCTTACCCATCACTCAGTACAGTTTAGCTGGCCATTGGGAGTGCCTCTAAACTCATGGTAACCATCAATATATTCATAACTAGAGGAATAACATGTACAAATGTTCCTCTAGGTTCTCATAGAAACTCAAACTCAGCAATCTCTAGGAAAGAATACATGGAAATGGTGTATTCCAAAGTGTAGCTAGCTAATAATCCTCTCAACCAATGATCTATAGCATGAGTCCACATCAAATCTGCATCCTGTAAGCTCTAGTAGTCTTCTTTGGTCCATATTTGTGATCCATAATGCCAACTTGATCTAGATGCATAGGCTGAAAGCCATCCATATAACTCTACTTGGAAGCAACAGAAAAAAGTCTCATACAGATCATGGTAGAGATTCTCTTATGCCCATCTACGTGTATTGAACTTAGGTCCAGTGTTGAATCTCTGGGAAAATTCATCTTCCATGTTCTTAAACCATGACTCAACATTTTCCAATGTTAACTGATCCGTCATTACTCTTTACATAGATCTTGATGCATGTTATATCCCACTACAACTTTGAAAAGAGGGTCCCAACAATGGAACCCAGATGTAGTCAATTTTACTCCCACTATAAAAGGAAGGAATCCCATGCACACTGGCCTATCACCTAGCAGAAGCTAAGTGATCATCTTAGGCACGCGGTGAGTGTTGAGTCTCTTTTTTATGTGAGTTTTAGTGGGAAGCATTTATCTACTATTAGTGTAAGAGTATTCAAGAAATAATTTTAGGACATACAAGAATCATAGGGCTTAGAACGGCCTCTAGATCCTTGTACCTTCTTCAGACTAGATGTTTTAACAGACTCCATAACATATATTATAATAGAAAGAAAGATAAAATCATTCAGTCATAGCATGCAAGGAAAGAGAACTCCTATGAACAAAATATACATTAAAGCTACTGATATCCATGTCTATTTACAACACGTAACCTTATTGTATTCATTGTTTCATTACAAGAGCCATAGAGGGTAGACCGCAGTCATACACATCACTAGGCCTCATATAATTATGCTAAAAGAAAAATAAATTACAATACTAAGCTTAGTACATTCCTTTCTGCATCACAGTTCCACTCGCATAAATCTTGCAAAGCTTCACCCATGTTATCTCTCTCTCTGTGTGTATATCTCTTCCTCTATCTCTATATCCCCCATCTGTATGTTATCTTGGTCACTTTTTCTATTCCACATGCACTTGTATTTATCATCTTCCCGTGCTACTAACTTGCTTTACCACTCCCTCAGATTCATCGCCAAGTGTCGAATGTGGTCCTCCAAGTGAGCATGTTCCTTCAGGCCTGAGCTCTCCACTCCATCTCATGATGATCTTCTAAAAGATTCCATCGCTAAAATTCTCTTTCCTAGGCCACTTGTTACCAGGATGGCATCTTATCCACACGTAACTGATCATGATTTTCACGTGTTCTTCCTTTGTTACATGAATTGGCTAAGTCTCGAACCTCCTTTTGTGCACCGCGTGAACCATGTGCCTTATTAACTCTTCCTCCTACGTGCTTTTGCCTTGCGCACCCTTTTATAACTAGGATCCCATTTGCCCACATGCCTTCATACTTAGCCAATTTTCTAGGGGCCCAACAACAAAATAAATCCTATAGACTTCAATGCAGCCACGCCAAGAAAAGGATGTGAGAAATCCTTCCATGTGGAGGAGAAAGATGGACTTTAAGATTTGGTTTGCACAGAAAAAGATTGAGAGAAGCACAGTCAAAGATAGAACACACCCCAAGGACAAGGAAAATTCATTGAGCATGTAGAAAAAATGCATCCCAAGGACAAGGCAGATTTGTAACATCTATTCCATTAGAAGGGTGAGTACATGAATATATTGCACCACCAAAAACTATTATATGGTAGTTAACACCATGATTACACATTCTATGTTGATGCAAGGTTCATTTGGACTTAAAAATTGAATCAATATTATGCCATATCCAAAAATGCAAGCTTGTGGGAAAGCATGAAAAAGGATTCCAAACTCTTCAATGCTCTAGTACCATGTAGGTATAACCAACACATGCAAATATGTAGGTGGAAGACAACCTCAACAAAGAAGCCAAGAACACAAGATATGCAAAAAAGAGATTGTTATTATTGATCTCTCTCACATACAACCCAAATAATGATCCAAAGAGGAGTGTAGAATGCCAATAAATAGGAATTTAGAAGAGAGAAGATCATTCTAGAGAGGATTCTAGAAGATAAGGTTTCTAGAAAGTGAAATAATGTATGACTACCCATATTGTGAGTAATGCACAAAAGGACAGAATTTTGCACACCCTATTATCTATTAGAGCTTAATTATTTATCCTAACATAATACACAACAAGAAGCAGCCTTACATCAATCACAACCATGGGTACAACATGGTACAACACAATATGCTTCACCCCTAGGGTCAATTCCTCTTTCTTAGCTTTCATGCTTCATTTTTATCACTTCACGCTTTCACTTGTCTTTTTAGCACACTATCACCATCACACTCTACATGGTTATTAGATACACATATCTTATCTACTTTATGTTGTCGAGTATTCAATCAACAACATAAATTGGGAGAAAATGTAGTCACAAAATCACACACTTGGGTATATTTCTAGGTACTAAAAGTATACTTGTATTCATATGATTCCTAAGTGAGAAAACTAGTAATTGACAACTAAATTTGGCCTCTTTGCTTTATTTTTTGTCTTCTTTCTGGCCTTTTACACCATACAACCAAGTCAATATTAAAATTTTATTTAATCTTTTATGACTCTAGAAACCAACGCCCATCCAAGATGCCAACACCTAAGCACCCTTGTCCCCTTTGGGTGCCCCTGACCTCTTTCTACCTTAATTTCTCTTTTTTGGCTTCTTTTATATTTTGGGCATCTTATTTTCTTATGGGTCATCCTTCCAGTTTTCAATTACAAAATTCAACCAACAGAATCATATAAATACAAATCTATGCGACCAAAACAAAGGACTAATCTCTAAACATCTATTATCATCACCTAAGGTTGCACCCAAAAGTCATCCATCTAACTTTCATTCAAGGGACAAGGGACATTATTTTTTGCATACACTTCATAGGAAGGGGAAGTTCATTTTTTCATCCACACATCTATTTACATTAGTGCATCTAGATATCACCCACTATCAAGTGCACTTGTATAAGGGATTCCTAGGGCACAAGTATATAATATAGAGACAAGAAATACATGGAGTCTGATATGTAGTAAAACACTTGGTAATAATTTCACTCAGTCAGGTGATTGTGGGGTTCATTTTGACTCCTCATATTATATCTTTATTATTTTTGGATTTGATTTAGTTTGAGGGTTTTACAGGTTATCATCTCTTTTCAGGTCACAAGAAAATTTTTCAATCATAGTGTGACATACATGTGATCAACAAGGACTACCAACAACCATATTGTGACACTAGAAAAAGCACATTTTGAGCTTCTTCATAGACATAAACACCTAGAAGTAGAGTCCAGTGCCTAGGTGCACATGGCCCAGTTTAAGAACCTTGTTCCAGGCTTATCAAACAGTTCCTAATTTTATCTTGCATAGTTGTGATAGTATTCCCCTTATGTTCATCAGTTTTCTAGCCTTGGAAAATTCTAGCATCAAGCGTAAATCAACTAATTCATTCTTTCCCTCTCTATCACCTAGGTTTTATATTTATGTAGCTTATTTCTTATGTCATCTATATTCCTACAGTTGCTTATCATACTTTACATTTGTTAACTAAAGAAAACTATAAATTTTTATTTATGCAGGATAAATGGTATGGGAAAAATTAACTCAATAATATTGTCACATCTGGTATATAGTAAAATAGTTTATATATTTTTGATGGATTTGTTTTTGAACCCTACTTTTCTTCTTCATCTATAAATGATCTTCAAATTTGGCATGAAATGCTTGGACATGTAAATTTTATGAATTTGTATGATATGTCTCACCTAAAGCTTGTAATTAGTCTTCCTAAGATGAAATTTGATCACGAAACATGTGAAATTTGTTTATGTGGTAAGAAACATGTAGAACCTTTTCAAAAACATCATGATCCAAATTATTCTCATTTATTAGAACCAATTCACAGTGATGTGAGAGGTCCTCTTTAAGTTAATTATCTCAATGGTGCTTTGTATGTTGTTTTCTTCATATATGATTTCTCTGGGATGACCTGGTCTTATTTCATGAAGAAAAAGTCTGATGTCTTGTATAAATTTAAGAGTTTAAAGCCTTTATTGAAAATGATTCTAATGTGAAATTAAAAATAACTGATAATTGAGGTGAATATTTTAGAATTTGTGTTGATGATTTATTTGTGTCATGTGGAATTCAAAGAGAATTTACTAGTCCTTATTCCCCACAAAAAAACGACATTGGAGAAAAATAAAAATAGATTTTTTTTTTTAGAAATAGCTAGGACTATCATTCATGCATCTAGTATGCCTAAGTTTTTATGGGCATAAGCTATGAATTTTTTTGTTTATATTGTTAATAGAGTTCCTACTAAATCTCTTCATCAAGATACTCTTCATGAAGTATGGAAATATAAAAATCTCACTTAAGAGTATTTGGTAGTCATGTTTCTATCTTTGTTCCTAAAGTTAACTAGAAGGATCTTGATCCAACTTCCTATTCATGTATTTTTTGTTGGATATGGTTGTAGAGCTAAAGTATTGAGAGGTTATGACCCTTTAAAACATGAAATAGTTTAAAATAGGAGTGTTCATGTCTTAGAGAAATATTTTTTGACCCTTCTTATGAACCATCCTCCCTTTCTTCTAAAATAGAGCATGATAATCCTTCTTCTAATAATATGGGAACATAATTTCAAGAGGATGATTATCCTAATATATGCATGATGTAGATTGAGGGGCATTCATCTCAAAATGTGTTGCATTCCAAGATTATAAAATGGGCTCAAAATCTTGTTAATGACTCTCATCCTATTAGTATAAGAAAAGCATCCTGTAGTCAGCATTCTTGTCATTCCTCGATGATACTCTTTGAGGATGAACCAAAATATTTCAAAGAATCCTGTCAAGATGATAGATTGATTAAGACTATGAAATATGAATACAATGATATGATTAAAAATAAAACTTGAGAACTAGTCCCTCCTCTTTCTAAACTAAGTACTGTAGGATTTAGGTGGTTCTATAAAATTAAGTATAACTTAATAGGAGAAATTGAAAAATTGAAGGCGAGGTCTGTATCTCGGGGTTTCACTGAGAAAACTTGGTCTTGACTATGTTGACACCAATTTCATAATTCTTATTGCTTTGGCTACCCAATATGGTTGAGAGATTCACCAAATGGATGTTAAAAATGCATTTCTTAATGGTGACCTGAAAGAAGAAATCTACATGCATCGACCTAAATGTTTTGAATAATTGGTAAGGAACTATATGCATGTAAACTAAAAAACTCTGTGTATTTTCTTAATAAAGATCTTAGAGCTTGGTATACTTAAATTAATGGTTTCTTTTGGGATCTTGTATTCACAAACTATTGTTCTATTTATGATTTATTTGTTAAATTTTAAAATAATCATATTATCATTTTTTCTCTATATGTTGATGATCTTTTGATTACTAGAAGTAAAAGAAAATTAATTTCTAAAATTTAAAAAAAAAAAGATTAAAACAAAATTTTAAAATAACTAATTTAGTTTTTCTAAATCATTGTTTGGGCATGATTATATTTTAGGATCATAAATCTATTATTGAATCTCAATTTCGTTATGCTACTAATTTTCTTAGAAGATATAACATTATTGACTATAAATGTGTTACCATTCATGTTGAATTTGGTGTGAAACTAGATCCCAAACCTACATGTACTAAATTTGATCCTACTCTATATAGACATCTAGTTGGTATTATAATTTATTTGACTATTACTAGGCCTTATATTTCATATGCATTAGGGGTTGTTTAAAGATTCATGTAAGATCCTTATGAGGATCATTGGAAAATAGATAAAAGAATTATGAAATATGTTAAAGGAACAATTAATTATGGGTTTTCATTATTCTTCTTGTGATGATGAAAAATTATTTGCACATTGTGATTCTGACCATTTTTATGATTCTATAGATAGAAAATATACTTTTGGATATGTTTTCAAGTTGGGTGCAGGTGCCATCACTTGGAGTGACAAGAAGAAACCAATAATTTATATATCTTCTACTGAAGCAGAGTACAAAAGTGCAATGGAAGAAGCAAATGAAGATATGTGGATTAAAATATTGTTAGATGAACTACATATCGACATCAAAGGAAGCACTAATATTTTATGTGATAGCTAAAGTTGCATTTCTTTTACAAAAAATACAAATCACCATCAAAGGACAAAGCATATTGAGGTGCATATGTACTTTATTTGAGATAAATAATTGAATGGTGATATTTATCTCAAGTTCTATCCCACTCAAGATCAAGTTGTAGATATTTTCACAAAGTCGTTGTGTTATATAAATTTATGCAAGTTTCATGCCTTATTGGGCCTATCAGAGTTGACATTGAGGGGGACTGTGTATGATAATGAATCCTAATAACAGCTTGTTGTAAACTTCTAATATTTCCTCCATTTTGTGATAATTAAATGTTTCATACTATGTGAATTTACTTATAAATCCCAGTGAACCATTAGTTATGGGATTGCTTTGTTTTATAAAATTCTTCATAATCTAATATATGTATTCATATATAAAGAACGTTTCCTCAAAAAAAATTATATGGGAAGATATGTATGATTTCCCTTTTTTACATGATATCTTGAATCATTATTGATGATTTATGGATCTGTAAATCCTGTAGAAAAAGGTAATTTAGCATGTTCTACTTTTTTCCCAACTTAGAATTAAGGGGGAGTTTTGGGGTAATAATTTTAAGTGGGGATAACTCTTTGGGAGGACCACCGCTTTACACCCCATATTAATTTAAATTTAAATTTATTAAACTTTATTATGGTGGTGTTTCACATTTAAGAATGAAATGGAGTGACTGATTCACCCTATTTCACCTTGTTCTAGAGTGTTTCTTTGAATATTGACGAAACAAATAAGGGTAAAGGGCTAGGAGGAATACCTGTTAAAATGCTAGTTGAAGATTGTTGCACGCATATGACTTCTTAATCCATGTCTGATCGTGAGAGCTTCCTTTTGGCTTGGAGGAACTACCTAAAATAGAAAACAAGACCACCAAATAAAATTTAAAGAGCATATGCAGTGCACTACCTAGCGTATGCTAGAGCCAGGAAGTGTGATACTCCTTAGATGGCTATCAATCCACTATTTAAAATAAGTCAATGTTAACAATAAAAGAAATCATACTATAGTTAAAATGATTTAGGTGTCTCATTCGAATGCAAAAATAAAATTTGTTCACAATAGGCTAAGCTATGATTGAATCTAAAGGTCAAGCTATCTGTCAAAGTATTGGTACTAGTCAGGGTCTTATTCTGGGTTGCTTTGGGTATTTGGTGGAGGTTTTATACTCTTTTCTTAGTTTGAAGTTAAAAACTTAGAGACTAATGTCAGTCTACTATGACCAATGTTGGTTTATGTTAACCGGCGATGGTTGTGGGTAACCGATGTCGATATGATCGAGGTATAGGAAACCCAATAAAAATTTGATGTGAGGATAGATCTAAGCCTAAATGGAAATGGAAAGAGTAATGGCAAGGTATGTGTAGGTCCTAGGTATACTCAAGGAGCTCTAAGAACTGGGTATGGGTAGTTCAATGGTGTGGGTGAAAGAATGGTCAAGTTTACATGGAGGTAAATGTTGGGGGAATGGGAATAGAAACTAATAATAGAAGTAAAAGAATCTACTAAAATGACAATGGACAAGTGCTAGTTGATAAAACACTTACTGTTGTATGATTTTAATGTCTAGTTAATGATGGCTAGTGATCAAATGGAAGGAACTTCGTTTGGTGCTAGCGCTTTCCCGGATGCTACTATGGAGGCAAATGGCTTTGTGGTTACTTTTGGTGTTGGTTTTGGATGCTTTGATGCGTGTAGGAATGCTGGTTCTACTTGCATGTAGCTATGGTTTCATCCCTTTTTTCTCTCAGAAATGTGCCAACCTCAAAATAAGGTTTTTTTGGGGATTAAATGGTAACCAAAGATAGTTCTAGGTTGACTGGTGGTAGTTTAGGGTAACCAACATCAGTTAGGGCAGGATTTCCTAGGTTTTCTAAAATGGGCAGATCCCTTTAATTTTCTTGGATCTCGTTCATTTTCTTCCATGGATTAGAATGGAAGCTTACTTTCTAACGAGCGAAAATGTGGTTAGAGGGAATATAGGATTTGATTTTTTAGGGTTTAGGTAGGTCCTAGTTAGTTATGGAAACATACTAAGGATAGATCTTACGATGAGGTGGCTAAATGAAGTGTATAGGTGAGGTGGTGGTGTGGGCATTATCTAATTAGGATATTTAAATAATAGATATTTGTGAGATCATAGATTAATTTAATTAAATTAATATTAGAGTGGGGTGAAAGGGGCCATCGTTAGGTGAGTGTGTTTGAGTTGGTTATTTGTCGAGGGACCTTGGGAATTTTGACCCAATTTTGGTGTCTACATTTTGCCCCCTTTTTTGCGTAGCTTGTATTGGTAAGCGATATTGACCAAAAAGAGATTTGGTTGCCTTATGTGTGGGTGAAGGTGATCCCCCTCAAACTAGGAACTGATGAGGTGAATGAAATAATTGGTGAGTGGTTTGATAAAAGGTGAATGTGATGAAGAGGAAGGTGGGAAACAGGGGTAAAGAGGGGTAAAGGTCTAATCAGACAATCCAAGTAATGGGTCAAGGTCAAAGGTAGTAATAGTCATACACACACACATTTATAAACTGTAGCACGATACCAAGTTGAAGAGCAAGTAAACTCTACCTTATTGCTAGGTTTATCCAAACAAGGATGAGGTGATTTTGGTATCCAAGGTATAGGATATGGTCAGGAAACATGACATAGTTCAGGTGCAGGAATGTTTTGGTATGTTCCGGTACACCAAAGGTTAGGTTAGGATAAACGGTCACAACAAGAGGCAAGGTAAGGTCAATATGTATAGCAACATGGGTAATATTTTTGCAAGGTATAGTGAGCACATGAGGTCACACGTCACTAGAGATGTTCTAGGTCCAAGTTACTAGGTCACTACATGGGTCAGGCCTAGTTATGGGTAAAATAATGAGTCCCCAAATGAGGAAAAGGTGAGAGGGTAAATGATAAGGTCAAGAATATAAAGTGAAGTGTCCAAGTGAGGTGTGAGTGAGGTAAAAAGGATTCAGGTCAAAAATTAGGGGTAGGGGATAGGAAAAAGACTAAGTAGGTAAACCAATGACAGTTTTAAGGAATGGATGCCGATTGATATGGACTGACCACGATAAGCTAGGGAAAATGACCAATGTCAGTTAAGGTAAAACCATCACCGGTCAAGTCAGGTAGGTTATAAAAATAAAAAATTTCCATTTTTTCAAATCATTTGTTATTTACCAAACTAGAGAAAATGAAAGGTGAGAGAGAGAAGTGGAAAGCATATATGTGGAAAGGAAAGCGAAGTTGGCAAGTAGTGTAGTGGGTGATTGGCAATGGATAGGCAGGTCCACGAGATTGGATTGATCGATTCGATTAGTTAGAGGTGAGGAGATTGATTGGGTAATAACAGAGGCAAGAGAGGGGTCAGGTGGACCACTGGTGTAGTGCCCCAATGTGCCACCATAGTAATGATAATGTGATGAGGTAAGGGTCAATCCTACTCTTTGTTTTGTTTATTAGATTTATTTAGATGTCGGGTGGGTAAAAATGGGTTTTTTTGGGGGGGAATGAATTTTGAATTAGTGGGAGGGAAAATAAGGTTAAATATGAATGGGGAGAGAGGTGATTATGTGAATGAGGGGTGGGGAAGGATGGAGTGGGGATTTTTGTAGGATTGGGTTGGTAGAAGTGAGAGAAAGGGAGTTTTTCAGTCGGGGTTTTTTACTGCGACAGTGACTGGTATCGATTGAAGGTTACCTGACATCGGTGGTGCCAAACTAGTATCAATCACGAAACAAGTGACCAATGTCAGGATAAGGGGGACCAAGGTTGGTTAGGAGTAACCGATAATCTTCATGGTTTGGGGAAAAAAGGGATCAAAAGTGCCCGAGGTTGGGTGGGTGAGGTAGGTACGGGTAAGAGAAGTGGTTTTTGTGAAAATCATAACATAGGTAAGGTGTAAAAATAGGTAAGGGTTGGGTTGGGTAGATAAAAGATGTGATACAAAGGTAAGAAGGCCTAGGGGAAGAGAGTTATGGTGGTAGGTATAGGTGAGGTACTGAGTTAGACTGTGGTTATGATTAAGGTATATTAATATGATGTTTTTGCTGCATGCAAGCAAGAGATCAGTTGAGGATGTGAGACAAGGTGCCACCCCTGCTCTTAATAGTTCGTGGGGATGTGACAGTCAAGGAGTGGAGAAATGTCAATGGTCACTCTCATAGATATGTGGGATTCAACAACCGACACATTCCACCTACTGACGAGAGAGATGACAGTCACCCTAGAAGACATGTACAAGATCTTGTGGTTACCTATATTGTGGACATAGGTATATTCGTTCTCCTTAGAGGCATATGAGGAGTTGATGCTAATGGTATTTGGTGAGGGATCGGTGGAGCTGACCTTCCACAGTGCCAGCCTGAGTTATGGAGAGATGTACTCAGCTCGTCTAGAGGAGATGAGGCTACTAGTATTACTAATGGAGGTAGTCTACTTTTTTGCATTGTCAGATGGAAATGGTGGGAGATTCCCATGATCATTGATGGGGGTCCTACATGATATGATGATGTATATGACTTACTTTTTATGGGCGCCAACATTCCTTATGTAGTTATATAGAGAGAAATTAGCATATGGGAGGCTCCGCAGGTTCAGTCTGTGTTGCATGTTTATTCTTCAATGTTGGGCCTACGAGCACATTGTTTGTGTTTGTCTGATCAGTATACCCTGAGAAGATGCATTTGATCCTATTTTTGTTTAGGTGGGGTATAGGTGATGGGTTCTTGTGATAGGAGAGCATCAAGCGGTCAAGGTTACACATAATTTGGCCTATTACAGGTGGTTATTGGAGGGATTTTCTGATGTGGGCATTATTTGGAGACTGTATGTGGGCTATTCCTCATACAGATAGATGACCAATGAGTTAGATGGCCTACAGATACTTAGATGGATTGATGGCTATCGTGCAGTGGAGCACAAGATGATCCTAGTAAAACAGGTTCAAATGGTTGTTTGGGTTATTGCAGGATATACCGCCACCTTTCCCACAGTACCAGAGAGATGATGTGGAGAGACCACTATTGCTACCATAGTTGACAGTACCTACAGGGAAGGAGGAGCAAGTTATATACCTGCATATCAATGATGGTGGGGTGATTGATAGGTATAGACAATGGTGGGTGGATCATTTACGAGAAGTACCTTCCAGGTCGGGGTAGCCAGATTTAGCCATCATCACCATATAGAGAGATACCATGTAGGGGTAGGTGGCGACCCTGATTACACATTTGGGGATGGTATAGGGGTAGTTTGCAGGTTCAGAGGTAGATGTGGCCATGTTGAATACACAGATGACTAGTCTACAAGACTAGATGGCCCAGGGTGGAGATGGAGATATGGATGATGAGTAGGTGGCTTCCCTAAAGGTGTAGGTTATAGGTTTGTAGGGCCAGTTGGCCACTGCATAGGCACATATTAAGGATTCCAGGCTTAGACATAGGCACAGGGTGTGAGGCCAATGGCACCTCCATAGGCACTAGGACAGGGTCCCAATTCACAAGTACAGGTGGGACAGGGTCTCATAGGATAGGCACAGGGGCTAAGGCTAATGGGAACACCATAGATAGTACCCATATCAAGGTTGCAGGATGCCTTAGGTGAGGAAAGATATTACCAGGATCAGTTGATGGTGGTCGAGATAAATTTTCTATCCTATGGAGAGTACAGGGCACAACAGACCTCGAGTGATAGGATGAGATCTCATACCCATAGTGTGGAGAGAATAGGGGGCCATCGACCCCTAAGATAGGATCAAGGTGAGGCCACCAGTTCATGGAGGCCAACTCTAAATGATGTACTAGCAGGGACCCAACCATGACCCATGGTAGGTAGAAAGATGTTCTCAGGCCACCAGACAGGAGCTGGGAGGGAGGAGGAGATGGGTGAGATAGATATGGATGATGTCCAATAGGATGATGCCTGATGCACATCCCTCCATTTTGATGTATTTTATCATTTCTGATATATACCAGCTTACGTGCTGATGAGAATGACAATTTATATGAGAGTTTTGTATATTTTTTGTATCATATACCGGCCTGTGTGCCAAAGATATTTGAGAGTTATGTATATGGATACACATGTTTGGATGATTTTATTTATAGAGATGATGATGATTATGGTCATTATGTGTATACATGGTTGTGGTTATCTTGCTATTTCTATTTGTATATGTGATGGAAACCAAGTAGTATAGGCATGATAGAGTCCAGCCATAAGCATGGATCAAGTCATGTTTTAGGCATTGATGGAGTTAGGTTGTTGGTTTAGGCATGGATTGAGTTAGGTCATAGGCATGGATTGAGTCAGGTTTTAGTTTAGGAATGGATGGAGTCAGGGTTTTGGTTTAGGCATGGATGAGTTGAAATGGGTTGAGTGTGTAATTCATTAATTTGTGCATTTAATGATGATATGGGTCATGTTTGAGATGTTTTATAGTAACACACATGATAATAGTAAAGAAATGGTAGAAATAATGAATGTATATTTGATGATGATAAAGGCATACAGTAATTTGTTGTCTGTTTGGTTTAATTTCCAATTATTGATATAAAAAGGAAACTAATTAGGGTAGAATGTGATTCAGGAAAATGGAAGTTGAATTTGTTAGGGCAGAGAGTGGCAAAGTAACCTTCAAGGGCCCCATGCCCTCAGAATTTTTCCTACATAGTCCCGACAAAAAGGGACCTCAGCCCGATGTAGTTCTCTCATAAGCTAGGGAAGAATGCGAGGAGGTATGAGAATGAGTTGGTGGGTTATAGGCATGATTGAGTCTAGGTTTTTGAGATATGGGTGAATTGTGGGCACATGGGTATGGGTGATTTTGAGTTGATTATGGTGAAAGAGGAAAATTTATTACCCAAATATAAGCACTGAGGATCTAGTCATGTATAAGGTAATCAATACATAATTATAGACACAAAAATTGGGTCACACTCCCCTTGGTCTTTCGTCAAACAAACACCTTGAACACATTCACCTAACCATGGCCCCTTTCATTCCAATCTAATATTAATTTAATTAATTAATTAAATTAATTCATTATCTCACAATATTTATTATTTTATTATCCTAATTGAGATAATGCATACATATCCACCTCACCTAGACACCTCATCTAGCCATTTCACCCTAAGACCTATTCTTAGTATGTTGTCATAACTAACTAAGACCTACCTAAACCCTAAAAATAAAAGTTTATATTCCCTCTAACCACATTCCCATCCATTAGAAGGAGGTTTCCATTCTATTCCATGGATAAAAAATGAGCAAGATCCAAGAAAATCAAAAGGATCTGCCCATTTTAGAAAACCTAAGAAATCCCTCGCTAACAAACGTCGGTCACCCTAAGCCACTGCCGATCAACCTGGAACAACCGTCAGTTACCATTTAACCCCCAAAACAACCTTATTTTAAGGTTAGCACATTGTTTAGAGGTAATCATATCTTTTGAGAATAAGAGACGAAACTAGAGCTACATATAAGTAGAACCAACATTAGCACGTGCATCACAGCATCCATAGCCAGTACTTGAAGCAACCACATAGTCATTTTTGCTTCATGGCAGCATCCGGGGAAGTGCCAAAACTACATCAAGTTCATTCCATTTGATCACCAACCATTACCAACTAGACGTCAAGCTCGTACAAGTGGTAATTGTTTTGTTAACCAACATTTGTCCATTTATCATTGGGTAGATTTTTTTGTTGTTGTTACTAGTTTCTGCCCTCATTTCATTCCACCACCATTTTACCTCCATGCAGACTTGACCATCCTTTACCCATAGCTATGAACTGCCCATATCCATATTTTAATCATTCTTGTACATACCTGAGACCCACACAAACCCTACCATTTCCCTTCCATGCCCATCTAGCCTCAAATCTGTCACCCCACCCCATTTTACTAAGTTTCATGTACCATGACCATACCGACACCAGTTACCCACAACCATCACTATTTTAACTAAACCAACATCGGTCATACTAGACCAACGTCGGTCTCTGTTTCTTTTACCAAAAACCAAGAACATAGCTTCTAAACCTCCACCAAATACCCAAAACTACACAGAATCTCACCCTGACCCATACCAATACTCTGACCAAGACCTTGACCTTTAAATTCAATCATATTTTAGCCTATTGCAAATGAATTTTCTTATTGTAGATGAATGAGATACCTAAATCATTTTAACTACAGTAGGATTTCCTTTATTGATAACAGTAAGTTGTTTTAAATAGTGGGTTGATAGCCATCTAGGAAGTATCAAACTTCCTGGATCTAGCACACACTAGGAAGTCCACTGCATATACTATTTAACTATTATTTGGTGGTTTTGTTTTCCATTTCAGGTAGTTCCTCTAAGCAAAAAGGAAGCTCCCATGATCAGTTGTGGATTCAGAAGTCATATGTGTGTAACAACCTATAACAAACATCTTAATAGGTATCCCTCCTAACCCTTTACCCTTATCTATTTCATCAACATTTGAAGAAACACTCTAGAATCACGTGAAACATTTTGGCATGCCCAATGGGACCCATTCAGGGTTCTTTTCATTCTTTCATTTCTAGGTGAAAAGGTTGTATGTTTTTTTCTTTTCTAAAGAGTTCTTACATTAAATTTTCTCCCCTAGAACCTTCTCTTCTTCTATAGTCTAAAAGCAATCGTATTTTGGTGCTTTAAAAAGAACACTTCTTCCCTTTCATTAGTATTACATTAGTGAAAGAGCATCCCTTCTCCTATTCATCTTTTTGTCATCAAATGCAACATTTCCATTTGGCTTTAAAACTTGTTTCATTTCATTCTTCTCTACATTAGCTCACATTAATTAAGGGTTTAGACACCTATAATTGTGGCCAAGCAATTTAAATACTTAAATTGCGCTTATTATCCCCTTTCTCGCAAATCAATGACATATCATCAAAAGTGCTCATATTCCCTCTTATTGTCATTAATTAATTACAATACGCTAATTGATTAAGTCACCTATCCAGCTAACAACCTAATTAATGACCTTCCGTTAATTATTCACCCCTTCTATCTAGACTAATTAATTATTATTAATTAATTAGCCTTCCCCTTCATTTAACCAATAAATCAATATTTAATTGATTTAATCCCCTTCTAATAGCCTAAATAGTACTAATATTCCTCTAATTAGCTTCTATAAGCTTACATCTACCTGTTAGTTAATCACCTTTGATTAATTAAAACACCCCCCAACTCCCATGACTTGCTAAGCATAAATTAAACCCTTCTAAAGTAAGGTTACTTTTTATAAAGAAACCTTATCCATTCCTAATCATGTTTTACCCTTATCCCACATGCAAAGTGATGAAGTGTTGATTTTATCCATTGCGCTATATAAGGATCCCTCCTTCTACCTTTATACCTGCACCTAAGCTCTTTGAGAAAGCAAATGCAAAGCACATATAAAAATAGACTAATAGATTTCTTTTTATTTTCTTGAGAGTTCATCATCTTGAATATTTAAGCCTATTTCTAATGTTCTTAGGTCATATGGGAGGTTTCAAAAGGGTCTTATAGCCCAACTTTGACAAGCCCTCATTCCTAGGTTCTTGGAACATTAAGGAAAACCATTTTTGATAGCCATGGAGCCTACCTAGGTTTCTTCATTTATATGTTGTTAGAGAATACAAGATTTTTAGATGTTTAAAAATTGTTAAGTTCAAAGTTTTGTATTAATGAATGTTTAGCATCTAACCCTTGTTCAATTCTTATAATGATGGTGCTTAATATGTTTTTTGATTCTTGCTAATTAAGACTATTTAGGTGTTAGTCTTTTACTCACATTTAGCACTAGTTTAAAAACAACACATGCACACATTTGGCACACCCAGTGGGACGCTTAGTCCCATGGAATTTTAGTTTAAGTTTAATTGTTATGACTAACTTTTGATATGCACATGTAGTAATTCATGTCCATTTTCTTGGAATTTTTGCTAATTTGATATGTGTAACTTCTTGTTCATAGCCATATTTTTAATGGGTTATTGCCATTCTTAAACTAACTTGTCAAAATTTAAGATATTGTGAGTTTTCTTGTGTTTTTTGACGTATTTTGGTTGTAGGTGTGGCACAGACACTTTTTAGGAGTGCAGACACAATTTTTGTGGTGCAAATGCCTCTTTGGTGTGCAAGCACACTGTCAAAACTTGGTTCTCTATTTAATGACCCTAGCGCATGTGTGCTAACCCCGATGCACACACCCTAACCAGTGCATAGATGCGCTAACCTGGGTGCAGATGTCATTTTGTATTGTACCTTCACTACATTTTGAAACCTATTAGATCAATGCATAAACCCTAACATGAGTGCACACGTTGTTTTAGTGGCGCAACCACATTTTTGGTGATGTAGAAATTCTATCAGAATCTGGGATTGTTTTATAAAATAGTGGCACACATGTGTTCCCAGTAGTGCACATGATTTTCCGGTGGCGCACACTTTTTTCTAGTAGCGCAGGAATTCTGTCTATTTTCCCATCTATTTTTCTTGAAGGTGGTGCATATATTTTTTGTGTATCACACACGCCTCTCTGGTGGTGTAGGTACACTATAATTTAGAAAATCATGGAGTGGCGCATACACCCTAGCCCGTACGTAGATGCTAAAAAAGGGGCATAGGTGTCCTTTCATATTTTTGAAAGTAATGTGTTGAGGTTCTAACATTCTTGCAGTTTTTAATCTAATCATATACTTGTCTTTGTAGGTTGTTTTTTACATGTTTTGTACTTGATTAGATGGATTTTTGCATTGTTTACTTATAGGAATAAGATCATGTATGTTCTTCCCTCGTGTCCCTTGGGGCGATCTTGGGAATCAGAAATGATTCTTAATTCCTTTTGACGGTTTAAGGTTGTTGGGAATATTTGAGTTGGAATTGGTTGACTTGGCATAGTTGAGTTAAAGTGTTTTTCCATTTTATATCTTTTTGGATGTTGAAGACATCATGTATGCTCTTGTCTTGCATCCTTGGATGATCTGGAGAATAAAAAATGGTGCCTTCTCTTTTGATGGAAAACTACTAAAAATCGTCATATAGGACCAAAATGCCATTGCTTGTCAAAGAACAGAGGAATCAAAACAAAAGTCAAAAATTACTAATATAGTTGTTATACAGGTTGCCAAATGGTGTTCGAGCAAACCACACCTAATTAAAAAAGATAAAAAGAATAACATATTCAAAACACTATATTATAGGTTTCAGAAAAGGGTACATCCCTTTCTGCTCAACTAGAACATAACCCCTTTGGCATAACACCTTAAGCTACAACAATGGGGGTGGTTCTACGAACCCCAAAGTAGTCCACGTAAAAGGTAACCTTGTCGATGAAATAGGAAGTTCTCTGCACTACCTATTTGACTAGTGATTCCTTTGTGAGATAAATTTACAAGTTGTCCCTATGCGACCCTTTTAGGTACACGATAGATGTATTTAATGCCAACTATGCTTGAAGGGGGAAAAGTTGTGATACTCCCAAGATAGTCGGGACTATTTGGGTAAACCATCCCACTTTTGGATAATATTTGTAACAACTAGGACGAGAGAACCACCTAGGAAAATATACTTTGGCCAAGAGCCCACTTTGACCATTCTAAAATAGTGTTGAGTTGTGAAGCATCTTGTTATTGTGAAACATGCGACGCATTACTTTTGCTTAGTTTTTACTTGCCTTAGGGTGAGGTGAAACTCTGCTGAAGTGAAGCTAGCATTTTTCATCCCATTTTTGATTTACTTCCTTCACATTCATTTCACACTTTGTTGATTAGAAGGAGAGTGACTACCTTTGTGTTACCAATCAATTGTTTCTGCCACTTTTTTGTCCATTTACGCCCATCCATGTTTGCAGCTGGGTAAGTTAAATGTATAAAGTGCATGGAGATGTATTCATATCATTGGTGGACATTGTGATCTTGATACCCATGTCAAGATCATCATTGTAGTTAGGTATGGTTCATCATCTTGAACTTCCTTAGAAGGGTTAGCTTGTTCGTATCGTATCACTACAATTTTGATATTTATGTCTTATTTCTTATGAACTTGACATAAATATCTATATTGTAAGGTTACGCTACACACATTTTTAACTATTCCTAGATATACTTTGAGTTATTTAATTCTATTTTATTATTACCTTGATTTTGAAGAGTTTTGGGTGTTACCATTTGTGCGTGCTATATTAATAGCACCTTGACATCAATACCTTACTTTCTTGCAAAGTTGGTTAACATATCTTGGTGATATTGCTATGTCATTCATGAATTGTAATTGGCACTTTTTGAGATATAGGTCTTAATCAAGTTTGAGCTCGTTCCTAGTATATGTTGTTAGGGGGTCACATTGAATTTTTTGTATTTACTTACGTTTTGTTCATTTTTCATGAACTTAGCATAAGTAAGAACATCTTGTTAATTATCTTGCGACGCGAAAATGATTTTTGAAACATAGTATAAGAGGTACTTCATTTGATAGGTTTAAATACCAAAAATTTGTGTCACTAGTGATTTATCTCTCTATCATATTGGTATTCTCACATTGTTAATTCATTCATATTCTTGACAATACATCTTGCATTTCACTTAGGTGTGGTCACAAAGTTTTGAACACATTTACAACTTACCCTAGTGAAAATATCACAAACACATGGCTCCTAAAACTTGATTAAGACTCAAGGAACAGACATACAAGGAATAAGAAGCACAATCTTGTTAAGCCTCTAACAGGAAAGGGTCGAACCCCTTCATTGGACATGATCTAGGACCTTTGTTTTCTACGGAAAAAGAGATAGAAGATATGGTCAATCATAGTGGAAATGAATTAGAATCCCCACACACAGAATTTGATTTTGACCCTACTTTATTAGATGAGTTTATTTTCAGAAATAAATATAGAGTGCTAGCACGAGTCGTAGAATTAGGGGTCAAATTGCCCACTAAAAATGAAACAATCCCACCTGTGAATAATGCTACTGAGGAATAATGCCCCTTTATTAATATGGAGGATATTTTGATGCATGGACATGCTTCTACCTCTAACATAGGGAATGATAAAGTGGTGGTACATAGAATACCCTTTATCAAAGTGCCATGTAGAAACAAGAAAAAACATGAGACGGGTGAAGAACCTCCACAATACGAGGAGGAAGAACCTTTGGAAGAAGAAACTATAATTTAAAAATAGATTAGTAACCTAAGCCAACAATTAGCTTTTCTAACCTCCCATGTACAAAAGGAAGAAAACAAAAATGTTCAAAAGTCAAATCCTAAGGTTAAGATCAATGAAATCCATAGAGAAAACCAAGGAGAAGAAGATACAGGGTATCATTGTGTATATATCCCCTCTTCTCCCACTAGATAAAAATTACTCACACAAGAGGTAGAGTCCATGAAAGTGAAACTCACGAGCCTACAAGAGAGCAATATAGGAAGCATTAGAAAGTATCAATATGAAGAATTATACCCCTATCCTTTTAACAAGACTATGACCCTTCAACCCTTTCCTAAGAAATTCGATATGCCAAAATTCGACAAATATAAAGGGAAGGGAGATCCATGGGATCATGTCAAAGATTTCTATATGGCATGTCAAGAGGTGTCTTATAGTGACAATTATCTCATCATACCTTTCCCCAAAAATCTCTGAGGTCAAGCCCTAGAATGGTTTACACTCTTACCACAAGGATCAATTTTCACCTGGCCAGAATTAGCAGAAAGGTTCATGCATCATTTCTCGTACAACATAGAGAGTGATGTCACCATGGTAGATTTATGTGGTGCCAAAAAATGCCCTAATGAGACTTTCACCAGCTTCCTCCAATAGTGGAGGTGGATAACTAGTCACTTCCCTTACGCTTTCCCTGAAAAATGTCTGGTTAGTATTTTTATTCCCAACCTAAACCTGGATATAGCTTTCCACCTATAAATGCATTGTGTTCGCACTTTTGAGGAGGTCATCAAAAAAGCGGTTAAGACAGAGAAATATCTCATTGCCAAAGGCACCCTCAAAACCCAATCTAGAGATTATCAAAATGTAAAATCCATAGAGAATCCAAAGGTCTTTAATAAAAAAATGTGGTGAGAGATGGGATCACTAATTCCAAGCATGTACAAATGGTCCAAACCAGTCAACCTTTTAAACTGACCAACGAACCAATTCAACCACCACCAAAGCAAAGAATGTTCACCTCTCTCAATGAACCTTTTTCAGTTATACTAAAACAATTGGATGTGGCCCACATGATGACATATCCTACGATGCAACCATTTGATGAAAATGCTCCAAAACCTTCATGGTACAAGGAGCATGAATATTGTGAAATGCATCATGTCAAGGGGCATAAGACAGACAAATGTATGCGACTCCATCATTATATTTAGGACCTCATTGATAATGGGGAGATAGAGGTGGAAAACCCATGAAAAACATAGACACCTAATGAGAAAATAGGGATATATAAAGATCCATTCCCCAATCATGATAAATCAAAAAACTCAAAGCTGAATCAGGGAGAGTCATCCCAAGGTTATAAACCAATGAATTACTTGTACACCAAAAAAGAAAACAATCATTATGATTCACTTATTTTATGTATTCGCTCTCCTACTGACCATATCAACACCATCTAAATCAAGGGAAAGGACTACGCTGTAGTAACAAGGCATGCCCACATCATGATTCCAGAACCTTCTCCGTCAACCCTAAAAAATGGTAAATATAACCTATTAGAGAAACTTGAGAAGATGTCTGCTAAGATTTCAATCTTAGATGTTCTTAAGATATCTAATGTGCACAAAGAAATTTTGTACCAAAATCTTCAGGTGTCGGGAGTGCCTTTAGAGGTTGATCCTACACACCTTCAAGCCACAGTGGTAAACATCATACCAAATGAACATATTTCCTTCAACCATAGAGAGATCCATACTGAGAATCCAACACATAATCTTCCTTTATATATTGAGGTAGTTGTCACCCACAGGAAGATCAAATGGGTGCTTGTGGATAATGGATCTGGGTTGAAAATTTCAACACTTAAGTTGGTTAAATAGCTAGGACATACTGAGATAGATTGTGAGTCCAATATCATCACTATCACCGCATACAACAACATGGAAATGGAATTAGTGGTCACAATCACATTGCCCATGGAGGTGGGTCCCACTTTCCATCAGACAAAGTTTCATGTCCTAGACTTGGAACTTCCATATAATATGCTTCTAGGCTGACCATGGATTCATTCCATGCACACCGTTCCATCAAAGTTTCATTAGTGCATTAAATTGATACATGAGGGACACACCATTACAATACAAGGAGATTCAGATCCCTTTTCTCACTGTAGAGCTCTCAATAGCTATACAGGAAAAGGCACATATGCATGTCCCTCCACTAATATAGCAGTCCCTCTCTAATCTAAAGCCATGGAATCTCGAGTAGATTCAAATTCTCTCAGTTCTTGTGCCCATGGGACATCTACATAAACATATCCTTTTGATTCATGGGAGATGAAAATCCTTGAATATGGCTGCGGAGAATACAATGTACAAAAAGTGCTCTTGGTTTTAGACCTCTCATTATCACCCAAGACTAGAGGTTGACCAAACTACCAATTCAGAAGACCTAGAAATGAACACAATATTGGGTCATTCTTTCCTACAGGCTTGTTAGCTAAAGAAAAATTGCTTGATCCACCTATAATTTGGGTCCTAGAGGATACTCAACCATCCTGTTTTTGAACCCCAGAATATGAGAAATATAGTAAAATGATGTACTCCATGGGCTACAAGGGCCTAGGATGTGGAAGAAACAAACAAGGACATTGAGAATTAGTGCCTCTTCCACACTTCAAAATAGAAAGGTTAGGTATTGGGATTCACCCTTATGGAGCAAACCCCAATGATCATGATGCTACTTGTTCTAAATGAGAGGATAGCTCTGACTATCTAGATAGTGATACGGATCCTCATTGTAGCCAATATGAGGATATTTCCTCCACAAACCTATTCCTAAACAACAATTTCCTAACCATAACCCCTACGGAACCAACCCTTGACCTAGTTTACCCTACCCTTGTTGAATGGGACCAAAAATTTCACATGTCACTAGATTTATTCGAGAATGATGAAGCTATTGTAGATTTCGTGGGCATAAGGGATATAATTCCCATTGGAGATCATAAGAAGGGTTTCTTTATTGACTTAGATACCTTCTCCTACTTTGGTGAGGAGGTTGAGCTTCATGGTCAGCAAAAATTAAAGAAAAGCGGGGGAAAAAGTTCCAACATAAAGCCTCAGAAAAAATCAAAGTCCAAGTCACACAGTGAAAACCTCTTTGAGGCAATGGCCAAAAAACAATTTAAAAAATCAAAGGATAAACAAAGTGACAATGCCAAGGATGAAAATCTCATGGAGACATCCTTGGATGAAGATCTCAACCTCCCTCTTGATCCTATGTGTATGGAGGAATTATCAAAATTACTAGTTGAAGAAACCATTGATGTGAATATTAGTATAGAAGAAGATCCCAAGATAGTAAAATTGGGAGAATCACTCTCGGCTAGAGAACATAAGACATTCACTATGATGCTGTGAGAGTTTATAGACGTGTTCACATGGTCTTACAAAGACATTCCCGACTTAGATCCAACTTTGGTTGTGCACAACCTAGTTATGCATGTAGATGCTAAGAATATCAAACAGAAACTCCGAAAGATGCACCCAAGAGTGGCCTTACTAGTTAAAGAAGATTTGGAAATATTTCTTGCGGTAGGGTTCGTCCGGCCTATTGATTATTCTAAATGGATATCAAACATTGTTCCTATCCAGAAAAAGCCTGTCGGTATGTGAATTTGCATGGATTTTAGAGACATTAATAAAGATTTCCCTAAAGATGATTTTCTGCTGCCAAATATTAACATGATTGTTGACTCAACAATAGGGTACGAGATGCTATCTCTCATGGATGGATTTTAAGGATACAACCAAATCAAGAAAACTAGAGAAGACTAGCACAAAATGAATTTCATGACTCCTTGGGGCACCTTCTATTATCAGGTGATGGCATTTGGCCTCAAAAATGTAGAAGCTACTTATCAGGAGGCAATGAAGTAATTTTTCATGATATGATTCATGATATCATGGAGGACTACGTGGATGACATCCTTTGAAAGTCTAAAACAATGGAGGATCACCCTGTTATTTGTAGTGTATCTTTGAGTGCCTACGAGTGTACAAGGTTAGGTTGAATCCAAAGAAGTGTGTATTCGGTGTGCTATTAGGAAAATTGTTGGTCTTCATTGTATCAATATGAGGTATTGAGGTAGATCCTATTAAAGTGGATCTACTATTACTAAAATTCCTCCATCTAAGAATATCAAAAAACTGTGCAACTTACAGGGGAAAATTCAAGCCATTCAGCACTTTATCTCCCAACTTGTAGATAAATACCACTCCTTCACCCATTTTCTTAAAAAGGATGTCACATTTATCTAGGGACTTGAGAAACAATAAGCCTTTTCTTTTCTTAAACAATACTTGGCTAATCCGTCTGTCCTCATTCCTCCAACTCCTGGAGAGCCACTCTTGCTCTATATTTATACTACGTAATTTTCTATTGGTGTGCTGCTTTCCCAATATGACCTTGGTCATTAGAAAAAATTGATGTATTATCTTAGTCGCACCCTTGTCACCTATGAGCTCAATTATCCTCAAATTGAAAAAGCTTGCGTGGCTATTGTTTTTAATTTTCAAAAACTTCACCATTATCTATTGAATACCAAAACCAAGCTAATATCCAAGGTTGAACCACTCAAGTACTTATTGTCTAAATTCACCCTCACAGGCAGAATGGATAATTGGATCATTCTACTTAGTGAGTTTGACATAGAATTTGTGCATCAGAAATTAGTTAAAGGACAAGTAATTGCTGAACAACTAGCGAAAGCACCTTTGCAAGGCACTGAAACTCTGAATCTGGATCTTCCATATGCCTCCTTGCTCTACGTTGAAGAATCTGTAGTGTGGTAGGTACATTTTGATAGGTCCTTTACTTTTCACAGTTTAGGTGTAGGGGTAGTCCTTATTACTCCTTCTGGTGATCCTATACCATAGGATTTTCACCTAGGATTCCCTTGCACAAACAATATTGTGGAGTATGAAGCACTTATTACGGGGATGAAGCTAGCTATCAAGTGGAATATTCATCATGTCAAGGTTGTGGGTGATTCTCAGTTAATTATCAAATAGGTTAATGATGAATATAAGGTTAAGAATGACAAGTTCATACCTTACAAAAAGCTAGTAGAAACTCTAAAGGAGTACTTCTTGCACATTACATTTGAACAAATACCAAGAGGTGCAAAAAAAATCAGCAGATGCCATGGCGACAGTGGGTTCTATGCTTCGTATTCCACTAGGGAATAATGACATGCCATTCTTTGTAGAAAATTTACGCCAATCCGCATATGATATGCCAAAATATTTTTTGGCTTGTGATCTTGTTGGTCCCAATTCCCCTTGATATGAACCCATATTTTCCTATCTCAAGGACAACACGTTCCCTTCCAATATCTCCCATTCTGAAAAGAAAATCCTAATTTTCCAAATAGCCCATTACACCCTTTTAGGAGGTACACTTTATTGTCATGGCTACGATGGGAATCTGTTACGTTGTCTGGATGTGACGGAGTTAATCCAAGCAATCAAAGAAGTACATGAAGGGTGTGTGGAGCACATACAAATGAAATGTTCTTAGCTAAGAAATTTTTTAGAGTAGGCTACTATTGGCCTACCATGGAAACTAATTGTTACAATTATGTCAGGAAATGTGTACTTTTTCAAAAGTATGGAACATCCATGCTCCATCACAACCATTGCAACCTATCACTACCCCATGGCCATTCTTTAAGTGGGGACTTGACTTGATAAGAAAACATATTCCTACCCCATCTGATGGTCATGCACACATCATCATGGCTACAGACTACTTTATAAAATGGGTTGAGGCTGTCCCTTTAACCTATGTAACAGGAGCCCAGATTTCTAAATTTATCATGAATCATATCATTTTTTGATATGGCATTCCCATAGCCATCATTACAGATAATGGGATGTCATTTAAGAAAAAAACTATAAAATTTATTTTTCAGCGGTTACAAATTAGGTTAAAATGGTTCACACCATATTTTTGTCAAGGTAATGGATAGGCTGAAGCCACAAACAAGACTTTGGTGAGGATAATGGAGAATATGGTCAGCAAAATAGGTCATAATTGGCACTTAAAAATCCATCCAGCCATCTGTGATTATAGAACCTCCATTCACACTCCTACGGGTGTGACACCATATTCTCTAGTGTTTGGGATAGAATCTATCATCCCCTTAGAGATCAAACTTCCTTCCCTGAGAATTTCTCTTAGGGACTATCTAGATAACAATGAGGATTATCAAGTAGCAAGACTGGCTGAATTGGAGCTCCTAGATGAGAGGCACATTTGTGATCTTAATCACCTAAAAGTGTATCAAAACAGAGTCTCTAGAGACTACAACAAGAGAATCATCCCTTATTAGTTTGAGGTTGGTGATTTTGTCATTAAGGAGAAACAGTTCAACACCAGAGCGGAACGAGAAAAGAAGGGGAAGTTCGAACCACATTGGTTAGGACCCTATATTATAGTCACTAAGTATGGCACAGGGGGCATACAAACTTGCTCACCCTAATGGTGATGAGCTCTGTGAGCCCATGAACGCCATGCATCTTAAGCGGTTCTATCCTTAAACATGGCGCGAAAAATTCAAAAAAAGAAAAAACTAAAAAACATGGTAAAATGATCAAAATTACAAAAAAATGAAAAAGAAAAAAAAATAGAAAGAGAAAACAAGTTGTTCACAAGTGAAAACCATGCAATTGTGGCACTTTGGATAAGTCCTTAGGTTAAAAATAGTTTCCGGCACCTTGGGAGGGTTCATTTTTCACAAGCATCTTGCATCTGGAGGGTAGTTTTACGAGGCCTCACCCTGGTTCTACCTTTGAGATTCCCTGTCAGCCCCGTCCTGTCAAGCCTTGATCTGGCTTTGTCTTCTTTTATTCACCTGAGAGGGGTATGGTCTTTCTTTATTTCCCATCTCATGCTGGGGGCAATTCAACAGCTTCACCTTCTTATTCATAAGCATGTGGCTTCTGCCCTTGTATATTCCCCTTCTAACATTGGGGCCATCCACACTTTCTTGGTTACCTATGCATAACTATGGAAAACCATTAGAAAACAATGCAAAAACAATAGTAAATTGTTTCACAAAAACCTAAAACAATGGAAAATTGTTTCATAAAAACCTAAACAATAGAAAATTGTTTCACAAAAACCTAAACAATAGAAAATTGTGTCACAAAACCTAAACAATAGAAAATTGTTTCAAAAAAATCGAAACAATAGAATTTTTTTTCACAAAAACCTAAACAATAGAAAATTGTTTCACAAACAAAAAAACAATAGAATTTTTTTTCACAAAAACCTAAATAATAGAAAATTGTTTCACACAAACCAAAACAATAGAAAATTGATTCACAAAAACCTAAACAATAGAATTTTTTTTCACATAAACCTAAACAATAGAAAATTGTTTCAAAACAGCAAAAACAATAGAAAATTGTTGCATGAAAACAAATCTTAAAAAAATATTTACTTACATTGTCTTGTTTCTTGCTTTGATTGTTGCTTGTATAGTTGTTTTATTTTTTTACTGTTGGGTTGTTTGTTGCTTGGGCATACTTTGTTAGCATTCATATTTTCTTGCTTAGATTAGATTTATTCTTGCTTGTGCATATTGAGGTGTGTTTTTGCATGCTAGTGAATCTTGGGGCATTATTATGTTATTTCAATGTGTTATTTGTTAGCATTTGATTATGTTTATGCATGTGCATTGTTTTGTTATCATAACATCACATTACCATCATTATCATCACATCTAACATCATCTATACATCATATATCAAGAAAAATCTAAGTATACATCATACATGAATGCTAAGCTAATCATCACATATCGTATCATCAAATGGGGGTAAGAGGGATCACAACTATCAAAATATACCCCCCCTGCACCCTTATCATCATATCATCCCATCCACTAAGTATGGAACATCCCATAAAAAAATTACATTTGATATATAATACAAGATCACATCACCTGTAAATAAAAACACATGTGATACATCAACAACATCATCGATACCTATACATATCACATCAAATCAAAATGCATCATAAAAACATCTATCTATCTATCCATGAGAAATAAATAAACAAATGTCCATCTCATATATATGCATATGTCATGTCACAAATGTACAAATCATACATGTATGGTATATCTATGTAAAAAATGGGTATACATCATGATGGTACATCATAAAGGCCTTCATCTAATGTATACAAAAAGAATGGTACATATAACAGAATAAAATCCCTCATCAGAGGCATGTATCCAAAAATGCTCTATAAAAAAAATGCCTTCAGCTGAGGCATACAAAAATGATACATCAACATCTGCATATACATGTATAAACTATCTGGATCTATACTCAAAGAGAAATACATCATCGATACAATGTGCCATCAAAAAGGGGCATGCATCAGAAGGAATCAAGCCTTCATCATGAGGAATCATCAAAATACAAGTATACAAAGCTATACATCAAAATCATCCTTCATAAGAGGCATGTATACAAACAATCTATACAATGAAAATAATGTAGAGCTCAACCGTAGCTCTCGCCCTCGCCAGGGATCCTAAGTCTGTCACCTGGTCAATGGAACAATGGTGCCTGAGAAGGACCTACAATAGGTGGGCCACCAAATTGACTAGATGGCCCCTATCCAACCGGTTTCTTTGGCATAGGATGCCTCACTAATCTCGTCGAGTGGCCTAATCTCTGTGACCTAGACCTTTTTGTGCTCATCTCTAACTATCGAGGGAGTACCACTCACTTATATGGGGGAACTACCCTAAAGTAGGAATTCCTGTAAAATAATGCCTTACCACCGAGCCTCGTGGCATCACAAATCAAGTCAACATCTCTAGAGGTGAGGGTTGCCTAAAGGGAAACATCATGCTCACCTATCACTCTGCCTAAGTTGATCTCAACCTGTCTTGAGGAGGAAGTCTCTTGATAGCTCTTGGTGGAAACAATTTACACCTTGGCTCATGCCTAATCCCTTTATGCAAGAAGGCCCTGTGACCATGTGTATACATAATATCTCTAAGCAACAACCATCTGAACCTGTATATGTGCCCCCTGTGCCGCTGTCTCTCGAATCTGACTCTAGCATGCCACTCTATCATCTCCTAGGCCCACCTGGGAGCGAGTTTGATCTCACTCTGAAATTAATGTGAAAATATGGGTCCAGGCCTCATCATGCTCCATTGTAGTGGTCACACACTAGCCTCGAGCCTCATCCCTCTCTGCTCTAGTTATGTCTCTCTCAGCTAAAGCCTATCGTAGCTACTACCGTACTATGTCTATCTTAGCCACTAGCTATGTGGCTATCTGTGCCACTAGGAATAGTCCCTTGGGTGCTCTAGATGACTGGCCCTGCTATAGGACCCTCGCTTTGGGAGGCTGAACTGGTGCTTGTACTGGGCCCTGTGGTCTTTGTCTCTGTGCCTATGTGGCACCATGCCCATCATGCGGAATGCCATCAAAAGGATTGTCAGGATCTGGTCCCAGTGCTCTATTTCTCTGCTAAGAACCATGCCATATATATACCAGGGGGTGAGAACCTATTACCCAAGCCTCCTCTAGAATGGTGGGACATCGAGGTAGCATAGTGGTGTATCAAGCTGCGTAGTTTGCTGTAGTCCCTGGGTCCCACACCTACCATGGTGGGTCCCATGCCTGTGGGACCACCTATGTAAAAATCACCCTAGCTCAGGCCACTGGTATGTGAGGCCCCATGGTATACCTCTCTGAATATCTTTGTGCATACCAAATATCTAGTTGTGGGACCCCTTGTACTTTGCCAAGCTGTAGCTAACACCTGTCAACTTGATATAACTCTATAATGTAGCTATGACTTCTGATGATGTAGTGCTCTACTAAGCACAGAATGAGTTCTGTGGCATCCTCTGGCCACTGGAAATGTCTATAAGACTGCCAGATAATATCTATCACTGGCATCTCATCGAACTCTCACCTATATCTGAATTGGCTACCAAGGTGGCTGCATACATCACCACCTACTGCTACCCATGCCATGTAAGATGGCTCCTCTGGGTCTCGGACACAAAAAGTGTCGATAGGGTTTCCGATGGTAATATGGTCCCATGACCAAATCTGTAGTAAGGATGCCAGACCCATGGTCTTCTGACTGTGATAGGTAATCAAATGTAAATCCCAATATAAGTGGGCCAAAATCCACTATCCCCAGCACTATCTCTTACCATTAAAAATTCCATGAACCAAAGGAAATAGTCCTCTCGAGAATGACATCCCTTTCTTATTAGTGAGTAAACACCCACTGATAAGAGACATTATATAAAGAGGCCTCTAATGCAGTGTGGGGTTAGAAATGCACTCATGAAGCGCTATGGTCATACCATCATGCGGTATGTCATCTAGATCAAAATGATAACTGCATACTGCTCTGATCAGCCCTACATCTAAGCTATACTCAATCAAGGTGCCTATGATCGACACATGAAAGATCCTCCATATATCCTTGAGGTTCATTCATCTCCCCTATGGGCAATGTGAAACATTGACTCTCGCTATGCCATCACTTGGCTAGTGCAGTCAATAGGCCATGGTCCACTGTAATGGAGGGCATCCGAGACATGGGGCCTAGCCCCAGCACCTCGAGGAGTATAGCCATTTCACACTCGTCTCTCAAGTGCATAATCCCCTCTAGCTTTGCTATCTCAGAGTGGAACTCCCGCATCTGTAAAATTGGTAATCATCTTTACAAAATATCAAATCACTCCTTAATTACTAACATTTCTTCTAAAAGTCTATCTATCATTTTAGGGTTAACCCAAAAATCCTAAAATTTCTTCTAAGTGTCATCTTTTTGAATTTTTTTATCTATCTTCCACTAACCTGGGGTGCATGCATGCCCTTTTGGGAGTGTGCACCTCATTTTTAGTGTGTACGCATGTGTGCGCTTGTCTTTTGGTGCTTGTGCCCTCATTCAGGCACCTGTGTGCCCTTTTTGGTGTGTGCACCACAAATTTGGCACTTGTGCCATTGTTTCTATACCCGCGCTTGCGTGTGTGACCCCCCAAGTGTGTGCACCCTCCCTATCATGTGTGCACCCTAATTTTCACGTGTGCACCCCAATTTTCATGTGTGCACCCCTTTTTAGGTATGTGCATGTGCACGCACATGTGTGGTGTGTGTGTGTGCACATGGGTATGTGCAACTCATGCCTGCATGTGCATGTGTGTGTATTATGGTGCATGTACCCCCAATGGGACACCTGCGCCCCCAAACCGATAGTTTTGCCTATGCGCATGCATGACTTCCTAGTGCTAAAAGATAAATTTGGGTCATTAATGACAATAATTAGTGAGCAAGGGTTTGATATTCATGAATGGGCCATCATCTACATGCCACTGGTACCCTTGGACTACATCTGCGTGCCTCACTCGGTCTCATGCAATCACCATTTTCCTCGTTGCTATCAAAGCCTCACAGTAAAACAATTTCCAAATGGGTCAGTTAAAATAAATTGGTCGCAATGTTTTTACCCCACCAAGTTGGGTATATTAACCTGTTTTTCATTGCCGGGAGGGCATGGAGGCCCGTTTTGATCATTGTATTCTCCTCTGTTCACCGTGAATAATTATTTTTCTCTTACTTTTTCACTATCTTTGGGGCATTTTTTTCTGTCTGATACCCCTTTCTTCCCCCCTAGGGAAATTTTATTGCTCCTAGGTGATTTTTCTTCTAATCCACACTCTTGTAAATAATTATGTTTAAAATAAAAATTTTTTATTAATTTTTCCACTAAACAAGGACATTATTTGTCCCTTGTTTCTTCTTTCTTCCACCTAGGGCACTTTCTATTTCTCCTAGGCCCTTCATTCTCTTTCTTCTATTTTCTTCTATTATTCACCACATTTTAGAAAATAGAAAAATTAAAACAATATATATGTCAAAAATCCAAAAACAGGTTAAATTTTTTCACAAAATCCTATAAAGTAAAAAACCTACAAAAATGGTAACTTGCTTATTACGGCTGAAACTTGTGTCTTGTGCATGGTATTTTCTCTATATCGTGTTATTTTTTCTGACATATTCCATGATTAATACGACTTGTGGATCACCAGATTCACAACCACTCATAAAGCTAGTTACTTGCTTCATCTGTACTCTGGGGCACATTTGTTGCATGGTGATGTTTAATTGCACACAATTTTTTTCTTGGACCCCATTTCCATTATCATTTCCCCTTTCATGTATCCTTGCTTCGGGTGTCATTTTTAACCCTTATCGTTAATCACGAACTTATGGATCTCTTCAACATTGATAACAAAACATGTGTACAACTGTCTTGACCGTTGTTGGGTTGGGTATGTGCATTATTACTTATTTTCCATGTTAAATGAGTTTGTTTCCTTCTCGTATTGCATTGCATTGTTGTATGTTATGTGGAGTTGGTATTTTCAGGAATGGAAAATTCTTCATAGTATGGATTTTCATGTCACTCTATCTTTGTCATATGTTTATATTTTCATAAGGACCGATGATGTAGATCTCTTAGCAATATGATGACATAAAAATTGTTCCAATACACAATGGCTAGAGGCTAAGCTCTTCTCTCCCCTCCTCCATATTTCTTCTACATCACTTTTCTCTCACCCCTAATCTTCTATCTCATCGGGGCATCTTACTGATTCCCATCCTTCTATCTATCTCTCACCTTTTTCGATCATCGATCGTCTTCTTTCATCACCCCATTGACACTTGAGGGGGAATCTCTCCCTCCTACTAATTTTTCTTCTATCCCTTTAAAATTTTCTTCTATCTACTATCTTTAAAGTGGTGTCACTTACACCACCCCAAATAGGGGAAAATGTAGACATCTATAATTATGCCGAAGTAATTTAAATACATAAATTGTGCTTATTATCCCCTTTCTCACAAATCAACGACATATCATCAAAAGCACTCATATTCCCTCTTATTTTCATTAATTAATTACAATATGCTAATTGATTAAGTCACCTATCTAGCTAACAACCTAATTAACGACCTTCCATTAATTATTCACCCCTTCTATCTAGACTAATTAATTATTATTAATTAATTATCCTTCCCCTTTAATTAACCAATAAATCAATATTTAATTGATTTAATCCCCTTCTAATAGCCTAAATCGTACTAATATTCCTCTAATTAGCTTCTATAATCTTACATATACCTATTAGTTAATCACCTTTGATTAATTAAAACACCCCCCCAACTCCCATGACTTGCTAAGCATAAAATTAAACCCTTCTAAAGTAAGGTTACCTTTTATAAAGCAACCTTATCCATTCCTAATCATGTTTTACCTTTATCCCACATGAAAGGGGATGAAGTGTTTCCTTTATCCATTGGGATATATAAGGAGCCTTCCTTTTACCTTTATACCTACACCTAAAATATTTGAGAAATAAAATGCAAAGCATATAGAAAAATAGACTAAGGAGCTTGCTTTTTGTTTTCTTGAGAGTTCATCATCTTGAAGAGTTAAGCCTCTTTCCTAAGTTATTAGGTCATATGGGAGGTGTCAAAAGGGTCTTGTAGCTAAACATTGACAAGCCCTTATTTCTAGGTTCTTGGAACATTAAGGACAACCATTTTTGATAGCCATGGAGCCTACCTAGGTTCCTTCATTTATATGATGTTAGAGAATAGAGGATATTTTGATGATTAAACAATGTTAAGTTCAAAGTTTTGTATTAATGAATGTTTATCAGCTAACCCTTGTTCAATTCTCATGATGGTGCTTAATATGTTGTTTGATTCATGCTAATTAAGACTATTTAGGTGTTAGTCTTTTACTCACATTTAGCATTAGTTTAAAAACAACACATGCACACATAGGGCAACCTATACACTGGAATTCATGCCCAGCTGATGGTTGACAAACGAATCATAGACAAGCCCTTTCTTTCTCTTTATCTCTCTGAGTCTTACCAAACATCACAAAATTAAAATATATACACATTCTTGAACAACATCTCACCTGGAAGAAGCTTTAGGTGATCACACAATCACGGCACAGTGGGCACCCTGCTAGTTTTCTTTGTCTAGTACCCCATCATAGGAAAACCCCACCCCCGACATAACATACCTGAAACCTCTCCTTGTAGATCCCCTTCTTCATAGGAAGCCATCCTCACCAAAAAAAAATTATTCTAAAGTTCATGAGTCAGTCCTTAAATAGCATAAGCTAAACAAAACATAATAGGAAAAGCACTCTTAGGATCATATTTTTCTTAGTGTTTTTGCTTGGCTTACATTTTGAGGTGAGAGGTCACATTCTTCATTTTTATTATTTCCCCTTACATGCTCCTCATCACATTTGGTGTATTCCAATTTCATTTGAGTGTGTCTGGACCATATTCTCATCATTCTCAAAATTATGGGTTTGATTCCACATTTAATTTTAACTCACAACCACATTTTCTTCATCCTTGTTTTAATTTCACATTGACCGATGTCGGTCCAGCGACCATCATCGATTACCTTCTAATTGTCATTGGTTTCACTCAACCGGCATCGGTTCACTGTTATTTTGGTTAACCTACCCAAAAGGACACATATTCACCTTATTTGATTGTTTAGAGTCTCTTTCACTCTTATCATATTCACTTACCTGGTAATTTTATCAACATCTTGCATATTGGGCAAAGTATTGGCCTTTTTCCTTGTTTTGACCAACTATCCACTTTCCACAGTGACCAACCATGGTTACCTGTGACTGGCATCGGTTTAACTAACTAGAATCAATTAGCCTATGTAATTTTCTAGCTAACATTTTAACCCCAATTCACCTACCACCTCTTATTTATCCTGTCTCTGCTATATTTCTACGTCATTTATAGAAAGTAGTCCTGTCATGTCTATGCTTATTCACATGGTGCTTGACCCAAAGCCAAGAAAATTCCCTCATATTCCATGCTAGTTGTCAACCACTTTCCACCTAGTCCTTCACCACCTTCTATTTTATCACCCATGGATTCTACCCAACCTATCACTATTGCCACAAGAGACGAGGAGTTCACATGACTCCTTAACCAGAACCCTGTCGCCTTATAGTTTTATCTTTCCCACTCATCCACTTGATATGCCTCAAGTCAGTTGATATGTGGTATGCTTGTATTTATCCCCCTGATACTCACTCCTACTTTTGTTTCAGTCCCTTTTGGCTCCATGCTACACGTATCTTCCTTTCCCCCAATCATTTTTTTGGCTAGGCCCCTATAACTGTTATGACTGTCATGTCTGCCACATTTGTTCTCACCCACCACATCCACTATACCTTTTCCAACCACCTAGAACATAACCTCAATCCACACCT